>JAYESA010000014.1:141783419-142439013 GCA_036927795.1 Iris macrosiphon
GACACCTGGATGTTTACACTACGCAGCTTTCTTGCCAGGCAAATATACCTTGCCATTGTACTGTGATTTATATCCCATATGGTGCATGTATTTTATTTCTGTTATTTAGTTCATATATTTTAACTGCTATATAAATTACGCGTCCAAGAATAACTTGGGTACAACGACGGTGGCATCGTATTTTGTCTTTATTATATATTATACATGTTAACCTAGTTTTATGAGACCACTCCATTATCATGAGACATTCTAGTCTTTATCAATATAATTGGAATTCCTGTTAGTGTTTGTGCTTTGCTCCAATCCTGACTGGATAATATTTTTCAGAGGATCTTGAGGACTTCTGTCCTACTCATTATGGTCCAGGAGTATATGATGATTATATCCAGGAGCTTCCAGAGGAGCCACCCCATATAGAGGAGACACGACCTGCAGTTGTTTAGTCAGCACTTAGCTTATTTTTATGTATTGGATTGTTCCAAACTTACAGACTTGAGTTGTATTATCTTGAGACTTATATTGTGTTGATATAGTTAGACTCTTAGACCCTGACTTGTTTGAGTTATATATTATTATGCCTCTCGTATTTCTTTACATCTTTATCGTGCCATTTACTTTCCTTATAGTTATTATGATTGAGTACATTGTGAGTTGATAATTATATATATTCATTGTCCTCCGATTGGAGTTAAGATATATTGACCGGTTATGATATAATATATCGTGTGAGTTGTTAGATAGCTATATTAACCTAGACAGCATTCTACCAGCGATGTTGCGGCGTAGTCTGGACGTACCCATGACTCATGCCCAATTTTTGGGTACGGATCATGACACTAACAGAGAATATGCCCTAATTAATGCTATAACTATCGTCTTTTCTCGCGCGGATACACTACTATGCACTTGGCATATCAATCGCAATATCCAATCATAACGTAAGTTGAAGTTCGAAAATGTGGATGGTAAAATTGATAAAGACCTTTTCGAAGAATTCTACAGTGATTGGAATCATGTATGGCAAGCCAGTACGAAAGACAGTTACGATGCGGCATGGTACTTGTTGAAAGAAAAGTGGAAGACGAGGGAGCCAACATACATTTCTTATATCAAAGATACATGGCTAGAACCTCATAAAGAATGCTTTGTCTTAGCATGGACGAATAAGGTGAAGCATTATGGAACAGTGACCACCAACCGGGTTGAAGGATGACACGCTAAATTAAAACATCTAAGGTCATTGGTGGGCAATTTTGTCTCCGTTTGGCAAGCTATTAATTTAATGGTATATCAGACGGTGAACGAGATTAAGGCATCATTTGAGATGAGCCCGAATATTGCAAAGCATGAACATAGAAATGAACCCCTCTTGTCTTCTTTAATGCATGTAATATCTTACAAGGCATTGGGCTTACTATTTGAGGAGATCGGTAGGTCAAAGAACGTGGGATTTGATCCCGAGATTTGCGTCTGTTTACATCAACATACGCTGGGCCTCCCTTGTACATACGAGATTAACGAATATCGTCATCAATTTAGACCTATTCCGATAGATGTTGTTGATCAACTTTGGAGGCATTGTCGATAATGCCCGTGGTAAAGAGTGACCATAATTTTTTTTCTTTGCCACAAGTAAAACTTCTTCACGCAAGGTGGTGTGCCTCATTGGGAGCGGAGCGGGAGTCTATTGAGCTTAAAATCTAAGAAATTGCTAATCCGGTAAGTACTAGAATGCACGAGTCATCCGTTATTTTTAATCCTAAGGGAAGACCTCAAATAGGATTGAGTAGTTCAAAAAAAAGCATGGAGTCAACTAAGAGAGATACATCGTTCTTTGAGTATGTTGAATAAAGTTTAGAACAAGCTCAGTCTACGAAACAGAAGAGTAAGCTAAGTGTTCGAAGGAAAAAATAGAAAACGGATATGCCAAACGAATGATTGGGTGTGTATATTGAAGTCTTCCTACCTGAGATACACAGTTACATTTGGTCCATTGTTGATGTTCCCAAGGATGGCCATTGTGGATTTCATGTGCTTGCAAGATATTTTGGTTATTCCGAGAAAGAAGGATGGAGACAGTTTCGGGTAGAGTTGTACGAGGAGTTGGAATCTCTTCTTTCAATCTACACCAGCATGTTAAGCGAAGAATATGTTGGAGATTTATTGACAAGCATTCCTTGTACCGATACCATTGCCAGAGAAGGCCACTGCATGTCCAATCCAGCCGCTGCATATTTTTTGCTAATAGGTATAAGATGCATATTGTACTTATTTCAGATAATATTAACAATATGTTCTTTCCGTTGTGCGCTCCGCCGGCTGAGAACATACTATGTAACCTATGTACTATAGGACATAGCGGGAACCATTGTCATACCAAAGTTGATCGGTCATTCTCCTATTCCTCCACCCTCAACAATTTGGTATAAACATGCACAGGATGTAGCGATCGCCTGGACGACAGCTTTTATGGAAAAAATAAAACTCTATAAGAAGTTGTTGAAGATGGAGGAGCCTAGAGACATGCCCGTTGGCCACTTCGATGTTCAAATCGACTGATACGAGTAGGCTATTTACATTTTGCACTTTTGTATCATTTTGTACAATTTTGTTACCTGGTTGGTTCATGTATAATTTTTTATTATTTTATATAATATTGAACCACTTTTGTATATGGTGAATCACTTTTGTATGCAGTAAAAAAGTCAAATAAAAAATCTATCAGTGAAAAATCCATAGTCAAATAAAAAATCATAGTTATACCCCTGTCCTTTAGGACTGTCAACTACTTGACAGTGACAATCCTATATGATTCTAGAACTGTCAACAACTTGACGGTCCTAGGACTGTCAAGTAGTTGACAGTCCTAGGATCATGTAGGACTGTCAACTTGACAGCCCAAATTAAAACTTGGAAAATATATAAAGTTTCAATTATGACTGTCAAGTCATTAACAGTCCTATTTTCTACAAATTAAAACTTTCTATATTTCCCAAGTTTTAATCTGGACTGTCAAGTTGACAGTCCTACATGATACTAGGACTGTCTACTTGACAGTCCTATGACTGTCAAGTAGTTGACAGTCCTAAAATCATATAGGACTATCAACTAGTTGACAGTCCTAAAAGGCTATATACAGAGTTTTAATTAGGACTGTCAACAAGTTGACAGTCTTTCACGACCCGCACCCGGTATAAGGGTACAAGTCAGGAACAACGCCCAGCCTACGCCGCAGAATCGGTGGTAGAACACTGTCTGGGTAATCTATCTAGCAATATAATGAACCACTAACACAGATCTAAGATGGAACGAGCACGAATATGATAAAGAATAGAATAGTCACATACAACTCATGAGTCTGAAATAATACATCAATGAGTCTGAAAGAAATACTAACAAAAATAAGATGGAGACAAATCCAGTACAAGAATACTAAGAAGCTACTAAACTCGGGTCATCTGTCTTAGTTGGAATAAGTCCCTCCTTAACCAGGGTCTCTGACTCTAAACCCATAATATCCTAAGGTCCATAATGTGTAGGGTACCAGTCCTCAGTGTCATCTGGGAAAAATATATCCAGTCAGGAAAGGAGCAGAGTACATCTCTAACAGCAGTTCTAATCAATGATAAAAACTATGTAACAGTAAATAGATGTGAATATACAAGATGCACAATAGATACAATGAGATATATACAATAAGGAAATACTGGAATAAATACAATAATGAGAAATATGTCAATGAACAAGAATACTAATGACTAAGTGTGTGAGTACTAGCTTTAACATGTGATCGGCTTGGGAACATGATACATGATTGATGGCCTGGCTAATCATACGTGCGGTGTATGATTAACACTATACAAGATACAAGATGGGTATGATCACATATCTATACTACATACTTTCCACCCCGACTGGTATAATAGATCCAACCATGGTACGCTATGTCAAGGAATTCTCCAAGAAGGTAGCAATTCTCCCCGAGAATCAGTGTCTGTACATATACAAGATAATCAATGAACCAAGGCTTGCACAAGATACACCATATAACCAGGAATAACATCTCATGACAAGATCCGGATATACCAATCCGTGTAACCATCGTGTCAAGGAAACATGAATATCTACACTAGATACAATAAACATAGAGGATATCATAAACGAGAAACTATCAGAGAATGTACTCGCCTGAAGTCTAATGAACAGTCTCACAGATGTCTGTTACGGTGCCTCGAAGACCTAAATAGAATACAACATCAATACAAGGTTTCGGAAAGGAAATAAGTTAAACTAGTCAACTTCTAGGTCAACAAGTCAACTCTAACTATGATCAAACTATGGTTAACTAACTATTTCTAGGTTGCAAAAGTCTAACACAAAGATATTGGGTTCAAATACTAAAGTCTAGGTCATAAACTACATCTTAGGGTACTAGGATACCGTATCTCTGGATACGTAAAACAATAGAGAAATATCACGTATTAATATCAAACAATATTAAATATAAAATCCTAATTACCAAAAGCTATGTAGACACCTTGGTTTTGAACCAACTCGGTATCGCACCACTAAACCTCTATCTTGATATCCAAACCCAATACCTTGGGTATCCCCAAATACCTTGGTACTTACCTTGGTATCTCAAGGTAAACCCTTAAATATAAAATATGCTACACTAATTATTATACATATAGTATACTATAATACAAGTAGTAATTAGGAACATATTTACATATATATTAATTACCATATATATATAAATATACATATACATATATATACATCTAATATATATATAAACTGTCAAACTGTCGCTAAAGCCTTGACTGATGTTGCTGAAAATCATGGTTTCTGCTGATACTCTGCTGATTTAGTGACAGATTTCTGCTGCTGTCGCCAAAGCCGTCGGCAAAGCCTCTGATACGGCTGCTGATACTCTACTGTTTCAGCGACAGATTCCTGCAGTTGTTGCTAACTGCTGTCACTCTAGGGCGGCTGCTGCTGTTATTACTATTGCTGCTGCTTTTCAGCGACGCTTGCTGTCGTTGTTGCTCTTGCGGCTGCTGCTGTGCTGTTGGCATTGTTGCTGCTGTTGCGATGCTCCTGCCCGCTGTCACTAATATATATATATATAAACAATATATATGACAACATATATATATATATATATATATATATATATATATATATATATATATCATCTCCATGAAATAGGAATATAAGAAAATTAGATCTACAATTAATTGCACACACGTGGAACGTATCACTCCGTATCCCACTAGATCTAGGATACACATGCGACACGAGTCCACCACACATTCAAACGTACCCCGAAGGACACGAACAAGTCATATATATTATTTATGAACAATACGAAGAGTCAAATATAATTCTATGTGTTCGTGTCAAAATATGACATGTTCAAAGTCCCGTGTCAGAGAAAACATCCCAAATCAACATGTATCACCAAATTGTTGGGATACAACCTACACGTACCCAATTGTGGACACGACACTAGTCCCAAACACATAAGCACATGCCAAATTGATCTATAGGATCAATTGACATACACAACAAATGTCAATCTCGGAATTCTCCTAAAATTGACACAAAAAGTATCATAACTTTTCCAATAGGCCTCCTATGAACATCAAACCAAATCCTATGGGTAGCCTATGCATATGGGTTGATTTCTCATGGTTAAATCTCAGATTTAGAACCTAATTTAAGGAAAAAACTGAATTGTACCTATTGGGAGATGGATTCCCAATAAAACCTCCAAATGTGATGAAATTAGCCTCAAACTTGTAGATCCTTGCTCCTCTTTGTAGATCATTGCTTCCTCCTTCTAGATCCTTGCTCCACTAGTCTCCAATGGTAATTTGGGCAGAAATTGGGATAAAATTTGGTAGAAAATAAAGTAGAAATGAAAGAATTTGGTTGAGAGAAATTCTAGATCTAGTTTTGAAATGAAAAGAGGAGAGAGAAATCAATCCCCCCTCTTTAATAGGCCGACCCCCTCTACCCCTTCCTCAAGCTACTATATAATGTCTATTATACCCCTTGGAGCCTCTTATGAAGAAATAATTAAAGAGGGAAGCTTCTAGTCTAATGGTTTAATTAATTTTAATCTATCTCCTAATCAATGGGCTTTCTAATTGGGTTCAAATCTAACAATTAATACATGTTGGTCCATAAGTCTAAACTAAACTAGTTAGGTCCACTAACATAAGTCTAAAATAAAAAACTAACATCTAACAATAATTAAATAATACAAAAAATAATTATTATCATGCACAATATTTAATTAATTATAAAATTACTAAAATACTCTTTCCTAGAAATGTGATAGTGACAAGTCTATCCTCCTTAAAATAATTTTGTCCTCGAAATTCAAAGACGAAAACTACCCCCAGAAAATAACAGAACATAATAATGAACAGAACAAAAGAACAGAACTAACTATGAAAGAACATAACATAATTAGAAAAGAACATACCTTAAGGCACAAATAAATATGGATAATGTAAACCCCCTGAATTTTCAAAAATATTAAATTAGAATTTTTCATAATTTTCTGGAATTTTCTGGGAATTTTCTGTAATTAAAATCAGGGTTTTAATTATCAAATGATTTTTAATTGTTAATAAATAATATTAAAATATTATAGAAATAATATTTTTTGGTGTAAAATAAAAAACTGGACTTAGGGTAATTTTTCTGGAATTTATTGGTCCTCGAACCTATTTTAAAATACCTGAAAACAATTATTAATTTATTTATTTATTTATTCATATAATAACCCTAATTTTGCCCGGCCCAATACTTGGGCCCAGTCCGCGGCCCAAACTCCGGCCCAGCCCAACTATTTCGGCCCAGCCCAACTCCCTAACGGGTCGGGTCGGGTCCACCCGAACCCGACCCGCCGCCCGCGGACCCGTTTCTCCCCCAGCTCCCCTCCCACACGACCCCGACCATTCCCCGCATCCTCCGGCCGCCCGTTTCCTCCGCCGCCACGCCCGGCCACCTCGCCCGCACCCCACGGCCACATAGCCCCCTCCTCCGCCTCTCCCGGCCTCTCCCTCCCCTTCACCTATAAATACCCCCTCCGTTCTCCTTCTCCGGCCACTCCCTCACCCACTCCGCCGGCGGCCACCTCGCCGCCGTGCCGCCAGCCTCGCCCAAGCTGCCTCCCTCCAGCCTCGCCGCCTTCCACCATCTCCGCCGACGGCAGCCCAGGCCCCTCTCCCCGATTCTTCAGCCGCTGCCGACCGCCCCGAGCCCGCCTCCGGCAGCCGCTGCCTCCGCCAGCAACGCCGGCGCCGCCCCGAGCCCGTCTCCGACCGCCCCAGCCTTCCTCCGGCCGGCCTGTCACGCCCCGAGGCATCCCCCGAGTCGCGACCGTCGTGCGGGCCTGGGGTTGAGCCCGCACAAGGCTTTAATGATTTGCATAGCAAGCACATATTCAGAGTACGCAGATAAATTGAAACACAGATTTGAAACATGGAAAAGTTCTCTTTATTGATAATGAACATCTATTACAAACTCTTGAACGAGTTAGCTAATATGCCGAACGGCTTACAAAGAGATGACTCAAAATGAGATAGCAGTCCTGTACATTACATCCCTTTATAACTTCAAAATGTATAGGCCTCCAGGCTGGAGGACGGCTTTGCCACGGAGCTGCATTTGTGTATGAAGAGTTTCAGGCTCCTAACTCCAAAATGCTTCGGGAGCGCGGTGAAGATGCGCCAACAGCTGGACTGGATCGGGAAGATGACTTCGGCTCCTCGCTCGGTTTGCCTTAGTGCGGAGAACCTGTTTCAACGAGGGTCAGCATATCGAAACATGCTGGTGAAGGCGAGCTAGCCTGACTATACCAATCAACACGTTGTTTTAATGAAGCATGCATATTTGTGGGTTTCTATCTTACCTTAGTTCATTTACAAGTAAGCAGCATAAAGAATTTACTGAAATAAACGTGCCACCGTTCGGTAGATTTTACCTGACCGTCTGAATTACCTGCACAATACTTACCATGCCTTCCCTGCCACGGAGACACAAGTTAGTATGCAACAGGTTTAAATATACAAGAGATCACTTGGCGTGATGCCACAATGGACAATAGTCACTGGCGGGAATGGTATGCAGCGACTAAACAAGGAGCGCTACATGTCACTCCGTCCAGCACAATGGACTATACAATAGGGATTCCGTCCGAACCGGATCGGTGCCAGTGCCCCAGCGACCGTCCGCAGGAACCAATGACCTTGTGCACAAGTTGTCCGTGATCGAATAATATGTTTACTTAGTTAACAGTTCATGCTTTTGAGGCGACAAGAGTACAAGACAAGCAATGTACAAGACAAGACAAGCAATGTACAAGACAAGCAATAATTTTTCCCAAGCGAACAAGCATGCATTTAAGTATCCGTTCGTGAAGTTTATTGACAAGCATATAACCAAGTCTATTCTCTTTTATCTTGGTTTCTTTTATTATTACTTGGTATCGTTTGATCAGGGCAAAGGAGAATGCAGATTATTAGCTGTGAAGCTTGGAAGCAGGGCTAGCTAATCGGGTTGGTAGCCACTCACTTCGATATTTGGAAGGGAGAAGGAAAGAGGCGCTTCACGACTCCGCTCGCAAGCCGCCTACTGCTCGTTTACCTGCACACGAACAGCTCGATTAATACTTCTTCCTCTCTTTCCAATCTCGGAATAGAAGTGCAAGTCGATGAACGAAAATAATGAAAACCATCAAACCGTTCAAGGAAAACAAGCAAATCCTAAAACCAACTCAAAGCACGAAAGCAACAAGCGACATCGAAAACCGAGGCAATAAAAGATAGCAGCGGAGAGGTCCCTCCTGACTCTGCCGCTAAGCCGATCCTGGGGGCGCAGTCCACTGAATATGGAAATCGATTCCGAAGAAACAAATCCATAACGAGGACGAGTTCTTAATTCAATCTATCCCGATTGAACGATACCGTCTTGTATTTTTTAGCCGCGCTCTCCGCTGCGGGAGAACGGGGCGCTACATCCTACCCAACTAATTGGAAGTTTCGTCCCGAAACTTAGGATAGGACCTACCGTTAAGGATTATTCGGTCGGGGATGGCGATCATGACTCAAGGAACAATCACGAACAGAATGGTCTGATCCGCCACAGGCTAGGCATAAACCAAGTTTCAGGCGACAATTATCCTTCGTATGCCCCGACCTATTACAGAAATAACATAACTGCCCTGGTTTCCCTCTTTTGTGCCCTTCGTTGTTAGGGCACTTTGAAGCAGTATTTCCTCTCTCGTTGCTTTGGCGTTTGTGACTGGATGTATGCACAGCGCCGGCAGGAATGTGAGGATAGTGTGGTTCGAGCGACAGGGCATGATTCATGACTTCACGCATTGTCCGATATTGAGGAACGGCTACGTGCGAATGGATGACAGGGCATAGTCCACCTTCAAACCTTCTAGCTCGACTCGTTGCATCAGGTAAATAGGCCCTAGCGAATTTGGAGAGTCGGTTGAACTCGGCGGAGTACTCTTTAACTGTCATGCTGCCTTGCCGCAGCTGCACGAACTCGTTCTCCATCTGGCGTTGGACTGGAGGGGGTACATACTCCTCTTCGAACGCGACACGAAAAGTCGTCCACGAGATCGCCTCCTCTCCGTGATCAAATTGGAGAGATCGTCGATGCACGTCCCACCAATCGTGCGCGTTGAGGCGGAGCTGTAATTGCACGCAGGCGACGCACTTTTCTTCGGGGACCTCTAGCAGAGCGAAGTGATCTTCAAGTTCGGCCAACCAATCTAGAGCTACGACTGGGTCCTCAGTCCCGTTGAATGGGGTATTGCAGACTTTCTTGAAGTGGCCAAAGTCGAAGGCAGTCACGTCCCTCGCTCTTGGAATTTGCGGTGTCTCTACTTCAAGCACGGGCTGCTCCACCGGAGTCGTTGTTGTTGCGGCTGAATGGTTGGCAGCCAAAGTCTGAACGATCTGATGCAGGGTATCTACCTGCTTCTGTTGGACTGAGAATCGTGCTTCTATATTGTCTTGAAACTTGAGCTGACTCTCTTCCGCTCGCTTCTCGACCCGTTCATGGCGAGCCTCGTCCCTTTGTTGGTTTTCCTCCAACATCTGCAATATTTGCTGAACGGGATCGATGCTTGGCATGGCTCGCTGTCTTCTTGAACTTCCCGAAGTGCCCGAACTACTCTCTTGGCCTTGCATTTCGTCCGGGACTTGCGCTGCAGATTGCGCAGGTACCATTCCTTCAAAAGAAGGTAAATTACATTAGGATCATAATGTATTATGGACTTATTGCATGAATGTATCTTATTTTGGCCTAGCGAGTTCAAGAGTTCGCACAGGAATTTGATCGTTAAAGGAACTTTTCCAGCACGAAGTCTAAGGAACTTTGAATCTGTGCTCTGATACCACTATGTCACGCCCCGAGGCGTCCCCCGAGTCGCGACCGCCGTGCGGGCCTGGGGTTGCGCCCGCACAAGGCTTTAATAATTTGCATAGCAAGCACATATTCAGAGTACGCAGATAAATTGAAACACAGATTTGAAACATGGAAAAGTTCTCTTTATTGATAATGAACATCTATTACAAACTCTTGAACGAGTTAGCTAATATGCCGAACGGCTTACAAAGAGATGACTCAAAATGAGATAGCAGTCCTGTATATTACATCCCTTTATAACTTTAAAATGTATAGACCTCCAGGCTGGAGGACGGCTTTGCCACGGAGCTGCATTTGTGTATGAAGAGTTGCAGGCTCCTGACTCCAAAATGCTTCGGGGGCGCGGTGAAGATGCGCCAACAGCTGGACTGGATCGGGAAGACGACTTCGGCTCCTCGCTCGGTTCGCCTTAGTGCGGAGAACCTGTTTCAACGAGGGTCAGCATATCGAAACATGCTGGTGAAGGCGAGCTAGCCTGACTATACCAATCAACACGTTGTTTTAATGAAGCATTCATATTTGTGGGTTTCTATCTTGCCTTAGTTCATTTACAAGTAAGCAGCATACAGAATTTACTGAAATAAACGTGCCACCGTTCGGTGGATTTTACCTGACCGTCTGAATTACCTGCACAATACTTACCATGCCTTCCCTGCCACGGAGACACAAGTTAGTATGCAACAGGTTTAAATATACAAGAGATCACTTAGCGTGATGCCACAATGGACAATAGTCACTGGCGGGAATGGTATGCAGCGAATGAACAAGGAGCGCTACATGTCACTCCGTCCAGCACAATGGACTATACAATAGGGATTCCGTCCGGACCGGATCGGTGCCAGTGCCCCAGCGACCGTCCGCAGGAACCAATGACCTTGTGCACAAGTTGTCCGTGATCGAACAATATGTTTACTTAGTTAACAGTTCATGCTTTTGAGGCGACAAGAGTACAAGACAAGCAATGTACAAGACAAGACAAGCAATGTACAAGACAAGCAATGATTTTTCCTAAGCGAACAAGCATGCATTTAAGTATCCGTTCGTGAAGTTTATTGACAAGCATATAACCAAGTCTATTCTCTTTTATCTTGGTTTCTTTTATTATTACTTGGTATCGTTTGATCGGGGCAAAGGAGAATGCAGATTATTAGCTGTGAAGCTTGGAAGCAGGGCTAGCTAATCAGGTTGGTAGCCACTCACTTCGATGTTTGAAAGGGAGAAGGAAAGAGGCGCTTTACGACTCCGCTCGCAAGCCGCCTACTGCTCGTTTACCTGTACACGAACAGCTCGATTAATACTTCTTCCTCTCTTTCCAATCTCGGAATAGAAGTGCAAGTCGATGAACGAAAACAATGAAAACCATCGAAACCGTTCAAGGAAAACAAGCAAATCCCAAAACCAACTCAAAGAACGAAAGCAACAAGCGATATCGAAAACCGAGGCAATAAAAGATAGCAGCGGAGAGGTCCCTCCTGATTATGCCGCTAAGCCGATCCCGGGGCGCAGTCCACTGAATATGGGAATCGATTCCGAAGAAACAAATCCATAACGAGGACGAGCTCTTAATTCAATCTATCCCGATCGAACGATACCGTCTTGTGTTTCTTAGCCGCGATCTCCACTGCGGGAGAACGGGGCGCTACACGGCCTCCCCTCGCCGGAACTCCGCAAACCCTAACCCTAACCCTAATTCTCAAATTCGTGTCGGACACAGCATGTGTCGTGTCGGACACGACACGGACACGAGAAATTCCAAATTCTCGAGCCCTGTTCAGGTACGTATAACTTTCTCCTCGCTGTCCCATTTTTAATTCCGTAAATTGCGTTACGAAGCCTGTATGACCCTCTCGGTGTCTGGATAAACCGCTCGGGACATCGCGTCCTGTGGTGATCGCACACCGCGATCCAAAAATAGGAAAAATAACGACCCGATTCACCCCGGAACTGGGTACGCTCCGCCAAACGGGACGACTTGGTCGTGTGCGGTCTTCACAGATACGTGTTCGTCGTTGATACGGACGTGTGGGATTTTGCGGAAGTCGATTCGGGTGTGCGTGCACACCGGGATCAACGCGTATCCGCGGACAACACCCCGTATCCGTCTTTTCTGAATTAAGCCCTAACTTTCTGTATACACGTCGGATCGAAACAAAACTTGCGCTATCGGACTCGTAGCGATACGCTGGTCCTGTGACCCAAGTTTGGTTCGATTCTGAGAACGTTGACGAAATCGCGTGTCGTGGGCTCCACATGTCCCGCTCGACGGGCGATTTTGTGATCGGCTCATCGGAATCCAATTCTGGAAGTTCCGTTGGGTTCGTATCATCGTTTCTGACCTGTTGACACTAAGTTTGGTGAATTTGAAGACCTTTGACCCTGACACATTTTTCGGTGCAAAGTGGGCCCACATGCGGACCTCGTTTTGGCCCAAAATTACCGTTTTTGCTCTTGTCTCCAAATTGGACTCAAGGACAGGCGTTTCTAGATATTTAATATATTTTGAGCATGATGGTAATATTTATTTCAGCATCCGGAGTCATTTCTGAAAATTCTCCGAGGATAGAACTCTAGTTGGGATCCAAACATCAGGCAAGTACCTGCACTTCAAGTTTAATATTTATATTATGATAATTAGTTCCTTGCTCTACTAGTACCATTGTATGATTACACTTAGTGTTAGAATTTGGAGTTCATGTCTTGCTTTTCGTGTCGGGAGGGAGAATACTAGGAGGCATGTAGTTTACCCTTCCCCCTGTCCTGACTGCTAGCTGTTGGTACGCGACTGTACCATCAGCCTGATACTCGATTATTCCTGACTGATAGCCGTCTATGACGGCCTGATTAGCCTTATAACCCCCTACATGCCAACTATGTATTCTAAATACACAATTACACACACATAGTTTCTTGTCTTGTTACAGTTACATTTTCCTGTCTCATTATATTCCTGTCTTGCTCATGTCCCTGGTTTATAGCAATTAATCCTGTTTTACTTATGTTCCTGATTTTTAGTGCTTAACTCTTAGCTAATTTTACTACTTATTATGCATATTCTTATCGTGATATTTAGTCAGTTTTCCTACTTGTCATAAATATTTAGTTTAATCTTGTTGTGTATTGGTACTTTGCTCCTTTCCTGACTGGATCCGTTGATTTAGGCGATGATGAGGACTGTGCCTCCACCTTCTATGGTCCCTATGAGTTAGCAGGTGATACTTTGGAGGATCCTGTTCCCACTCAGGAGACTACTTTTGAGGAGTAGTCAGCCAGTTAGCTAGTATTTTCTTTCAGCACAATACTCGGGTTTGTCCCCGATTTATCTTCTGGTTTTGTATTAACTGTGGATTTGGTTGTCACAAATTAAATATTATAAAATCTTAGCATTCCTATTTCCTGTGATTATCCTTGCCTGTTTATTCTTGTGGATGAGATAGATTTTAAATTACCTGGGAATATGATCTAGACAGCGTACTACCGCCGACACTGCGGCGTAGGCTGGACGTACCCACGTACTCGTGCCCGAATATCCGGGTGTGGGTCATGACAGATAACGCTCTCGTATTTTATCCTCTCTTTCCCAGGTAGACTTCCCCGGAGAGTGATGCCTCCATGCGACGTGCACCAAAGGAATAGTCTGGTTCCTCAGCACCTTCTCTCTCCGATCCAGAATCTCAACTGGCTGCTCATAATAACTAAGAGTAGGGCCCACCTCTATCTCCGAGTGATCTAATACATTACTAGGATCTGCCACATACCGTCTCAACTGTGACACGTGAAACACGTTGTGCACTCCCTCCAATGCAGGTGGCAAGTCTAGTCTATAATCAACTGCACCGATCCTCTCTAGAATAGTGAAAGATCCGATGAATCGTGGACTAAGCTCTGACTTGTCTAGAGGGCAAGTATATTCATCTAACAAGTTGAGTCAACTATATATCTCAATCCACGAAAGGTAGTCAT
The DNA here is from genome assembly GCA_036927795.1 of Iris macrosiphon. Lineage (NCBI taxonomy): Eukaryota > Viridiplantae > Streptophyta > Magnoliopsida > Asparagales > Iridaceae > Iris > Iris macrosiphon. Next base: position 141,797,847 of record JAYESA010000014.1, read on the forward strand.
GCGAAGAGCGAACCAAGCGCACTAAGGTTGATCAGACCATAATACACTGATTCTAAATAGACAATTGTATTAGTGTGTGCACCCAATAATACATATGTCATGAACAAGCTTGATAAAAGAATAAGCTTGCAAAACTAGGCTATAATAACAGCATAAGTCGAGGTAGTTCAGAAAATATAAGTACGCTAGATTTTGATGAAAGAAGGTACAAAAATAATTCAAGTTCACCAAGAAGATCGGTGTTGTGCCTCTACAGTTGCTATACTAACTTCTTATCTAAGTCTCTGGTCGACCAAATGGGGGTATGGCCTCTAAGTTCTATAGTCTGGATAAACATTATCTTCTTATACAAGTCTATAGTTGGGGTTATTCAATTAAAATTCATTAATGGGTTAAAATAACTATATGATACTAGGTTATGAGGCATACTATCCAACTTACAAGAATTTAGCTAATAGTATTATTGAACAATAGAGTGTATATACCTAGTACAAGTCACCTTCCTAACCCCTATCAAGCACGAAAGAAAAAATAAGATTGACGTTGTGAAAGAATCAAGCAAGAAGCAATGTGAACAATCAAATAAGAATGCGAAATGAAATCAAGGGCGGTGATTAAATAAGTGGATAAGATCCTATACTCTAATCCTATGCGCAGGCTTGTTCGGTACAGTAACGTAACTGAGACAATATGCTCTCGACCTGCATGAGCCACCACAAAAATATGTCACGTCCCAGTCCCAAAATATGTAGGACTAGGAATACGTAAGCATGCCAGCTGTATGTATATGGCAACTCCAATATATGGATACCATAATGCACACGTACGCTGTAATATGAATGTTAACTCACATATGGTATATATATTATCACAAGTCACAGGGTATAACTAGATCCCATCCACAGAATCAAATAACCAATCAACTATATAACTGAATCAAGTATAAAATGCTTGATAAGAACAAGTAGTTGGGCGGAGACAAATCTACTACCAACTAGAATATAAGAGGAACAAAAATAAGTATATCTAATGAACAATGAGACTCGAAGAGAGACCTCCTCGAAAGAGAATGGAGTAGCAAGTCCAGCTCCGTGCTCCTGCGAATAGTCAAGATCGTCTACACCTGGAAAGGGACCAGGTCCTCAGAGGCACGTAACAAGATACATAGAAGCATGCCAATTGAATACAGTAAACATGCATAATAGACATAAAATATATAAGTATGCTGTACAAGACAATCTATAAGAATATGCATAATGAGGATAACTTTTTGATGTATGGGTGTGGGTAGGCTACTCTATCTAATCTCACAACTCACACATACGTCAGGAACACCAGAAATCGACATACCTCAAAGGTAGCGACCAGCGCGACACCAGAAATTGACATACCTTGAGGGTAGCGACCAGCGCGACACAACTACCGTAGTGCGTGCTAGTTACTACGATTTACCAGAGTGGTTATAGCCCATACGCCAACTGATTGTCCTCCCCTCCCATGATACTATGTGTCAAGTGTGTGTCAACATATATATAGTATATAATTATGCCTGAAAAAAATACACATACAATGAATATATAAAAATATAATAAGCATGCAAAGTACTGTAAGCAATTTGGCAATGTATCTTGGCTGGTCTAAAAATAGGATAAAGTCCCAACTCAAGGCGTCGTCCGATCTACCCGTCACATAAATTAAACAAGTTAGGTTACAAAAGTGGGTGAATAGTTTTTGCCATTTTAATATATTTTAACTCTGAATAAAATAATTTAAAATAGTACTTTAATATTATTATAATCTGATTTTATTGTTAAACCCTAATTTTGGTCCAAAGAAAGACAACTTTACGAATTTGTGATCTGTGGCACACAAATCGAGGCAATCCGTTGACCAAAAAGTCAGCCAACTCAAATCCTGGATTTTTATGTGGAATTCTATATATTTTAATGCTACATGAACACCGGAATCAACGGTTTCATAAAATCATAAATCGTTAAAGAGTTATGTCCATAAGGACACACAGATGACAGTTTTCGGTGGTTTTCTATTTACGTCTACGTTGCACGAATTTTACAGTAGACTAAACTTATATGTTAAATTTTTTTAAAATAATTTTATGGAATTTCATCATGTCAGATTTTTGAAACTTCAAATGGCTCATAATTCCGAGTTCGGGATCTCCCGAAATCTCGAAAACACGAAAACACGTCTGATTTTGGATAGCTGGCACTTTTAGAATTTTTTTGGAAAAATAGGTTCATAAATTATTAAAATAATTTATATATTTAGAAAACTAACCTTAATATAGTTCTAACAAAAAAACTGGAGCGTGTTTGGATTCTGGAGCTAGCAGATATCGTCTTTTTAAGTCGTCATAACTACTAGAAAATGAGGCTGAATTTATGACGAATTTTGACTATTTTTGGACGAAAAAGATGAAAATTTGGGGAAGAAAAGTATGAAGGATGAGTTTATTCCATAAATCTAATAGGTATTTATAATGGTTGAGACTACTTAATTGAATACGACTAGGATTGGCTAATTTGGATATGATTAGGATCAGTTTAAATAAGAATATGATATGCATGAAGTTGTTTTCCTAGTGGGCTCAGGATTTGAATTAATTTAAAATAGAATTTGAGTTTATCACAATAATTTATAATCTTAAATAGAATTAAAGATAATACAAATAATTTATATATAATCTTATTAATATCTATTAACACTAAATTAGCATCTATATAATATTAAGACTATATATATCCAAATAAATCCTAAATAATTTCAAAAATCCAAATAAATTTCTTAAATTCTAAATAAATTACAAAAAATATAATTAAATATTTTAACCTAAAATAAATATTTGGTAGGAATAATATGCAAGTATGGTCTCATAGTAAATCAGGAAAGTCCTAAAAATTTATGTTTTCTATGTTTTAATTACCCAAAAATTCTAAAAAAATCTCCAAAATCTAAAATAGTCTAAAATTAATTCTAAATAAATATTTATATAAGGAAATATATCAAGAAATTTATTTTCTAATTAACTAAGAGAATACTCTAAAGAAATTTAATATTTAAAATAATCTATAATAAATATAATAATATAAAATACACACAAAATATCTATTTTGGGTGAGAGGGTTTACAGTTCTAACCACCGACGCTGCCTCATGTTCAACTCCTTCTGCGTGAAAACGTACTTCAAGCCCTTGTGGTCTGTGAAGATCTCCACACGCTCTCCGTACAAATAATATTTTCACAACTTCAGGGTGAAGATGACTGCTGCCAACTCCAAATCATGGGTAGGATAGTTCTTTTCATGAGGATGCAATTGCCTGGATGCATAGACAATCACTTTCCTATTATGCTGAAGAATACAACCCAAACCTTTCTCCGATGCATCACTATAAATAGTGAAACCTCCAGACCCTGATGGCAACGTCAAAATAGGAGCAGACGTCAACTTCTTCTTCAATTTCTCAAAAGCAACCTGGCAATCCTCTGTCCAAACAAACTCTACATCCTTCCTGGTGAGTCTGGTCATCGGCTCGGTAATCCTCGAAAAGTCTTGCACAAACTTCCTGTAGTAGCCTGCCAATCCCAAGAAACTCCTGATCTCTGCTACTGAACTCGGGGTCTTCCAAGATTCCACTGCTGCGATCTTCTTCGGATCTACTGAAATACCATCACCAGTCACAACATGTCCCAAGAACTCCACCTTGTCCAAGAAAAACTCACACTTGGACAACTTTCCATATAGCTTCTCCTTCCTCAGCACATCCAACACAATCCGCAAATGCTCCTCGTGCTCCTCCTGTGTCTTCGAGTATATGAGTATGTCGTCGATGAATACCACCATAAACTTGTCAAGGTACTGATGGAATACCTTGTTCATCAAGTTCATAAATACCGCCGGTGCATTAGTCAACCCAAACGGCATCACCATAAACTCGTACTGACCATACCGAGTTCTAAAAGCAGCCTTCGGTATGTCCTTCGGCTTTACCTTCACCTGGTGGTAGCCTGATCTCAAATCTATCTTAGAAAATACCTTGGCACCACTCAACTGATCGAACAGATCATCAATCCGTAGCAAAGGGTACTTATTCTTGATAGTGAGATTATTCTATGCCCTGTAATCAATGCACATGTGCACCGATACATCCTTCTTCGGTACAAACAATACCGGGGCTCCCCACGGTGAAGAACTCGATCTGATAAATCCCTTATCCTGCAATTCGTCCACCTGCTTCTTCAGCTCGACGAGCTCATTGTTGTTTACTCTATAGAGATGTTGCAAAATTGGTTCTGCACCTGGCACCAAATCTATAGAGGATTCAACATCTCGATCTGGCGGCAACCCTGGCAATTCCTCAGGAAACATATCCAAGAACTCTGTTATCAATGGATGCGGCAACTTTTTATCTTCCACCATAGCTCCACAAATAATGCCTTCTCCCCGCTCTGCAGCTCCTCTAGCAAACTCGAACTCTGGCTCTCCTGGCGGACTAAACAAAACTCTACCTCCTCTACAATCTATACTAGCACGGTGCCTACTCAACCAATCCATCATGAGTACAATGTCATAGCTCAGAAGTGGCAATACAAGTAGACACGCACTCAACTCCCGGCCTCCTAGAGTAAATCTCCGATCCTTGCAATTATCATTAACTAGGATAATGCCTCCCCCGGTCATGATCTTGCAAGTCCTAAGCAAAGACTCAGCTACCAAACCATGCTTCAGAGCAAAAAAAATAGATACAAAACTATGGGAAGCACCACTATCAAATAAAGCTAAAGCTGGAATAGAATCAAGAAGAATAAAACCTGCGATGACATCTCCGGTGGGTTCGTCCTCCTCGACGATCATAGCAAACACTCGTCCCTGACGTGCACCTCCCTGAAGCTGATGCTGGACATAACGCTGCTGCTGTGTCGAAAGTGGTCCCCTCGGCTGTACTGCAGGTGGTCTCGTATGTGCCCTTGGAGCTGAAGCTGCTCCCTGAGCTGCACGACGAGGACACTCTCTCAGCTGATGCCCTTCAGTACCACAATACAAATAAACTCCTAGCCTCCTCCTGCAAACTTCCCAGATGTGGCCGGGCTTTTTGCAAAAATGGCAGGAAGATTGCTGCCTCTGTTGTTGTGGTGCCTGGTGAAACGGTGCCCTAGCTGGAGTCTGGTGCTACTGTGGCTGCTGGAAAGGCCTGGACTGGAAATGAGGACGTTTGGCAGATACTGCACTGTTGTTTGCCCCCAGAAAAAAATTATGGTCTCTCTTGGGCTTCAAACCCAACTCCCGCTCAACCAAGCATGCCTCCACAAGTATCTCCGAGTAGGTCTCATAAAAAGACGGAATAAGGATCTTCACTTTCCAGTTTAGACCCTCACGGAAACGAATAGCCCGAACCTTCGGCTCTTTCACCAAATACTCTACAAATCGGCTCAACCTGCCAAACTCCGCAGTGTACTCCTCCACATACATGCTCCCCTGAATGAGACTCTCAAACTGCCTCCCCAAGTCTAGCCTGTCTGCCCGAGCAAAAAACTTCTTCTTGAAGAGGTCCTTGAATACCTCCCAAGACTGTCCCGCGTCAACAAGAATCGGCTCATTCTTGAACCAAGTGCGAGCGACATCGAACAGTTGAAGTCCTATCGCCTCAACCTTCAGATCCTCAGAAAGATGGGATACCCTTATAAGACGCTCAATGTCCTCGAGCCAATCATCAATATAGACGATGCCCTCCGTCCCCTTGAAGACCCTAGGCTCCAGCTTCTTGAAGTCCTGAATGTTGCCTGGCCAAAGCTGAGCGACCTGAGGAACAACTTGCTGCTGGACATGAACTTCTCTCTCTACTATGACACGAACAAGCTGATGAGCACTCTTGATGCCCTGCCGTAGAACGTCGGTCTGCCTCTGATGTGCCTCTGACAGAGCCCTCTGTGCCTCAAGCATCTTATGAAACAGTGTAAATATCTGTGTCGCCTCTGCTGGCACTGGAGGTGGAGGTGGAAGCCCCTCAGATACAGCTGGCATAGTCTTCTGAGTAGGTGGTGGACCTCCGAAAGCAGCTGACAATCCAATCACTGGAGAAGTGACTGGTTTAGGCCCTCGGAACGTCGCAGACCTCTCAGAAGCTGCTCTCCTCTGCTGCGATCTAGACTTAGGTGATATCCTGAGACAAAGCGAAAGATAGAATCAATATGGCACAAGATATAAGACACTCAAGGAAGGACAGATTAAAAGATCAAATGTCAATATCAAAGGAGAATAGTTGAATGAATCAAAAGAATTCTTCCTGGGTATGATTGAGTATTCTCAGCCTATAGCCTATATCCTATACCCTAATTCAGGTTCATAATAGTATTCAATTCAGAGCACCACTATGAATCGCACTAATTGTGACCTCGAGGACCTGCATAGGCCACCACTAAAAACGTATCATGACCCGTACCCGGTATAAGGGTACAAGTCGGGAACAACGCCTAGCCTACACCGCAGAATCGGCGGTAGAACGTTGCCTAGGTAATCTATTTAGCAATATAATGAACCACCAACAATAATAATATACTCAATCACAGATCTAAGATGGAACAAGCACGAATATGATAAAGAATAGAATAGTCACATACAACTCATGAGTCTGAAATAATACATCAATGGGTCTGAAAGAAATACTAACAAAAATAAGCTGGAGACAAATTAAGTACAAGAATACTAAGAAGCTACTAAAGTCGGGTCATCTATCTCAGTTGGGATAAGTCCCTCATAAACCAGGATCTCTGACTCTAAACCCACAATATCCTGAGGTCCATAATATGTAGGGTACCAGTCCTCAGTGTCATCTGAAAAAAAAATATCCAGTCAGGAAAGGAGCAGAGTACATCTCTAACAGCATTTCTAATCAATGATAAAAACTATGTAACAGTAAATAGATGTGAACATACAAGATGCACAATAGATACAATAAGATATATACAATAAGGAAATACTAGAATAAATACAATAATGAGCAATATGTCAATGAACAAGAATACTAATGACTAAGTGTGTGAGTACTAGCTTTAACATGTGATCGACTTGGGAACATGATACAAGATTTATGGCCTGACTAATCATACGTGCGGTGTATGATTAATACTATACAAGATATAAGATGGGTATGATCACATATCTACACTACATACTCTCCACCCTGACTGGTATAATAGATCCAATCATGGTACGCTATGGCACGGGAGTCTCCAGGAAGGTAGCAAGTCTCTCCGAAAATCAGTATCTGTACATGTACAAGATAATCAATAAACCAAGGCTAGCACAAGATACACCATATAACCAGGAATAATATCTCATGACGAGATCCGGATATACCAATCCGTGTAACCATCGTGTCAAGGAAACATGGATATCTATACTAGATACAATAAACATAGAGGATATCATAAACGAAAAACTATTAGAGAATGTACTCGCCTGAAGTCCAATGAACAGTCTCACAGATGTCTAATACGGTACCTCGAAGACCTAGATAGAATACAACATCAATACAAGGTTTCGAAAAGAAAATAAGTTAAACTAGTCAACTTCTAGGTCAACAAGTCAACTCTAAGGTCAACTATGGTCAAACTATGGTCAACTAACTATTTCTAGGTTGCAAAAGTCTAACACAAAGATATTGGGTTCAAATACTAAAGTCTAGGTCATAAACTACATCTTAGGGTACTAGGTTACCGTATCACTGGATACGTAAAACAATAGGAAAACATCATGTATTAATATCAAACAATATTAAATATAAAATCCTAATTACCAAAAGCTATATGGATACCTTGATTTTGAACCAACTCGGTATCGCACCACTAAACCTCTATCTTGATACCCAAACCCAATACCTTGGGTATCCCCAAATACCTTGGTACTTACCTTGGTATCTCAAGGTAATGCCCATTACTTTACTTATGCTAATTACCCTTAAATATAAAATATGCTACACTAATTATTATACATATAGTATACTATAATACAAGTAGCAATTAGGAACATATTTACATATATATTAATTACCATATATATATAAATATACCTATACATATATATACATCTAATATATATATATATAAACTGTCAAACTGTCGCTAAAGCCTTGACTGCTGTTGCTGAAAACCGTGGTTTCTGCTGATAATCTGCTGATTTAGTGACAGATTCTTGCTGTTGTCGCCAAAGTCGTCGCTAAAGCCTCTGATACGGCTGCTGATACTCTGCCGTTTCAGCGACAGATTCCTGCACTTGTTGCTAACTGCTGTCGCTATAGGGCTACTGCTGCTGTTATTGCTGTTGCTGCTGCTTTTCAGCGACGCTTGCTGTCGTTGTTGCTCTTACGGCTGCTGCTGTGCTGTTGGCATTGATGCTACTGTCGCGACGCTCCTGCCCGATGTCACTAATATATATATATATATATAATATATATAATAACATATATATATATATAACCCACATAATATCTATACAATATGCATATAATACTACTAATAACTATACATACACCCATACATAGTAATATGTACAAAATACCACATAGTATCATACACACATATACATAGTAATATGTTTATAACAACATACGTACATATAAACATATACACCAAATAAAGCATATATTATATGATTATAAACACATCTAATTATCTATTAACATATACATATCTATATATATACTACAATATATATATATATATATATATATATATATATATATATATATATATATATATATATATATATATATATATATATATATATACAGAAGAATAGTTACATATAATATATACATATATAGAATATACATAGATACATAGATCTAAGACTCAATATTACATAAATATATACACACAACATTATATATATATATATATATATATATATATATATATATATATATATATATATATATATATATAAAATTATACTTCTCCATGAAATAGGAACACAAGAGAATTAGATCTACAATTAATTGTACATACATGAAAAGTATCACTCCGTATCCCACTAGATCTAGGATACGCATGCGACACGAGTTCACCACACATTCAAATGTACCCTAAAGGACACAAATAAGTCATATATATTATTTATGAACAATACGAAGAGTCAAATACAATTCTACGTGTCCGTGTCAAAATGTGACATGTTCAAAGTCCCGTGTCGGAGAAAAATCTCCAAATCAACGTGTATCACCAAATTATTGGGATACGACCTACACGTACCCAATTGTGGACATGACACTAGCCCCAAACACACAAGCACATGCCAAATTAATCTATAGGACCAATTGACACACACAACAAATGTCAATCTCGAAATTCTCCCAAAATTGACACAAAAAGTACCATAACTTTCTCAATAGGTCTCCTATGAACACCAAACCAAATCCTATGGGTGTCCTATGCATATGGGTTGATTTCTCATGGTTAAATCTCAGATTTAGAACCTAATTTAAGGGGAAAAAACTGAATTGTACCTATTGGGAGATGGATTCCCAATGAAACCTCCAAATGTGATAAAATTGGCCTCCAACTTGTAAATCCTTGCTCCTCTTTGTAGATCCTTGCTTTCTCCTTATAGATCCTTGCTCCACTAGTCTCCAATGGTGATTTGGAAAAGAATTGGGATAAAATTTGGTAGAAAAATGAAGTAGAAATGAAAGAATTTGATTGAGAAAAATTCTAGATCTAGTTTTGAAATAAAAAGATGTGAGAGAAATCAATTCCCCCCTCTTTAATAGGCCGGCCCCCTCTACCTCTTCCTCAAGCTACTATGTAATGTCCATTATATCCCTTGGAGCCTCTCATGAAAAAATAATTAAGGAGGGAAGCTTCTAGTCTAATGGTTTAATTAATTTTAATACATCTCCTAATCAATGGGCTTTCTAATTGGGCTCAAATCTAACAATTAATACATGTTGGTCCATGAGTCTAAACTAAATTAGTTAGGTCCACTAACACAAGTCCAAAATAAATAACTAAAATCTAACAACAATTAAATTATACAATAAATAATTATTATCATGCACAATATTTAATTAATTATAAAATTACTAAAATACCCTTTCCTAGAAAATATGGTAGTGACACAGTCCTAATTTGTCACGCCCCAGTCCCAAAATACGTAGGACTAGGTCACGTAACCATGCCAGCTGGCCTGTATATATGGCAACTCCAATATATGGAAACCATATATACGTGCGTACGCTGTATAATGAACAATAATTCATAAGTAGTAAAACTGATCACAAGTCACAGGGTAATATCTAAATCTCATCCACAGAATCAAATATGAATAACCAATAATCATGTAACTAGATCTCAATACAGATATCTAAGAATGACAGTCAGATGAAATCAAATCTACTGCCGAAATAGAATACAAAAGGAACCAGAATACACACCATAAAGAACAACATCTGACAATCTCGAGGCTCGAAGAGAAGACCTCCTCGGGATATACGTAACATGTCCGGATCTGCTCTCCTGCGAATACTCAAGAACATATACACCTGGCAGGGGACCAGGTCCTCGGAGGGACATAGCAAGATACAAAAAAAAATGACATGCCATAATGTAAATACTGAATAAAAAAATGGGGTGTGCTAACCATCTAAGTGAATGCAATTTAAAGACCTTGTTAGTACGCATGGGAATGTGTAAGCTAGACATATGCTGACGTAATTCACCAATCGTCGGGACTGGCTAGTATATGTGTCATATGCCCCCGACGCAGGGAACTCTGCAATCGTCCATCTCCGAGGAGCATGGATCGAAGAATAAAGACTCAATGAAGGGGGTGTCCCATACGCCTACTAGATGTCTTCCCGCCCAATATAGATGTACAAGTCGTAAAAATGACGTGGACACCTCCTACTATGATGCAAGTCTCAATAAAATAAACAACTGAGCTAAATACTGCTACACGTGTTGCTCACACTGATGGCCAGTCGCGCATGAGGCACGCGTCCCTACATGTACTCACTCTGTGACGTATAATGATACGTGTCAAGGCCTGAGAAGTTATATCAATAACTTCACAACTTTAGGTGGGTCTACTAGACACTAGGTCAGACACAAGTCCTAACGTCAACGCCATCGTTGACTGCACCCGAGTTTTCTCGGACGCACACATTTATATAATATAAAAATAGATAAACATGTAACTAGCAATAACTGAATTTAAACAGTACAACAAGGCAAGGTATACTTGCCTGGCGGGAGAGCTGCAAATATAATGTCCAAATGTCAAATACCAAGTGTCAGAAACTATGGCCTCCGAAGGAAAGTCTCCGGATGCTGAAATAAACATCACTAACAGTCTCAGAAAATATCAAATAGCTAGAAACGCCTGTCCTTTCGTCCAATTTGGACACAGGGGCAAAAATGACAGTTTTCGGTCAAAGCGGGGTCCACATGTGGGTCGCTTTGCACCGAAAAACGTGTCAGGGTCAAAGGTCTCCAAATTCGCCAAACTTAGTGTCCACAAGTCCAGAACGATGATACGAACCCAACGGAACTTCCAGAATTGGATTTCGATGAGCCGGTCACAAAATCGCCCGTCGGGTGGAGCCTGTGGGGCCCACGTTACGGGATTTTGTCAACGTTCTCAGAATCGAACCAAACTTGGCTCACAGGACCAGCGTATTGCTACGAGTCCGATGGCGCAAGTTTCGTCTCGATCCGACGTGTGTACACAAAGTTGCAGCGTGTTCCAGAACTGACGGATACGGGACGGTGTCGGCGGATACGCGTTGATTCCGGTGTGCACGCACATCCAAATCAACTTCTTCGAATTCCTACACGTCCGTATCAACGTCGCGCACGTTTTGGTAAAGACCGCGTGCGACCAAGTCGTCCCGTTTGGCGGGGCGTACCCAGTTCCGGGGTGAATAGGGTCGTTGTTTTTCCTGTTTTTGGATCGCGGTGTGCGATCACCACAGGACGCGATGCTCCGAGCGGGTTGCACGGGCACCGAGGTGGTTACACAGTCTACACGACACAACTGACGGAATTGAAAACAGGGTTACGAGGAGATAGATATCGTTACCTGAACAGGGCTCCAGAAATGGCGTTTCTTCGTGTCCGACACGTGTCCTGCGTCTGTGTCCGAATCGTGTCCGGTGCTGTTCACCCTAGGGTTAGGGTTTGGGGCTTCTGGGGCGTCGCCGGAGGACTGCGAGGTCGGCCGGACTGCACAGCGGTTCAGCAGTCGGCCGCCGGACTGACGTGGGGGTGCTCGGCCTTGCCGAAGCCGGGGGGATGCTGCGCTGCCGTGGGTGCTGCGGGCTCGGGGTCGGCTCTGGCCGGAGGGGCTCGCCGGATCTGCGGCGGGGAGGAGACGACTGGGAGAGGGAGGAGATGGCGACGGTGATGATGGCGGTGGTGGCTAGGGGAGGTCGGCCGGAGCGGGGTGCTCCGCCGGAGAAGGAGAGGAGGAGGAAGTGCTGGGGAGGAGGAGGAAGCCGAGGGGGAGACGGAGGCGGGGAGAGGAGAGGAGCTTGCCGGCGGGGGTCGGCCGTCGCTGTGCCGGCTAGGTCAGGTCGGGTCGGGGAAGGGGAAGAGGAAGGAGCTGCGGGGGAGGAAGGAGAGAGAGGGGAGGAGATGGCCGCCGGGGGGGCTCCGGGCGAGGCGGAGCGGCTCCTGCGGCGGGGTCGGCTGCCGCTCCGACGAGGGGGGGCTGCGGGCTGCAGCTGGGTTTGGGATTTGATTTTAATTTTTTTTTCTTTTATTTTCTTTTTAGTTTCTTTTATAGAAAATAATAATAGTATTTAATTAAAATATCTTGAGATATTTTACAGGATATTTGTAGGATATTTTCGGGATATTTTCGGAATATTTTCGGGTGGGTCCCGCGTCCAAATGGACGGTGCAGGTTCACCGGCCAATCAGGGGATGACACCTCATATGCAAATTTTGTAGAAAAGTCCCTGTAATTTCATAAATTGCGCAAAGGTCCTATTTTGGGAAATTGTGCAATTACGAAATTGTTTGGGAAAATTCCCGATTCCCGAAAATTCTAAATTTCACCGAATTGAAGGGAAAAGCTATGCGAGGGTCCCGAGGGGGTGGGGGTGAGTCTGGGCAGGGACTGGGCCTGGTTTTCTGGGTGATACTGTCATCGTATTTATTTAATTAATAAATACTGCGTACGGTGTTCTCTAATTATTTAGAGGCAGGTAGGGTCATAATTTTTCTACGGTGTCAATACACTAAATGTAGTATACTCAGTGTAGAAAATTAACATATTTTTGTTTGGACAAAACAGGTGCATGTTGGGCCTCAAATCTCTAGGGGTACAGAGATGGGTAAAGGGCAGAAAATTAAATAGGAAATAATTATGGTCTTTTGTAATGATAGTTGTGCGTCTCAAACGAGGCTCAAAATAAAGCATCTGGGAGTTGCACAAAATTCAGGAAAATAGTCTAACATGTCTAGGACAGGTATGTGAACTTTGTTCGGGGATAACAGTCAAGGTAAAGCTCTAAATAATTCGATGATGGACAGGTGCGCAAGTCAACAGGATATGTAAGCAAAATAAATTAAAATATTGCCATAAATCCTAAATTGTTAAAATAATTCTAGAAATACTGAAATCTGGTCGAGGGGGTTTACAATCTACCCAACTTATAAAAATTTCGTCCTCGAAATTAAAACTAAGCCATGATAGAAGGGAAAGACGGCATAAGATATAATTTAACAAAGTAATTTATATCTTGATTTACGAATAGGTTCGAAAAACGTTTTCGTATGTCGTTGACACTCTTCCAAGTAGATTTTTCTGGCGCGTCATGCTTCCATGCCACGCGGATCAAGAGAATAGACTGATTCTCAACACTTTCTCAATGATCAAGGATTCCCACTGGTTGCTTTTGATACGACAAGCTCTGCCTAATGGTGATCTCTGAATGGTTGAGAACCTGACTGCTGTCTGTCACATATCGCCTGAGTTGCGATACGTGGAATACATCAGGTACTCTCTCAAGGGAAGGTGGTAGCGCAAGTTGATATGCCACTACTCCCACTCTTTCTAGCACGTAAATGGTCCAATATACCTTTGCCTCAACTTGCTGCGTCCTCTGAATCGAATGGTGTCTCTAGTAGGTGATATCCTCAAGATGGCATGATCGTCCACTTTAAATTCCACGGGACGATGATGACGGTCTGCTCACTACTTCTGTCTATCTTGCACTGCTTGCAAGTGTCCTGTAATTACTTAACTGTCTCTACGGTGTTGACCACCAACACTGGTCACGCGAAACCTTGTTCGGTAAAATGCTGCAATCTTACGATTTGTCTCCTATAAGTAATGTCTTCCTAGCTTCAGAGTAATTACGACGGTTGTAAGTTCCAAATTCTTCTCATGTACTCATAATTGTCTGGATGCATATGCCATTACCTTGCCATCCTGTATTAATACGCATCCCAAACTTTTTTTTTCGGATGCGTCTGTAGATCACAACCCCCTGATCCGGATGGAATAGTCAATATGGTGCTGTGGTCAGTTGCTTCTTCAACTCCTCGAAAGCGGCTTGACACTCGTTGGTCCATAGGGATTCTTAATTCTTATAAGTCAACCTAGTCATAGGTGCTGCTATCCATTCAGGAGTCAATCATTTATTTATCCAGGTGAAATCCTTTTAGACTCCTGTCAGCAAAATGATACATCCTTTTTCGTAATACTTGAGTTCTGAATCTTGCTCCAAGTTACGAGGCAAAAATAAAAATTTTGCTGTCATAGGGATGTACGTATCAGGAACGTAATAAAACGTAGGTAGGTAGGGAAGGGTCATCCTAAAGGTAGCACAAATTAAACTGCAAACAAATCTAATAATAAAGTTTGGTAATTACCCAAGAAACAAACAGAAATGACTACAGAAATAATACATTTTCGTATTTATACTAAATACGAGGTTTCGTCTTTCCGAAATAAGGGAAGACGGAAAACAGTAATCAAGAGTTCAAGGGGAAGGTAATAGATTAGAAGTGTGGGGATCAAGGCGTTTAAAGAATTCGAGGGGAATTGTCAAGGCAGTTGTGGATTGAAATATTATTTTTGGTAATTTCTATTCACATGCTCGTATCAGTACAGTTACGTAACTGATACGATATGCTCAGACATATCTAAAGGGCAAGTACATCTGTCTACTAATCACTATATATCTCAATCCACGTAAAGTAGTTATGCGAAGGGCGAATCAAAATGCACTAAGGTTGATCAGACCGTAATACACTGATTCTGAATAGACAATTGTATTAGTGGAGTGGATCAGGCCCCAATAACACATGTGTCATGAACAAGCTCGATAAGGAATAAGCTTGCAAAACTAGGCTATAATAGCAGTATGAGTCAAGGTAGTATAGTAAATATAAGTATGCTAGATTATGATACGAGAAATTACAAAACAATTCAAATTCACAAAAAGACAAGACTCTACAATCTCTACAGTTATTACTCTAATTCCTTGTCTAAGTCGCTAGTTGACCTAAAAGAGGTATGGCCTTCTAAGTTTTACAATCTTAATATACACTATAGGTTGTCTGCCTAAAACAGAGATTTCAAGAGAGTTCACGTAAAGTAGGGGTTCGAGGTTGTCTGCGGTAAGCAGGGATAAAATAATTTGGTGTAAGGTAGAAATCTGAAACTGTCTGCGTAAAGCAGAATTTCAAATTGTCTAACGCAAGGTAGGGATCCAAAGTAGTTTGGCGTAAATCAGGGATTCAAACTGTCGGCGAAAATAGGTTTCAGAGTTATCCGCGTAAAACAGAGAAGCATAAGGTAGAGCTTCAGGGCTGTCCGCGTAAATGTCTGTGCGTATAAATCTGCGCTTAAAAGTCTGGGTGAAAGTCTGGGCGTAAAAGTTTTTCGCTAAAATCTGTGCAAAATATCTCCTGCGTAAAGTCTAGCATACGCTGCAGCATAAAGTTGTACAAGAAATTCATGAGTTTGTCAGTCAAGTTAATGAATCCTGACATCTGACAAAAGTACTTGCACAACGATCGAGTGGATGGTTTGATGATGGTTTGCACGGAGTTCAAGGTTGTCGTTTAGGGACATATGGATACAAGTCATCTACGCCTGAGATGAGACAAAATCAGATGTCCTGTCAAAAAGCTGTTTCCTTTTGCACAGGGCTCGAGGTGTATCTCTGCGCAGGATTTGGTCGTGCCTGGGGAAAGCTAAGGCTGTAACAAATATGCTAACATCCTATCCTTATATTGTAAGCTTAATCAGGTTACTCTACGCTGGTTATCTATGAATCATCAGGTTTACGCAGGGCAGTTACCTATGTGGCTGGCATGATGCAGGATAAGGAAGACTAAGGAATCGAGGGTAGCAGTTATCATAACTGCGGCGTAAATGAGATAATCTTCTGCATAGTTTGGCTTTTTACGCCAACTAGGCAGTTGTTTGGTTCTTATGTCAACAACGGTCAAATGGGTTTTACGCCAACAAGGATAAAGAGTTTCTGGCGTAACACTGGGTTTATCCAAACATAGGATGAGTTCTCAGTTTTAGTATTCAACTTTGGATTTCTATTGGTTCCTCCAGACTAGGGTCAACACTAGGGTCAAATCTCTAATAATCCTATCTCTAACTAATCCTAGTAGTGTTTATACTATACTCAAGTCATACATAAATATGTCAAGGGATAAGGGTAAGTTAATCTATAGGTAAGTGACGCTAGGGTTTACTTAGGAAGTCAGGAAGGCTAGGGTTCACTAAGTAATCCGAACTTAAGGATATGTCAAAGCCCTAGTGGTATTCTTATTAGGAATGCTACCTTAATTATCATCCTATTAACCGGAGTTCCTATATTCTAGCAGGGATAATACTAAAAGAATTATCAGGGAAGCACTTGAATCAAGCAGGATGCAATTATGTAAGTAGGACAGACTGGACGGAAGATAAGTCATAGTCAATTTGGATGAGATTCTATATTCTAATCCTAGGTGCAGGCTTGCTCGGTACAGTACGTAACCGAGACAATATGCTCTGAGACGCAGGCTTGCTCGGTACAGTAACGTAACCGAGACAATATGTTCTCGACCTGCATGGGCCACCACTAAAAACATGTCACGCCCCAGTCCCAAAATACGTAGGACTAGGTCACGTAACCATGCCAGCTGGCCTGTATATATGGCAACTCCAATATATGGAAACCATATATACGTGCGTACGCTGTATAATGAACAATAATTCATAAGTGGTAAAACTGATCACAAGTCACAGGGTAATATCTAAATCTCATCCACAGAATCAAATATGAATAACCAATAATCATGTAACTAGATCTCAATACAGATATCTAAGAATGACAGTCAGATGAAATCAAATCTACTGCCGAAATAGAATACAAAAGGAACCAGAATACACACCATAAAGAACAACATCTGACAATCTCGAGGCTCGAAGAGAAGACCTCCTCGGGATATACGTAACATGTCCGGATCTGCTCTCCTGCGAATACTCAAGAACATATACACCTGGCAGGGGACCAGGTCCTCGGAGGGACATAGCAAGATACAAAAAAAAATGACATGCCATAATGTAAATACTGAATAAAAAAAATGGGGTGTGCTAACCATCTAAGTGAATGCAATTTAAAGACCTTGTTAGTACGCATGGGAATGTGTAAGCTAGACATATGCTGACGTAATTCACCAATCGTCGGGACTGGCTAGTATATGTGTCATATGCCCCCGACGCAGGGAACTCTGCAATCGTCCATCTCCGAGGAGCATGGATCGAAGGATAAAGACTCAATGAAGGGGGTGTCCCATACGCCTACTAGATGTCTTCCCCGCCCAATATAGATGTACAAGTCATAAAAACGACGTGGACACCTCCTACTATGATGCAAGTCTCAATAAAATAAACAACTGAGCTAAATACCGCTACACGTGTTGCTCACACTGATGGCCAGTCGCGCATGAGGCACGTGTCCCTACATGTACTCACTCTGTGACGTGTAATGATACGTGTCAAGGCCTGAGAAGTTATATCAATAACTTCACAACTTTAGGTGGGTCTACTAGACACTAGGTCAGACACAAGTCCTAACGTCAACGCCATCGTTGACTGCACCCGAGTTTTCTCGGACGCACACATTTATATAATATAAAAATAGATAAACATGTAACTAGCAATAACTGAATTTAAACAGTACAACAAGGCAAGGTA
Organism: Iris macrosiphon; assembly: GCA_036927795.1. Taxonomy (NCBI): domain Eukaryota; kingdom Viridiplantae; phylum Streptophyta; class Magnoliopsida; order Asparagales; family Iridaceae; genus Iris; species Iris macrosiphon. Next base: position 141,816,076 of record JAYESA010000014.1, read on the forward strand.
TACTTGCCTGGCGGGAGAGCTGCAAATATAATGTCCAAATGTCAAATACCAAGTGTCAGAAACTATGGCCTCCGAAGGAAAGTCTCCGGATGCTGAAATAAACATCACTAACAGTCTCAGAAAATATCAAATAGCTAGAAACGCCTGTCCTTTCGTCCAATTTGGACACAGGGGCAAAAATGACAGTTTTCGGTCAAAGCGGGGTCCACATGTAGGTCGCTTTGCACCGAAAAACGTGTCAGGGTCAAAGGTCTCCAAATTTGCCAAACTTAGTGTCCACAAGTCCAGAACGATGATACGAACCCAACGGAACTTACAGAATTGGATTCCGATGAGCCGGTCACAAAATCGCCCGTCGGGTGGAGCCTGTGGGGCCCACGTTACGGGATTTTGTCAACGTTCTCAGAATCGAACCAAACTTGGCTCACAGGACCAGCGTATTGCTACGAGTCCGATGGCGCAAGTTTTGTCTCGATCCGACGTGTGTACACAAAGTTGCAGCGTGTTCCAGAACTGACGGATACGGGGCGGTGTCGGCGGATACGCGTTGATTCCGGTGTGCACGCACATCCAAATCAACTTCTCCGAATTCCTACACGTCCGTATCAACGTCGCGCACGTTTTGGTAAAGACCGCGTGCGACCAAGTCGTCCCGTTTGGCGGGGCGTACCCAGTTCCGGGGTGAATAGGGTCGTTGTTTTTCCTGTTTTTGGATCGCGGTGTGCGATCACCACAGGACGCGATGCTCCGAGCGGGTTGCACGGGCACCGAGGTGGTTACACAGTCTACACGACACAACTGACGGAATTGAAAACAGGGTTACGAGGATATAGATATCGTTACCTGAACAGGGCTCCAGAAACGGCATTTCTTCGTGTCCGACACGTGTCCGACACGTGTCCTGCGTCTGTGTCCGAATCGTGTCCGGTGCTGTTCACCCTAGGGTTAGGGTTTGGGGCTTCTGGGGCGTCGCCGGAGGACTGCGAGGTCGGCCGGACTGTACAGCGGTTCAGCAGTCGGCCGCCGGACTGACGTGGGGGTGCTCGGCCTTGCCGAAGCCGGAGGGGATGCTGCGCTGCCGTGGGTGCTGCGGGCTCGGGGTCGGCTCTGGCCGGAGGGGCTCGCCGGATCTGCGGCGGGGAGGAGACGACTGGGAGAGGGAGGAGATGGCGACGGTGATGATGGCGGTGGTGGCTAGGGGAGGTCGGCCGGAGCGGGGTGCTCCGCCGGAGAAGGAGAGGAGGAGGAAGTGCTGGAAAGGAGGAGGAAGCCGAGGGGGAGACGGAGGCGGGGAGAGGAGAGGAGCTTGCCGGCGGGGGTCGGCCACCGCTGTGCCGGCTAGGTCAGGTCAGGTCGGGGAAGGGGAAGAGGAAGGAGCTGCGGGGGAGGAAGGAGAGAGAGGGGAGGAGATGGCCGCCGGGGGGGCTCCGGGCGAGGCGGAGCGGCTCCGGCGGCGGGGTCGGCTGCCGCTCCGACGAGGGGGGGCTGCGGGCTGCAGCTGGGTTTGGGATTTGATTTTAATTTTTTTTTTCTTTTATTTTCTTTTTAGTTTCTTTTATAGAAAATAATAATAGTATTTAATTAAAATATCTTGAGATATTTTACAGGATATTTGTAGGATATTTTCGGGATCTTTTCGGGTGGGTCCCGCGTCCAAATGGACGGTGCAGGTTCACCGGCCAATCAGGGGATGACACCTCATGTGCAAATTTTGTAAAAAAGTCCCTGTAATTTCATAAATTGCGCAAAGGTCCTATTTTGGGAAATTGTGCAATTACAAAATTGTCTGGGAAAATTCCCGATTCCCAAAAATTCTAAATTTCACCGAATTGAAGGGAAAAGCTGTGCGAGGGTCCCGAGGGGGTGGGGGTGAGTCTGGGCAGGGACTGGGCCTGGTTTTCTGGGTGATACGGTCATCGTATTTATTTAATTAATAAATACTGCGCACGGTGTTCTCTAATTATTTAGAGGCAGGTAGGGTCATAATTTTTCTACGGTGTCAATATACTAAATGTAGTATACTCAGTGTAGAAAATTAACGTATTTTTGTTTGGGCAAAATAGGTGCATGTTGGGCCTCAAATCTCTAGGGGTACAGAGATGGGTAAAGGGCAGAAAATTAAATAGGAAATAATTACGGTCTTTTGTAACGATAGTTGTGCGTCTCAAACGAGGCTCAAAATAAAGCATCTGGGAGTTGCACAAAATTCAGAAAAATAGTCTAACATGTCTAGGACAGGTATGTAAACTTTGTTCGGGGATAACAGTCAAGGTAAAGCTCTAAATAATTCGGTGATGGACAGGTGCGCAAGTCAACAGGATATGTAAGCAAAATAAATTAAAATATTGCCATAAATCCTAAATTGTTAAAATAATTCTAGAAATACTAAAATCTGGTCGAGGGGGTTTACATAATTGATGTTAGAAATGTCAACTAGTTGACAGTCCTAATTAAAACTTTATATATTTTCCAAGTTTCAATTAGGACTGTCGAGTTGACAATTCTATATGACACTAGAACTGTTAACTTATTGGCAGTCCTAGCATCATGTAGGACTGTCAACTTTTTGTCAGTCCTAAAGGACAGGGATATAAAATTGAAATGACAAAGTTTCAATTAGGTGACCAGCAACAATGCATATTTTTCTACTATAATTTTAAAGTTTCATACAAAAATATTACAGAAGTTTCATACCAAAATATTATAGTAGTTTCATACCCAAATATCATATAATAAGTTTTCAAACAAGTTTGTTCATAAAACATCATAGAATCACAAAACAACATAGAAGTTCCATACCCAAATATTACATAAGTTTCATACCGACAAAGTCTTATAGTCCAACAGTTTCATAACAAAAGTTACAATATCCCCAAAAAGTTTCATAACGAAAGTTACTACAACCAAACTATTTATCATTTCTTCTTTTCGTACACTGCTCCCTAGAAAGGATGAAGTCAAATTTTGTAACAGAGCTGTCGATTGTTTTCATCTCTTCACTGATTTTTCTGTAGTTTTTTTCCTTACGAGCGCGTAGACACTTTCCCAAATGCTTTACTTTTTTAGCATGTTATGACATGACAAAAAATAGGTTAGTTTGTAAGCAATTATAAATCTATAAATAATTTCCTCACCATATTAACCAATGTAGTATACAAGACATTTTTGGCGAAAAGATGTGCTAGTACTCTAACAACATCGGGTCTTTGTATGGTAGGGTCCAACAAATTTGGATGTCCGACATTAGCATAGTATGCCATGTAGTCATCGCTGCAGTCCGACATCTCAACCACCGCTTTTCTTTCAGAATCTCCAAAAATATGCCGTTGCCACTCGGTGAAGAAGTCTGAGACACAGTTGAACTTGGCCTGGATATAGTTCAAGAGTTTCGTCCCTCCCGGAACACTTATTACTTTCAATGTGCGACTCGATACCGTTTGTACAAAACCGAAGCACTCTATCAAACATATAAGGCTCCTCGATATCATAGAACTTATAAGGTCGTGAAATAAAGCTATTGGTTGCAATATGAGGCTACTCTTTCATAGATCCCTATATGGATATCATACTATCTGTAACGTAATTTAGTAAATTAGTACGACCCAAAAGAATCTAACAAAAAATAAGCTCTCTTTTTACCTCTTCTACCGACATATCTTTAATTGCGTTGCGTATGGTGGCCAATGTTTCAGCACGTTTGGCATCAGCCAAAATTGGCTTCCATCGGCACATTCTAGGAAGCTTTTCGTCATAGTGTCGCCGCACCTCAGCCCACTTCAGCATCAAAAAGTGCTCGTATATCTATGCATGTACGTATAGTCAATAATTTAACAATGAAATATCATATTATGTATAGAACTAAAGAAGCAAAGATTTTTTTTTACCTGGAGTAGAGTCTGGCATCCTTCTATTGTCTTCATACCGATGCGGGATGCTACACCAAGCTCGCAGTAAATGTAATGCCCCGTTCCCCCTACTCGGGGAGCGCGGCCAAGAAATACTTACGACCGTCCGAACGGGACAGATTGAATTAAGATCCTTTCCTCGTTATGGATTGGTTTCTTCGAAATCAGGTCCCATATACAATAGATTGTGCCTCGAGGATGGACTCGGCGGCAGAGTCGAGAGGGGCCTTTCCGTTGCGTTGGTTTCTTGTCCGTTTTCATGCCGCTTGGTTGCTTTCTTGTTGGTTTTATGACTTGCATTTTCTTGAACGGTTTCAATGGATTTCATTGCTTTCGTTCTTAGGATTTCGCATTTCGTATCGAGCCTTGGAGACCGAAGCAGGAGGTATTGATCATCCGTTGGTACGTGCAGGTGATCGTGTAGACGACGCGCGAGCGGAGTCTTAGAGATCTCTCCTTCTTCTTCCTATTCAACCAACTTGTGAGTGGCTCTATTTCGATAAGCGCCTTCTTTCCAAGGATTTCCGTTCTTAATAAAGTTGACTCAGTTGTGCATTCATTCAAACGATACCAAATATATATAAAGTTGAATGAAAAGATAAGAAGTAGGCTTGGAACATTCATTGCTTGTCATTCAGAACCTTGCATAAATTCATTGATGCATGCACGTTCGTTGGGTATATTAATTGATCGGCACTTATTTATAGCACAAGTTGTTCTTCTTTAAACTGCTGAATGTTATTGCATATAACTTTTTGGTTGATTATGGTAGCACAGTAAAGCGGTTCCGTACATGCCGTTTCTTTAAATTCTTATGTGTTAACTATGTGTTTGGTGGGTTGGTGTTAGACAAACTTGTATACAAGGGGTAACGTTCTACGAACGGTCGCCGGGGCACCGGGACCGCTTCGACCTGGATAGAACATTTGCTAGTGTAGTCCTAGCGCTTGGATGGGTCCGTGCGTCCGCCAAAGGCTAGCTACCTGAGGCGGAATGTCAGCCGATCCATCCCCCGTCCAACCAAGAGATGTTGTTGTTGTATATTTAAACTGTGCAGGCTAACTATGTCTTCGTGACAGGGAAGGCTATGGTAAGTTGTACAGGTGGTTCAGACGGTACAGGTAAAGTTACCGAACGGTGGCATGTGGAATTATGTTATTTTGTTCTTGCATACCTGCTAAATGAAATCTGATCTAGGCAAGAATAGAAACCCACCTAAGCACATAATTGTAGCATACTCATTAGAACTTATCTCATGAGCTTGGTAAAGTTGAGCAGCTAGCCTTCACCAGTACTTTTCGAAGTACTGACCCTCGTTGTAGCAGGTTCCCCAGCGCAAGGCAACGCGGCGAGGAGCTGAAGTTCTCTCCGGACTTTTGGGATCCTTGGCGGTTCGTGGCCAAGACTTTTGGAGGCTCAAGCTAGAAGCCTTTCACTCTCTCCGTTGCTGAATATCGCTAAGGCGATGGTGCTTACTCGCACCCAAGGTGTTTTGTGTTTTTGAATCTATGTAAAGGGACATAATGTATGGATCGGCTATCTCATTTTGCGTCCAAGTTTGTAAGCCCGTGGGGCATTTTATACTTTTGAGTCAAGCGATGTAAAAAGATGTTCATTATGAATAAAAGAATATCCTTATGCCTAAGGCCTTGTGCATGCGCGCCCTACGCGTGCACGGCATCATGCCCGGGGGACGATTATCGATTAGCCGAAATCGGGGCGTGACAGTAAAGGTATGCTAGTATACCGCTTTCCCAAAAAAAATCATCCACGATATCAATGTAAAGAAAATTTAATAGATATCTAGCTTGAATCGAAGTACCGGACTTGTCCGGAATGCCGACAGCTCCTAAGAAGAAAAGCATGTATGCACGGGCGGCCCTATCGACAATTTCTCCTTCGGCCTCCTTGTCTCTGAATGTCTCCTCCAAATATTTCAAAGGAAGACCATATGACTTCTTGAAATCTTGAAGGATTTTAAAACTACTATCATCAACTCCTAGAGAATCTAATACAGTATTGATGACGTGTTCGTCCCACGATAAGTCCTTCTCAACAAATATATCCTTCATCATGACCCGACCTTGGACATTAAGGTCCAATATGTGATGGACGTCGTCCAAAGTAATCGTCATCTTTCCAGTTGGAAGATGGAAAGTATTGGTCTCTGGATGCCAGTGCTCTACGAATGTTGATATAAGTACAGTATCCACCGTATGATACGCGTACTTGTCCAAATTGTGCAAACCGGTAGAAATAATTTTGTTCCTAACGGCTTCCCCCAATCTGTCAAACTTCCAGCTACTGCACTTCTTTCCGTGGTTCACGACCGTCGTGAACAAACGATAGATCCTCTAAAAAGTTAATAATCGGAGGAAATTAGTTTCTTGAAATATATAGTAATCTAAATCAAAACTTTATTTTTCATAACGTAGTGTACATACTGGCTCTTTCCATATTTTAAATACAATATGGTTGTTGAACGACAACAACATAGAGCAACCTTTTGGACGAGTCAAAATTGGATTAGTCGGCTGTCGAGAAGGTCCTGAACCATCATCTGGCCGGGTTCGGGTAGTAGGAACGTCTTTCTCGGAGGAGGAATCATACGGAGTAGTCAGAGCCACGTATTCCTCGAAAGAGGAAGAAAACGGAGGAGTAGAAGAAGCCGGTTTGTTCGAACGAGACTTGCGCGGCGGTACAGTGACTTGTCTATGTAGCTCAGGTTCGACGATCCTGAGTGGTCTCTCAACCACACGGTCCACATCGCGTTCCTTGTGCGACGATATTGTGGGTCATTTTCTTTTCACAGCTACTGATTGACTGAAAAAGAAATAAATAATTTCAGATATATAGATAAACAAATGAAACAGTAAGAAAATTCTACATTCCAATTTATATGCAGGACTATAGAAAATTCTACAGTCCATATATAATACAGGACTGTAGACTTTTCTACAGTCCTACATACAATAGGACTGTAGTATTACCTACAGTCCTAAATATACAATAGAACTGTAGATTTTTCTACAGTCCTATATATACTATAGGACTGTAGAATTTGCCTACAGTCCTGTAGGCAAATAGCTCGACTGTGGACGTTGTTCGATTTTTTCAAATCACAATCCTAATTTTTAGGGTTCAAATGTTCGTTTATCAACCCTAAATTAGTTCTAAACAAATTTGTCTAACTATTTTAGGCATTAGCAAGGATTCATGAAAATTAAATTAAATTTACACATAGATAAAATGAAAATCCTAATGGAGAAAGAATATTGGATACATACATAAATTTTGAAGAAGGTTTGGGTGTCATTGCTTGAAATCAAAATCCTAATGGAGAAGTTGGAGAGAAAGGGGAAATGGAGTTTGAATAAGAAAAGAGAGAAAGATGTTTGGAAATTTGAAGATAAAAGAAATTTAGAATGAAGAATTTTGGAAAGATTTGGGGGTGCGGTTAGTCTGTCCTAAGTAAATTTTGGGTTGTCCTCAGTAAAAATTATAAAAGTCTGGACTGTCATGAAGTAATGGGCCGCCATAAGCAAAAAATATAATACCTATAGAATTTGCCAATAAAAAATGGAGACAGAACATAGGAAACAATAAGAAGAAGAAGACAAGAAGTATTGTCTTTCTAGATTTAAAAAATCGGCCAGTCTAAAAAAATAGTCAATTTCCAAAAACCGGTCAGATCTGGTTGAATCCGGTTAAACCCCGATCAGATCTGTACCAAAAAATTCGATTCAATTATCGGTCCGGTTTTTAAAACATTGATCTTTAGCATAAAAAAGAGTTAATTAGACTAATGTCCCATATATTTTGGTTTATTTTTTGAACCTTATTTTAAAATTAATTACACTTACCTCTCCTATGTTTTATGTTTATTATATTGACCTCCTTTATATTTTTATGTTTTATGTAAATGATTATTACACTAATCAATCTTGCAATATAAAGAAGAGGGAAGATTCGTGTAATTATTTTTAAAGTAAGAAAATACCGTTTAATGAACGAAAACATAGAGAAAGTTAGTGTGAATAACCTAAAAAAATAAAGAATTATGGCAATAGAAACTTTTATTTGGGCTTTATGCTAAAGATCCAATTTAATAGCATTTCTATTTCAAAAGGACTTCTCGGGTGATGTCAAAGATACATTACAGACTCGTATAAATTTCTGGATGAGGAACAGAAATCAAAGATGAAAGGGTGAAGAAGAACAAAAAACAAAGACTTTAGCATAGGTAAGAAGAATAATTAGGTTCACCTATACAAATTGACATCACCTAATTATTCTTATTCCTTGGTTATGTCAAAAATGACATTAATCCGTAAAAAAACTGAAGAAAAATGCTACCAAGTTTTTATTGCATTTTTAACCACATAAAAATTGGATCTTTAGCAGAGGGAAGAAGATGATGAAGGAGGATGGGGGCAGCTTCTGGGTGTGGAACCTTTACTAGGAAAAAAAAAAAGGAGAACATGGAGAAGGGGATCCCATCGATAATGGTAGTGGTGGAAACTCCAGAGCTGGAGGAAGGATAGAAGTGAAGAAAAGGGATGGTGAAGATGGTGTTGATCGTGGAGGCATCTTCCCCCTCAAGATGGAGAAATTATTACATGGGTCAGATGTAGTGTACCGTTTCACTTTTCAACTGTTTGATTCTAGGGCTATTTGATATTATCCCCTCTTAGATTAGGTATATTTATATTATTTCCATGTTAGATTAAAATTTGAAAATATCTTCCTGAAAGTGTCGTTAAAAACCTGAAAGTGTCGTTAATAATTTTTGAAAGTGTTGTTAAAGAATTTTTAACGACACTTTCAGGAAAGTATTCTCAACTTTTAATCTAAGAGGGGGGGTAACATCAATATACATAATCTAAGAGGGAGATAATATAAAATAGCCCTTGATTGTATGGAAATATGTGAATGTACACATCTTCATAATAATCTAACGGTTGGCATGAAAAAGTTGTACTGCATCTGGCCCATGCAACAATTTCTCCTCAAGATGCTACTATTGCGTAGAAGTTGACGCGGGGAGGAAGAGTCTCGGGGTGGGTGAGCCGCTTGAACGGAGAGAGAGAGATTATTAGGAAAAAAAGAAGAAGAAAATAATAATTATTAGAGAAAATTTGAGTTGCACCCAACTTTATTTATCCATATTCAATGTGCACCCCACACAATTACAATAATGTATGATGCCGCGTAGGCACTATGTACAAGAGATATCGCTTTGCTGGCTCGAGCGGAAGCCTTCTCGAAGTGTTCTCTGATTGAAACACAAGATGATTGATCTATGTGAGTGGGCAGAACTTTATTCTCTGATTCTTGCACGCCTTAATAATGAATCTGAGTTTTCTACTGCTTGTACTAAGAAGATAGTTTCATAAGAAGAATGATAGAACCTGACTCTGCATGCTTAATAAGAGAACTCGTATTACTTGTCATTGAAACGAACCCTTGCCATGCTAAGAAAAGATAGAAAAGTTGCATGCTAAGTTACACGGACACCACTATCGAAGTAACCATTGCTATGATAATAAGAAAAAGTAAAAGATTGCTTGAACTTGTGTAAACACCCTGATTTTTTCAGAATAATTTTAATATAATTTTTTCCAATTTTATGGTATTTTCTGGAAGACGAACCAAGGTAATTATGAGTTAAAGATTTTTTAAATGCTGTTAATTGGTGTTAAAATATTATGAAAATAATATTTTATGGTGTAGAATGAAAAACTAGACTTATGGTAATTTTTCTGGAATTTATTGGGCCCCGGACCTATTTTAAAACACCTAAAAACTATTATTATTTAATTAATTAATTATCTATTTATTTATTTATTGTAAACCCAAACCCAGCCCTAAATCCCTAGCCCATCGGCCCGCGGCCCAGCCCATTGGGCTAACGGGTCGGGTCGGGTCCACCCGACTGAACCCGACTCGCTCGCACCCGCCAGCACCCTTCTCCCCCACGACCGCGTCCCCCGCGATTTCCGGCGGCGGCTCCGGCCACGTCGCCGGAGCCCGTGTCAGCCCCCGCGCCCCTCGCGCTACGACCCCCCTCGATCCGCCATCTCCGGCCAGCCCCATCCTCGGCTCCCCTATAAAAACCCTCCTCCACACCTCCTTCCCTCATCTCCCCCAAACCCAAGCCCTAGCTCCGGCCGACCCTCCACCCGACGCCGCCTGATCCCTCACCGGACCTCGCCGCCGCCAGAGCCGACGTCTCCCCGCTGCCCTAGCTCCTTCCCGCAGCCCGACGCCGCCTCCGCCTCTTCGACTCCTTCCTTCCAACTCCCCTCGCGCCGCCTGGACGAGCCCCGGCCTCCGCCGGCTGATTCCCTGCTCCACCTCCCTCTTTCCAGCAGCCCTCGTCGAGCTCCGCCACTCCAGCCCCGGCCGAGCAGTCACCGGCCTTCACCTGAGCCGCCGTACTCCTAGCCGGAACCCTAAACCCTAGTTCAGACACAGGACACAGTGTCTCGTGTTGACACGCGAGGACACGAGAAACCTAGTTTGCGGAGCCCTGTTCAGGTACTCGTAACTTTTTGCTCGTAACCCCGTTTTCGATTTCTTCTGTTGCATCGCGAACCCTGCGTGACCCTCTCGGTGTCCGTGCAATCCGCTCGGGGCATCGCGTCCTGTGGCGATCGCGAACAGCGATCCAAAAACAGGAAAAACAACGACCTGATCCACCCCGGAACTGGGTACGTCCCGCCAAACGGGACGACTTGGTCGCACGCGGTCTTTACCGAAACGTGCGCGACGATGATACGGACGTGTGGGATTTTGCAGAAGTCGATTCGGGTGTTCGTGCACACCGGAAACAATGCGTATCCGCGGACACCGTCCCGTATCCGCCCTTTCTGGAGCACGTTATAACTTTGTGTACACACGTCGGATCGAAATGAAACTTGCGCCATCAGACTCGTAGAAATACGCTGGTCCTGTGACCCAAGTTTGGTTTGATTCTGAGAACGTTGATGAAATCGCGTGTCGTGGGCCCCACAGGCCCCACTCGACGGGCGATTTTGTGACCGGCTCATCGGAATCCAATTCTGGAAGTTCCATTGAGTTCGTATCAGCGTTCCTGACTTGTTGACACTAAGTTGGACGAATTTGGAGATCTTTGACCCTGACACGTTTTTCGATGCAAAGCGGGCCCACATGCAGACCCTTGACCCAAAATTGTCATTTTGCCCCTGTGTCCAAATTAGACTGAAGGACAGGCATTTCTAGCTATTTGATATCTTCTGAGCATGATGGTAATGGTTATTTCAGCATCCGGAGACATATCTGGAAATTTCTCGAGGACAGAACCGTAGTTGAAATCCAAACATCAGGCAAGTACCTGCATTTCAAGTTTATTCTTTATATTATGATAATAGTTCCTTGCTCTACTAGCACCATTGGATGATTACACTTAGTGTTAGAATTTGGATTTTTATGTCTTGATTTTCGTGTCGGGAGGGAGAATACTAGGAGGCATGTAGTTTACCCTTTCCCTCATGTCCTGACTGCTAGCTGTTGAGTACGCGACTGTACCATCAGCCTGATACTCGATTATTCCTGACTGCTAGCCGTCTATGACGTACCTGATTAGCCTTATAACCCCCTACATGCCAACTATGTATTCTAAATACACAATTTTACACACATAGTTTCTTTGTCTTGTTGCAGTTCCATTTTCTTGTCTCATTATCTTCCTGTTTTACTCATAACCCTGATTTATAGAAATTAACTCTTAGTTAATTTTACTACTTATTATGTATAATTTTTATCGTGATACTTAGTCAGCTTTTACTACTTGTCATAATTATTTAGTTTAAGCTTTGTTGTGTATTGGTACTTTGCTCCTTTCCTGACTGGATCCGTTGATATTAGGCGATGATGAGGACTATGCCCCCACCTTTTATGGCCCATATGACGTAGCAGATGATGCATTCGAGGAGCCTGTTCCTACTCAGGAGACTACTTTTGAGGAGTAGTTAGCCAGTTAGCTAGTATTTTCTTTCAGCATAGTACTCGGGTTTGTCCCCGATTTATCTTCTGGTTCTGTATTAAACTGTGGATTTGGATGTCACACAATTTGTCTTATGAAATCTTAGCATTCCTATTTCCTGTTATTATCCTTGCCTATTTTTGTGAATGAGCTAGATTTTAATTTATCTGTGAATATGATCTAGACAGCGTACTACCGCCGACACTGCGGCGTAGGCTGGACGTACTCGCGAACCGGTACCCGATTCATCTGGGTGCGGGTCGTGACACATTTTTGTGGTGGCCCATGCAGGTCTACGACTAAATTGTTCGGTTTTAACTCAGGGACCGAGCAAGCCTGCACCTAGGATTAGAGTATAGGATCTCATCCACAACTGACTATGACTCATCCTCCTTCCAATCCATTCTGCTGAAAAAAATTGCATCCTGCTTGATTCATGTGCTTTCTCATTAGTTCCTTGAGTGTAGCCTTCTCCTAGAATATAGAAGTCCCTATTGATAGAATGATAAGTGGGGTAACATTCCTATTAAGAGTACAGCTAGAGTGTTGACACCCCACTAAGTTAGAATATCTAGGGAACCCTGGAATTCCTTATCTCTGGAATTGGTTTACCATTATCCCCGATGTATTATGAAGACTTGAGAGTAGTATAGACACTACTAGAGTTAGTTAGAAGATTTACCATAATGTTTGACCCTAGTGTTTGACCCCAGTCTTGAAGAACCAATAGAAATCCGAGATCGAATGTTAGGACTGAACCTAATGTGCATAGTGATATAGCGTTAGGATATAGGTTCTTGTCTTGAGATAAGCAGACAGTACCTTAGAAAGCCAAGAGCAATGTATAGAACGTTTTCCTAATCATACCTCAAACATAGCAACTAGCATACCACTTCCTCTTAGAAAACCATGATATTATCTAGAGCCCCATATTTTAATTTCCTATGTTGTTCATCTGCGACCTTAACGTTCACTAATGCACAACGACTAAAATATGTTCTTCTTTCCTCCGTCTTTCAATTTGTGCCACCTGACACTTCTGATAGTAGGCCAAGTAATTTCATTCCTTGTTAAGGACCCATAGTTTGCTAGTATTATAGCTGAAGTCTTGAATTTGAAAATTTTGTGCTTGGTAGTTAGAGTTCGATAAGTTTGAGTTAATCTTGTAGATTGTGACCCTATGATTATCCCTTAGTGTTAAATCACGTCATTCGTACCCCCACCTCGATACAAGTTATCTTTCCTTTCCCTTGAGACTAGTAACCTGTCCATTTTCGCTATTGACACATGACCTATGAGCACTATGATTAAGACTTAAGATGACCATTACTTACGTGATACCATAGGAGACCCTAATAAGAGTTTCCATTTTATTTACATGTGCAAGGTTATTTTGCAGGATCCTCTTAAGACTGTCACAGTATTAGTTTAATTCTTATAAGTTGGGTAGTATGCCTCACAACCTAGTACCACATAGTCCACTTGACTCATTGAGGCGGTGTAATTGAATGACATTAATTGCATGCTAGCAAAAGATGACAGTGGTTATTCAGACAATAGAATCTAGAGGTCCTTGCCCCTATTTGGTCGACTAGCGACTTAGATAAGGAGGTTGTATGATAACTGTAGAGATTGTGGAGTCTCTTATTAATGTTGCTTATTTTGTTTTATTTTGTGAACTTGAATAATTTGTACCTCCTTTCATCAACATCTAGCGTACTTATATTTCATATATTACTTTGACTTATGCTGCTATTTTATAGCCTAGTTTTGCAAGCTTATTCTCTATCGAGCTTGTTCATGACATATGTATTAGTGGACATGTACACTAATACAATTGTCTATTCAGAATCAGTGTATTACGGTCTGATCAACCTTAGTGCATTTTGGTTCGCTCTTCGCACGACTACTTTACGTGGATTGAGATATGTAGTAATTAGTAGACAAATATACTTGTCCTAGACGTGTCTGAGCATATCGTATCGGTTACATAACTGTATTAATACGAGCATGTGAATAGGAATTACCAAAATAGGATTTCAATCCACAACTGCTTTGACAATTCCCATTTGAATTCTTTAAACGTCTTGATCCCGATACTTGTATTCTATTACCCCTCCCTTGAACTCTTTATTATTGATCTTCGTCTTCCCTTACTTCAGAAAGACGAAACCTCGTGCTTGGTATAAGTTTGATACACAGAGAGTACTAGATATACTCCATAGGCCGATCACATACTTGAGGATTATCCTTTCGTAATTAAGGACATATCATATGTGATATGATCGGCGTTGAAGTTTCGAGGATGGAATGACATGAGTAAACATATTAAGGAATATTTTCTTAAGGTATATAGCCTTATGTGATGGATGGATAAATTCTAAGTTGGGTAGCAGTGCATTGTCAACTCGAGAGGAATTTCCTTTAGATTGTGACCGAGTAAGATTAGATTGGGAGAGGTTCAAGCCATTCTAATTTTGAAAATTTAGAGGAGTGACTAAGATGATTAATGAATTGATATTGAGGACCCAATAGTTATACCTTAGGTACATGATTTAAATTTTGAATGATGAAGGTAAAATCATCAATTTGAATTTAGAGGATAAAAATATAGAATTTCAGACTTGAACATTGGTGGACTACATTTAAATTATTTTTCAATTTGATGATTTGAATTAAGAATTAAAATTTGATGGTTGGACTACCTAGTTGGAATATTGAGGATGTGAATGGAATTTAAAAAGTTTAAGCAAAAATTAATTCTAGAAAAAATGGGAATACTATTGGACTCGAATTACTTCTAGAGAAAATTATGATAGTTAGAATCGTGAGGCAAATTTATATGCGTATGCAAATCTTGAAGATGTTATATGGAACTAATTTTAAATTGCCTGTGGTTAATTTCAGAAAGTAAGAAGAGATAACCATAGGTTGAATTTTGATTGAAACAGTAGTCATCTTAACCTTGAAGTGATTGCAGTGGATATGATTAGGATTTTAATTATCGCAAGGAGATTGCGATTGACTTGCCATATGTACATGAAGGATTAACAGATTATGGCTAATTTTAATTTCGAGGACGAAATTTTTATAAGTTGGGTAGATTGTAAACACCCTGATTTTTTCAGAATAATTTTAATATAATTTTTTCCAATTTTATGGTATTTTCTGGAAGACGAACCAAGGTAATTGTGAGTTAAAGATTTTTTAAATGCTGTTAATTGGTGTTAAAATATTATGGAAATAATATTTTATGGTGTAGAATGAAAAACTAGACTTATGGTAATTTTTCTGGAATTTATTGGGCCCCGGACCTATTTTAAAACACCTAAAAACTATTATTATTTAATTAATTAATTATCTATTTATTTATTTATTGTAAACCCAAACCCAGCCCTAAATCCCTAGCCCATCGGCCCGCGGCCCAGCCCATTGGGCTAACGGGTCGGGTCGGGTCCACCCGACTGAACCCGACCCGCCCGCACCCGCCAGCACCCTTCTCCCCCACGACCGCGTCCCCCGCGATTTTCGGCGGCGGCTCCGGCCACGTCGCCGGAGCCCGCGTCAGCCCCCGCGCCCCTCGCGCTACGACCCCCCTCGATCCGCCATCTCCGGCCAGCCCCCTCCTCGGCTCCCCTATAAAAACCCTCCTCCACACCTCCTTCCCTCATCTCCCCCAAACCCAAGCCCTAGCTCCGGCCGACCCTCCACCCGACGCCGCCTGATCCCTCACCGGACCTCGCCGCCGCCAGAGCCGACGTCTCCCCGCTGCCCTAGCTCCTTCCCGCAGCCCGACGCCGCCTCCGCCTCTTCGACTCCTTCCTCCCAACTCCCCTCGCGCCGCCTGGACGAGCCCCGGCCTCCGCCGGCTGATTCCCTGCTCCACCTCCCTCTTTCCAGCAGCCCTCGTCGAGCTCCGCCACTCCAGCCCCAGCCGAGCAGTCACCGGCCTTCACCTGAGCCGCCGTACTCCTAGCCGGAACCCTAAACCCTAGTTCAGACACAGGACACAGTCTCGTGTTGACACGCGAGGACACGAGAAACCTAGTTTGCGGAGCCCTGTTCAGGTACTCGTAACTTTTTGCTCGTAACCCCGTTTTTGATTCCGTCTGTTGCATCGCGAACCCTGCGTGACCCTCTCGGTGCCCGTGCAATCCGCTCGGGGCATCGCGTCCTGTGGCGATCGCGAACAGCGATCCAAAAACAGGAAAAACAACGACCTGATCCACCCCGGAACTGGGTACGCCCCGCCAAACGGGACGACTTGGTCGCACGCGGTCTTTACCGAAACGTACGCGACGATGATACGGACGTGTGGGATTTTGCAGAAGTCGATTCGGGTGTGCGTGCACACCGGAAACAATGCGTATCCGCGGACACCGTCCCGTATCCGCCCTTTCTGGAGCACGTTATAACTTTGTGTACACACGTCGGATCGAAATGAAACTTGCGCCATCGGACTCGTAGAAATACGCTGGTCCTGTGACCCAAGTTTGGTTTGATTCTGAGAACGTTGATGAAATCGCGTGTCGTGGGCCCCATAGGCCCCACTCGACGGGCGATTTTGTGACCGGCTCATCGGAATCCAATTCTGGAAGTTTCGTTGAGTTCGTATCAGCGTTCCTGACTTGTTGACACTAAGTTGGACGAATTTGGAGACCTTTGACCCTGACACGTTTTTCGATGCAAAGCGGGCCCACATGCAGACCCTTGACCCAAAATTATTATTTTGCCCCTGTGTCCAAATTAGACTGAAGGACAGGCATTTCTAGCTATTTGATATCTTCTGAGCATGATGGTAATGGTTATTTCAGCATCCGGAGACATATCTGGAAATTTCCCGAGGACAGAACCGTAGTTGAAATCCAAACATCAGGCAAGTACCTGCATTTCAAGTTTATTCTTTATATTATGATAATAGTTCCTTGCTCTACTAGCACCATTGGATGATTACACTTAGTGTTAGAATTTGGATTTTCATGTCTTGATTTTCGTGTAGGGAGGGAGAATACTAGGAGGCATGTAGTTTACCCTTTCCCTCATGTCCTGACTGCTAGCTGTTGAGTACGCGACTGTACCATCAGCCTGATACTCGATTATTCCTGACTGCTAGCCGTCTATGACGTGCCTGATTAGCCTTATAACCCCCTACATGCCAACTATGTATTCTAAATACAGAATTTCACACACATAGTTTCTGTCTTGTTGCAGTTCCATTTTCTTGTCTCATTATCTTCCTGTTTTACTCATAACCCTGATTTATAGAAATTAACTCTTAGTTAATTTTACTACTTATTATGTATAATTTTTATCGTGATACTTAGTCAGCTTTTACTACTTGTCATAATTATTTAGTTTAAGCTTTGTTGTGTATTGGTACTTTGCTCCTTTCCTGACTGGATCCGTTGATATTAGGCGATGATGAGGACTATGCCCCCACCTTTTATGGCCCATATGACGTAGCAGATGATGCATTCGAGGAGCCTGTTCCTACTCAGGAGACTACTTTTGAGGAGTAGTTAGCCAGTTAGCTAGTATTTTCTTTCAGCATAGTACTCGGGTTTATCCCCGATTTATCTTCTGGTTCTGTATTAAACTGTGGATTTGGATGTCACACAATTTGTCTTATGAAATCTTAGCATTCCTATTTCCTGTTATTATCCTTGCCTATTTTTGTGAATGAGCTAGATTTTAATTTATCTGTGAATATGATCTAGACAGCGTACTACCGCCGACACTGCGGCGTAGGCTGGACGTACTCGCGAACCGGTACCCGATTCATCTGGGTGCGGGTCGTGACAACTTGTCCCTATATCGTATGCTAAACTAGAGTAGAACTACATGCTTGTCTAAAAGAGATAGAAGAACGACTACTATGCTTGCTTAAATAATATATTGCTTTCTTGTTCCCTATCATACTAAAAAAGATAGAATTGTATGCTAGATTTATAGAACTGTTCTTGCCTGTTACTTGTTAAAAGAACTATATTGCTTGAACATTTTTTATTGATCGCACTGTAAAGAGATAGAATTGTATGAATAGCTTGAACTGGTGCATCTAGACTAATAGTCCACCCTGAGGCAAGAAGTCCTTATTTATGGGAGGGTATGGCTATTAGGCAAGAGAATTGAGAGTTCTGGCTCTATTGCTTGATTGAATGCTTGCTTGTTCATGATCATGTGCATCATATAATATTTATCTGATAGAAGTGCATTCATGCATCGGTATTACAACTTGTGCACAAGGTTTATCTCTCGAGCGGTTCCTGGAGCATTGGGGATCGTTCGGCCTGGGAGAGATCTGGAACACCTTGATGCTAGAAGTCCTTATTTACGGGTGGGTATGGGTTTTAGTGTAGTGCTGAACCATGAGTCACGACTGCTATTTTGAACGTATTTTAGTGCATAGCAACCATGCGTCTCAGCAGCTATTAGCTGATCTGCCATTGGTGAGATGGGCTTGTACGTCCCAACTGCTAATCATGGTTTCCATGGGCCATCATATAATTAGGGCACATGCTAGGCTAGCCTTCTTACATACCTAACTGTTTGATGAAGAGACGGACAAAAAATATGACCTTGTTTATGCAAATTTTTGCTAACTTGTATGTCTGTTGCAGGAATAACCGTTCGGCCATGGGTAAGGATCACTGAATAAGTGATCATTTGTATTTTCTTATGTTATTTATCATAAATGTTAAATGAGATGTATCTGTTTTACGTGAATATGTTGCTACCCCCATTGAATTGAATTGAATAATCCACTTGATGCACTTGTCATGATTCGAGATGAACAGTCCACTAGAGATAACTTTTGTTCCTAAGAGATCGAATATGGCTCACGATACATGCTGCGCACTGCACGATAGAACATTGTCCCTATAGCATGCTTTTATGTATTGAATATGCAAACTGGTTTCAAAGACATATTTTCGAAAGATGTAAACTGACTCTAATCCTGTGCTGCATGAAATGAACCTAGGTAAAATTAGCAAGATCACTAGTAAAGTAATATTTTGCCACATGCTTACTTAGTGTTGGTTTCACGGAGTGTTGCTTCTGTTCGCTGATTTTATACTCACCAGTACTTTTCCCAAAGTGCTGACCCACCAACAGTTTGTTTGTTCGCATGTGCTGGACCGTCCGAGGAAGCGATAGCCGTGCCTCATCCCCAGGACCAAAAAATCTAGAGTTTTTGCCTTGAGCAGTATCGAGTTTGCTTTTTGCTGCTTTTATATAAAGGGATGTAATGTATGGAACGATGTCATTGTAATCGAGAGAAAGAGAGCTTGAGCAAATTGTAATCTCGGCCAAGCGTCGCTTGTATCACATCTTGATTATGAATAAAGAGCTTTTTTTTTCTTATGCCATTGTGTTCATTACTTTTCTGCAATATTTTGCCGTTGCTCCCGTCTTGAATAGCTTACTTGTCCTTATTCAAGCTTTGGCCTTGTGCAAGCGCAACTTAGGCTTGCACGACATCACGCCCAAGCGAGGACGATCGGATCCGCAAGGACCCAAGCGAGGACGAACGGCCCCCTGCGGGATTGGGACGTGACATATAACACATTCCATTTTTGACGATTCAACTAACGGTCAACTCCTTTGACCAAAAAATTTGGACAAAAATACCCCTCTTTTTCGTACACGGCAGAGAAAGGAGACTGGAAAGAGAGAAAGAATATTTTGGTCAAAAATTAATAGTCAAAACAGTTGACAGTTGTTTTCCTTTAAAAAAGTGAGGTGTCATACATTATGGTAATCGTGTGAGATGCATTTTGAATATAGATAAATAAATTGGGATACAATTAAAAATTTCTCTAATTATTATTATTATTATTATTATTATTATTATTATTATATTATTATTGAGGTATTGAAGAGTCTCCTACACTTTCTTTGCTCTAACTAAAAAAAAAAAAAACCTTAATTAGTAAATTTGAAAAGAGATCTTTCTATGTACATAAGTTTGTAAACTTAAAAATGAGTGGTGTAAAAACTTCAACAAAAGCAAAGATTGGTATGGGTATGGTTCTAACAAAAACTAGATCTAGTGGGAACATCAAACTCCAATGCCTTGCCTTAAAAATTATGATAGGTAGAAATGGCAATCACTGGATATGTTGCTCACTGTCAGTAAAAAAAAAAATGCATCTTCAAATGAACCAGTAAATTGATAAGTAAATTTGTGAACCACATCTTCAAAAGAAGATTATCAACGCTCCATCAATAAGAACACAAAAAAAAAAAAAAAAAAAGAATTCCTCTCAGCCACCTCATCCTCTGTGAACAACACGCACCACCATTCCACAAGTTAATTAGATATTCAAAACTAAATTATTGGGAGAGGAGATTTCATAACAAAATTTGGAGGACTTAATATATACTGGTTGTAGGCTAAACGGAAGACAATTTCAACACAACCAAAATATAATTATTCAGCTATTGAATCGAATCAGAATATCATATTGGATTCAGATCGTCACCACTCACCAGAGGATGGTCCAGCAGGTGAGAATAGTAAAAAAGTATTGATTTGAATATCTAGATTCGAATCCAAAACCTTAGTAGGTTAGAAGGATTTAGCAGATGCGTAAGCACATCCTTGCTATTTTAGCTGTATTAATGGGCTATTTGGTTTGATAAAATGTCGCGGAGTAGAAAAATTCGAAAATCGCCATTTTTTATGTACACGGTTGAAGTGGAACGAAGTAAAAAAAAAAAATTATTTTGCTGCTTTGAAGAAATAAAGGCTAAAGACGAAAAATCATAAAATTTGATGTTTGGTTTGTTATTGAAATGAGTAAACAAGTGTAACGTTTTGTAGTTATTAGGATTTGGAAACTGTTAAAGTAGAGAGGAAGTGAAAAATTCAGCCAAACGTGAGAAATGAGAATGGAGATTTTCTATTGTCATGTTTTATTTTAAAAAAAAAAATCAATTATATATTTTTGAATTATGTTACTTTACAGTAAATTTTGTATATAAATCTTTCAATTAAATACATAAAATAATTTTAAATCTATATTTAGACCATTTTATCTACACGAATTTGCGAACCAAACAATCTCAAAGACCAACAAAACTTATTTTCTTCTTTGTTTTGTGTGTCGATGCCGTCTCGCCTAACTAAGTTGAAAACGTGACACACTCATTGATAGTGTTTTATTACAATGAAAGATACTTTTTCTCTCTATATATTTTTTTTTTCTTCTTAACTTTGGATTTATATATATTTTTTTTCTTCTTAACTTTGGATTTATGTTGGCTTCTTGGGGTCTTATTTTATGAACACAAGTGGCACTTTCAAACGTCTTGTCACCCAACTCTAGCCCACCTGTCAGCTTAACAATGTGCAAAGATTTAGGGAACCATTTGGTCAAAAAGGAAGACGACAAAAAGTTGTTTTTAGTTGCCCTGGGTTTCTCTTTCAACGAATAAATTTGCTATTCAACGTCACTTTGTCATTGCAGTCTCTTTCTGTCCATTTTTTGTAATATCTCATACCACTCTTCCGTACGAGTTCAAGTTTATTATCCATTTCTTGGTCCAAAAAAAAATGTAGAATAATCATTTTTCTTTATATTGAATTTGATATGTTTCGGCTGTTCCCATCTAAATCAAACGTGTCCATTCACATGGGAACTCTTAACTACTTAAGATGCTTGTAAGAACGGACATTTGAGCCAACTTTGCTTATCATATGACAAAAAAAAACAGGTAGAAAGAAAAACCGGCTGTAGTGAACTTGCGAGCGGCGAAAGGAGGTATAGTATTGGTGCTAAGTCATCTCTGACGACGTTTTAAATAATCCAATTTTCATAGACTTAGTGACTGAATCACTTGAATCGGTTGAAGGCGACCGTTAGGTATGTCCAGTACAAATCAAAACGGTAGTCCAAGAATTATAAAAAATAATAGATATTACGTCAGACCCAGAATAGTGACCTCCCTTCACACATGTCGTTAGGGTCCATTTGGCCATTATAGAATTAGCGATTATGAAATATTTTTAGAGTAGCGATTATGAGTGTTTGATTTTGAGTGATTTTAAGTAGCGGCTTTTAAACCAATGCAAGCCATGTTTGGTAACGAACGATTTAAAAAGTTTTTACAGGAATAAATGAAATAAAATTAATAAAATCGTTCAAAACTCTCCGATTTAGAGTGTTTATAAAGCCACCCAAAATTATATTGTATCGAATTTGGAGGATTTTTGAGCCGACCAAAACTAGTGTCTCATAAAAATTATCAAGCAGGAGTTTTCATAAATGGTCGGTTCAAAAATATTTCAAAACCGATAAAAATACTGTTACCAAGTAGACCCTTAATATATTAAAAAGGGGAGGAAATAAAAGAAAAGAAACTTGATGATACACACTATAAAGATGACATAAACATGGAGCATTTTGATAATTGAAGTGCAAAACTTATGATAAATTTGTTCATTTATTGACTTGTACACGTATAAAGTGTTAGCTCAAGTTATATATATATATATATATATATATATATATATATATGTGGAGGAAATATTGTACCAATGATTATTGTAATAATTATTGTACCATTCATTCTCAATTAAAATGTGTGGTTGAGAATAATGCTGATGTGACACTACTTTATGAGATGATTTATAACCACACGATTGAAATAAATGTGTGGTTGAGATTGTTTGGTGTAATAATTGTTGTAATAATTTGATACAATATTCCGTCATATATATATATATATATATATATATATATATATATATATATATATATATATATATATGGGAGGGTTTTGTTTTGTGGACAAAGTTTCAAATTCCACAACCAACATAAATTTTATAACCATTTATTAGAGAATTCTTTGGGGCCTAGTTCAGATTCAGATGTGGATACTTTGATGGCTCACTTGACATTTCACACTGATGCAGAGTTGGCACTTCTCCATAGTTTCACTGTAGCGATATTGTCTGCAGTGAGTCACAATGCGATTTCCTAAGCACGTCCACCAACGTCTTGGAGTTACTCATTTCTTAATGCATCATTCATGGCTATCGGTTCAGTTAGTAATTGACCGAGTAATAGGGAGTTCCCTATATAATGAAATGTTTTGCTCTTGGTTAGTATCTTCAAGACAATGAGAGAACTTTGTAAGAAGAATAAAGAGCAGTCATGTCACGTCCAACTCACAGAATACGATGAGTCAAATACTTAACAATATTCTAGACTACTCGACCTACAAATATGTTAGTACCCATCTTCATGATTGTCGCATATAAAAATCTAGGATAGGGATACAAAATAAGTCAAATAACATCATGTACAGAATATATCTCATCCACAACTTAACTAAATTTTGAAATAAGTGAAGGTATTACACAAGTCTTCTAATAACTACACTTCAATACATAATATTATACCAACATAAGTCTAGTTACGGAAGAAATCTAGATCAAACTATTATACATCTAGATTCTACATAAGTATAGTCCATTCATGTAGATTCTACATAAGTATAGTTCATTCAAAAGATAGAAGAGACATAAGTATTCTACTCCTGGTCTTCAGTCTCGTCTTCTTCATATAGTGATAAGTCAGATCCAACATTAGCATCAATACCCGAGGAAAAGAAAATACAAGCATGTCAGGATTGACCAATAAGTGCCAAAGCAAAGGAAAATGGTCAAAAAACAAAAAATTCAGACATGTACAATATGA
The DNA here is from genome assembly GCA_036927795.1 of Iris macrosiphon. Lineage (NCBI taxonomy): Eukaryota > Viridiplantae > Streptophyta > Magnoliopsida > Asparagales > Iridaceae > Iris > Iris macrosiphon. The sequence goes on from JAYESA010000014.1 coordinate 141,839,697, forward strand.
GTGCATATAAATGTGTACAGCTAGCTAGCTCGCTCGCTCGCTCGCTTGCTCGCTCGCTCTCTCTCTCTCTCTCTCTATATATATATATATATATATATATATATATATATATATATATATATATATATATATATATATATATATATATACACACACAAACACGATTTGGAAAGCAACTTTTAGTTACAAGTTCTAATCCTTGACAAGCATCTTCTATGCTAGTGGTAGTGGAAAGCAACTTTTAGTTACAAGTTCTAATCCTTGACAAGCATCTTCTATGCTAGTGGTAGTATATCATAAAAATCAAAAATCTTATTCTACTTCGACACATGGATTTCAATCACAGGTTGTATCTTGCTAGGATGGTGTGAAGTCTCCAATCTAAAGTCTTCGGACATGATAATTATTGAGGTAAATTTTTGTTTGGATATATTATGTATTTATGTAAAGTATTTTTGATGGTATAATAGCTCGACAGACCTCCGTATGATATTGCGATATATCTCTGAAAAAAACCTCTATGTAATGTCATTATTATCCATGTAAACTTGTTGATATCCTTGTACTTATCAAATAATTTTCAAAAAATACAAATAAATTTAAACATGATACTACTAGTATGCCAGTTTAACAAGAATTTTCAACAAGTTTTGGATCGATCAGAATTATAACTCGGTTGAGACCCTTTAAATTATCTAGGAAAGATAATATATAATATAATCAAAGAATGACGAGAGAGTGCATGAAGTACTCTAGAGCACCTCTATCCTTCAACAAAACAAGGACCGTGGTTGCGAAACATCTCAAGAGAAGAACTAGACCTCTATACCATATATAGATAAAACATATAATGAGCTAAAAATAGTCCAGGTCTAAGAATTGACAAACATGTAATATAGATGAACACCATGCGTATATACTACTCTAGACAAGATATTGATACTAGGCAAAGTTAACCAAAATCTCCAACAAGTTTCTGGTCAGACTTAACAAAAACAAATATTATTTTCTGACTTTGTAGGCGCATAACTCTATTTTTGGACAATATTATGAAATTCTACTGATTGGCCATCCGTGGGAACGTCAAACTCCAAAAGAAGATTATAAACAATATTTCTCCCCACTATCAAGTATCAACAAGAACACAATAAACGTAAAAAAAAACAACAAAACCTGGAAGATTAATCTCAGCCATCTTCTTTGCCAGTGCTAGCACAAATCACCATCAGGATCTGCCCAAGAGGTTGGATTATCCTAATCGAAGCTAAATTTAGTTGTCCCTTGCCAGTGGGGTCGAGGTCTCCAGTTCTAACGACGACATGCAGTTCGGATTCCAAGTTCCTCTCCTTGAACTACTCGAGGTCCTGACAGATTGCTAGTTCAACTGACATAGAGGAGTTGGGGTGGACCTTAGAGGCTCTATTGACGAAGAGGTAGAGACTTAGGGATCCGAGGGGTTGTCCTTACCAGAAGGTTGTCCAAATCCGATAGTTTTTCAGACTTATCCTAGGACTGGTCCTGACCACCATTCCACAAGTAAAATTAATTAGATATTCAAAACTAAATTACTGGGAGAGGGGATTCCATAACAAAATATGGAGGACTTAATATATACTTACTCTAAACTGAAGACCAAAATATAATTATCCAGATATTGGTTCGAATAGGCTGAATTGAGATCAAAATATAATTATCCAGGCCAAAATATGTCATTTGGGTCCACTGTTTCACACTCAACAAGTTTTAGCTGCATTAAGGGACTGTTTGATTCGACGAAGTGGAGCATTCGATAAAGTGGAGCGAAATAAAAAATTCAGAAATTGATATTTTATATATGTATTGTGATTAAAGTGGAACGAAATAATTTTTTTTTTCCGTTTAAGTGCTTTAAAAAAATGGAGGTAAAAAATAAAAAATTCTAATATTTAATATTTTGTTGATTATTGAAGTAAGTGAAAAAGCATAAAATTTTGTAGTTATTAGAACTAGTATATATGTACGTGCGTTGCACGTATTTCATATTACTTGTAAAGAGCAAATATTAATCTTTTAATTTTTTGCTACTTGAAAAGTGCTATACAATTTTATTTTATTTTTCTTCTATACGTAATTATCTAGCTACCCATATTAAATTTAATGAAAGTAAACATAGATAAAGATATTGTAGGAAGCAAAACTTTTACGGTGAAGTCTCACTTTTCTTATTATGTAATAGTATATATTTGGAAAGTGTTAAAGTAGAAAAGAAGTCAAAAATTCAACCAAATACGCGAAATGAGAATGGAGATATTTTTATTTTCATGCTACATTTTGGAAAAAAAAACTTTAATTTTAAATTTTAAATTTATGATAAATAAAATTTACTATTTATGTTAGTTTACGATAAATCTTATGTTCAAATTATTCAACTATATACGTAAAGTGGTCACAATTTTAGATTTAGACTACTTCACGTATGCTAATCCGCAACCAAACAACCCCAAGACCAACAAAACTTGTTTTCTTGTTTGTTTTGTGTGTACATGCCGTCTCGCCAAACTAAAATAAAAATCTAAAAAAGTAAAAGAAAATGTGACACTCACTGATAGTATTTTATTACAATGAAAAATATATTTTTTTTAGATATTTTTTTTGACTAGTCAGTGTTTAGATTTTATATCATCTTATAGTTTAAGTTCTAATATGTCCAATTAAAAATTTTAGATCCTGCATTTTTTTTCTCTCTCCATAATATCCTTTCTCTCATGCGTAGCAATGAAACTTCATTCTATAAGCTAGGAATGATATAATGAAAAAAAAAAATATATTCAGGATCTAAACTTTTTAATTGGACATGTCAGGACATAAACTCTAAACTGGTATAAAATTCAGGATCTAAACGCTAATTATCTCTATTTTTTGGGCTAATTAATGTTTAGATCCTGAATTTTATATCAACTTAGAGTTTACGTTGTCCAATTGCAGAGTTTGGACCCAGATATTTTTTTTTCTAATTATATCCCCCTCCCCATGTCTAACAATAAATATTTTATATATACTTGAGGGTACAATAGAAAAATAAAATAAAAGATAAAAATTCAGGAACTAAACTTTCTAATGAAATATGACAAACTCTAAACTGATATAAAATTCAGGATCTAAACTCTAATCAGTACTATTTGTTTTCTTAACTTTGGATTTATGTTGGGTTCTTGAGGTCTTATTTTATGAACACAAGTGACACTTTCAAACGTCTTGTAACCTTAACTCTAGCCCACCTGTCAGCTTACCAATGTGCAAAGATTAAGAGAACCATTTGGTCAAAAAGAAGAAGAAAAAAAGGTTGTTTTTAGTTGCCATGGGTTCTCCTCTTTCAACGAATCAATATGCTATTCAACATCACTTTGTCATTGCAGTCTCTTTCTGACCCTTTTTGTAATGGCTCACATCACTTTTCCGGACGAATTCAAGTTTGTTATCCACTTCTTAGGTCCATTTGGAGTCCAAACTTCTAAGAATATCTGTGTCGGCTATTTCCATCTAAATCAAACATGTCCATTCACATGGGAACTCAAAAAACTACTTGAGATGCTTGTAAAAACAGACATTTGAGCCAACTTAGAAAACATCTTCAACCTCTTGATATGGTCTTTCCCCAAACAAAATTGTCTTTTCACACCTACCTTTAATGTCTTAAGAAAAGAAAAGAATAGAATGAGAGTTGATGATACACACTATAAATATGACATAAACATGGAGCATTTGATGATTAAGTGCAAAAAATGATGATATAATTTTACATTTATTGACTTGTACATATATGATGTGTTAGTTTAAGTGTTATTTACGGTGGGAAGGGGGTGTTGGCAAAGTTTCAAATTCCACGACCAACATAAATTTATCACTATTTCTTTAAAAAAAAAAAAAAATCTTTAGGGCCTAGTTCAGACTCAAACGTGGGCATGGACGTGAGCGTGGACGGAGGATGCAAAGTGGCGCCTTGATGGCACACTTGACACTTCGTACAGACGCAAAGTTGGTGCCTCTCCGTAGTTTCAATGTAGCGACATTGTTGAGCAGTGGGTCGCAGCGCGACTTCTCAGCTGGCATCTTCGCGGCGAAAACTAGGTTGCGCACAGACAGCTTCGCTGAGGGGGTTGTTCATTTCTCATAACTAAGAACATCCACATGTCTTGGAGTTATTCATTTCTTAATGCATGATCATTCATGGCTATCGACTCAATTTGTAATTGACCGAGTAATGAGGGTATCCCTATATAATGAGAGATTTTGTTCTTGGTTGGTATCTTCAAGGAAATGAGAAAACTTTGTGAGAAGATAAAGAGGAATCATGTCACGTACAACTCACAGAATACGATCAGCCGAGTACGTAACAACATTTTAGATTACGCAATCTACAAATACGTTAGTACCCATATCTGTGATTGTCATATATAAAAATCTTGGATATAGATAAAGGATAAGTCAAATAACAACATGTACATAATACATCTAATCTACAACCTAACTAAATTTTCTAAACATAAGTGAAGAAATTACATTAGTCTTCTAACAATGTAACCTTCGTTATTGAATTCCGTAATTCTTAATTTTTGGTTTAAAATTTTTTCTTGAAAAATTAACTTAGACTGTGTTTCGTATTTTTGCGTATCATACTTGCTGTATGTTTCGTGATTTAATTTTTGTTTTGATATTAGAGACTATCCTGAACCAGTAGAATAACTATTGCCTTTGCCTTAGACCCGTGCTAGGGCCCGTGCGCAGAACGAAACCTCGGACTTTTCCAAATTATAATTTTTGCCTTTGGCCAGTATGTCATCGGAATACTGGTCTATACCGCCGGTATACCGTTCGGGATATTTTTCGTTTTTGGATATTTTCATAAATAGTGTTTTTGATATTTTCATGAATAATATTTTAGATATTTTGTTGAATAATATTTTAGATATTTTCGTGAATAGTATTGATGCATTCCTTTACCCATTGGTTTCTTGGTTCTGACTCACCATATTACCCAATGGTTACTTTATTTTCTTTGGATGGTTATGATTGATTTAAATCGTGACGTGAATCCTTGACGTGGCAGATCCAACGGTTATGATTAACTCACCACTTCTATATATACACTTTTATTTTCTCTCTCCTATCTATTTTCTTTCTTCTTCCTCTCCCTTCATTTTCTCTCAATTTTCCTTCGAAGCTTGGAGCTTGGTCTTGAGGCATAGGAGTGTGGTTTCTGAAATTTGGATTTCTTTAATGTTCAATTTTTCTTGAATTATTGCGTAAAAATGTTCCTTGCATGATTTTCTACATCGTATTTGGCATTTTTGGTTTTGATGAATGGTTTGGAGTAGACCTAAGCTTTTAGATGATACCTTTATGGAATTTCATTGATTTGTTCTCTTAAAACATAGAATTTTTCAAATCTAATTATACAATGTTGTAGGGAATTCAATTTCATATGGTTTTGGCTTTTGAAATATTTGATTTCGATTTAAACTAAAGATTTTATGGCCAAAAAAATCATGGAATTTACTATGTTATCGGACCTGATTCTCCCGGGGTGAGCACGCCGTGCATGCGCACTCTGCTGCACCGCGCACGACCGTGCGCACACTCTGTCGTGCCGCACACGACCGTGTGCGCACTCTGCCGTATCGCGTACGTCGTGCGAGCGCACTCTGTCGCTCTGCGCTTGACTGCGCGCGCACTTTCTGCCACATGCATAATGCCGCATAAAGGCTATTTTTGACTATTTTATGACATGTTTTGCTGTCTATGTAGCTACAATTTCACAAAACATGAAAGTTGTATATCTCTGTCATGGCTTTCAAAATCTTTTTGAATTACCTCATATGGAGTTCATGTGAGAGAGTTATCCTTAATTTACTAAAATGTGTTAAAACTTTCCAAAATGCACAAAACTGTTTCATGCAAAGTATTAAATTTTTGGTTGTTTTAGTCCATTTTTTATACTTTCTCCAAATATAATGATTTCTTTGCATGACCTACTGACCTTGTATAGTTAGGGAGAGCACATACACCCTATACTTGATACAAGTACATGTCCTCCACTGACACCATGATATTACATTGTCTTATTCTTGCTAGTGACTCACAATAGCACACCTAGGTACTGATTCCTGTTGATTTTATGTTAGTGGCTCGTTGTAGCGCACTCATCACTCTAGATTCTTGTACTGTCCTGTTAGTGGCTCATAGAAGTGCACTCACGTCCATATATTGCTTTATGTCTTACCTCTTGATAGTGACTCATTATAGTGCACTCATGTCTTCTTATTTCTCGTACAAGCTAGATAGTGGCTAGATGTAGCACACTCCTGACCATGATCCTTTTATTATCCTTTTAGTGGCTCATAGTAACGCACTCCTGTTTTATGACTTATATATTTTAGTTATGGCTTGTCTTATGCTTGTGCCTTTAACAGTCAAATCATTGTCCATTCTTGCATATCTCTAAGAGGAGTACATGTCCAGGATGGATTCTGCGGAATGCCACACCCAGAATCCTAAACAATGTGTTAAGGATTAAAATAACTAGCTTGAATACTTAGATCATTGGGAGGAGAGAACCTCTAGGTTGCATGCAGTCCCAGTATTCCAACTATGTTTTTTGAGGTTTTTTTTATGAATTTGGAGCTCTCCGTCGTGAGGGCACTCTTCCAGCTCGCCGTCGAGTGATGCATATACATGGATTATACAGATTTACCATTGTGTGATGTTTGTTATTAAAATCACATCTTTGGGTGGTGTATTTGTTATACTTCTTCTTCTTCTTCTTCTTCTTCTGTTTTTGGCGTTTGGGATATCTCGGACAGTCTGTAGGACATGTGACCATAGAGAGGTTCTTAAAACTGTATTTGTTAGTAATTAGAATTTATGATAACCTTAGTTAGCTAATGATAGCAAGCCGTAGAAAATGTTTGGCCATGCTTCTTTGGTTGCACGCTATTTACTTTATGCTCGTATATGTCTTTTCTTTCTTTGTATGGTCATATGTGCCGGTGGGTGACCATAAGCTAGGTTTGACTCGGGAAAAGAACTATAACCCAGTCCTTGTTTGGTTTAAGGGTTATGGCTCCGATTTCGAGAATTTTACTAGCTCTTTTGTCGCTTGTCGACTTATCATTTTGTTATAGCCATCTATTTAATTTTATTCTTTTACATGATTAGTGTTTATATCATATTTTAGATCATGTACTTTTTAGGCCCCAATCTCCATGAAATTTTGATTGTTTTCGCTGGACGTGAGATCACCACGCCAACGCTCCCGCAGGACAACCATTCTCATCGGGGCATGATATCGTACGAGTATGGAGTTACGCTCGCACAAGGCAAAGACGTCAAATGTCAAGGTTATCATCGAAATGATAATGTTGCAGTGAAAGGAACTATTTATACAATAAGCACACATCAGTTTATATGCATTAAAGCTCTCAAGGGTCCAAGTAAAGGTGCCACAATGGCTTACAACACTCATGCTCTTTCTCTTGTCCACAGAGGTACTTACCGTTCCATATAGCATTTCCACTATATCCAAGCTGAGCCACTACACTTGCGTACCTAAAAGATATGCCAACAAACGTGGGCCAGTATACAGCTGTACTGGTGAGCAAGGTAACCCACTCGTCTAAGCCAACACTAAGTAAATATGTGAATGCAAGCAGTTATATGGTAATCTTTCTACTTGAACATAGATTTATTTCATGGCAGTGACATAACATGTTAAGGAAAGCAGTAAAGCAGGTTACTCATGCAAGCATTGATATCCAATAAATATGCTAGCAGTTAAATGCAATCTCAAAGGAAACTAAGTATGTAATCCATTCTACTCAAATCCCGTAAGTTAAGCGTGAACCTATCGAATCATATCACACTCCAAGTCTCGAATCCATCCTCGATGTGCACACTCTTGCCCGAGCCAAGCCGTCTGCACAAACATATGCTATCAAACCGATTCCTATCTATATGAGGGTCACTGGCCAAGCCATAATGGACATATAACAAATGCGGGTATCCTTCCAGTATATTGGGTTGTAATGCCTCAACTGTAGTCTTTGCAAATGTCTCATGCTGAAACACAAGTTCAAGTAAGCGATGTGCCATCCATCCGAAGGTTGCAACACCTTAGCATATATCTCGCTATACCGTGCTTCAAAAGCACTTTAATTATTTCTCATATGCCGAACGGTCCTGGTGCCACGGTGCCTATCCTATTCGAGGAATGCCAAACCCTGTGCACATGTTGTCCGTGGCTATACAACAATGAAAGTAGGTACGACAAAGAATTGTGCCTTCTTGCTCCACCATACGATACTCGTCCCGTTCTATCAAATTCTTCATAATCGTTCTCAAATTATCCATCTTTTCCCATGTTCCGATTGCTGACTCAAAGTCCCAACACACAAAGACACAATGCTACATCATTATGTATTTTGTAGCACTATGCCCATCGATAAGTTCCAAGTCTCGTATTCCAAGCTCCGTGTTCCAAACTCTCCATATTCCTATCGATAATTGCTCGATTTTGAACCACAACTACACGCTCTGTATGACAAAGCACCACAACTGATACTCGTGCGCAACACACACTCTCTCGATGAAGTGTTCCCATGTTCCAACCAAAAAATTCAATATACAAGGTATTATCCATTTATTAGGCATGAAGGAGTAGAGGAGAAGGAACAGAGCACACTCACCAAGTCTGAATCCACATAAGGTTCATCTCCAACCAAGGTCCATTCTCAATTCTTCTCGTGTTTCTTTGACCAACACACAAATATGCTCCACCCATGTCACGCCCCAGTCCCAAAAATACGTAGGACTAGGACACGTAAGCATGCCAGCCGCATGGATATGGCAACTCCAATATATGAAAACCAAACCCATACGTACGCTGTAATATGAATATCAAATCCACAGTGGTATAACATATGTCAAAAGTCACAGGGTATAATCTAAATCTCATCCACGAAAATCAAATATAAATAATTAACCAATATCTATGAACTAGATCTAGACACAAAGTATCTGGTGATAATAGTTGGATGGAAACAAATCCACTACCAACTCGAATATAAAAGTAAATACAATATAAGTACACCACAACAAACACAATATAAGATTATCAGCTAACAATCACGGGCTCGAAGAGAAGACATCCTCGAACATATATAGCCATCCGAATCTGCGCTCCAGTGAATACTCAATAACAGATACACCTGGAAGGGGCCAGGTCCTCAGAGGGACGTAACAAGATACATAAAACACATGCCAATAAAGTACTGAAATAAATATCCAATGGGGTCGCCTAACCATCTAAGTGAATGCAGTTAAGAACAACTTTTCCCACAAGTGAGCTATCTGGCTGAAAACTGAAATTTGGCATGGTTCTCTTTTGGAGATCCAGGGGCCTAAAAATGTACGTCGTCTTTTGAACGGCGGAGGCCCGCCTGATAATATATAATATATAGTGGTCATCACCACCCGTATCTCCGGCGGAGAATCCGGGCGCACAATAGAAAAAGTGCAAAGGAGCTCAAATGCGGTACTTGTTGTTCTCCCCATCCCATGCTCTAAGTATGTCACATCCATGACACAATTTGGTTCATAGCCTATTCTTAGTACCCTAGTCCAATCCTGCAACCAAACAAGGACAAGGATGGGACCACCGTACTACAAAGGCTATGTCTATAGACCTCTAATAACTGCTAAGTCTTCTAGCATACAAAGTTTCTAACAGCAGTTATCCCTAACGCACGGCCCATACGTACAGGAGGCCATACCTGTCACGCAATCCGTGATCTATATTAGACTCACACTCGTGTAACAACTGTGTCCCGGCCAATGAACCTAATGATGCTACATGATAATGGGGTAGTCTCATAAACATGGTCAATGCATATACATAATAAAAATATATCGCGACGACACTGTCGCGTGCATTTTATATAACAGTTAAAATATATGAACTAAAGACAGAAAATAAAGATACATGCAACATATGGAATATAAATAACAGTACAATGGCAAGGTATACTTGTCTGGCAAGAAAGCTGTGATGTACCAATAACCTACTCCAGAAGTCGCGCAGAACAAATCCAATATCCTATGTACATATGATATAATACAATAAAATTATTAGTCATTACACTAGTGCACACACAATAATATTTACACGGGACTCAGGGGGTATACTAGGGGTAACACTAGTCATCTAACATGGTCAATTATGTGTTAGATTATGCAGGGTCACATCTTTAAGTGTTGTACACAATCAGTCAGTCAGTTGATAGGTGTCTAAGCCAGTGCGTTAATGTACGCAAGGCAGGCAATTCACAAGTTCTTAGGGTCAACATGGTCAAGGTAAGTACGGGACAGTCCACGGTATCCTAGGGTCGTACAGTCTGAATACACCTACTCCTAATTTATTATTTAATTACATATATATCCATATAATAATATAACCAGCAGTTTATAACTATTGGAATACATATAGTAATTACGTACATAAATATATATACTAGCTAATAATATGCTAATGACTAAATATACATATACTAGATACATTTATATATTTTAAACTGAATAATTTCCGCGTACGCGTACGTGCACGAACGCGAGGTGGGTTCTCCGAATCAGGGTCTGATGCACACTAACTGTGGTGGCTAAATACTAATGTCCTATTGGGACACACACAAACACACATAACCAGGAGAAGGTGGGACAGGTTCGTACCTCGGGGTATGTGTACGGGATCGGCTGGACGACAACGAAGAGTGGTTGACGACGATGATGACGATGATGGTGAAGATGACAATGATGACGATGATTACGATTTCAGCGATGACGATGATGATGACGAGGACGATGGTGAGTATGGAGATGTTGATGGGGATTATGGTGAAGGTGTTAGGGATGATGGTGGTGGTGGGTGGTGGACTGCCAGAGTCCGGCCAGGAGAGCTTCCAGCGAGTCATGGTGGTGGGGAAGATGATGAAGAGCATGGGGAGTTGTGGTGATGGTGAAGATGATCGATGATGATTGGCTGCTGGGGGTGCTGCTGACCGGGGCCGGCCTGGGGAGTTGCTCCGGTGAGAGGGAGTAGCCAGGGAGCCTGGAGGAGGCTAGGGCGGAGCTAGATCGGGGTCAGGCGGATGGAGGCGGAGCTGGAGTACTGGTGATGATGACGATGATACAATGGTGGTGACCGCTGAACTCCGGTCAGCGAGGGGAGGTGGTGATCGAGGAGGAGAGCGGAGGTTGCAGAGGGAGTCAGGATCGACGTGGGGGTGGTCGTGGGTCTGTGCTCGGGTGTGTTCGGCTGACAGGGATGGAGGAGATGGTGTCGATGATCGGGTGGTCGACTGGCGGAGTCAGGATGTGCAGGGGGGTCGTTGGAGAACTTCGACGGTGGTGCCCGGGGTCAGGTGATTAGGAGTCGGGGGAGATCACCGGAGGAAGGAGTCGGAGAAGAGGGAGTGCTGGTGGTGTTAATTTAGATGAGGGTGATGGTTCGTCGCGTGGTGGCGTCGGGTTGCAGGTGTAGCGGCTCAGCGGGGAGAAGTTGATGGGGAAAATTGGCCGGGCTGGTCCGGTGATGGGAAGTCGGGTGACCGGACATGGCAGCTCCGGCAGGTCGGCTCGGCAAGATTGGGAAGGAGGAAGGTGAATAGTATGGGGTCGGCTAGGGTGTAATTTAGGTTTATGGTGATTTAGAAAAAAGGAAGAAAAGTTGTATAAATACATGAAATTTGGGTTTGGGGGTTTAACCTAAGACAATGTGGGCTTGGTCAACTCTCTTTGGAGTGGGCCTTGGGCTCACATGGGAATGCTTGGAAGGGCTATAATTGCCTTGTTTAAATACAAGGATAGGTTTAAATATACGGGACGATATGCGCGCGTTGCACATCCCGAAAATTATGGGAAAAATTCCTATGAAGGGAAAAAATATATTTCTTTATGAATTGTCCACTGGTGGGGACACCTCAATGCGTTTTTGCATAAAAGTCCCCCAACAATTGGAAAATTGCACAAATACGAAAATTAGATTTAATTAATTAAATCGAATGCACATGATATTCTAGAATTAATTAGGAGTACATGGGATTAAATTTAGGCGGGACACAAGTGTCAGGGGCGTAGAGGGTACAGTGTAGAATATTAATAAAATTCGGATTGCACAAAATGGTCAAGATTGTGTCTCCAATTTCGATTGGAATGCACAAGGGTACAAAGTCAGGATTTATTTAGAATTAAGGATTTAACGTCCGCGACGTTTATTGTGCGACTAAAATGTAGCACAAGGGAGCAATATTATAAGTTACACAAGGGTCAGAATAGTAGGCGGGCATGTCTAGGATGAGTTTGTAAAATTTGTAGATAGGCAATGGCTAGTGAGGTGCTTCAATTATCGAAGCAACGGTAAAGTGCGCTACACGATATAAATTATTGCATAATTAAATAAATGTCGTGTTCTAAATTCTAATTGGTTTAAACTAGCCCTAATTTCACTATCTAAGCAAAGTAGACCTAATTTTGGGTGAGGGGGTTTACAACCCAACTTATGAAACTATGATTCTGATGCACTATCTTTGTTCAGTGTAACTTATACTTCACTGATCTAGACACATTATCTTGTTTTCGCGCTCAACGCTCACACAATTTTTATATTCCCACATCCTCCTTGAAGCTCAATTCAAATTTAGTATATCGTTTAGTTTGGATCGTACACATATTTAAGACATCCCCGAAATACATGCATTTCAGTCGAGCTTAGCGATATCGAATTTGGACAAGTTACAAGGGTATCTTCATGTCTAAAATATTTATCACTTCACTCTCACTGTAACGTTCATTCCACAACCCATTCGTAGACATGTAATTATCAGAAATGATGATTCTCCACTGACGATCTCTCTACCTGACCCAGTTCAATTCGTGTTTCGACTCGACAATTCTCTAGTAGTGATCCAACATACACGTTTCAAGTTCTTGCGCGTCTAAGCGCTACGAGTATTCCATAATTCCCTATCATCTAACTGTATTATGAATTCTCACTTGCGTCGTCCGAGCTCAACCAACCAATCTCTTAACTAAACTTCAAACACCCTATGTCTCGTATGCAAGGGCAGCCCAAGGGAGGGGCATACAGGGCTTGGGCCCGGGGCCCCAAGGCCAAAGGGGCCCCAATTTTTTTAGAATTTAGCAATAATAATAAATAAGAATATATTATTCTTAACTCTGTCTTTTGTTTCTACAAAGCCCAGGGGCCAGTAACCTTGAAAAACGCAAATAGAGCATGGGAATTGGGACAGTCAAAGCCGAATCTTCTATTTCAGAAGGAAAAAAAGTCGACTCTTCAATTTCAGAAAAAAGCCATTGCTTTCTATTCCTCTTCCATTTTTGAGGTGTCCATGGTGACTCTTCTATTCAGGATGAAGCTTCTTTATATTTACAGAATAATTGATTTAAGGAGTCTTTGGATGTGGCTAGATAGAAGGGTTTGTAGAAGTCCTTTCCCTGATAATAGGAGAACCTTTGGAGCCGATGGCATTCACTGCTTCAACTTCTGAAGAACTGGTAATTGTGTTGCTTTTCAAAAATCCATCCATCATTCAAACATCTTTCTCCTATCAAGAGCACATTTTTTCCCATAACATGCAAATGAACATACCTTTTCCTGTTGCTTCTGCATGTTACCTTGAAAGGAATAGACAAAGGGGATATGTGCCACAAGTTTCCAAAGATGGTTTCACTAGAAAAAAAACTCTATAGATACATTAGGTACCTTCTTTTTTTGGGAACCTTCATATATAAGTGCCCTTCACTTAATAACTTTGTTTCCCCCCATCTTCTGATTTGTGTTTTTGCTGGACTAGAAAGTATGGAAGATTCAACAACTATTATGGGTGATTATAAAGATGAGGGTTCTGACAACATAGAGGCAAGCAACCAAGTTATCTGGAGAGCCCTTCATATGGTAAGTACTGAAATCTATATTTGGCTAATACAAAAATGCCTCCTAACCATAGTAAAAAAAATTGATACGTTCATGAAAATGAGATATTGAATTTTCCCAAACAATAATTGATACTTTATTTTTAATAATTTTTTTGAACAATGGGCAACATTTTGAATTTGGTCCTAGGCACAAAAATGTTTCGTGCTGGCCCTGCTCGCATGTACTGCCTCCATATCATCTTCATCTCCGAACGATCATCACATCTAATACTACCCCAGCTAGGTGACTTACCCAAAATCGTACTATACTCTTAGATTCGCTCGACCCAGCACCCCTTGCTGCAATCTCAATTCCTCTCTTGGCGAACACCTATTTAGGGTTCTTGTGATCCACAAAAATTTTGTCGCCACACCATAGGGATAGTGTTGCCACGATTTCAACGCAGACACAATTGCCATAATTCCTAGGTCACGAATATAATAGTTCTTCTTATGCTATTTCCACTGCCTCAAAGCACATGATATCACCCTCTCCCTCTACATAAGCACGTACTGCAAACCAACTCCAATTTTATCTTGTAGATCTGAGGCACATATGTTCCTTCTGGAAGTGCAAGGATCTGAGCCGAAGCGAGCCGCGACTTTAACTTATTAAAGTTAGTTACACAGTCGTCAATTTATATGAATGTGATTTCCTTCTGGGGAACAATGAGTCAGAGGCAATGCCATTATCTATAATCCGCGACTCCGAATCTTATCAGTTGACTTAGGCCATATTTACTACAGCTTCGATCTTCTTGATGCATCTTTAGCTGAAGACTATCCCAATAATCTCTCAAATCCAACACTCAGACACCTAGGCCTACCTTCAACATATACTACTCAATATCCACCCTTGACACATTCCCAAATCTGCGCTGCAAGGGTCATTATATGGGTCTATAATATTTACTTCAATTTGGCGGTCAAGTCGCTTTGGTCAGCTGTTCCGAAGCTACGCTCGATAATTGTAAGTCATCACGATGTATATTTACTATGAACAATGCTATATCTCATCTGCAATATGAACCATAACCCAACAATCAAATCAGCTCACACGTCTGAATCCAAGCACTTTATGCACTACCGTTGACGTATATGCTAACCAAATGCCACCTAACCACCTAAAGTCTGACTATCTATCCAAGCCACTAATCGAGGCACTGCACTTACTGAATTGACTTCCATTACTCTGTCGTTCTTTCCTGAATCCATCAAAAATCTTGAACCGCCTTGTTCGACCTATCATACTACTACTTGCAATGTTTCTGAAATCTATTGACTTGCTCCATTTTCTATCTGTATGCCACTTTTCAACACTGCACATCGCTCTCGCTCGAGTGGCACGGTTATTTGATCCGACGTCGCCCACATTCCGCTATCTTTAAAAGGTCCATCCACCGGGATCCTTGTTCTCGTTCCTTAGCACCGTCTTGATTTCTCTGTGTTCCAATGCGTCCACACATTCCCGATGACTTGCATGCCAATCTCAGATGCACTATCACTTCCACTTTAATCATCTCGTTGCGTCACGTCCGTCTCGGTACCACAAGTGTTAACTTTTAATCTGGCCCAATATTGTCTAGACTCGCATTATGTTCGATCACATCTTCCAGATAACTCGTCCACCTTCGTTGAACCATTTTGCTAACTCTGCATCCATTAAACTCTTAGTCAAAATTCTCGAGAACTAACGTCTATATCCTCTAAAGTTTGTTGTGACCCAAATCGCAATGCTCCTTCAAAATCAACCGTGTTTCTTTGCTCGACCAATTGCTCCCTTGCGTTACCAAAATCCATAGTTCGTGCTCGTCACTCTTCAATACGTCCATCGCTTATGTACGAGTGCACCACTATCCATTCCTTATGCTCAACTTTCCGCAATCGACAATTACTCCATCGAATTTTCCAAATTGTACGAGCAAAATTTTGATATTCAAACTTCTTGTTTGACTGATCTCATCCAATTTTCAATAATTGGTCCATATCACATGCACTCCTTTCCTTCAATCTACTTATCGTGCATGTTCTGTTCACTATTCTCAACCTATCGATCCATTACTTGGTCCATTCTTTATTCAATATAACTTCCATTGACACAAGTCAGTTTCTGATCGCTCAAACCTGACACATTGAAGAATATCTGAGTCAAACTCTAATACAATATTTTTTTACCGAATCTCGATACTACTCCATCTGTTGCAAGCAAACCTATCGCTCATCCGTTCCAAACATTTCCAACACGCGTACTACTCCGTGGCATTGTATACACCACTTAGAATTCAACTCTCTCTCAACCAACGTCTACTCCAAACTAATTATTCCTTAGTGAGCATGTCGATCATAACTTAACATTCGCTTGCTACAAATTTTAAAACATCACTTAGTCGATGCGCACAAACCATTTACATTTTTGTTACCCGCGTCCGTTGCTACAATTCCATTACTATCCATCCAAAATATTTTGATACTTACATCACTACGTGGTATGCTATAGACTACTTATAATCAAACTACTTCTCGTATCACACATTTTTCTACACCGATCCAACATTCGTTCGAGCTACCCATTCTGTGGTGACTCTGCCGACCAAAACTTAACCAATACAAGAACCATCTTACTCTTCTGTTGTTCTGGTCCATTGTAGCTCGTACAATATTCTATTCTTGATACTCCCAACTATCTCTTAAACCGTTCGACACATTCGTTACACGAGTAACTCGTGCAATGTTCTCTCTCTGATATTCTAAGTCACTACTCAAATCTTTTTAACACATTCGCTGCACGAGCAACTCGTGCAACATTCTTCCTGATATTTCCAGCCAAAACTCAAACTCCGTTCAATATATTTATATATTTCCAATATCTCTACTCATAACATGCCAACATACCCATCTCATCTGCCAACTCAATAGATCTTCTGATGCAACCAATATCTCCTAAAGCAACAAGCTACGAAAATATAACAACATCTCTCAACTTACTGCACGGATACAACAATGCCACACAACTTGCTACATAAATTCAACAACGCCTAGCGATGCTACTCGATTCTATCAAAATTCTATGAAAATAAACGCAACGAAAAGAAGGCACACACAACAAATATATAAACTTATTGTATGGAACATCCAATATGGCACCGAGAAGAGTCAAGTCATTTGATTCGTGTAGGCCATTTAGAGTTTATAATGAAGCAAGAAAATGTTCGAGGAAATAAAGCAGACGCTCTGATACCAAATTTTTATGCCCTAATCTCCCTAAAATTTTGATTGTCCTCGCTGGATGAGAGATCACCACGCCAATGCTCCTGTAGGATAATCGTTCTCATCGGAGAGTGATGTCGTACGAGCCTGGAGTTGCGCTCGCACAAGACAAAGACGTCAAATATCAAGGTTATCATCAAAACGACCATGTTACAGCAAAAAAAGTATTAATATAATAAACACACATCAGAGTATATACAACGAAGCTCTCAAGGGTCCAAGTAAAAGTGCCACAATGGCTTACAATACTTTTTATCTTTCTCTTGCCCACAAAGGTACTTATGTTCTATATATCATGTTCCGTATATCCAAGCTGAGCCACTACACCTGCGTACTTGAAATATATGCCCACAAACGTGGGTCAGTACACAACTGTACTGGTGAGCAGGGTAACTCACTCGCCTAAGCCAATACTAAGTATATATGTGAACGTAAGAAGTTATATGGTAATCTTTCTACTTGAACCTAGATTTATTTTATGATAGTGGCATGACATGTTAAGGAAAGCAGTAAAGTAGGTTATGCATGCAAGCATTAAAATCTAGCAAACATACTAGCAGTTAAATGCAATCTCAAAGGAAACTAAGCATGTAATCCATTCTACTCAAATCCCGTAAGTTAAAACGTGAACCTATCGAATCACATCACACTCCAAGTCTCGAATCCATCCTCGATGCGTACACTCTTGCCCGAGGCAAGCCATCTACAAAAGCGCACGCTATCAAGCCAATTCCTATCTATATGAAGCTCACTGACCAAGTCATAATGGATATATAACAAATACGAGTATTCTTCCAGTATATTTGGTTGTAATATCTCAACTGTAGTTCCCGCAAATACCTCATGTCGAAACACAAGTTCAAGTAAGCAATGTGCCATCCATCTGAAGGTTGTAATACCTCAACTGTATATCTCGCTATACCGTGCTTCAAAAGTACTTCAATTATTTATCCTAGGCCAAACGGTCCCGGTGCCCCGGTGCCTATCCCGTTCGAGGAATACCAAACCCTGTGCACAGGTTGTCCGTGGCCATGAGATAACGAAAGTAGGTATGACAAGGAATCACACCTTCTCGCCCCACCATACGATACTTGTCCCGTTCTATCAAATTATCCATCTCTTTTCATGTTTCGCTTGCTGACCCAAAGTCGAAATACACAAAGGCACAATGCCACATCATTATGTATTCCATGGCACCATGTCCATTGATAAGTTCCAAGTCTTGTGTTCCAAGCTCCATGTTTCAAACTCTCCATATCCCTATCGGTAGTTGCCCGATTTTGAACCACAACTGCACGCTCCGCTTGACGAAGTGCCATAATTGATACTTATGTGCAACGCATGCTCTCTTGATAAAGTGTTCTCGTGTTCCAACTAAATGGGTCAATATGTAAGGTATTATCCATTTATTAGGCATGAAGGAGTAGAGGAGAAGGGACAGAGCCCACTCACCAAGTCTGAAACCGCTTTGCACTTAGCCTTGCCGATACGGTAGATTTTCTTGAATCAGTGGTTCGATGCGAAGCACGATCTACTCAATTGGTATGACCGTACGAGCAGGCCATGCTCTCCAAATTATCTGACCCAATTGGACTAAGAAAGATGATATTATCTCTCCAATCCCGCTATCTCTGCATTATTATTAACGAATAAACTGATTCCATTCACGACGTCCATGCCTCAGACTGATGCGATGCGATACTCTGATCCCACTAAACTTCGTACGCGATCTTCACAAGAAATCAACTCAAATCAGTAATTTTTCCCAAATCCAACTCATTGAAATAAAAATAAATATTTGTCTCATTTCAATCTGACTCAGCGTAATGCACCGTACGGGTGTGGAGCATTACAATACTCACATGTTATACAAGACCCCTATATTGTACTGTTCATTTGTCCCGGAATACCTTACATGTCCTTAGTCATTGTTCTGGCACATTACATGATCATATGTTCACATTTATTTTACTTGTTCCATGTATACTTTATGAAACATATTATTTGCTTAGTGTCTTTTCTATTCTCGAGATAAGTGCAGCGGTAGCATATTAGTCTCGATCCGTATTTATTTATTTGTCTCTATCAGTTGTGTTTTATTGCTGGTTTTAGTTCATAGTTATGGCTTCCTTTGTGGTACTTGCTATTGGGGGTTTGACTCCACTGGTTTTGCATGGCCAGATCTTATAGCGGAACCTGAGAACCTTCCTTATCTTCTACTGGATGGTTACTACCTGGAGCACTAGAGTACCTGACTGGGTTTTTATTCTTTCACCCACTAGTTCTTTACATTATTCTTTTATGGTGTTTAGCCTCTGAGCACGTGTTTAGCTCATATTTTGGACTTGACACCCTGCTTATGGGCATAACATAATTTTATTTATATCTAGTATATAGCTATTGCTGATCATGTATGACTTATACTCTAACTAGTTCTTTATTCCATGCAACTAGCTTCATGATCATCCATGTATACATAGTTTGGGATGCTTTAGTATTTTATGTCTGATGATCATATATCTTGTATCTTGTTGATTTATCTGTGATTGAGACACCCAGGATTGCTCGACCTAGGATTGACTGTTAGCTTATAGTATTAATCCCCCCATGTCTTTCACAGCCGTGACCATATCTCGGGGTACTTGAGTACTCTGGTATACATAGCCGACTTTGTCTGCTCCTGCTCTCCAGTATTCTGGTTATGGGGCATGACAAATAACTATCCTTCCATACATAATATTATACCAACATAAGGTTATTTATAAAAGAAATCTAGATCAAACTATTATACATCTATATTCTATATAAGTATAGAACATTCAAAAGATAGAAGAGGCATAAGTATTCTACATCTGGTCTTCAGCCTCGTCTTCTTCATATAGGGATAAGTCAGGTCCATCATTAGCATCGATACGTAGGGAGAAGAAAATGCAATCCTATCAGGATTGACCAAAAAGTGCTCAAAGCAAATAAAAGTAGAGAAAAGGAATTCAGACATGTACAATATGAGTGCATATAAATGTGTATAGTTCTCTCTCTCTCTCTCTCTCTATATATATATATATATATATATATATATATATATATATATATATATATATGAAAATAATTTTTGGAAAATAACTTTTTGTTACGAGTTCTAATCTTCGACAATCATCATCTATGCTAGTGATCGTGTATCATAAAAATCAAAAATCTTATTCTAGTTCGACACGTGGGCTTCAATATCTTGCTAGGATGGTGTAAAGTCTCTAGACCTAAGCTTTGGACATGATAATTATTCAGGTAAACGTTATCTCAATGTAATAATATAAGCTAATATTATGCTACTAATTGGCGGTTGCTTCTTTTTTTTAAGCACATATAATGATGAGCTGAGATCGGTTAGACCCTACATAACAGACAAAGAAGTAGAACAAAAAATAAGATATTATTTTTCTTCTTGGTTGAGCGCATATGTAAGGACCTCAGTAATTACTTTTTTGTATGCACTTGCATAATAAATAACTTACTATCGCTCCTTTGGCATTTAGGTCGATCGTCTAATAATACCTGAGATTGAATCTATTAGAATTCTATCCAAGGGACCAATTGCAGCCATCAAAATATGGTCAAGTTACTGTGTGAATGGATTTAGGTTCAAGTCAACAAATGCTCCGATCAGAGACAGCTTCCTGGATCTTGATTCCACGAAAACTAGTTGTTTGTGTATCAAATCTTCGAACTACAAAGATGTCAATGCATGCAATAATTTCTTTGGCATCTTACAAGAGATTGTGGAGTTGACATATAATTATGGCACAAAACATGCTAAGATTGTGTTATTCAAGTGTGAATGGTTCGATCTGATTCAAGATCAAGGTTGAAAAATTGACAAGCATGGTCTTGTGGATATAAACTACAAGCGTAGATATCAAGGATACGAACCATTTATCCTATCAAGTCACGCTCATACTCATAACTTATCCTAGACAGAGAACAACAAGGTCGGATTGGTGGACAGTATGCAAGAGTAAAGCTAAAAATACCTTTGACGTTGATGAAATAGCTTATCAGGAGGATGAGATACCACTTGTAATAAATATTGTAGATGTAGACTCAACAGAACTTACTCATTACACGACTAATAATATAGAAGAGGTAGAATTGTCCGAAGAGGAAGACGAAGACGAAGACAAAGTAGATGAAAGTAAAGATGATGAGAAAAAGGAAGAGGAGGAAGAGGAAGACGAACAAGATGAATCTTCTGAAGATGATTGAAAATAAAATAAATCCATTTGGACTTGTGACATGTATTATATTTTGACTGTAGAATGTACTATACATTTAGACTGTGACACTACTAGTTATTTACTGTACAATTCTATTAATACTTTGATATATGTATAACATTTTACTGTAGAATATACTATATATCTTTTTATTTGTTCTATCATCATATGTTGATATCAGGTATGACAGGACGACGCGGAGCATTCGGCAGGTCCCGAGGTATACGGAGTGCTCCTCCGGTGCTGCCTACTGTTGGTTCTGGATCCTCGTTGCCAAGTACTCCAGTATATCGACCAGCCATATCTCCGACTGCGACGATGTTATGTGGTAGCACTCTGTATCAGTGGAGGTTGAGCTGACGCCAATGCCGTATCAGCGAGATCCTCCATGCGCACCTCCGGACGAGACGATGATGGAGATTTGGGCCAACGGTACAAAGTGAGTCAATTAGTTAGTTTATCATCATATATATCGTGTATTTCTTTATTCATCATATATTCACTTTTTCATGAATATAATTATCTTTGTATAGATACCGTCCTTCGTCGATACAGAGAAGCATGAGCCACTTTCTGAGGTATAACTATGGTGGCCCTTGGATCAACTACTATGATGCTCCGGATGAGAAGAAGGCATTCTGGTTTGCGCACTTCAAGGTGAAAATATATTTAATTTTAATATCAATCATCTAATTTATGCATATTATATAACTTACTAAATTACTTCTTGTAGCAAATATATTTTTATCCACCGCACTGAGCCGAGTTGATCGAGCAGATATTTTCTACCGTCGTCGCCAAGCTGATCCGTGATGCAATGGATGACCAGAAGGCCCGTGATCGCGAAGGAAAATTGATCCAAGGTTGGATCACGCTTGAGCAGTGGACTGCGATGAGGGCTAGATTCGACAATCTAAGGTACAAGGAAAGGTCTGAGAAGGCCAAAGCGGCTAGGAAGAAGGCAACAAAGTGGTGTGGTGGCTTGATTCCGATGACGGAATAATTTCGTCATTTGGTATATTTTTTATTTCAGATATATTATTTTAATGCAAGTACGATAAAATGGTAGTAGGATAAAATATTTAATTTTAGTAGTAAATAATATATTTTTAACATGTACAGAGGGGTGGGAATGCCAACATGGTGACCATCTTTCTGGTCACCCATCGGAATGGCAAAAACCTCATTGATGAGAGGACCTCGCAGACCTACGTCAGTATTACTTTACTTTATATTAATTTTAATTTAACTTAAAAAATATGCAAATAAATATCCATGTAGTTAATAATAAGTATCTTAGACATTAGCAATTATCGAGTATCCATATTTTTCTAGGCCGAATTTCTTAGGCTCCGTGAGCGGGCGACTGCTAGTGAACCTACAGCGGGAGAGGCTGGTACTTTCTCGCATCCCTCTCCAGCTCCGTCGGTAGACGAGCTGGTGGTCTCCAGAGGGGTACGTACTACGGTACGGGATCCTTTGGCGCCCTTGTTGCGACGCAGTCCTC
Organism: Iris macrosiphon; assembly: GCA_036927795.1. Taxonomy (NCBI): domain Eukaryota; kingdom Viridiplantae; phylum Streptophyta; class Magnoliopsida; order Asparagales; family Iridaceae; genus Iris; species Iris macrosiphon. Next base: position 141,862,764 of record JAYESA010000014.1, read on the forward strand.
TAGGGTCTCCTCTGCAAGTACGCATTTTCCACAGCCCTCGCAGGCGTTTGCCCGAGTCCAGGAGACCATTGACCTTCAGATTGCGTCTCTCCGTGACGAGTTGTTGCGAAAGATGGAGGAGCAGCCACTATTTCAGCCGCAGACGGACAATGTGACGCTCATCGCACGATTTGATACGCTCGAGCACAACATCATGGAGCTCAGGGATATGACCGAGAGGATGGAGCATGGAGTTACTGATCTTAGAGCGTCGATAGAGCGTAGCATGACGGAGATGCAAGCATCACAGTTGTCCATGGGCAAGAGGCTGACGATGATGCATGATTCAATAGCTTCTAGTAGTACGAGGCTGTTATCTACCATGGATTCATACAACCATCGACTAGCATCATTGGAGCAGATACGTCCTCCTCGTGCGCCTTCATCGACACCAACTCCACTGACGTCACTGCCTTCTTCATCGACATAGGTGTCGATTTCACGAGAGCAGTATGAGTTGTTCTTATCCCTTATGCGCTCCGGTGTTCATCCTCCTCCAGATCCGCAGTAGTCGTAGTTAGGACAGTTTACTGGTTGTTTGTGTTTTGACCCATGATATTGGATCATTTATGAATATTATATATTTATTGAGGCTTTCAGACTTTATTTCTTGCACTCAGTTGTGTGGTTTATTGCATTCTTTACGACGTAATTTTCTTGAGACTCGGTTTGTAATTTCAATTTGTCGTTTTCTTAAAATTTTACTTTATTATTCGTATTAAATGTATGTGAATTTACCGGTGTTGAATTTTCCACCGAAGGGGACGGCAAACCCAGAAAATTCAATAAGGGTTGCTCTGGGTCTGTCTATTTTTATGAACTATGATATTACAATGATATATGACAAACTGTAAGCATACATTTATTTCAGATTTTTTTATTTTTTTTGCAATTTAGTGACTTTTAACTACATCGCTAAATACGTCGTTAAATGGCCGGCATGACAGTATTTACCAGGTCAGCAAAATGTCGCTAAATGTGTTACAAAACATCGCTAAATAGAAAAAAAATTAGCGACGTGTAGCGACAAATGACATAAAAATGTCACTGAAACTGGTAAACTACCAGATATGGGTATTGTACTAGTAAACGTCGCTATAGCGACGTTTTGCGACATTTTTTCTGTCGGCGACTAGCTAAAATACGACGTCATGGAAACGTCACTAATTACGTCGCTAAAACTTGTTAGCGACATTTTAATGTCATTTAGCGACGTTTGCAGACATCGCTAATTTGACTAATTCTAGTAGTGTCGGGATCGAAAATTTACCCGGACGGAGAGTACAATATCCATACATGGTCCCGAACCCGATCGATTTTTTTTTAAACTCCATCCCCGTCCCGTTTCCATTTTTAAATCTCCAAATCCGTCACCGTTGGAGAAAAAAAAATTCGAATCCCCATCATTTGGAAGAAATTGTCATCCCTATGTACAACATTTTCTTAATCACTATAATTGGCTGATTCTTTTAATCACTATAATTCTCGTCTTCTAATGAAATATTTTTTGGTCTCATAATATATTGGTTGTGCTGTAAGTGCAACATTCTGGACCTCTGGTGTACTTGGCATTATAGAATTCAGAAAAATTTTAATTTCGAAGTATGTTCGTCTTCTTCTTCTTTTGTGATTTTCAGGTTGGAATAAGCTCATTCAAGATTCAAAATCCCAGGTAAGAAATGCAAGAAATTCTCAACAACAAAAACAAAACAAAAATCGTTTGCGATCGAGAAATAGAAACTAAGAGATGCATAAATTACTATAACCAAATCATCAGCTTCCTTATGGGTCAACACAACTTCATAACAAATAGAAACAACGGATCAACATAATTTCACCAATTCATCAATGTATCAAAACAACTTCATAATAAATAGAAACAAATACAATGAAGAAATACATAAATTATTACAAGGAAGTCAGCAATGAAAGAGCAAACTAGAATTTAGTATACATTCAGTAAAGCTATAACAATAACAGAGTTCTTGGACACCACCATTTGTCCTTCACCATCACAAACCACACACAAACCACACATAGACATCTCCAGGCGGATTAAAGAAGAAGAAAGAAAACTCAAACTAGTATGGAGTCATATATATGAAAGAAGAGTACATGACTTTCGTCCCAAATATTTCCTATAAAACCTGCTCATAACTGAACGACCACATCATTTAAAAAAACATAACCCTCATACTTCATCTTGTATACATTCGAAACTGTTCTGAAGGTTGCCATCCCTGTTCAAACATGTTCTTTCAGTGTCACTCGGGAATAATAAAGCATAAATGACGGCATAATCAAATTTAGAGTCACTATTGAAATTATTTACGTAAATCAAAAGTAGAGTTTTTCATTTCCTTTGTATTTTCTGTCTAGCGTCTCCAACTCCCTCATTTTTGCAATCTTTTTGGCTAATACCTGATCTGCATTGAGATTTGGGTCAAGCGACAACAATTCTTTTTTCAACTTCCGCAAGCTCTTTTGTAATGGTTATGCTCTTCTGTATAGAGTCAAGTTTTGCATTTTTTATAGCATAAAATGCTTGCTCCTCTGTTGTTTGTTTCAATGATTTGAATCGGAACTCCGATGACTCTCTCTCCAGATAGATACAGTCGCATTCAGCATTTCACTGCCAGTAGAGGATGCTTCTAAAGCACATGTTCTGCTGCGATGACGTTTATCTTTTGCTAATTTTCAGTCTATTGGCCATTGGGTAGGTGAATCGGAATGAAAACTGTTTGGAGGATTTTAATCAACATTGAAGGGTGTACCCGAGGTTGAAGATGCAACATTTATATTTGGATTGCTGTAAGAGTTTTCTATGTTATCATGTCCTGGACCGCATGAGACAGAGTGTTCCAACCCGACCTTGTGTACTTACATCCTTGACCTCCTTCTCATCGGTAGATAAGTGCCATTTCAATAACGGAGAAATTTAAAATTATGCTTGTGATCTTTTTTGAAAACAACCATACATGCTTCCCACTGTAGAAAAAAAATAATAATATCAAAAGCGAGTACATCAATTAAACCATTTACATAAAGAAAATTTTATCAATCATGAAATGTTGGAAACCACTTGCTGTTCTAGTTTGCTATTGTCAAAACTGTTGGACAATTCATTTGAGACTACTTTCATGAATTTTGGAGAACTAATTCAAAATTTAACTTATTATCTAACTGCTAGTATTGAATAATGTAAACAACTGACATGGAAATGTTTACAGTCAGTAACTTTCTTCTTTTTTTCATAAACAATTGAATAATGCTATATAGTATTGAATAATGTGCTGACATATAGTATTGAATAATTCAAAATTCAGAAACTCCTTTTTCCATGTCAGTAATCAATATCAGAAATTTTCATGGTTAAACTATAGGAATATTTAAAGTCAGTAACAAGCAGCATGAATGTGAATATTTGCAATAACTTCTTTTTTTCCATGTCAGCAACCAAGATCAAATACAAGAACATCTAAATTACTAAAAATATAAAATTATCTCATCATTCGAATTTGTATCGCTATCCCTGTTTTTATGAACCATGTTCACAATAGTTCTCCATTTCGAAACATTGGCTTAAATCATAGTCCAACTATGTTCTTTGAACACGTTCTGACCTGGTAATCGTTCTTTGAATTCATCATAAATACTCTTCCAAAATGCCTCTTTCCATAATTGAGTTCTCTAAAACTCTTATGTGGGTCACATAGTGCAATATCCTCATTCATTTTTCAGTTTGGTAATTTTCTATTTTGTCCCTTGTATTGTTTATGTCCTAGTTTGAGCTAAAGAGGGTTGCGATTCAACAGTTAATGGAAACTGGGTTGGAGATTCAAATTTTGATGCACCCCCAGATAAGGGATTAAAGTTATAAGGCTGGTAATGACTGAGTAATTGTTGCTGATAATATGATGCAAATGCTGCAGCTTGGACAGCTTGTATTAGTGATGGAAAAATGACACTATTGGGTAGGATATGGTACTTGAAAATGCGAATTTTTTTGGAAGAAAACGTTGTTGGAGTTTTTCCTTTGATGTGTGGAAAGTTTTCCTATTGCATGACTAGAAAAATAGTCCCACATTTACTCCAAGTGGGTATCTCAATATATTACCATGTGGATATTGAGAGATGCACATGGGGTGGTGGCCCAAGGGTTGGTGCCATGTTGGATATTTTCCTAGGAGGATTAAGGCTAAACTTCTCAAAGAAAATATTTATGCTTTTTGTCATTCTCTTGAAAAAAATTCTTAAGAGCTATGTCCCAAAGGGACTTAATGACTCGGACTCGAACTCGAACTCGGGCGCAAAATGGCGCTTTGTTGGCGTACTTTGCACTTAGCACGTCAGCATCGTCGCATGGCGCTTGTGCGCATTAGTTGCACTCATGTGCTCGTTGTTGCATGCGTGGGCGCATACGCGGGTGCTGAGCGGGAGTTGAGCGAACTATGTGCGACTATGCGCGTCTATACGCCTCTGCGCGTTTACGTGCATGCGCTGCTGCACTACTACGCGCATGAGTTGCTGCGCTGTTGGCCTATGCGCGTAGGAGCAGTTGCAGTTGTGTTGTTGTGCGCATATGTGCAGACAGCGTTGTTGACGCATAGCTGCGCTAATTGTGAGATTTAGAATAAATTCCTGATTCTTTGGAAGATACTATTTTAGTCCCACATCGGCTAGGAATGGATAAGGGGTTTCCACTCCTCTCTATAAATAGAGTCCTCAGACCTTCTTTTGGAGATATATTGAAAAGGCTCAAAGAGGAGTCCAGGGAGTCCGTTCGAGTCATACACAGAGGTGACTACGAGCGTTCCAGAAGTTCTCTTGTGAATTTGCTGGCTTCTGGGAACAGATCGTCACGTATTCCTAATCTTACGTATTTTTGGACTGTGGCGTGATATATTTTTGTGGTGGCCGATGCAGGTCGAGAATATATTATCTCGGTTACATTACTGTACCGAGCAAGCCTGTGAATAGGATTAGAGTATAGGATCTCATCCACTTATTTAAATTACCTTCCTTGATTTTGTTTTAAATTCTTATTTGACTGCTTGAATTATATATTGCTTGATCCTTTCACAACGTCAATCTTATCTTTTCTTTTGTGCTTGATAGTGGTTAGGAAGGTGACTTGTACTAGGTATATATGCTTTATTGGTCAATTATACTATTATTTGAGTTCTTGTAAGTTGGGTAGTGTAGATGAGTTTAAGGGATAAAAGAATAGTGTATAAATGATAAGAAAGAAAAGTGTTATGATGGCTCACCACAACCTTTTAGAAAGAACTGCTAGTTGGCAATGAAGTGTTAATGACTATAGTGAATTGTTACGAATATGGTTTAGTTTTACTTTCGAGGACGAAATTCTTATAAGTTAGGTAGAATGTAAACTCCCTAATTTTTAATGTTTAATTTTAGTAATTTTATTAAATTATTAGATTTCTTTTGGCTATTTTGTTAGTTAATTAGAAAATAATTTCTTTCATTTAATTACTTATATAAATACTTATTTAGAATTATTTTCAGGATATTTTAGAATTTCTTGAATTTTTCTAGAATTTTTGGGTAATTAAAACCTAGAAAACATAATTTCCTAGGACTTCCATGATTTACTGTGAGATCATACTTGCATATTGTAAATACCAAACATTTATTTTAGGGTTAAATTAATTAAATATATTTTATGTAATTTATTTTGAATCTTTTGGAATTTATTTGGATTTATTTGGTTTTAAAATAAGCTAATAACTAATTTTCTAGGACTTTTAAAATTTATTGTAGAAGCCTATGACCATAAAATGGCACCAAGTATTTTTTTTTAGGGTTTATAATGGTATTTCATATTTTCTAAAAAAATTATCAATTTTTCTTATATTTTTCTTATATTTTTACATATTTACTTGGAGTTATTTAGGTTAAACACTAATTAATAAATGATTTCTAAAATTAAAAATTATATTACCCAATCAGCTTACAGTCAGCGCCTGTGGGCTCCAGCCGTCAGCCTCTGCCTATAAATAGATTAAGGGCTATGTTATGGCTACAACCAAATGCCTACAACCCTCTTACAACCGCCACGTGGCGGCCACTGCTAGAGCTCTAATGCTCCATATCCAGAAGACTTTGGTTGGTAACAGTGCAAAAGAACTGTGTCACGTCATGTCCAACGCGTGATGGACACGACAAAGAAACTCCAAAATGTACCATGTCCGTGTCGCCGTGTCCGTATACTGTCGTGTAATTGCAATTAATGTGGATTTGAATGACAATGGTGGAAGGAGAAGTTACCATTATGAGGAGGGGGAGGAGGAGGAGGAGGAGGAGGAAGATGAAGTTTGTTGAAGGACCGAAGATTTGTGGGGTTTAATATTTTCTAAAGAGCACCTTCCAGACTATACTGTATAGAAAAGACAAGATCCCCAATCTGCAGGAATTGGCTCAACAAGCAACTCAAAAATTCTAAAATTTAAAGCAAAACCAAACCCTAAAATCACACGCAAAGAGATAATCAAATCCTAAGTTCATTCAAAAAAAAACCTAGAATAAGAAGAAAGAAGAGAGAAATCGGACCTAGGTAGCTCATCGTCCTCGACGTCGACAGCCGCGTGGTCGAAGAAGCTGAGCACGCCGTCGCGCCTTTTCTTTTTCCCACTGGATTCTTCTCATTGGGGCCTGGGGAGATGCTGGTCTTGGACTTGCCGTAGTTGGCCCTGGAGTGCATTATGGAGAAGCTCATGTCGCCAATGAATCGAAGATAACTTTCTTTAGAGCAATAACTTTCTTTAGAGCAAAAGGTTTTGGTTCCCTCTTTTGTAGAGGAGAAGAATAAAGGGCATCTCCTTGTTGGGGGCTTCCTCTTCTCGCAAGAAGACCACCTTCGAGGGGATCCTCGTAGGCCACCGGGGTCCTAGGTCACTGGGAGAGGGGTTTCTCCGAGGGAGAGGAAGGAGAGGGGTTTGTACAGGGGAGGGGGTTTTTTTCATCTATTAGATTCGGAAGATTTTTCTGAGAGGGAGGGAGGGAGGGAGGTTTTGTTTGGGGTTCCTTAGACCAAAGTGATCACGGAACCGTCAACATACCATCTACAATTAAAATAAATTCAAAAATATTACTAAAATGGCAGTAAAATGTGCGCGACAATTTTTTCGCGTAAGCATTTCTTGACGGGTTACCAACCAACCAACCATCAATAAACAAAATTTTTTTTTTTTAACGGTTCCTCCTGGTTAATCATACATGAGGTATATGATCAACACTCATAGGGTCATGCACAGGGAGGGGTATGATCACATATCTAACTAACACTCCCCGCCTCCGACTAGTATAGTGGATCCAACCATGGCACGTTACGACACGGGATTCTATGATGAGAGGGCCATCCTTCTCATGAATCGGTATTTATACATGTACATAAAATCATAGGGCATGCACCGGGTCCACAAAAAATAATATCTCATGACGAGATCCACAATATATTAATCTGTGTAACCATGTGTAAGAAAATCAAGTATAAGTACACTAGATACAAGGAACATAGAAGATATGAATCTTGTTTTGAGCAACGGTGGTCTTTATCATCCCCGCAAGAATAATCTTTTTCCTTCTTATTCTATATTCTCTCAAGTTTGTAATACTTTCTATCCCAATTGCAACATGTTTGCAAGGAAGAACGAGTTCTAGCTATAAACGTTCTGTCTCAATTGTAATTGTGCTTGCAAGGAAGAATAGTTAGATATTTTGCAAGTTGTAATCAGCTACAATATTATATAGATATATATAGTTCCTCGTTGGAATCGAGTTGATGAGAGAACTTTTGTGTGAACTTCTGATCTCGACTACAACTTCAGGATCGACAAAGAACAAACTTTTGAAGTCCTGCATGAACCTTTATTCCTGGTTTTTGTTCCTCCATCTTTTGATCTAACTAACAAACGTTGTTTGTTTGGACATATAACATAAACAATTGATCTCGCCAGTCTGACACAATATCAATATGCTTCACAACCACCACCCCCAAACCAACGTTGTTCGGTGAATAGTTTGCTCCGATCAAACTGGATCCTCTTCCACTCACCCACACCGATTCTCTCACTTGAACCCTAACAGTAAAAAATATAGACTTAAAACATTAATCAATGAAACATATGTATTGAAAGCCATACTTTGAAGCAGAATTTCCATGTGAATGCATGCAGGGTTGGGAAACAGACTAACAAAGATCTACTACCTGCGAAAACAATGTGTTCCTGTCTCTCCTCTAAAGGGCTATTTAGTTCCATGGATCTGGCCACAGATTTGAAGATTCCACCAGGGGGGATCTAGGTGGGCTGGGCTCCAGCCCACCCAAAAAAAAATTCAATCTTTTTTTTTCTTATAAATTGATTTTGTTTTTGTTTTTTTTATATGGATTAGTCCATCTCTAGTCTATCCCAATCCATTGTAGTCCATCATATCTTCAATTTCCCAGCCCACCCAAAAAAAAAATTCACTCTTTTTTTTCTTATAAATTGAGTTGTTGTTTTTTTTTATATGGATTAGTCAATCTCTAGTCTATCCCAATCCATTGTAGTCCATCATATCTTCAATTTCTGGATCCGCCCATAATTCCATGAATTAGAATCCAAATCCATAGAATGATCTTATGTTTGGTTGGGTCCTAGATTTAGATTTAGATTTAGATTTAGAAAATGAGTAATGATGAACTAGAATTTGGAGGTTATCTCACATTCTCCTCTCTAATCCGAATTTGGAAGAAAGAAAGCTGAATTAATTTTTTTATAATAATTTTATTGTTTTGTTAAATAATTAGTTAACACTAAACTTAATCAATATTTACTTAACATTTTAAATATAAAATTTTATTCTTAATTAATTAATTAATTTAAATATATAAAATACTAGATAATAGATAATTATAAATTTAACTAGATAATGAATTAGTATGTTCTATCGTATTATTATATAATTAGAATAGTTAATTAAAACTAAAATAACTTATTAATATTTAAATTAATCAAACAGTTTTTCAAGTTATAATTAAATAATAAAATACTTTTGTTCACATTAATCATAAATACTTGGTAATTATGATTACTAGTTAACCAACTATTTTTTAAATTAGATAATTAGGTAATTAATAATTTATGATTATTAGTTGACCATAGTAATTAGTAAAACATAATATTAGATAATTAATAACTTTATAAAATTATGATATTAAATTTGTTAACCATAATATTTTGTTAATATTAATTGTTTATATTATTAGTTGACTATAATATTTTGTCTTGTAAATATATCCTACTGTCCAAACAAAGAATTTGGATTATGTCAATTTTCAATACCAAATGGACCAAAATCATAAAATTTTGTTACTTGATGATCTGCTCCATTTCTCCCACACTGCGGTGAATATACTACCACTCTCTATAGGATGCGGTGAATATACTACTACTCTCTATAGGATTACGGGTCGGGCTTTACGGCCTCTACTCTACGCCATTAGAAATGGTTCATTATGATATTAGGCGGCACCCCCACTTGAGTTTTTAGTAGGCGAAACCATTCAGTTTTGGTACTTCTCCACACATTCTGACAGAATTTGTACAAAAATTTAAATCTGGATTTCCAAAATCCAAATGCAAATCCACTTCATGTTTACCCAACAGGAAACAGCTCCTCTGTTAACAAACCTTGAAACTGGTATTGGGTATTGTAATTCAATCAATCAGGCGGACTAATTCTTGTAAATTCATGATTTTATTGCCATAGGTTTTCCGTCATCACGCAGATTTTACAACTATACATATAAACCAAGGTAGACAACCATTGGATGAGTATCTATAAGAACAACACAGTTCATCTGTCATCGGACCATTCATTTGAAATAAGTAGCTTCGAGTTCCTTAGCCTTCTTAGCTGCAACCTGAGCCTCTGCCATACCTTCCATAGAATACGCCTTCTCCTATAAATCGAGTATATAACAATCACACTTCAGTCATTTGATGCATGATGAAACATATTTAGAAGTATTGGCATGTAAGTGTAAATATGTGCACGAAAGTTTAAATATGCAGATGTAATGAGAGAGCCCACTATAAAGAGGCATTTCTTAGGAAGCATATCCGATATACTTAACAACACCGTTATGTCAAAGTCGTACAATTGAAATGGTCGAGCGGATGTGTATGAACAATTCCGAAACATGCTATTTGGCAAAACATAAAGAGTTATCGGGTCTTCGATGATGTTTGGAGGAACCTATGATTCATCTCTTATAGCCAAAGAAGTAATTTCTTTTGTTTGAATAGCCCTTGGCAGCGGCACCTTGGTGAGGCAAAGTGTTCACCAACTCTTCTTCAACCTAAGCCCGGGAAATCCACCTGTTTACTCTTGACTCCTATTAACTTGACAAAAAAGAGCCAAAATATATGCCTATGGCTGATAATAGGGCCAACTATAAAATTAATCCCCAAAAGTCTACATTCTACCCCAGTGAAATAGCGAAGTAAAGCAATAGGAAATTTCCAGGACAATATGAGATTGGAATAAAAATGTAAAAACATCTCAAAGTAAAGTCATGAAGGTCTCCTTGTGCAACCCAGCACATGGAGAGGTTAAATTCCAGAAAGAGAAGTACTAATATAAGATTAATGGTTTGAAATAATCTATTTGATGAAACTTGTCTCATGTTTAAGTAATGAAGATTAGGCAAATTGAGTATCTTTAGTAAGGTTACCGGAACTTTTAATAATACAGAATTAGTGCACTAGATAATAGCCAAACTAGATGCATTTATATCTATTGACATACACAAACATTTGAGGTTGATAAATAATTGATCGTTCCTAAACACTATAATAATATGAACTGAGCATGGATGCAAACCAACTTATATTAATTAAGAGCTAATTGCCATTGAAAGTCCATAATACAACCATCTAAAACTGCAAAGATAGAAGAACAGAACAAAGAACATACCAACAAACGCCACAAGAAAGGTGCACCCTCCCTCTTTTTGACTACCTTCCCAATAACTTCAATTGCTGTAGCACAAATAAACGAAATTATTTTTTTGAGCTGAACTACATTAGAATTCCCCATGAAGACCAACTATTATATCGATACCTTTGGAGGCTTGTCCACATTTCAATAGAACATCGTACCAAACTTCATTAAAAACATCAAGTTGTTCATCAGATGCCCCAATCATCTAACATAAAATGTTTGCATTTACTTAAAATGAAAGAAAATAATATGTAGCCAAAAATATGAAAAACTGTGAGATAGTCATTCTGGATGTTCATACTTTATAGTCAGTGGCATCAAAATCTGAACCAAGCATAGCAAATGCTTTCTGATAATTGCCCCTACCATATTCATAAATGCCATCTGCAAACTGAAATTAAATTGAAAATAAGCTCTCATGTGTTATCAAACACATGCACACTGTGAGAGGTTTGATCATTTGAAGCATTCACTTAAACATGGGATTCTGGGAACATTTAAGGCACACTTCCACAATAAAAACCTAACCAACGATAATTTTGCAAGCTAATGTGACCTCTAGATGGCTCAATTGACTACCACATACACTATTATTATCAACATCTGGACAGACAAACAAAACTTTTGTCTGCATGGCAAGACCTTTATAACAAAAATTTGGTTTTGTGTACATGCATCCCTCTTCCATGCAGCTAAAGTCTCTTGTTTGAGACATTGACCTATTATATGCAGTATGTTCCAACTTACATTCAGTACACTAATACAAAGCATCCGCATGTTTTCCCATGTACATGAATACTCAAAGCATCCTTGGTTCTTACCAGATGCAAAATGTTAGTTGAGCCACCAAGAGGAAGTACTTACTGTAATATCATATTTTTATTATGAATATGACACTGTCATCTGTTTAAAAGAGTACTTGGAAATATCCGAGATAACTACTTTGGAAGAAATTTTCCTCTTCTCTAATTTAGCTTGTGATTATAGTGATGATGTGTGAATGCACGCATGATCATTCATGTGTATGCATGCTCGATTATCATAAATTAATTAATAAGAGACTCAAGATGATATAAACCTTTGTCACTCGTTCCAGTGAATGTTGCTTCTTCTTGTCCATCAGATAAATCCTGACAAATTTAGATATGTTAGATGACAAAAAACATGCCATGGTCAACATGAGAAGAGAAACATTTTGATAATCTCCAACCTTGATTTCATGGACTTCAGTAGATCATCTGCTTTTCTTGAATCGTTTTTGGAAGCTAAGGCCCATAAGGCCAATATATCAAACAACCACTCCATGTGCCATGTTGACTGCGTAAGTGTTGCATGCATATGATGAAAGATCAATCAGATGACCCACTCATCAAGGATAACATTTAACATGTAATGCACTTTCCTCATAACTAGTACTCCATTTATAATAAGCTTATATATATATATATATATATATATATATATATATATAGGGGACGGATCAAAAAACCCGCCCGCGGAGCCCATCCACCCCCCCCCCCCCAACCCCACACCATCGGACTCACGCTCGCTCGATCCCGCGGGGCTCCCGTGGGGCTCCGGATCCGCCCCCATATATATATATATATATATATATATATATATATATATATATAAGAATTAAGAAGAAATAGTAAAAACTTGGGACATCTTTACAAAGATAGGAACACAGCATGTGACAGTTTTCGAGATCTTCAATGACTTTAAATGCCAACATGTTCTTCTTCTTTTTTCCTTATTTCGCTTCAGATAGATGAAGTTTATAATTGGAGAATGTGTTACTTGTCATGGAATTTACAGATGGATATAAAGTAAAGTGTTCAAGAAACTACCCCAGGGACTTGCAGACTCACATGCCCAAACAAGAGCAAAAATAAGGTTTTATTTTGTCCTTCCATCACTTGCTCTAACAACAGATACAATATAAGGCTAGCATATAAATATTTTAGTAATGTTTATCTTACAAGAGTTAGCAATGGTAATCAACTTAGGTCTCAAAGATATGATACATGTACTAAGGAGACTACTTTCATTAGAAAAAGGTTGCCAGAAATCGGGCAAAGACCACCAAGACAACTATACCTCAAGTAGCTTGTATAAACAGTTAAGGAAAAGTAACTACACAATCTCTACATAGATTTCTTCTCATATATATTGGAGAAAAGGATAGGATGCTGGGAACCATTGTTGAGGAGGAGCCCACTAGGGAAGAAATACTAGAGTATCAAAACTTGCTCCAGATGCTTCATTGCGATGGGGTTCAACCAATCTGATAGATTGGATAAGAGGATATGGTGACGAGAAACTTATGCATAACTTCTTTGTGCCTTCAGCATACAAATGCTAAAGGAGGATACGCTCTAACATAAAAATCAAGTTTTGGGAATTTGTGCATTCCAATGAAAATGAGATTTTTTTTTTTTTTTTTTATTTGGTTTCTTTCCTAAGATGCTATCCTGACTGGACAAAATCTCCTTAGGAGAAATATGAGGTCGCATATGAGCTGCCCGGTTTGTGGGAGGGCTCTGAAATCCAAACATCTATCCCTAAATGCCAAAAGAGGAGAGAAATTTGGCCGGTGGTGTCATTAGATCTCGGATTAGCTAGAATTTCAGAAGATTTTAAGGATATTTGGGGAGATTGGAAAAATACCCGTACCAAAATGGAAAAAGGTAGACTTTGAGTATGAGATATTGTTTCGATCGTTTGAATCAATCCATCTCTTGGATGATTAATCACATATCTGTTAACATTCATGACTGGACATGGCTAGCTACAAGATCAAGAGATCTGAGCAAGCTACTAAACACAAAGGAGGAGAGAGGAGGCCCATCAAAGATGACGGAAAATAAGAATTGCATCTATACATGCTTGTGGTGGACCTTCTACTACTGAAGTTGGCTTCACTTTAACTACTTTATCTTTGTCTTTAAATACCTCTGAAAATCTTGGTAGCTCTTTCTATTTTGATACTATGGTAATCTTGGTAACTTGTTATAATTGTGGTTTTTGGGTCATTGCATTGATATACCAAACTTCAATGTTTACTTATCCTTTTTAATTGGCCGGATGATTCTTTGGCCACCTTTTTTCTGTAAAAAAAAACATAATAACAATAATCTCTTGATGGATTAACAAAAACTCTCAAACTCCCAATAGAGAACAATGGCTAAAGGACTCCCTTCACGTAGCTACCAAAAGCTAAAGCTAGGAGGAAACCGACCAAAGGCATCTAAAACCGAAAAAAAGGCACCTAAAACCGAAAATAAAGCTGACATGACTGCTACCAAGCAGGTCTACCCAAACAAGTGTTGTATAGACACTGTTGTAGGCAGGTATGTCCGTTTGGGCGTGTACACTTCTGCATTTTGCAGTTCGCTTATTTTGTGCCTCTATTTTGATCCATAAAAAATCGATCTGAAAAATGGTGAATGTGAAAACGTAGGTCTTCAAGTCTAATTCCAGATCTATTGGTTACACGTTGTTGTAAGTTATCACTTCTGGATGTAGATGTGTCAAGCTAGGCTACATTGTTGGGGTTAGTCCATTAATGACCCGGTCCCACTATTCCCTTTGAGGACAAACCTCATGTGTGTGTATTTCAATATTTGGTCCATCATTTATTGAATTGTACACATGTAATGTGCTAGCCTAAGTGGTAAGTGTGGAGGGGTTTTTAAAAGTGGACAAGGATCAAATCCCACATCCTACATTTGTTTTTATCACAATTTCTTGGGATTGGCCTAGCTCGGAAGAAGGGCACAAAGTGACACTTTGATGACACACTTTGAACTTTGTATCGCACGCAGAGTTGGTGCCTCCCAGGGTCGCCGCGAGGGTAGCCTCACAGGGTCGCCGTGCAGATAGCTTCTTAGGAAGTGAGGGTCGCTGATTCTTAAAGGTTGGATGTTTCACTATTGATTATAGGAGTTACTCCTAATTGAATGCTCTACTATTACGATACTTTCAGATTCATAACATCTTCAGTTCGTAACCGACCAGGTAGTGGTTCTCCTATATAAGGAGAGCACTAACACTCAGTAGTGTTGAAGGTGAAAATTATATTCCTTATAAGACAACCAGTCTTTTTGCTTTAGCGCTCCAGCGCTTATTCTGACAAAGGGAGGTAATATGAAGGAATGTTAAGTTCGATTCATTGTGCAATCGGAATTTGTTAGTTCCTGGGAGCGAATCGACAAGGAGAACGTCAAATCTCGCTTTGAGTCAGTTATTTTGATCACCCAACAGACTGTTGGGCTATCTCTAGTAAACATTATTTTCAACGGCATATGCTGCTGCTTAGCATTTTACACTGCTTGTAATATTTTCAGCAATTTATTCTGCTTCTAGCTGTATAAGTTGTTCACACTGATGTTTGATAACCAAATTTCCGCCTTTTAAACTTATACGATATTACAACAATTTCAAAGCAAATTTTTTTGTAATACTCAAAAGTTGCAATAATCTTTTATCATGTCAATGTGATGGTAGTCCGTACAAGTCTCATGAACACAAGCTTCTACATGCTGGAGAAGTTTGACGGTGAACAATACAATAAATAGAAGAGGAAGATCAATATCAACCTTCAACTTGTGAATGTAGCGTACTTTTTGACAGAATTAGAACCTACAATCTCAGACACCGATAATGTTGAAGCAATCGCTACTATGATCACCGTAAAAAAACAGTGCAAAAAAGATATTAAATCTTTGCAAGTTGTTGATCCTCAATTCATTGGAAGACTCCTTAGCCGAATTCTACAACAAGAAGGAAAATATTATTTACATCTGAAAATCTATTGAGAAGCAATACAAATACGATGAAAATATTTCTAAAATCTAACTCGTCAACAAATTTATGTCAATAGAATTTGAAGACGAAAAGACTATTTTGCCCCATGTGAAGGAATTCATGAGGCTTCAGTAGAAGCAAGAGGAAGAGGATGTGCCTCTTGTTGACAAGTTAATGGTTGGGGTAATTCTTTCAAAACTCTCCACAAACTAGGATCGGTTCACTACCAATATGTATAGAAAGAAAGCTGACGTAAAGATGAAAGATCATATGTCCTTCATTCGTATTGAGGACGAAGCTAGAAACAAAATCAAAGTAGATTTGTTGTCCCAACAGTTTGCTAAGGCAAACATGATCCAATCAGAAGAACAAGAAAAGATCTACTTTCAAGTTTCAACAAAGGGATGAACTTCAAGAACCTGAAGGTGAAACCAAAGACATTCAAATCAAAGTTTAAGGAAAAAGTGGTCTCCTTCAATTGCAACAAGAATGGTTGTTACAAAATAGATTGCATGTCCAAACCAAAGTAGAAGGAACATAAGCTGAGCTTAACCTGATTGCTATGTTTTCGCAGGTAGAGATATTTGCAATTGACACCGACTGATGGGTAGACATTGGAGCCTCTTGTCATATGTGTTCCACGACAAAACCTGTTTACAACATATAACCATTCTTTCGATAAGGTAACCACGACCTACAAGCCTCAAGCTGAAGTGAAGGGAGTCGGGATGGTAGTTGCTAAAGCTGGCTTCGGGGAAATAACTTACTCTGCAAAACGTAAAACATGTGCATGTTATACCAAGAACCTAATATTTGGAAGTCTCGCATTGTCACGACCACATTTTCTAGGAAAGGGTATTTTAGTCATTTGGTAATTAATTAAATATTATGCATGTTAAATTTTTATTTATTATATTATTTATTTATTATTAGCATGTTAGATTTATTTTTCGACTTGTGTTAGTGGACCAACTAGTTTAGTTTTGACTCATGGATCAACATGTATTAATTATTAGAATTGAGCCCAACTAGAAAACCCATTGATTAGGAGGATGATTAAATTAATTAAACCATTAGACTAGAAGCTTCCCTCCTTAATTAATTTTTTCATGAGAGGCCCCAAGGGGTATTTTAGACTTTACATAGTAGCTTGAGGGAGGGGGCAAGTGAGGCCTATATAAAGGGGATGAAAACTTTCTCTCTTCATTTTTCATTCCAAATCTAGATCTAGAAAATTTTCTCAATCAAATCCCTACCAAATTTCCATCCAATTATTTCCCAAATCACCATTGGAGGCTATTAGAGCAAGGATCTACAAGGAGGAAGCATGGATCTACAAAGAGGAGCAATGATCTACAAGTTGGAGACCAATTTCACCAATATTGGAGGTCTCATTGGAAATCCATCTCCCAATAGGTATAATTCAGTTTTTTCCCTTAATTTAGGTTCTAAATATGAGATTTAACCATGAAAAATCAACCCATATGCATAGGCTACCCTTAGGTTTTGGTTTTGTGTTCATAGGAGACCTATTGAGAAAGTTATGGTACTTTTTGTGTCAATTTTGGGGGAATTCCGAAATTGACATTTGTTGTGTGTGTCAATTGGTCCTATAGATCAATTTGGCATGTGCTTGTGTGTTTGGGGCTAGTGTCGTGTGCACAATTGGGTACATGTAGGTCGTATCCCATCAATTTGGTGATACGTGTTAATTTGGAGCTTTTTCCTCCGACACGGGACTTTGAGCATGTCACATTTTGACACGGACACGTAGATTTATATTTGACTCTTCGTATTGTTCATAAATAATATATGACTTGTTCGTGTCCTTCGGGGTACGTTTGGATGTGTGGTGGACTCGTGTCGCATGCGTATCCTAAATCTAGTGGGATACAGGGTGATACGGTCCATGTATGTGCAATTTAATTGTAGATCTAATTCGTTTGTGTTCTTATTTCATGGAGAAGTATAATTATATATATGTATATATATATATAATATTGTGTATATATATATTTATGTAATGTTGTGTCTTAGATTTATGTACCTATGCATATACTATATATGTATATTTATTATGTAGCTATTTTTCTATATGTAGATATATATTTATAAGTGGTAGTATATGTATATATAATATAGTGGATATATTTATATGTGGTTATATATATAGTTATATTATATATTGTTATGTATTTATATAGTGTATAATTTTATATATGTATACATATATGTATAGTTATATATACATATTAATATGTATGTGTGTGTATGTTACTATGTGGTATTTTATACAATTTACTATGTATAAGTGTATGTATAGTTATATATATAGTTTTATATATATATATTGTATAAATATATATTGTGGGTTATATATATGTATTTAAATATATATTGTATAAATATATATTATGGGTTATATATAAGTATTTAAATATATATTGTATAAATATATATATATTGTGGATTATATGTATTTAAATATATATTGTATAAATATATATTGTGGGTTATATATATGTATTTAAATATATATTATATAAATATATATGGTGGGTTATATATATGTATTTAAATATATATATGGTAATTAATATATATATATAAATATGTTCATAATTGCTATTTGTATTATACTATATATGTATATATTTAGTTGTAGCACATAATATTATTGAGTAAGTTAGTATATTTTAGTTATCAATGGTTATGAGTATCTTTTATATATTATATATTTTTAGGTATGTATGTACGTATATATGTATTAATAGTTAGTGTGTAGTTGGTAGTTAGTATTTATTCTATTAGTACATACTAGAGTTATATTGGATTGATATATGTAATTATTGTTGGGTAGTTAGTACACATATAAAGTTTTGGCAATTACCTTGAGATACCAAGGTAAGTATCAAGATATACCAAGGTATGAGTAGTAGGTATTGGCATAGTTGTAAACTAATTATGGGTTGGTATTAAGGTGACTAAAATAAGGTATAGAGTATGGTATAAATACTAAATACATGGTAGTTTATAGTTATAGTTGGATAGTTAATATATATATACTAGAGTGACATTACCTTGAGATACCAAGGTAAATGCCAAGGTATTAAGGATATCCAAGGTATTGGGTTTGGGTATCAAGATAGAGGTTTACTATTGTGATACCAAGTTGGTTCAAAACCATGATAATCTTTTAGCATTTGTAATTATAACTTATATATATAATATTGCTTTATTATAGATATGTGATATTTACCTATTGTTTGCGTATCCTGAGATACGGTATCTTAGTATCCTAAGTTGTAGCTTGTATGGCCTAGATTCATAGTGTGTGAGCCCAATATCTTTGAGTTAGACTCATGCAACCTAGAAATAGGTAGTTGACCATAGTTTGACTATAGTTCGACCGGTTTGACTTTGAGTTGACCTATTTTGACTTTTGACTTAGAAATGACTTTATGACCTAAAAGTTGACTAGTTTAACTTATTTTCTTCCAGATCCTTGTATTAATACAATATTCCATATATAGGTCTGTGTGACACCAGTTCGGACAGTTTGACATTCATTGCTCTAGACCACAGGCGAGTACATTTCTTTGATAGTTTTCAATTCATAATATTTTATATATGCATGTTCTAGAATTGTATGCATTGATCCCGACACACTGATTTCACGGACTGGTACTATATGGATCCCATCATGAGATGTTATCCCCTACCGTGTTCAGCCGGTACTCGTGTACATTGTATCTCATCGTGTATACTGGGTATTGATGTTACTTCGTGTTCACACACTGCTCGTGTTCAGTGTGCTTATTCGTGTACACCCACCGCTCGTGTTCGGTGGTTATGATATTCGTGTACACCCACTGCTCGTGACAGTGGTTATATTTTCGTGTTCGTAGCGTGTCGTGATTGGATCCATCGGTATTAGTTGGGGGTGGGAGAGTAGGAGTTGATTATGAGATCAAAGCCATTGTTACAAATCGTGTACATTCTGATTACATACTTTACTTATAATCCGTCTTACCTGATCATGTTCACCCAACCCGATCACATAATGAACTCGTATTCTAAGGCACATTAGATAGTTTAGATTGCAGTTTACTTCATCATATTGTGATATTCATATTGTTGATCTATATATTCTCGTACATTATCTGTATATATCTTGTTCATCATTCATATGTTTAGTGATCTTGTATTTTATTTCTATATCTGTTTATATGCTCGATTATGTTATTGAAACTGCTTTCAGAGGTATGTACTTCGCTCCATTTCTGACTGAAAAATATTTTTCAGAGGATCCGAAAGATTGGTGTCCGACATACTTTGGACTTTGACTTATAGATGGTGCAGACTTGGACCAACTAGTTCTGGAGTGACTACCGAGAGTTTTAGCCGGATTCACTAGGTAGCATAATTAGTTCTCTTTGGCATTTTTGGTACCGGATTTGTTTCCGGCTTCTATTTGAGTTATTGATTTTTGTTTCTATTGTTGATGATTTATATTTTTTTTGTATAGTTAGACCTCCTTCATATCTTCTCATGCTTTAGATTGTGATTGAGTTTTTGTGTGAGCTATTGTTGGCAAACTTTATATTATTGTGAGATTTTAGATAGTATAGTAGACCAAGACAGCGTTCTACCGCCGATGCTGCGGCGTAGGCTGGGCGTTGTTTCCGACTTGCATCCCTATACCGGGTGCGGGTCGTGACACGTTTTTAGTGGTGGCCCATGCAGGTCAGACTTCGCAAGTTATGCGATGTCGTGGTAGTGCGACGACTTAGTTGTACTACTGCGAGTCTGCGATAGGATATAGGATATAGGATATAAGATATTGGGATGAAAGGATAGTCAATCACAAATCTCTTGAGAGATTCCTGGGATGACCCTTGAGAATCTTATTACAATTCCCATTTCAAATCTTTTCTCTTGTTTCAGTTTGCCCTCACTTGTTGTTGTTGAAATTGATTCTTGGTGATCTATTGTTGAATTTGGTTCTTGGTGATTGAATGATTCAAAATTCTTGGTGTTCGTTATTTAGTTTGTTTTATGTCGAGAGAAATTTTACGGACTAAGTTACGGTATCATCTGATGACATATGTTGATGAGGACAGTGAGAAAGGTAAAACGTCTACTTTGGTTATGGAGCCTAGAGTTTATCGCAGCCATATTAGCTGGTGTAGCGAAAAACGTAGGGACCTGACTTCGGATGTACATATCTTAGTTATGAAATTTAGAGTTTCTCGCAGCCATACCGGTTGGCGTGGTGAGGATTCTAGATAACATGATTATAGAGTTGCATACCCTAGTTATGGAATCTATCGTTTATCGCAGCTATATTTACTGGCGTGGCGAGGATCCTGAGTGTCATGATTTCGGACAGACGTGTATGATTATCAGATTGTATCTTAAATTGGTTCTTAAAGTATCATCTCAATACTTATTCATTTCTGTTATTGTAGGACTTTGTTCCATTATTCTTTAGCTAAGCTGTAGAGATACCTTCAGTTCTCTAGTTCCTTATAGAGCTTATTTCTATTATAGTCCTTGTTAATATGATAATTAGCGAGTTACAATTAGGTCTGTATCTTGAGTATTAGTATTGACTATTGAGAGTGTGACTTATGAGTCTGTAAGTGGTTCTTAGTTAGGTATGTGAGCATAAATCTAGGGATAATCCATAGCATAGTACTTTATAGCATTACTTCTATGATAGGTGTAATTATAAGTTAGTAGTTACTATAGGTAGAAGAGGGAGTTGAGAATATCAGTAGTGGTTCCATGAGTTAGTATCAAAGTCAGCATACCAATTTAGGATAATCATGCATTCATGTAGTTGGGTGATCCATGTAACAATTAAGTATCAAGAAAATTGTGTTGGAAATCAATGAAGTATGATATTCAAATTGGTGGTTGATACTTGGGTGTGTCAAGAGTATAGATATGTATATGCATCAAGAGTATTAATGAGTGTGCCATAGTGGAAGGGTACCCATAAGTGTATGGGAGAGCATGAGGGAATAATAATACATTGTGCTAAAGTAGTAAGACTTGTGTTAAGATAAAGTATAGCATTACTGTGAGTAGATAGGAGTGTACCAGTACATTATTAGTGATGGGTATCTCACCTAATATTGAGGCTAGTGATGTGTTGGAAGCAATAGGTGGGAAAAGTATCGAGAACTTGTGTGCAGGATGTATAGTGGATGATAAGTGTCAGCGTGGAAGTTCATGAGTATCAGAAAGTGAAAGCTTGAGTGTTAATATTATGTCATGGGTTGAGAAATATCAAGATTGGTCATAGAAGATATATAGTGCATCACTGATTTGCATATCCGTCTGTAAGGTTTAAGGAGAGATACATATACATCAATAGAGATATGGAATCATATGTCGACATTTGAGAGTGAAGTAAAATGTGTGTATTATAGAAGTTAATAACTAGTACATTAGATGCAAGTGATCATGATTTTCAGTGAGTATTATGAGGTAATCTAATGATGAAGCTAGTACCCTAGAACCTTAAGGACATATGTTGTGTAGTTAGGAAGCTAGTGTTACTATATCAAGAGTGCTAGTGTTTCTATATCAGGGATTAGCTGAGTAATGTGCTAGTAACAGTAAGTACATTGTGTAGTGACATTGGATTGGTATATCAGTTAATATAGATAGAAAGATATTTGGGAGTACTAGTACAAGTGATCCAAGCAGTAGAGGAGGGAGACAATATATATAGAGAAGTAAGTTTAGTAGGTATAGTACCTTGCCAATTTTGAGTATAGAGGTCTTATGTATCAGAGAATAGTCCGAGGGGTATAAGGATACCAGTGAGATGTCATGGTGTTGTAATGGCTAGAAGATAATTATGTATGTATTGTGATACTAATGTACAGATGAGAAGCTTAAGATGATTAAACAAATGTTAGAGGATCAGTTGCACCAAGTATTAGATAGAAAGAGATACCCTAGTAACAAGAAACAAAGTACCTCAAGTATTATGAAAGTTTAGGCAAGCATTTTAGTGACTAATATAATAATATAGAGGAGAGACATGAGTAACTTGGTATACGGATATCATCAAAATGCATATGAGAGCTGATGCCTTGTGTAGACAGTAACAAAATTTAAGTAAGGCATCCTATAGGGAGTGATAAGTTAGACGAGGGTCTATTAATAAAATACATGATTGAAAAGGTATACAAATGTTCCTTACAAGAGAATGATTGAAAAATTTTGGTGATTGAAACAAATAAAGAAGGTAGTATCTTAGCAGTATTTTGTATAGTATCCTAGGTGGCAAGTGCCAGTGAATTAAGCATGTCCATGACCTAGAACTATAGTATATCATTAGTATTTGGTAACCCTCAGTATTAAGAATGTCTTGACTAGGTTGATGATTAGTGAATGCTTAGTGTGATGGAATAGGCCACAAGTGGCATAACAGGTTATCCCGTACCAGTAGAGGGAGACACCTCAGCAGGGCTGAGACTGAATTTCATAATAATTAGAGACTATATCCAAGTATGTAAAATAATATGATTGTATATTATAGGATATATACTATTTTAGACCATGATTGATGGGGTTTGACCATTATAAGATTTGTATAAATAGGATATGACTGACCCAAGAGAGAGGGGTGAGAGTTGACGAAATTCTTCTAAGGGGGGTAGATTTGTCACTACCACATTTTCTAGGAAAGGATATTTTAGTCATTTGGTAATTAATTAAATATTATGCATGTTAAATTTTTATTTATTGTATTATTTATTTATTATTAGTATGTTAGATTTATTTTTGGACTTGTGTTAGTGGACCAACTAGTTTAGTTTTGACTCATAGACCAACATGTATTAATTATTAGAATTGAGCCCAACTAGAAAGCCCATTGATTAGGAGGATGATTAAATTAATTAAACCATTAGACTAGAAGCTTCCCTCCTTAATTAATTTCTTCATGAGAGGCCCCAAGGGGTATTTTAGACTTTACATAGTAGCTTGAGGGAGGGGGCAAGTGAGGCCTATATAAAGGGGATGAAAACTCTCTTCATTTTTCATTCCAAATCTAGATCTAGAAAATTTTCTCAATCAAATTTCTACCAAATTTCCATCTAATTATTTCCCAAATCACCATTGGAGGCTATTAGAGCAAGGATCTACAAGGAGGAAGCATAGATCTACAAAGAGGAGCAATGATCTACAAGTTGGAGGCCAATTTCACCAATTTTGGAGGTTTCATTGGAAATCCATCTCCCAATAGGTATAATTCAGTTTTTTTCCTTAATTTAGGTTCTAAATCTGAGATTTAACCATGAAAAATCAACCCATGTGCATAGGCTACCCTTAGGTTTTGGTTTTGTGTTCATAGGAGGCCTATTGAGAAAGTTATGGTGCTTTTTGTGTCAATTTTGGGGGAATTCCGAAATTAACATTTGTTGTGTGTGTCAATTGGTCCTATAGATCAATTTGGCATGTGCTTGTGTGTTTGGGGCTAGTGTCGTGTGCACAATTGGGTACATGTAGGTCGTATCCCATCAATTTGGTGATACGTGCTAATTTGGAGCTTTTTCCTCCGA
This sequence comes from Iris macrosiphon, assembly GCA_036927795.1. Lineage (NCBI taxonomy): Eukaryota > Viridiplantae > Streptophyta > Magnoliopsida > Asparagales > Iridaceae > Iris > Iris macrosiphon. Next base: position 141,887,207 of record JAYESA010000014.1, read on the forward strand.
CACGGGACTTTGAGCATGTCACATTTTGACACGGACACGTAGATTTATATTTGACTCTTCGTATTGTTCATAAATAATATATGACTTGTTCGTGTCCTTCGGGGTACGTTTGGATGTGTGGTGGACTCGTGTCGCATGCGTATCCTAAATCTAGTGGGATACAGGGTGATACGGTCCATGTATGTACAATTTAATTGTAGATCTAATTCTTTTGTGTTCTTATTTCATGGAGAAGTATAATTATATATATGTATATATATATAATATTGTGTATATATATTTATGTAATGTTGTGTCTTAGATCTATGTACCTATGCATATACTATATGTGTATATTTATTATGTAGCTACTTCTCTACATGTAGATATATATTTATAAGTGGTAGTATATGTATATATAATATAGTAGATATATTTATATGTGGTTATATATATAGTTATATTATATATTGTTATGTATTTATATAGTGTACAATTTTATATATGTATACATATATGTATAGTTATATATACATATTAATATGTATGTGTGTGTGTATGTTACTGTAAGGTATTTTATACAATTTACTATGTATAAGTGTATGTATAGTTATATATATAGTTTTATATATATATTGTATAAATATATATTGTGGGTTATATATATGTATTTAAATATATATTGTATAAATATATATTATGGGTTATATATATATGTATTTAAATATATATTGTATAAATATATATTGTGGGTTATATATATATGTATTTAATATATATATATGGTAATTAATATATATATAAATATGTTCCTAATTGCTATTTGTATTATACTATATATGTATATATTTAGTTGTAGCACATAATATTATTGAGTATGTTAGTATATTTTAGTTATCAATGGTTATGAGTATCTTTTATATATTATATATTTTTAGGTATGTATGTACGTATATATGTATTAATAGTTAGTGTGTAGTTGGTAGTTAGTATTTATTCTATTAGTACATACTAGAGTTATATTGGATTGATATATGTAATTATTGTTGGGTAGTTACTACATATATAAAGTTTTGGCAATTACCTTAAGATACCAAGGTAAGTATCAAGATATACCAAGGTATGAGTAGTAGGTATTGGCATAGTAATATGATAGTTGTAAACTAATTATGGGTTGGTATTAAGGTGACTAAAATAAGGTATATAGTATGGTATAAATACTAAATACATGGTAGTTTATAGTTATAGTTGGATAGTTAATATATATATACTAGAGTGACATTACCTTGAGATACCAAGGTAAATGCCAAGGTATTAAGGATATCCAAGGTATTGGATTTGGGTATCAAGATAGAGGTTTACTATTGCGATACCAAGTTGGTTCAAAACCATGATAATCTTTTAGCATTTGTAATTATAATTTATATATATAATATTGCTTTATTATAGATATGTGATATTTACCTATTGTTTGCGTATCCTGAGATACGGTATCTTAGTATCCTAAGTTGTAGCTTGTATGGCCTAGATTCATAGTGTGTGAGCCCAATATCTTTGAGTTAGACTCATGCAACCTAGAAATAGGTAGTTGACCATAGTTTGACTATAGTTCGACCGGTTTGACTTTGAGTTGACCTAGTTTGACTTTTGACTTAGAAATGACTTTATGACCTAGAAGTTGACTAGTTTAACTTATTTTCTTCCAGATCCTTGTATTAATACAATATTCCATATATAGGTCTGTGTGACACCAGTTCGGACAGTTTGACATTCATTGCTCTAGACCACAGGCGAGTACATTTCTTTGATAGTTTTCAATTCATAATATTGTATATATGCATGTTCTAGAATTGTATGCATTGATCCCGACACACTGATTTCACGGACTGGTACTATATGGATCCCATCATGAGATGTTATCCCCTACCGTGTTCAGCCGGTACTCGTGTACATTGTATCTCATCGTGTATACTGGGTATTGATGTTACTTCGTGTTCACACACTGCTCGTGTTCAGTGTGCTTATTCGTGTACACCCACAGCTCGTGTTCGGTGGTTATGATATTCGTGTACACCCACTGCTCGTGACGGTGGTTATATTTCCGTGTTTGTAGCGTGTCGTGATTGGATCCATCGGTATTAGTTGGGGGTGGGAGAGTAGGAGTTGATTATGTGATCAAAGCCATTGTTACAAATCGTGTACATTCTGATTACATACTTTACTTGTAATCCGTCTTACCTGATCATGTTCACCCAACCCGATCACATAATGAACTCGTATTCTAAGGCACATTAGATAGTTTAGATTGCAGTTTACTTCATCATATTGTGATATTCATATTGTTGATCTATATATTCTCGTACATTATCTGTATATATCTTGTTCATCATTCATATGTTTAGTGATCTTGTATTTCATTTCTATATCTGTTTATATGCTCGATTATGTTATTGGAACTGCTTTCAGAGGTATGTACTTCGCTCCATTCCTGACTGGAAAATATTTTTCAGAGGATCCGAAAGATTGGTGTCCGACATACTTTGGACTTTGACTTATAGATGGTGCAGACTTGGACCAACTAGTTCTGGAGTGACTACCGAGAGTTTTAGCCGGATTCACTAGGTAGCATAATTAGTTCTCTTTGGCATTTTTGGTACCGGATTTGTTTTCGGCTTATATTTGAGTTATTGATTTTTGTTTCTATTGTTGATGATTTATATTTTTTTGTTGTATAGTTAGACTTCCTTCATATCTTCTCGTGCTTTAGATTGTGATTGAGTTTTTGTGTGAGCTATTGTTGGCAAACTTTATATTATTGTGAGATTTTAGATAGTATAGTAGACCAAGACAGCGTTCTACCGCCGATGCTGCGGCGTAGGCTAGGCGTTGTTTCCGACTTGCATCCCTATACCGGGTGCGGGTCGTGACACGCATAGTTGGCAGTATTGGCCGATACCGATCCGATACGGTCGATACCGATACGGTTTGGCATGTCCCGATCCGATACTGACCGATATCCAATATTGACCGATACAGACATTAGGGTTCTCTTTTCCGATCAATTCAGCAAAGAAAATTAAACGAAAAGACCAATCAACAAGGATATAGTAAGGTTGTAAAAGCATGTAAAAGAAGAAAACTTATCTATCGCATGTAAACTAATCGGTAAGGATGACTGCTACTTCATTCAATTTCAAAATTACAAAGAAACAACACTAAAAATTCTTAAAATTATGCCTAAATTTATAAAATATATTTTCTAAAATGTTAATAATTTATTAATAATTATTTTTTTTCCGATACTCCGATCCAAAACCACCGATACCGTTAATCCCGATACCGTCAATCCCAATACCAATAGGAGTGGTCCGATACCGATTCCGATACCGCGAACCTTCATGTGCAATTTGGTCCAAGAATAGACAACAACGTTGGTCAAATGGTGGTCCTATAGTGGTGGTTACTTCGAAAAAAGCTTTTTGTATCAAAGAAATGTTTAAACTTCAATTTGTTGTTCCATTTGAATATAGCAATGAAATAACTTCTTGTCTCTCGAGTTATCACAATATAGGCTAGGGTGTGTTCACTATAAAAGAGTAAACAAAATGTCCAACTTAGATGTTATCTCCAAATGTGGTAGCAAGGAGATAAAGAAATGTTAAGGGTGCTTAAACAGAAATTGTAAGAAAATTGTTTAAGAGGGTCAACCGAAACACGGACCTTCTAGAGTTTAGTGCATTCTAACATCAATGACTTCAAACAATTCACCACGAAGGTTGAAAGTAAGTACTTTCTTACCTTAATTAATGACTGCTCGAAGTAAGCATTCGTCTACCTACTCAAATCAAAAGATGAAACGTTCGAGAAGTTTAAAGACCTCAAGGCAAAGGCAGAACGACAAACGGGTCAACAACTTAAGAGACTCAAGACTGATCGAGGTGGAGAATATTGTTTACACTAAAGAACATGGAATTGTGAACGAGACTATTGGTCTCTCCGCAATCGAATGGAGTTGCTGAAAGGAAGAACCGTACACTGACAGAGAGAATAAACTCTATGATGTTAACAACAAGGCTACCTAATTGCTTCTTGGGAGAAGTTGCTCTGACATCTACCTTTATTCTCAAGAGAGCGCATTTCATACATTAGGTTACTCCTCATAAACTCTGGTTCAAGACCAGATCCAACTTAAATCAAGGTTCAAAGTATCGGTATCGGAATCGGTATCGGACCATTCCTATGAGTATCGGGATCGGCGGTATCGGTAGTATCGGCGGTTTCGGATCGGAGTATCGGATTTTTTGGTATCGGAAAGCAAACAACTATTAGTAAATTATTAACATTTTAGAGAATATATTTTATACAATTATGCATAATTTAAAGTATTTTCAGTATTGTTTCTTAATATTTTTGATATTGAATGAAATAATAGTCATCCTTGTCGATTGATTTATATGCGATAGATAAGTTTTCCTCTTTTATATGTTTTTACAACCTTATTATGCTTTTACATCCTTTCTAATTGGTCTTTTTAATTCAAATTTTTTTGCCGAATTGACTGGAAAAGAGACCTCTAATGTCGGTATCGGTCAATATCGGGTATCGGTCGGTATCGGATCGGAACATGCCAAACTGTATCGGTATCAGCCGTATCGGATCGGTATCGGCCGATACTTTAAACTATGACTTAAATGTTATTCGAGTTTGGAGGTGTCTCACATATGTTAAGCTCCCGAACATCAAGTTTTAGAAATTGGATACAAGGACCACCAAGACAATCTTTCTGGACTATATCGAGAAGAGTGGCGCTCGGAGATTCTTATTTCAGAAATAAACCAAATCATCGAGTATCAATATACTAATTTCTTCGAGGATAAGTTTGCCAAGACAAAAACGAACATGTTTCTTACAGAATTACAAGAATATAGCAAATGAAAAGGAACATAATGCTCCTAATCAAGCTAAAAATACAAAAGGGGCTGAAACCCTGGTGGAAATGAGTTTACTTAAGGATGTCATTGTAGAACCAAAAGTCATTGAGCAACATATAGAGCGTATAAGGAAGTCGGAGGATTTCGGAAATAATTTTGTCACTTATCACGTGGAATCAGATACACTTACCTTTGATGAGGCGATGGAAACCATATATGCTATTTTCTAAAAGGAAACAATCAACGATGAGATTGAGTCAACATCCAATAATACTTGGGACTTAGACAATCTACCTGAAGGAACAAAACTCATTGGATGCAAACAGACCTTCAAGAAGAAGATTAGAGCAGATGGAACTGTAATCAAGTTCAAAGTCATGCTAGTGGAAAAAGAGTTTATCATAAATATGGAATCGACTACTTCATTAGCCATGCATCACTCGCTTTACTCGCTCGGATAACAACTATCAGGATATTGATTGCACTTGTTACAATTCACAAAATAACAATTTACCATTGGATGTGAAAAGATTTACGTGAAAAAACCTGAAGGATGTGTCGTCAAGGGACTTAAAGACAATGTGTGCAAACTAGTAAAATTTCTATGGTTTGATGCAGACTCATAAAATATGACACGAAAAGTTTGATAGTTATCAAATCAAACGGATTAGCGAGACTAGTAGGTGTGTCTTCACTAAGTTCACTGATGAGAGAGGTGTGATCGTCTGTCTTTATGTAGACGATATACTAATCCTTTGCACTGATTTAAATAACGTCTGAGAGACCAAGAAGTTTCTCTCATCTAAATTTAGTATAAAAAACTTAGGGGACGCTGACGTTATCCTTTGGATAAAAAAACATCCTGGTAGAAGCACAAGCCTACTATATCGAGAAAATACTTGCACGTATGGATATCATGATCTTTCTGGAATTGATGCTCCATATAAGTGTAACAAGAAGCTGAAGCCAAACTCAGGATAGGTTGTCAAACAGATAGACTACTAATCATTGGAAGCCTAATGTATGTAATGAAATGTACCAGACCTGACATAGCATTCCATGTAGGTATGTTGAGTAAATTCACTAGCAATCCAGGTGTGGAGAGCTAGAAAGTTTTGAAGAGAGTCATGAGATATCTGAAGAAGACTAATGGCTAGCCGACTGTGGTAAAAGGCTACGGTGACACAAGTTGATGTTTAAAAAAGGAAAGCGAAAGATCCACTAGATGATTTATATTCTCTATGGACGGAGCTGCTATATCATAGAAGTCGATATAGCAGACGTTGACTCACCCTCCGTGGACGAACCTTGCGGAGGAACCCTTAGGTTTTCAGGGCATTGGATTCTCACCAATGTTTGCGTTACTCAAACCGACATTCTCGCTTCCGCTTCGTCCACACCTGCTTGCGCAGGTGCTTCCCTAAGGAGGAATTTCCACTCTTCAATAGAGTCTGAGTTCTATGCATTGGCTGTAATAACAGATAAGGCAGAATGGCTTGGAAAACTTATATATGATCTCCCTCGTGTTGGTGCACAAATTCTGGCTACTCCGATATACTACGACAATTAAAGAACTACAATAGTGGCATTTTAATGCTCTCTTCAATAGGAAGAAGAGTACTATGAGACTGAGTCACACAACACTGAATGAACGCATCTCAGATATAATTACAATTATTGATGTTTGAATCCAAAAGAATCTGGCCGATCCGTTCACCAATGGCCTCAAGCGCCAGTTTGTCGATGGCACAGTAAAAAATGGATTAGAAGAAATTTTGATTTAATTTAATGTCTATATAATTTCACCATAAAATAATTTTCTATTAGTTCAAGGAGAAATCAAATAGGCAACTCATTTTTTTTATTTAAGGTTTATATACAGGGATATATCTAGTACATAGATTAGTCCATGTGGATAATAATGGGAAGAAATTCCTAATCTTTGTAGTCTACATTTTGCTTAATGTAAAGAGCAAGTCATATGTAGAGGTTGGGTTCAAGTCTTAATGAGTTCTTGAGCATTTCGAATGCTCGATGTGTTTGTTAGAAAGCACGGGTAGTGCAGCACTAGAAGAGGTCAAGACCTCATGCTATAGTGGGATGACACCACATGAGGTAGTGAAAACGCGGGTTCGGTATATGTCATAGCGACGTATCACCGCAAAGAGAAAAATAGTCTCATGCCGAGAGAGATGTAAAACAACACTACAAGAGGCTAGGATCTCATACTACATGACACCATACATGAGATAGTGAAACATTGAATTTGACCTATGTCATGGCGGCATAGCACCGGAAAGAGACAAGTAGCCTCATACTCGAAGAGATTAAATTATCAAGGAAAATAACTAATATATATGTAAAAACAGAGATAAAGGTCGTGTCTTGCGGGAAAACTTATAGACACCCTAAGTGTATAGACAAAATCCAGGTCGACACATGGCCTTTAATGTGCGACCAGAGGCATGGTTGATATTTTCGTATGAGTGGGGAGAATTGTAGTTAAGATACTAAATTCGAGGCTCAGTTCATTATGTATCTTACTACATCATCTCATGCGAGAAGATTTAAGTCGTAAGCGACATATGTTCTAATGCACGATATATAGTCATTGTGGTAAACGTTCTATCACATATTGAAACACGTGAGGGATTGTTAGGGTTAGTCCATTAGTGACTGAGTCCCACAAATCCATTTGAGGACAAATCTCATGTGTGTGTATTTCAATATCCAGTTCATCATTTATTGAATTGTACATATATATATTAGCCCAAGTGGTAAGCATGGTGGGAGTTTTACAAGTGGACAAGGATCAAATCCTACATCCAACATTGATTTTTATCACCATTTCTTGGTATTATTCCCTTTGAGACTAGGCCCTGGGCCTAGTTCGGATTCTGGCTCTAGCGAAGGGTGCAAAGTGACGTTTTGATTACGCACTTTGCACATTCATATCGGGCACAAAGTTGCCGCCTCGTTAAAGCCGCAAGTAGCTTGGACGTCTAGCCAGGGCCACCGCAGGTAGCCATGCCGGTGGGGTCGCAGGATCAGCTAGCCAGGGTCGCCACGCGAGTAGCTTCGCATGGTAGATATGTTTGGTAGCTTTGCCGAGTAAGCTCCGCAGGAAGTCGTTGATTCTTTAAGGTTGGTTGTTTCACTCATTTGATTATACGAGTTAGTCGTAATTGAATACTTTATTGCTACGAGTATTTTCAGATTTGTGATAGTGTGATGTTCACACAAGATTGTGGTTCTCCCATATAAGGAGAGCACTAGCACTCAATAATATTGTGCAATCGGGAACTTGTTGGTTCATGGGAGCGAATCGACAGGAAGAAAGTCCAATTCGCTTTGAGCAACTATGATTTTGATCACCCCAATATGTTGTTCTGCTACCTCTAGCAAACACGTTATTTTCAGTTAAACACCTTAGTAGTTTATGCTACTTGTAATCTTTTCAGCAGTTTATTCTACTTATAGCTTTATTAGCGGCTCACATTGTTGTTTGATAACCAAGTTGCTGCTTCACTCTTTTAGACTTCTATGATATTACAACAACATGCACAGGATTGTGAAATGTGTGCTCTCTTTGCTTCCACCCCCCACCCACACACACACACAGACTCCCTCAAGCCCTCGCAGAAAACGTATTCCACGTTCAGGTCAATTCAGTTCTGATCATGATCTTCTCATCTTAGGTAAGCAGAGGTCCTGTGACGAAAAGAAGAACCTCTCCGCTTTGAGTTTCTTGTGTCACCTTGATCAGCCTCATGTTTCTCTTTTCCCACCATGTTGGTAGTACAAGGTCTCTTTTCCCACCACCTTGGAAGTACTAGTCTCCTAGCACAAGCATGAATCCTAATAGAAGCAGGATGCCTATGAAGTACAACTAAATCAGAAATAAAATCAATAAACTGAAATAAAACTAACTGTAACAACTCAAATATTAACTACGATCAATGAAATTCAATTTACTGAAAGATCAGATAGTATCCCCAGCAGGAGGCTTTCCAAATTATTTTGTGATAAGTTGTTAGGAGTTGCTCAATGTCATATCTTTGCACAACATGCTTTTACTAGTTTAATTCACATCTAACCTTGACCTGGGTGTTCAATATTTCCTTTTTCGACATTAGATTGGCGTTTTCTTTTGCATCTTACAGGTATATCTAGAGGTTTAACTGCTAGTTCTTTAAAATGTGGAATATAGGAATCATGGTATGTCATCCCTTCCTGTCCAACTGTGCACCTTCAAATTATTAGTATTAATTTGTGTTACTGACAATATTTCCTCATGTTAGATAAATCAATCTTTTGCTTCTTGGGTTATTGGGATGAAACTCGTTTATATACTATCCAGCTCTAATCTCTTTAGATTATGATTCCTGTCTCTCCTATATTATCTTTTATATGGAATCGAAGCCGGGTTTCTCTTAACCATGGACCTTAATCTTCTTCATCTCCCCTATTCTTCTTGCATCCTGCCACAAACCCCTCATGATACCCTCTTCCCATTCCCCCCTCTTTGTCCACTTTCTAGGTGCTCCCTTACTATCCTTTCAACGTTGTCTTACCTTCTCTTCCACCTCTCAGAAGTCCATGTTCTTTCTTTGAGAAATCCGGTCAAGTGGTGGCTATATAGTTGATTATTGATGTTGTTGCATATCACCCTGTATTTGTCAAGCAAAATATTTTGTTATTCGTATCCTGATGATATTCTCCTATCAGCCAGTGATATTACATCAATTAAAGAAACAAAATGGTATCTTAGGAGACACTTTGTTACCAAGAACATGAGTCAACCTCGCTATTTCTTACACATGAGACACTCAGTAAACAACTAGTCGTTCTTTCTGAAATAAAGCACTTATGGACATAATCTACTTTATGGTATGAATATTGTGAGGATGTCAAAGAAATAAGTACTACTTCATGTAAGTTGATCTATTTAAATGTTACTAAGCCGGATTTTTTCCTCATTGCGTGTCAATTTACTAAGAAACCTAAGCCATGTCACAGGAAGGTATTATTGGCATTAACATCTTTACATTGAGGCTTACTCTGAAGTTGATTGTGCAAGCTCGAAGGCTAATGATAGGTGATCTACTTCTCACTACTGCATCGATGTTGATGGCAAGCTTGTTACTGGGAGAAACCAAAATAGACTATTGTTTCAAGATCCATTGCAAAGACTAGCTCATAATGTATGTGAGCCGATGCGGTGAGCTTTTAATGGGGGATCTGGGAATATATTACACACAACCAATGACTATGCACTGTGATAGCATGTCATATTCATTTCTAGTAATCTGATCTTCCATGAAAGGACCAAGCATATTGACATTAATTATCGTTTTGTTCGAGAGACAGTCATGACTAGGAAAGATTGCACTTCATGTGCCTGTTTTGAGGATGAGACTGCATATAGCTTTTACCATACCTTTTGGTTTACTAGATTTTCTACTGTGTAACAAACAGTTAATGTTTGATATACATATATGCTCCAACTTGAGGGGAGTGTTAGATAAATCTTGTAGTAGCTTACTTGGTTATCGAGTTGAAACCCGTTTTATGTACTATCCAACTATCTGTTTAAAGAGAGGACTCAGAATAATATATTAACCTACAATGATTGTCTTTCAATTGTTTTCTACACCTCATTATAGGTGTTAATATATAAAAAGAGGTCACTTAAGTTTATTAAATTAGATCTAAACACAGACATGGTATATGCATTTTATATAGGCCTGTCAATGGTAACCGATAACCCGATAATCCGACCAGATTTATTTCTTAAAAATTGGGTTTGGAAATAGGATACAAAACCTGAATGACTGTTGGGTCGGGGTCGGGTACAACATGTGAAACCCAAGAAAACATCGATCTACTTTGGGTTTATAAATAAATAATTAGACTTAAAATCTACACAAGTTTTGTGGCCTGCTGGTAAAGTGTTGTGTTGGTCTGGGAGGAATTATTTCGAATCCTTCAAACTGCATTGATTTTTTGTCGGTATTTTATACATGCATTCAAATCTAACCAGGTTCGGATGCAGAAACCTGAACCTGAATTTATCTAGGGTCAGGTTTCGGGGACAGATTTCAAACCTGAGATACTTTTGGGGGTTTCGGGGACAGATTTCAAACCTGAGATACTTTCGTGTCGGGTTTAGCTTTTACATAAATCCAACGCGAACCCGGCCCTTTGACAGCCCTAATTTTATACCTGATTGGGAGTTTCACAAAAATGCGAAAACAACAATTTTCATGTCAGATGTATAAGGTTAGGGGTATTACTAATTACCTCATTCTGAAAGATATTTGCAAGAATTAGGAGGCGTTCCTCAATTAAATCCATATGGTCACGCACAGAGAGCCGCAGCAACAAGCCTAGAGCATTACCATACACCTGAATGCATGAGAAAGTTACAAGTAGGTAAAATGGCATACAGAGGGAAAAATATATTTAAATAGCCATACCTCTCCAGCATCCGCATTAGGTCTTTCCAGTTCTTTCCAGATATAGTGATCATAGACTTCTAGAACTTTATGCAGAGGGGAATCACCTTCCAGGTAACAGACTGCAACATGCCACCAGTTATGAGTGAACCTAAAATAGGTGCAGACTAGCATTCAATCAGTTTGTAGGAGGGAGGAAAAAAAATCTTCAATATTTAGCTTCTTGAATTACACCGACAAGTATATTTAAAAAACAACATACATGAAAGATGAGCAAGAATTCCACGTGGAGGAACAAGACACCATGAAATCTACAGCTTCTTTGAAACGACATTCATACTGGAAGACATGGCATAGCTGCAACCAGTAGAAAGAGGGAAATCAGATTATTCCTATACACCGTATATAGAAGAGATACAGTGATCATTCAAGTAGCTGTTTATACAACTTGTAAGTTACTAAGTTACTCTTAGAGATGTTTCCACATTCCATTTAAGCTTTGGAAATTAGTGAAAGTTTAACATGAGAAGAACTGGTAACAGTGTCAAGGGACCCTGGACAACCCCACAGAATTTGAAGACCTTAATAAGTGAGAGATGCCTCCAAAGAGATGTAAAAGTCTCGCTTAAATAGGGTGAAATTTTTTGCTCAACGACCAACTACTGCAAAATTATTTTTGAGAACAATCAAGTTCATGTGGTTAACATAGAACATCCATGCTACTCCTTTCACCATTGAATTCCTATCTTCTACCCCGTACAACCAAAAATATTCAGATGGAAAGTACCAATGGAAATCAAACTTTAAAAACCGGACGGGAGATCGACCCGGTCGTAACACTTGGCTGGGTCAAACCGGTCCAACCAGTGGGTTAACACGGGTTGAACTAATTATATAGGCTTACAATCTTACAGTGAATTTATACATAGTACACAACTACATATATACTACCTAGAAGTTATACATGTTTACCATAGTAGAATTACTCAAGAAGCAAACATATTAACTTTAATTGCTTGTAAAGTCCAAAACAAAAAATCTAAAGTGAGAAAAATCCAACTCGATCAGATGGTTTGGTGGTTTGACCGGCTAGGTTGACTGGGTTTTTGGAAAAAAATAGTTGGTCGATAATAAACCAACCTGATAAAGCTATAGTTACTGGTTCATGGGTTGACCGGTTCAACCGATAGGTCCGGTCTGATTTTTTAAAACACTGATAGAAATATGCAAAATGAGTAAGGCATTCGAGGAGATTGGTTAAGATGGTGTTTCGTGTTTTAAAAAACTTGTGAGGCTTGTGCCTGAGGCTCGAGGCTCACCTTTGCGCCTAATTTTCTATGAGGTGAGGCTCATTCACCTAGGCTCACCTGAGTCTTGCCTCCTGCGTCTCACCTATTTTTGAGGCTCCCATTTCGTGCACCTCACATGGCTACACCTACTTTTGGGGAGAAGTTAAAGCGCAAAAGACTCATTAGTTATTTTATTTTGTTTTGTTCTTTTTGCGATAGAAATGTCATAGTGTTTAATGTATACGAGAATTCAACTAAATTTTCTATTGTAAGTGATCACTGTTATAAAAGGCGTCCACCTAGGCCGCCTAGGTGCTAGGCGGCAGGTGTCCGTCCGATGTCCGCCTAGGCGCCCCCGCCTAGTCCCCCGACGTCCGACTATGCATGTTATGGGGTTTTATGCAATTTTCATTAAGTATTTTGAATTTTTTAAATATTTTTGGAACCGTCTACATCTAGGCGGCCGTCCAGGTAGCTGCCTAGGCGGGCTAGGCGCTAGGCGACGGGTGCCCGCCCGACTAGCGCCTAGCGCTTTTCACAACCTTGTAGGTGATACATTTGCTACCTTGACTTTTGATGTTGTCAAGTCAAACAAGACAAACCCTGGTTAAAAATAGTCCACAACTAGATTTGAATGATAGAAACACTATCAAATGTATGAAGTGAACAAATTAATCTTTCTATTGTATTTAATAGGTTTTTTATTTGATAATGACGATGATGACGAAGGATAAAAAAAGTTGGTAGTGTTCGCGAAGAATATTCTAATATGGATAATGATGATCTTTAGGGTTTTGACCAATTCTATTATTATGTAATTGTGATAGTTTCTTTTGAGTTTTGATGATAGTTAACTATTAGTTGTTGATTCTATAACGATTTTATGGATTGATTAGACTCCATTTTTTTAATATTTTAATGGTGTTATGAATTGATTAGATATAATGAGTTTATTTATTTCAAACTAATTATTTAAAAAATGCTTTGCGCCTTGCTTCTTTGAAGCCCATGCCTCGTCGTGCGATCGCGCTCATGCCTCGAGTGCGCCTCATGCTTTTTAAAACATTGATAATGTTCTGAAAACATTTAAATTATTAGTTCAGAAGATGGTATGTTTCCTTATTTTATAAAACATAAATTTAAGAAACATGTCTTTGTAGGTTTCAAACACCCAAACAAATGGCCATAGTTTGAAAGTATTACGGTGTTAGTCAATAGTATGTTGATCGTCTTTTCTATACTCAGACTGAACAGGTGGGATATTGAGAAAAAAATTCCAAAAGTTGTTTGTATTTTGTCCCTAGGGTGAATTTTTGGAAGCAAAGAAGGACATTGCAATAAACCCTGCAAGAGTTGGTGGGTAAATGACCAGCTTTTTGATCTTGCAGTTTAAGATCTCGTGTCCAAGCCGCACCCTCCAAGTTCCCCAAGACTAGGGGAAAAAGCCTAAACAAAGAGACGAGAAAATCCAATTTTCTATAGGTAATTGCATTAAACTCCATGTTACAATCCAAAGAGTGAATATGAATAATATTCCAACTATCATCCTAAAACATATATAAGAAAATTAAATATCATAACTGAATTAACAATACACTTCTTAAATCAGGACAGAAGTCATTCTCTTAAACATTGAAGTAATTCAGAACTTAGATACAAATTCTGTGTTTCCCACTTTTCCTAATAAACCTTATCATAACTCCACTATCTTATGCATTTGATTGGAAAAATTAACACTCTGGGAACACCACAACTTATAGACTATCTAAAAAACTCGAGCAGAAAAATGGAAAATAGTACACTTGGACATAAACATATCATCTAAAGGCCTCTATATGCAAAATAAAAATTAATTGACTTACATTGTGTTGTGACCAGAGGTCCAATCTATTGATTTCATAACCTTTCCTTGCAGCCCTCTCAGCTTCGGCCATTTTGCCAAGCTCTAACAGTGGAAAAGCAAGCATACCATATATATAGCCCTCATCCTGATTCTTGGGCAATGCCTGATTGCTAATTTGGAGTTAGATAGTAGATCATGCCCAAAAAAAAAAAAAATGTTTTAACACTTTTATGTTTGATCTCCCAAAAGATTGCAAAGTAAAAGAACGATAACCATTATGTAGATAGATCATAAAACGAGAGTGAACTATCCACTGGAGAAGTGAGAATGTTCTTGTCCTTCTGGAATATTTGGGATGGTAGAATGAAAAGGGGAAACTTACATGATATAGTAAAGAAGTAAAATACTAACCCACAATCTATCTACTTATGCCAGTATAAGAAAGTTGCTTGTGTTATAGTTAAAGAGATGACCTGCTCAACAAGACTGAGAGATAGATCTGGACGGCCAAGATAGAAACATATGAGCTGAGCCCTGTTAAGTGACACCAGATCTTTAGGGTACTCTTTCAACAACTGCACAATAAAATCACTAGTTATGACATGAAAACTAACCTATTGAGACTTCTGTAATTCAACGTGCTACTTACGTTCCTCCTAAACAAAAGAAGGGCCAATAATACATATCTTCATGACATACTGTCAAAGTAATTAATCATGCATAACATTGAAGCATAAGATAAATTTTGCAAACACCACACCACAATAGCTTCTTTTTTTTAAACATCAACTATAAGATGAGTATACTATTTATTAGTGAGCTCAATGATGAAGGCAAAGGACCATTTCAACAGGCCCAATTCTTCAACCTGCGGCCTCTGTTCTCTTTCTACTTTGAACCAGCAGCCTACTGTTCACAATCTTATCAAGTAGCAGGTTATCAAACAAAATATTCGGGTATCAAAGATGGTTTATTTTACCTTGCCTCTTACCTAAATTTATTAGTTTCTTCATTATTTACAACAGTGCTTCTTTACTTGGGCGGGTGGAATTTATCTATTCCATATATATCCATTCCTGAACTTTTCGGAATAAATAATAAAATTGCTGGAATCTTTGGAATGACAATTGGTATCTTTATTTCATTAGCTAAAGCTTTTTTTTTCTCTTCATTTCTATCACAACAAGATGGACTTTACCTAGGATGAGAATGGATCAGCTATTAAATCTTGGATGGAAATTTCTTTTACCTATTTCATTAGGTAATTTATTATTGACAACTTCTTTTCAACTTGTTTCTCTCTAAATAACAGAATGAGTGGCCTTGCAACTGGCATGTACTTGTTAGGCATATATTGATATCCAGAAGAAATATGTGAATGGAAAATCTAAAGTATCTGATTCACGTGAGAAAAGAAACGAACAGCCAGTTTCATGGGATATAACTTGTGTAGAACAAGGACTCAGCAGCCTCAATAAGATTAAATTGACAAATCATCATTTTCACCCCCCAAGTGTTTCTGAAAGGAATGGGCTTGTAGAGCACAGCAAAGCTCCAGCAAAAACTGATCAAGTCTGTACGATTGTCCATCAGGCGTCAGCCTACCATAAATACTCTTATGTTGGGACAGAATTCTTAGCAAGAAAGTAACCTGGAGAAGATGAATTATTGTGATCATTGGAACTAAAACTTTGTTAGACCATAGATTTGCAGACAGCCATTTTGACCTCCTTCACAGAACTTTTTAGACTTGCTACGTAACACAAAGCCGCAGTTTTCTCGTGTGAGTTGTAGAAAGCCCCTTCATTTGGTTGCATGAATTGGCTTTTTGATCAAACACCCAGACTACCAAATCCGACTCAACTAACAGACAGCGTCAACTCATACAACAGGTCTGAGATCAGCAATCAAGGAGTGTCAAACATCAAGCATGCCAGTTCCAACATCTTCTCAGTTAGATGGCTTTTACATAGCTATGATTCGTGGAGATATAATCCACAACTCCAGATCGGTAGAGTAGACCATTCCAGCATTTACCAATTTGTGAATACTTATCTACCTAAGGAAATCGAATACAAGCTATTAACATATGAGAACATTATCAAGGGGATTGGGGAAGAAATCATGTCTTCCCTCGTGCTAATGAGCTGAAACCGGTGATTATTTTTCCTGCGTGTTGCCCATTCTCTACACAAATAAGGAACCCTGTCTATCAACAATTCCACAAGCAGGTGTGGTTGTGGGGGAGCTGCCCTTGTGCTATCAAATCTGTGATCCGTAAGGCGAGTTAGACACTTCCAGCATATTGACAGAGATGAGAGGAGTCTTCTGCTTTCAAGAATACGTAAATAAATGAATTTTCAATCATAAATCAGCCATTCCATCGCGGATTCCCACTTCAGAACTCTCAGTGAGTCCTATTTGGGAGAGAAGATAATCAAGTGTGAAGCGAGCTAGGACCCTCTATGGGCCAATGACAGGTTTGAAAGCAAGGTGCGTCTGTATGTTGTACACTATGGCCCTTGGGTTCCATATGCAAGTTCAGCATCGTACCTTCCATATCCGTAAATATTCTCCAACTCCTCTCCCTTCCCTTTACTCTTATGTAATCTTCCTCTTCTGTAGTTCGTTTACATAATGAATACAACAACCTACATCTCAAGGGGAAAAAATAGTCTTTCTATAACATCAAGTCTATCGTGACCTTAAAACTTTCTGTCTCCACTAATAATCAAAATGAAAGCGAAGACATCCACTGGCATATGGGGGTAAATAACATCAAGGTAATAGTGGAAACTAATAGTATGGCTAGTTAATTAAATATAAATCTGTTGGAGAAGATCGGAGTACCAGTCTCCATCAAATGTGAACAATTTAATCCTCGAAGACTAGCAATAGGTTAATGGGTAAAAACAACTTGCATAAAATTCAATAATCAATACTCTATAATGGATACAAAATTTACAAAACCCATCTAGAAACGATTGGTGCTGGACATTATGAAAAATATAGAAAGATAAATGTTATTAACCAGTGTCAGCTCACAAGTAGAGGACATTGTAATCACATGAATTCTCATATATTGCATCACCATTATGAATATGAAAGTGATGCTGCCTCCATCAATGTTAGGGTTTACTCTCGCATAGAACCAGAATTAAGTTGTTCCATAATATTGTTTCAACAATTAATTAATTCTAAGTTATAAACTTATCACTGAAAGTTAGAGACCATAATATGTGTGTTGTATAACATACAAGTGACCAACTTTTATGTTGCAGTGAACATGGTCGATGTTTAGAAGAGATGGTCAGACTAACCTTTGGTTGAAATACCTGGTCGTAATTACAACATTTTTTGCAGCTTGCTTACATGTCAATAGTAGAGCAGCAAATTGTGTAAGAACTCGGAGGTTAAAGGGACTCTTCAAGAACACTGCTTATTGTTGATGTTAGATACTAATCTATAATATGAAATCAAAGAAAAGGCAGAAGTAGAAGTTAAAAAACTTAAACAGATGATTCGAGGCACGAACAAAACCCGTTGTCTTTAGAATAGATTTCGTCCCAACATATCGGTGCAACAGGATCGACAGTGATCTACTCCGGAGATGCAACGAATTCTCACTTGCTTCACCATGACGAATCCCACGGATCGATCGATCAGCCCATGCCTGCCCTTACCCGAACGGTAGAGAGAGCAGAGGAAAAGATTGGTGGAAATTACGTTTTGGGTTGGGTTTTCGTTCTCTTTTTTTTCTATTGGAAAAAAGACAACCAAAAACCAATATATCCCTCAAAAACATTTGAGGCCGTTGAGCTCGTTACCCACGATATTCGTCCACGTATCCAGTAACGGGATTATGAATTGAGGCTGCTTAAGACCAGGAAAAGAAAAATAAAGAAAAAAAAAAAAATTGAGATAAGAAATTGCCTTTTTACCCCTGGCATATTATTCCCGCAGATGCATCCGGGTTGCATGGGCTTTATCCCACAACCCTCAAAACTTACTTACCACTAAAGGGAAGGAAGTAATGTAAGCGATGGAGAATACTTTCTCCTATCCAATGTGGGACAAAAACCCATTACATATTGAACCAAGGCAACAAGATGTTTCTCCAAATGCAACAACAACAACAATTGATTCACATTCTTGTTTAATGGAGAACGAGAAAATCAGCTCTTCTATTTCTTATGTGTTGGGACGAAGCGCGGAAACCGTTCTCCCAAACCAAAAGACTACGAGAGAACCAAGCAATAAAGACGCACAGAAACCAACTTGCCAAAATCACAGAAAAATCAAACGCAAACACAACAAATTTTGACATGGAAAAACTTTGCAAAGAAAACCACAGGACGATTGGAGTCCAACCCTGGAAAAGCCTTCACTAATGAATTAGAGAAATATACCATCTACAAACTTCTCCACCGATCCAACCAGATCACCACAACTACTTGAAACAATGAAAACGAATTACAATGCCTCTCGAAGAAAGAAGATGACGAGAATAATTATCCGAAATGATCTTCCCTTCGAATTAACCGTCAATCCCTTTTTTCTCTTCTTCAAAAGTTGTAAGATTTGAGAACTCTCTCCTTATGATGTGATGTTGAAGATTTAGGGTTAGAAAAAACCTATACATATATCTCCCTAAATCTTGCAATAAATCTAGACCATTGATTTGATCTAATGGTTTAAATAAAACACCTGGCTTCAGCCTCCGAAAACGGTATACCTCTGGCATTATACCGACTGTATACTGAATCGGGGAGTATAGATTTCTGGAACGCAGAACATATAAAAACATGTATACTATTACGCGCTTCTTCTTACTTAGCGAAGGCACGCGTAACTGGACGATGGGACGAAGACGATGAAGAAGCTGTCTGGTCTTGTGACCGGCCGGCATTGGTGTTGCGCCTTATCGCAGGCGCGGGCGCTTCTCAGATCAGGAGAAGTACCGCCTATGTTTTTTATTAAACTTTTCTTTGATGGTTACAATTGCTAACCATAATTTGTTGGAAAGAAAACTAAATCGTACTAATTATTGCTAATAATAATACTAGTAATTTATTTCCTTGAAAGAAAAGATATTATTAGCAATATTGCTAATAATATCTTCTTTCAAAGGAAACTAATTATTACTAATAATATTGCCAAGTAATATATTTCCTTTCAAGGAAAGACATTATTAGCAATATTACTAATAATATCTTCCTTGAAAGGAAACTAACTATTGCTAATATTATGAATAATATTGCCAAGTAATGCCGCCGGCTAGATATGGACAACCCTATCCGGGTCTTGTGTGTCTTTTTTTTTGGCCGGTCCATATGAGTAACGGGTATAGGTTCGCCCGAACTGACCCTTAACAATACTCCCTCCCTTCAAACCCAGCGCGTCCTCGCGCTGGAAGTTGGGATGAAGGCGCTCGAGGGTGTCGTGTTGGACTCATATAGCATCGTCAGCGGTTTCTTCCGCCCAGCGAACCAAGTACTCGCGGGTGTCAGCAACCATCCGAGTATCAAGTATCTCCGCCGGGACCGGGTGTTCGCTTGGTGTTAGGTCGGCGGGTAAGGCTGGTACTACTGTCGATGGTGGACCACGGAATAGCTTCAGCAAGGATACATGGAAGACGTTATAGAAGCGGACGTCGGTTAGAAGCTCGAGTTGATAGGCCACTGTGCCAACCCGAGCAGAGACTTGGAAGGGCCCGAAGAAGCGAGGAGGAGCTTGTGGTCAGTTGTATGCCTCAGAGTGGATTGTCGATGTCGTTGGAGGCATACCCACACCCAATCGCCCGGGCTGAAGATGATCTCCCAGTGGCGAGCATCATATACTTGTCGTATCCGATTCTGAGCATGGGGAAGGCGTTGTCTTGCTTGTTCGAGAACAGTGGCACGATCATTGAGGTGGCGGTCGACAGCATTAATCACGGAGGCGCCGGCCTTATAGGAAAGCATGGCGAGGGAAGGCTGGCCGTATACGAGCTCAAAAGGGGTGGTGCGGTGAGCCGAGTGAAAGGAGGTGTTGTAGCAGAACTCAGCCCACGGAAGCCAGTAAGTCCATGTTTTGGGTTTGTCAGCTACGAAACAGCGGAGGTACATCTTTGTTGTCTGATTGACCACTTTCGTCTGACCATCTGACTGGGGGTGGTATGCTGAGGACAAAAGCAACTTAGTACCACATCGCCGGAAAGTGTCATGCCAGAAGACGTTGGAAAACACGGGGTCGCGATCGCTGACGATGGTCTCGAAAATACCATGTAGATGCACCACTATATCAAAAAAAACCTGTGCGACTGATGATGCTGAAAAAGGGTGACTCATCGCCATGAAATGTGCATACTTGGACAACCTGTCCACTACTACCAAGACGATGGATTTGCCCTTGGGACGAGACAACTGAGTCACAAAGTCCATGGAAAAATCGGCCCACACATGTTGTGGAATGGGCAGGGGCTGTAACAGGCCTGCAGGGCTGAGAGTAGATGTCTTGTTGCGTTGGCAGTGGCAAATGCAGCCACGTACTTCTCAATAGTGCGGCGTAGCCCGGGCCAGAAAACTCTTTACGCACTCGCTCCAGTGTCTTGGTACTGCCTCATGTGTGCTGCCGTGGAAGTGGCGGATGATGCGGGAGACCAGTGGCGAGGACTCCGGAATGAAGAGACGCCCGCGGTAGTAGATGAGGCCGCCAGTCTCCTTCCAGCCGGCCTCGGGCTGAGAGGCCGAGTTGATTGCCCGCCGCGTGACGACCGCCTCGTCGACAGCAAGCGCGGAGAGCCACTCCTGCTCAAGTGTGCGCACCGTTCGGGAAAGTGCGACGCATTCGGGAATATCGGTGTCAATGCAGGAGAGTGCGTCGGCCGCTTGGTTGAGTTTGCATGGCTTGTGCTCCACGTGAAACGAGAAGCCCATAAGTTTACTCAACCAATGTTACTGCGGGGTGTTACGAGGGTCTGCTCGAGCATGAACTTGAGACTGCAATGATCTGAGCGGACGCAGAAATCCCTGCCCCATAAGTACGGACGCCAATGTCGGATGGCCTTGGAGAAGCCGATGAGCTCTCTCTCGTAAACTGCCAACTTGGCATGATGTGCCGCAAGCTTCCGACTAAAAAATGCTACTGGATGGCCCTCCAGATGTAATACTGTGCCGATGCCCTGTCCCGATGTGTCGCACTCGATGACGAAGTCGGTGGAGAAGTCGGGAAGACACAAGACGGGGGCGACGTGAGGGCGGATTTGAGGTTGTTGAAAGCGGTGTCTGTGAGATCCATCCAAATGAAGGCGTTCCGCTTGAGCAGGTCGTTGAGTGGTGCCGCTATCTCGGCGTAGCCCCTGATGAATCGCCGATAGTAGCCGGCGAGGCCGAGAAAATGCCGAGGAGCCCGCACACTGGTCGGACGCGGCCATTCGGCCACGGCAGTCAGTTTGGCCGGGTCAGCCGCCACCCCACTGCTGGAAATGATATGCCCCAAGTAGGACACCTGCCGCTCTGCGAAGGTACACTTGGTCATCTTCAGGTGGAACTGGTGATGGTGTAGTGTCTCGAACACTGTCTTGAGGTGGCGAAGGTGCTCTTTCATGGAGGGGTTGTACACAAGAATATCGTCCAAGAAAACAAGTACAAACTTCCGTAGAAAAGGTTGGAATACCTCGTTCATTAGGGCCTGGAAGGTCGAAGGGGCGTTGCTGAGGCCAAACGGCATTACGAGGAACTCGAAGTGCCCGTAGTGCGTACGGAAGGCTGCCTTGTCGATGTCCTCATCCGCCATTCGAACATGATGGCAGCCCAAGCAGAGGTCGAGCTTGGAGAAGAAAGCTGCGCCAGGGAGCTCATCGAATAACTTCTCCGCCACTGGGATTGGGAACTTGTCTTTGACGGTCTTGTCATTGAGTTTGCGGTAGTCCACGCAGAAGCGCCAAGTACTGTCGGCCTTCCTGACGAGCAACACAGGGGAGGAGAAGGGTGATCGGCTGGCACGAATGAGACCCTGCACTAGCATCTCGTCGCATTGTCTCTCTATCTCGTCCTTCTGGCGGAACGAATAACGGTATGGCCGAACCACTACCGGCTCAGTGCTTTCCTTAAAGCGGATGCGGTCATCACAAGAACGATGAGGCAGTAGTGTGGAGGGCAGCTCGAAGATGAAGGCGAAGTTGTGGATGGGGATCTGGAGAGGTGGTTCGTCGCTGGCATGGATGGCCTCGATCGTGAGGGGCTGATCATCGTGACAGGAGAGGCCCGAGAGCAGGATGTCGCGGTCTTGGAAGGTAAAGCACATGGTGAGGTGCCGGAAGTCCCACCCGATCTCGCCCAGTGTTTCAAGCTATTCGACGCCTAAAACGACGTCAAAACGATCTAGAGGGATGACCATGAAGGGGGCTGCGAAGGTATGGTCCGCCACTGTAAAGGTTAATATACGGAGCTTCCCGAAGCAAGGCAGCTCATTTCCGTTTGCAACCCGGACCGTTCTTGCTGCTCCTGGTGTCGTGCGCAAGCCGAGTCGTTGCGCAGCATAACAACTAACAAAGTTGTGAGTGCTCCCCGAATCAACTAAGCAAAGAAGTAGCACCCCGTGGATCTGAATGAGAAGCTGCATTGTCCCCCCTTTATGGCCATGGATGGCTAAGGCGGAAATTGACGGTCGATTGTCCTCGTCGAACCCTTACCCTAAGAAATCGACATCTTTGTCTTCTGGTACCTCTAGATAAAAGAGGTATTTACAGCGGTGCCCGGGGGAGTAGGTCTCGTCGCAGTTGAAGCAGAGGCCCTTTGATTTGCGCTCGGCCATCTCAGCTGCGTTGAGTCGACGGAGAATATGTCTGGGCGCCGACGAGCCAGCGAAAGTGGCCTGGACGGCCGTCCCTGAGGTGCCGACCGGTCCTGCCGCGGAGAGCCCTGGAGCGTGGGACCCGCCTCCAAAGGCCGGTTTCTTGAAAGATGGGCCCGGGATGGCCGGTCTCTACTGGGGTGCCGCGTAGCGCGCGGACGGGAATCGCCCACCGCGATTGAGGCTTCCGGAAACGGCTGTGGTGCCGTCGTCCGTCCACCTATGCTCTGCCTCGCGCGCGCACCGCATGGCCTGTGCGAGGGTCAATGGCCGGTCGCGGTGCACATCCTGGCCCATGGTTGTCGTCAAGCCGGAGATGTAAATGTCTATCTCCTCGTCGCTGGACTGGCGCTGAACTCGAGACAACAGGGATTGAATTTCTCGTTTGAAGTCCGCGACCGTGCCCGTCTGCTTAAGGGATATGAGATCCCCCAACGCCCCGCGATCCGTGGGAATGCTAAATCGGATGAGAAGCTCGTCATAGAAGTGCCCCCAGTCGATCCAGCCTATCCGTCGTTACCACCCGTCGAGCCAAGACCACCTTCAAGTTTGAGTCCCAACATCTGGACTCGCTCCTCCTCTGGAATGCAGTGGAGTTCGCAGAACCGCTCGCAATGACGCACCAAAAGTAAAGGATCGTCGGTGTCGTCGTAAGGTTGCAAGTCGAGACGTGGAAAGCGCGGTAGCCAGCGTTCCTCGCCGACGTCGCCTCGGCCTCTACAACGTTCGCCCCCCTCGTAGAAGTGGCGAGGGTCGGACGGGCGGCGGTATCTGTCGTTGTCGCGGAAGGGGTCGCAGTAGTCGCCGCGAGGGGGGTCATGGCGAGGGGGGTCGCGGTAGTAGTCGTTGCGGAAAGGAGCCCCACGCAGGGGTTCTCCGTAATGAATTCCTCCTCGTAGGGGGGGTCGTGGTGGGGTGGAGGGTGGACCCGGGGTGTCGGTCGAAACGGAGGACCCGCGGGGGGCTGTCGTCGGCGTGCGGGTGTCCCCTCTGTAGGTTGTCGCTGTCGTGTGGGCCCTGCAGAGGGGCTGGTACTGCGAGAGGGTGAGGTGCCGCGGTCGGTTGTGGTGGCTGTCGAGTTCGCAAGCAACACGTTGATTTTTGCGGCGAGGTCGGCGATGGAGGTGTGGGTCGCAGCGGTACTCTCGCCCTGGGTGTCAAGACGCTTGCAGATGCCGTTGACGATGGCCTCGAGTCGAAGGAGGCGTTCGTCGTTGGATGATGGTGTAGGCGCCATAAGGTCGGGAGGATCAAACTGCGCAGATACCAACTTGTTATGCGCTTCTTCTTGCTTAGTGAAGGCACGTGTAACTGGACGATGGGACGAAGACGATGAAGAAGCCGTCTGGTCTTGTGACCGGCCGGCCTTGGTGTTGCGCCTTGTCGCAGGCGCGAGCGTTACTCAGATCGGGAGAAGTACCGTCTATGTATAGATAGAATATACCACCTCTATATTCTAGCCGTCTATATATAGATAGAGGATAGCTACAATTGCTAACCATAATTTGTTGGAAAGAAAACTAAATCATACTAATTATTGCTAATAATATTACTACTAATTTTTTCTTTGAAAGAAAAAATATTATTAGCAATATTGCTAATAATATCTTCTTTGAAAGAAAACTAATTATTGCTAATAATATTACTAATAATATTGCCAAGTAATATCTTTCCTTTCAAGGAAAGACATTATTAGCAATATTGCTAATAATATCTTCCTTGAAAGGAAACTAACTATTGCTAATATTATTAATAATATTGCCAAATAATACTGCCGGCTAGGTATGGGCAACCCTAGCCGGGTCTTGTATGTCTTTCCCTTTAGCCGGTCCATGTGAGTAACGGGTATAGGTTCGTCCGAACCGACCCGTAACATATACCTACGGTATACTTTATTGGCGAATCCTGAATTCTGGAACGAATATCAACACCTTCAGCTAAAATAGTATACCTCTAGTGCCTAGCGGTCTACCTTCAGAGGCATACCTCTGAAGCTGCTATTTTCTAATTTGATGCTGAAATTGTCGCATGTTTGTCCTCTTCGACTCTCCGAGCTTCTCCGACACATGGATGACACTCGTCGCACTCCGAGGTATTCTTCACAAAGGTTGGGAACCCAATCCAACACCGACAAACCTCCTCCTTCCCAACTAGTTAGAGGAGCTCATCATTCCAACGATCCTCCTGCATACTCAAATTTTCTTCTTGTTAAAACCTTGATGAGCATATCAGCTCCATTGTCCTCCGTGTGAACCTTCTCAAGCGGCGTATCCTTCGCCTCAAGCACATCTTGTATCCAATGATACTGAGTTGCAATATGCTTGGACTGTATATGAAAAGTCGGATTCTTCCCAAGATGAATTACACTTTGAAGGTCGCAAAGCAAAACATACTGCTCTTGCTTAAGTCTCATTTTCTACAGAAATTTCTTCATCCAAAGCAACTCCTTGCAAGCCTCCGTCGTCACAATGAATTATTCATCTGTCGTAGGATAATCCAACAAACTTCTGCAACTGTGACTGCTACGAAACTGTCCTACCAGCAAACATCATAACATAATCAGAAGTCGTTATCTCCTGGTATCAATATCCCCAGCCATATCAGCGCCGGTATACCCAACCAGCTTCGGCTCGTCACTCCCGAATGAAAGCGTCAAATCAGCAGTGTCCTGGAGATATCGAAGGATCCACTTGACCGCACTCCAATGTACCCTCCATAGATTGGAAAGATACCTGCTAACCATGCTAACTACATGAGCAATATATAGTTTTGTACAAATCATGGTATACGAAAGACTTCCCGCAGCTGAACCATACAAAATCCGCTTCATATCTTTCTTTTCGTCCACGGTAGATGTACATTGCTCCACAGTGAGCTTAAAGTGAGCTGCAAGAGAGTTACTTTCTTCGACCCGTCCATCACGAAACGTTGAAGTACACGGTAAATGTACTTCTTTTGGAACAACCAAACCAACTTTGACTCTCTTGCGGCTAATCTCCATCCCAAGAATTTTTGTTGCATCCAAATCTTTCATAGAGAATGCCGCACTCAGTTGGTGCTTCAACTCCGCTATCCGGGTGGCATTTCGATCCACCAATAGCATATCTTCTACATAGAGCAATAAAATGATAAAATCATCATCGACGAAATGCTTCACAAATACACAATGGCCTGATATCGTTTGTGCATAACCATACTCCCCTATAAACGACTCAAAACTTTTTGTACCACTGCCTCGAAACCTGCTTCAGACAATACAAACTCTTCTTCAATCTAAATGTGACTTGCCTTGTTCACAAAATTCCTCTGGCTGCTCCATGTATAATTTATCCTCTAAATTATCGTAGAGGAATGTCGTCTACATGTCTATCTGATCAACCTCTAAGTTGAAGCTGGCTACTAACGCTAATACTACCCGAATAGATAACTTGACGATCGACAAATTTTTTATCAAAATCTACACCCTTCCGCTGATTGTAGCCTTTAACTACCAATCTCGCTTTATATCAAGGGCGAGTAGCATTTTCTGTCTGCTTCACTGTGAACACACGATTCTTTGAAGTCTTCTTGCCCTTTGGTAAGGGCACCTACTCATAAGTGGAGTTTGTCAGTAAGGTACTCATCTCCTCCTGCATAGTCTACATCCACTCATGCATGTATTTGTCACTCATCGCCTCTGCAAAACATCCGGGTTGTCCCCATCAATCAATATCACATACTCATCTGATGAGTACCTCGTAGATGGTCGACGTTCTCTTATGTTTCTCCTCAATAGAACCTATGGTGTTGGCCGTGTACCGACAACCTCATTTCCTTCAGGAACTGCCTCCCCGGCATGTTCACCCTTTTGAGGGTCGCCCTCATCGTCAGCAGGCTGATGACCAAGGTTGATAGCATCTTCATTGCCTCCCCCGTAATTGAATTCTCTGTAGTCTTCTCTAGAAACAACTCAAAGCGTGATGACTCTAACTCAGACAATTTTTCAGTCTCAAAAGGCATCTTGAAATCATGAATATTGGTCATGGTCTGATCCTGGACGAATACCACGTCCATGCTTCTATAGAGCTTTCTTTCTACTGGTCGTAAAGTCTATATAATCAAACTCATCCCGACCATAGCCAATAAGAAAGCATTGTCTCGCCTTCGGCTCAAATTTGGATCTTTCGTCCTTTGATAATATATTCTCCTAAATCCCGCAATAAATCTAGACCATTGATTTGATCCAACGGTATACATAAAATACCCAACTTTGGCTTCTGCATACGAAAACGGTATACCTCTGGCAGTATACCTACGGTATATACTGAATAAGCGAGTAAAAGTTTCTGGAACACGTAACATGTAAAAAACGGTATACCGACAATAAACCATCGGTATACTTTATCAGTGAATCCTGAATTCTGGAACAAACAGCAACACCTTCAGCGAAAACAATATACCTCTGGCACTATACCTTCAGAGGTATATCTCTGAAACTGTTATTTTCCAATTTGATGGTTAAATTGTATCATTTTTGTCGTCTTCGACTTCCCGAGCTTCTCTGACACACGGATGGCGCTAGTCGCACTCCAGAATGTTTTCCACATAGGTTGGAAACCCTACCCAACACCAACAATATGATGCCTGCAATTTGTCATTCTAAGATGTGTTGATTAGGAAACAATATCTGAACAATGTAATCAATTCCCAAATATAGCAAGATCAACAAATTTTACAGATCTACAGGACTACAATGGTTGCCTCATGTTTAGATTTTGAGCTTTAAGGGTTTTTTTTTTTCTTCAGTTGTGAGTTTCACATTAATTTTATTAGTATTATTGAACACGAGAGTATCCTCTTAATTATACTTCTTAGGATTAGTTTTAGTAGAACGGTATCTAGTACTAGTTGCTTCCATCGTGTTTCACATTGTCATCACCACAAGTCTATTCCCTAACATGCGAACAAAAAAGTTGGGGAAAAAATTGTACCACCTCAATGTGCCGCTGGAGCGCTGCCTCCTCGTCCCTGCCTTCCCCCACCAAGCAAGAAACCGCTCGAAAAACTGCCTTCTCGTACGCACTCCCCTTCTCCTGTAAAAGAAAAAACAAAACAAATCTATTAATTTTAAAGTCTCGTACGCACTCCCCTTCTCCTGTAAAAGAAAAAACAAAACAAATCTATTAATGTTAAAGTCGTAACGAATGGTTGGGGTTATATACTGAGATTGTTGTGGTCTTCCAAAAAAAAAAAAAAACAGCAGAAGCAGCTCCCCTCTGCTTTTAAAAGCTGCTCCAAAATTCAACTAGCTTGCCAAAAATTGTCCTGATAAGCTGTTGTTACGAAAAAAAAAGATTTGGGAAATCGCTTTCCAAAAGCCAAAAAAAAAAAAAAAACAGAAGCAGCCAAGATAAGCAATCCCAACCAAACCCAGGTCCAGGATTCCAAACAAAAACAGTGACCAACTACGTTTCACTGACAGAATATCACACGACACGGTACTGAAATCTGGATTGTCCTGCTGTAGTACTTGGATGTAGCAAGCACGGACACACACAGATTTCACACGACACGTTTCAGAGACACACGGATTCGCCACCTACTTTGGCGGGTGTGCCCTACCGTAATTCAGAGCGTCCGTGTCGTGTCCGATACTTCTTAGACTTGGAGTGTCCGTGCTGGCGCGTGTCCGGCGCTGAAGAAGAAGAGTACTTACGAGGGAGGCAGCGGCAGCAGCGAGGAAGGAGGCGGCCCCGGCGGGGTCGGCGCGGGCGAGGAAGTGCGCTGCCAGCGCGTTGGCGAGGACGCAGGCCTGGTCGAGGGAGCGGGCGCGGAGGATGACCGACCGCCGCCGGCCGTAGGCGAGGACCTCGTCGTAGTAGGAGCCGATGGCGGCGACGCACTCCGCCGAGCCGGTCCGGACCGGATAGCCCCACCGGTCCGATCTCATCCCCTCCTCCTCCTCTCCCATTCTCTCTCGGTTCAGTTAAGTGACTGTTGAGTTGGGATCCGATCAGGATGTAGCTTTATTTTTGTAATGTCACTTCAACTGGCGGATTGTTTTAGGATAAGCAAATTAAATATGCTGTGCCGTGACCTGTTATGGATGTGACACATTTCAGGCCATCTTTGGCACTTTTGTCTTTTGTGTTAGCTGGCATGGTTTGGTGAAACTAGATTATCACAATTTCCTAAAAATAGTTTTTCTTTAAACATCCATAGAAAATGTGATCACTTTCACTCATCATGTTGTCAAAGCTATGGACGGATGTTCACCAACTCACTGAGACACAAATGAGATTCCAACCGCGGAAGCGATAGATCTCTAAGTGGTTAAAAAGGCGGGCGGGCGGAACTCGATCCGGTCAAATTCGGTCTTTGCCATTCCGAATCCGATCAACGGACCAATCTGATCCAGTCCACTCCCCTCTGGGTCCGAATTGGATCGGAGGATCCGAATCGCAAGTCCAGTCCAGTCCATGGTCCAATTCGGATTGGCCCGGTCGGTCCGGTTCGATTGATTTTTAATTAAAATTTTTTTTAAATATATTCGTTGGAGGGTATTTTTACAAAAATACTCCTATTTTAGTGGCAGATTTTTTTTTTCAAGACTACTATAAAAGTATTAATAGCAATATGCATATAGTATTTAATTTTTTCAAAGCTATTATAATAATAGTAATACTAGTATGCATAAAGTATTTTTTTTCCTCCAAAATTACTAATGTAGATTAAAAAATATATATTTGAACCCTCCTGATCCGTGGGCTCTGGACGGTCAATTGATTGTCCTAGGTCATAGTCGGCTCTGTTTATAGATTACCTACTGAGGTCCACAAATTACTGCATGATATTTTCAATCTTTTGAATTATTACTTTTTTACCAAATCAAAAAATAGATATTGTATAATGATGCATCTTCGTAGTGCCTTTATCAGTTATCATTGGCCCGGTTAAAAGACAAACGAGTTAGAAAGTAAATGTATATCACATTTATAATTATTGTATCTCAACGAAACCAATATCTAACCATTCAAAGCTACGCACCACATTTAGAAATATTATATCCAATTATATACAGTTTTTAATTGTATCACTATTGTTGTGGTCCTAACCAATTTAAAAAAGTTACAAGTATCTAAAATAATATAAATTTTGTTTGGATTATACATTGAGTTGGAGATTGTTTATGCATTAGTTTAAATTTTGGTTAATTGTAACTTGATAACCTCAACTATTCAAGCTTTTTCAATTTTGATATCTAAACTTTAAAACTCGACAAGTTGATACCTCAACTATAATTGTACAAAACTTAATATCCTAACAGTATTAACAAAAAAAATCTAAAATGATAAAAATTTTAACTTATAAATATTTAGATTTAATTTATACTTAAAGTTATATAAATATTTATATAAAGAAATCAAATAAAATTTTCTTACTTAATGTTTATATAAATTTGTACATAAATTATAGAAAAAAAAACTTACTAACAAATAACTTATAAATTTCAAATTATACAAAAATAACTTAGTAACCAAAAAAATGTAAAATTTAAGTTGAATTTATTAACTTATATCAAATAATTTATATAAAAAAAGTATATAAAAATATAAATAAACGTAAAAAAAAATTTAAAAATCAAACAAAAATCGGGCCGGCTCGGCCCGACCGTGAACCGGTCCGGATCCAGACCGGTTCAGCCTGGTCCACTGCAGACCGGATTATGGGTCTAGGCTGAGTCGGCTGCCAAACCGACCGGATCGGACCGGGCCGGCCCGCTCTCTCCACAGGGTTGGGCCCGGACCGACCCGAATCCGATCAACCCAGACCTCGGGCCGGCCCATTACACAACTTGAGAGAGATCCCCTTAAGCAAAACATGTCAAAGTTTGACTTGCATCAATATCTTCGATTAAAACGTTAACAAAATTCTGAGTACGATAGAGAAATTCTCAAAGGCATATATTCCTTTAGGGTTTGTTTGGATTAAGATTTTGTATTACTAAGAATTTATTTTTTATTTCTTTCGTCATTTCTATATCCATGTTTGGATATATAAGATTGAAAATATGAAAAAAAAATATATTAATTTATTAAATTTTTCATAAATATTATTTATTTTTATTATTTAAATTTACATATTTTGGGATAGAAGTTAAAATTTTGAAAGTAAAATGAGAATGTTATTGTCCAAACAAATTATTCAAACAGCATTCCTACAAAAGCAAAACTATTTCCAAGGGGGACCTTCGGAATTACTTTCCTACAACCATGAAAATATGAAGTCCCTCATATTCCCCTCTAATTTTCAATCCTATACATACAAACAAACAAAAAAAAAAAATCTAAAATCTATTTTCACGCCTAAAAAACTTGAACCAAACGTCACCTTAATGTGATAGGTTTTACCGGTCGCTCCTATCCTGTAGTTCAATATACTACTCTATATTTTGGGACATTCCAACAATTATATACCTGCTAATTCGATGCCCACCCTGCATCATAGTGTGCCAAAATAATATTTTTCAGGAGGCCTCATTTTTTCTCGTTAACATTTTTTTTTTTTCGTTAGCTATGAACATCCCATTTTGTGGATAAACAGGAATAGTCTTTTCATAACAACGCTAAGTGCCTGATCGTGTAGAGCCTTCCTGAGCCGATATATGATATATCGAGTTTAGAAAAGATTCTGATGGAACATAATTCATAACACAATCTTAAGACGGAAGGATTGTTACAGCAGTTAACTAAAGGTATAAAAAAAAAAGGGTGAAATTTTTGTGTTGTTATTGCCATCTATTTATTTCATAGTTCGGTCACCGGTCCGAGAAATTGGACCAGTCAATCCAGGAGGGCTGATCCAAGTCTTAGTCGATGCTCGAATCAAATTCCAACTGTAATCTTAACCGGATTGAACTGGGCTTCACATTTCCAAGCTCAGATCGTGGCCTAATTCGGATCGATCATCAACTTGGTACAGGCTTACATTTTGAGGACTGGTAGATAGACTAGCCTTCACAGGCTTACATTAATGTCATTATAATTTAAATCTAATATAACATCTTTTTATAACTAACAAAAAATAAAACTTAACATTTTATTTGCATAAAATTTGTAATAAAATGTGCAAGTCTTTTCTTTTGCTTTCTTTCGTCTTCCGTCCAGGTTTATTGTCCAGCTTCTCCTCTAGTAGCGTCGTCCAAAGTAAGAGATTGAAAGTTCAGCTCATTGATGTCGGCACTTTCATTTCTTAGGTGTTTAGTTCATTTTTTTTGTATTTTTTTTTGCACGAAATCAATCTTGAATGCATACGCATACTTCCAAAATATCTGGCAGTATCCTGCTCCTCTTCTTCCTTAGCATTTTTGAACATGTACTAAAACAAGATTCCAATGCTACCGTGGACACCGGGACCATTAGAAGATCACGTGTTAAATAAGAAAGTATATGATATATTTTTTCGTGTCTTTTTCACCATTTTAAAATTAAAAAATACTATCTAGAATCATCTTCATCTTTTTCATAAAAATTTAAATACTTCTAACTTATGGAGGTGACATTTGTGTCGGTAAAAGTGTTTTAAAAATCGGAATGGGCCGACCGGTTTAGCTGGTTGACCCGTGATCCGGCCACTTTTTTGATCCGGTTCAGTGTTGACCCACTGTTTTTCAAAATTCTATTGTAAATGAATTTTTTTGTAAAAATCGGTGTACATAAGGGATTAAATTTGGGCAACTTAGGTTAATTCAATGGTTGAACCACTGGTTGAACTGGTTTGACCCAACCTAGTGCCTTGACCGGATCAATCCCCGATCCGGTTTTTAAAACATTGATCGGTATTACAAAATGTTGAACGACGTCACGTCCGGGGAACGATGATCGACTTTACGGAGTCGAAAAGTGACACGGGCCGAGCCCGGGTGGACCCAGACCGGCATTGACCGGGCTCGCCCGGGTCGGGTTCCGGGTCGCCCGACCCATTACACACCTTAACATAGATGATCGACTAACAAAGCCCCTACGCAACCAAGCATGAAAAATGGTCAAAGGCTAGTTGAGTTATGGCATTGACATGTAGGTGATGGGACGACTAGGGTGCCCAACTTCAGGGTAGGACAACAACAGCCCCTCGGGTTGTGTGTGGGGCAGCAAATTTATCATGTTCTGCTTTCAAAATATGGTGAGCCGAGTACGTAACAAACATTCGAGACTACGCAACATATAAATAAACCAGTAGTTATATTCGTTGTTGTCGTCTGTAAGGTTCTAGAATAGATTTACCATAGATTGTCTATTACATGATATGATTAATATTTCTAGAATTTTTTTTTTCAAAATATGAATTTACACTACTCTACCCCCAACTACAAAAACTAACCTGAAATATATACTAAATAATTATACACCTTAATTGATGCAGCGTTGAAGATCAATATCCAACATGCTCATCTTTAGTTCCAGCACTCCATTTAAGGTACACTAGTAGCATTCTTGTATTAATCTCCTCAAATCTAGTAAATAAAGGTCGTCAAACGACATAAAATTTTAGTTCAAAAAACACGGTTGTAGAAGCATGAAAAACCTGGATCTATGTGTTCAACAACCATGCGCCCCACATTCGACTCAGAAGAAATCAGGCCGCATGATGACCATGCCACAGAGAAAAAGCTGCATCCTTGCACCCCAAACATTGGCAATAAAGTCCTGACACAAGGATTATGTCTGACACAGAATCCTAACAAAAAAAAATTCTGAGTGTTTCGAAAAATGTGTGCACTAAGCGACATGAAGCTCTCATCAGACTAATAATAATTTCTGACAGGCGTACATCGCCACGTGTATGAGAACTCATGTATCCCAGACTCCATATATTTTATGCATCCCTGGTCCTATGCGTTCCAGACTCCATACGTTCCATGCGTCTTTGGCCCTATGCGTTCCAGACTCCATGCATTTCATGCCTCTCTGGCCCCCTGCGTCCTATACTCTATGCGTTCCATGCGTCTCTGACCCCCTACGTTCCAGACTCCATGTGTCACATGCAACAAGATCTTCCTGTTACGACTGAAGTGATTCTCTCCAACTAAATGCGGGCCACGTGTCAAGCTGACCAAGTCACACAAACAGAAGACAAGAACCGCCAAGATCTCCAGTAACAGCAAATCCCAACAAAATGTTCACGTGACAGCCTGTCTTGGACTCAACCCATACTATGTGCCCACAGTTGTAACCACAATCTGTTGAAGGAGTCCCCTACGGCCACCAAACAGAAGGACATGCGACACATATAGCCCATCAGCATGATGGTTACAAATAGGAATAACTTGGACGTCCCAAAGGTCAGTTTTTTCTACTTCAGAGGGAGACCTACCCTCCCAGAAAGCTACGTACGTGCACACAAGCTCAAGCTCAAGAGAGAGAGAGAAGAGAAGAGAAGATAAGAGAAGAGAGCACCCCTCACTCACTCGTCGGACCGTCAACGGAGTAAAAGAGCCGCCATAACGCTCGATCTCCACCACCACAATACCCAGATTAAATATTGTACTTATATTATCTTGTTAGGACTTCTCTGTACCTTTTTGTTTGTTATTGAACGAAACAATTTTAATGACAAACAATCTAAAGTTTGATCTTATGAACTCATTTTTCTATGGTGGCTGTTCATCCAAAGTTGCAAACACCTACAGACCCGAGTTCTAACCCCAAAATTTTAGTACTTAATGATACTACTGTAAACCCCCAGATTTTGCAATAATTTTAAATTGGGATTTTTCACAATTTTCTGGAATTTTCTGGGATTTTTCTGTAATTAAAATCAGGGTTTTAAATTATTAAATAATTTTTAATTGTTAATAAATAATATTAAAATATTATAAAAATAATATTTTTGGGTGTAAAATGAAAAACTGGACTTAGGGAAATTTTCCTGGAATTTATTGGACCCCGGACCTATTTTTAAATGCCTAAAAACTATTCTAATTAATTAATTATTTAATTAACTGTTATTATTATTATTATTATTATTATTATTATTATTATTACTGTTATTTTCCCTTTGGCCGGCCCGGCCCAGTGGACCGGCCCAGCAGCCAACCCAACCCGCTCCCTACCGGGTCGGGTCGGGTCAGTCAGACCCGACCCGCCACCTACCCGACCCGCTACCTCACCCCCTCCCCACGACCCGGCTGCCGGATTTCTCGTCGCTCCGGCCGGCCACGCGGCGCCCCGCAGCGCCACGCCCTCCGCGACCTCCCCGCTTTTCCCTCCCCCTCTCTCCGCCTTGCTCGGCCCCTAACCGCCCCCCTTCAGCCTATAAAATCCCTAGAAACCCCCCCTCTCTCCGGCCATCACACTCGTCGCCACCCTAGCCCCCGAATCCCTCCGCCGTGCCCCACCGGCACCTCGCCACCGCCGTGCCACCTCGCCGCCGCAGCCGCCTTTCCTCTCCTCCTCCTTCCTCCGCTGCCTCCGGCGTCCAGCAGCAGCGGAGACAGCAACAGCAGCCGAAGCAGCCGCCTCCGCCGGAATCCGGCGCCGCCCGACCGCCAGCACCTCCGCCTCGCCCCGGCAAACACCCCCCGACCGCCTCCGGCCAGCCAGCGCCGCCTCAGCCTCCGTCCGGCCCGCCGCAGCTCCAGAAACCCTAACCCTAACCCTAGTTCCCAAATTCCGTGTCGGACACGACACGGACACGGGATTCTTCGGGTTTTTCAACCCAGTTCAGGTGCGCGTAGTTTCTTACTCGTAGCTCAGTTTTCAATTCCGTAAATTGCGTTGCGAAGCCTGTATGACCCTCTCGGTGCCCGGATAAATCGCTCGGGACATCGCATCCTGTGGTGATCGCACACCGCGATCCAAAAACAGGAAAAATATCGACCCGATTCACCCCGGAACTGGGTACGCCCCGTCAAACGGGACGACTTGGTCGCGTGCGGTCTTCACAGATACGTGCGCATCGTCGAAACGGATGTGTGAGATTTCGTGGAAGCTGATTCGGGTGTGCGTGCACACCGGAATCAACGCGTATCCGCGGACATCGCCCCGTATTCGCCTTTTCTGTAATTCACCCTAACTTCGTGCACACACGTCGGATCGAGACGAAACTTGCGCCATCGGACTCGTAGCGATACGCTGGTCCTGCGGGTCAAGTTTGGTTCGATTCTGAGAACGTTGACAAAATCGCGTGTCGTGGGCCCCACAGGCCCCGTTCGACGGGCGATTTTGCGATCGGCTCATCGGAATCCAATTCTGAAAGTTCCGTTGGGTTCGTATCATCGTTCCCGACCTGTTGACACTAAGTTTGGTGAATTCGGAGACCTTTGACCCTGACACATTTTTCGGTGCAAAGCGGGCCCAACGGCGGACTCCGTTTTGACCCGAAACTGTCGTTTTTGTCCTTGTCTCCAAATTGGACCCAAGGACAGGCGTTTCTAGATATTTGATATCTTCTGAGCATGATGGTAATGTTTATTTCAGCATCCGGACTCATTTCTAGAAATTTCCCCGAGACACCAAACTATAATTGGATCCAAACATCAGGCAAGTACCTGCACTTCAAGTTTAATCTTTATATTGTGATAATTAATTCCTTGCTCTACTAGTACCATTGGATGTTTACACGTCGTGTTAGAATCTGGATTTCATGTCTTGAATATTGGATTTCATGTCTTGCTTTTCGTGTCGGGTGGGAGAATACTAAAAGGCATGTAGTTTAGCCTGCCCCTTGCCGCTGTTGGTACAAGACTGTCCATCAGCCGGATCTCAATTTTTCCTGATTAATAGCCGTCTATGACGGCCGGTTTAACCTTATAGACCCCTACATGCCAACTAGGTATTCTAAATACACAAGTTCACACACATAGTTTCTTGTCTTGTTGCAGTTCCTGTTGTCTTGTTGCAGTTTCATTTACTTGTCTCATTTATTCCGGTTTTACTCATAACCCTGTTTATAGCTTTTTAACTCTTAGTTATTGTTGCTTCTTTTTGCATATTCTCAACATGATACTTAGTCAGTTCTTTTCTTACTTGTCATAAATATTTAGTTTAAATCTTGTTGTGCATTGTGTACTTTGCTCCTTTCCTGACTGGATCCGTTGTTTTAGGCAATGATGAGGACTTTGCCCCTACCTATTATGGCCCCTATGAGTTAGCAGGTGACACATTGAGGAGCCGGTTCCCACTCAGGAGACTACCTTGAGGAGTAGCAGCCAGTTAGCTAGTATTTTCTTTCAGCTTAATACTCGGGTTTGTCCCCGATTTATCTTCCGGCTTGTATTAACTGTGGATTGGTTGTCACAGATTAAATATTATGAAATCTTAGCATTCTTATTCCTGTGATTATTCTTGCCTGTTTATTATCGTGGATGAGATAGATTTTAATAAATCCCAGAAAATGACCTAGACAGCGTACTACCGCCGACACTGCGGCGTAGGCTGGACGTGCCCACGCACTCGTGCCCGAATATCCGGGTGCGGGTCGTGACACGTTTTGTGGTGGCCCATGCAGGTCCAACGACTAAATTGTTCGGTTTCAACTTAGGGACCGAACAGGCCTGCAATAAGATTGAGGATTTTAGGAAAAGCTCATCCACCTGATTGAATCGTTCTTGATATTCATATCGACTTCGAATCATTTTATTAACTTGCGTCCTGCCTTGATTCCTGTGCGCCTCTTATTGTTTATTTTGGATGCAGGAAAAATGGACCCACCAGCCAGCAACGAGGCTCATGCAGAAAAACCACAAGGCGTTATGGGTACCCACGAAGACGATGTGGCTCCAGTTGGTAAAGGCCAATCATCACCGTGCAGTCAAGCAAGTCAGCCTGCCTCGAGAATCCATCAAGATGACGTTCCACCCTCGACGCAGTCTACTCCACCGATACCTTCCTTTCCACTAGGACAGCCTATGGACGAACAACAAATGTTCTGAATGTTCTACGTGATGATGCAAGCCTATCAGAAGGTTCAACAAGAAGCTCAGCAAAACCAAGCGGAGAACTTCATCGATAGAATTAGCTCGGAGTCACGGAAGCCAAGCAGTTCAAATGCAATTACCTTCGACGAAGACGTTCTTACTGCAGCACGACCTGTGGAGTGCACCACAAGGATCGAGTCCAGCCGGAAGCGGCCGTATACGTCAGCACCAGACCAAGCACAACAGGAAAGAGCTGCAAAGCGACCACACATGAATCCAACTCAAAGACAGAACCAACAAGCTCCCATTTGTGGCTTTTGTAGAAAACAAGGTCACATTTGGTGGAATTGTAGAAAGAGGCTAGGTGCCTGTCTATATTGTGGATCAGTAGCACATCAAGTGAAGGACTGTCCTGCTGCTCAAGGACGCACAGCTACACAAAAGGTTCCAGTTCAGGCCAGGCTCCAGCAGCGCAGCAGAGGGCACCACCTCAAGGACACGGACCAGCTTCCGCGATGACCGTGGAGAACGCGCAGACTCTTGGAGTAGCCAATGCGCGTAAGTGATTTGTAGCTGCCGTTTCTAGTTTAGCTCTTGCCTATTGGTTCGTGACCCCAGCCCCAACCTAGTAATTTTGAACTTGCTAATAACCTGGTATGCTTTTATATCTGATAACTGTAGAGTTGTAGAATCTTTTGTTATTGTGCTTATTGTAGGTTGTTTTGCGAACTTAAATAATTTGTACCTCCTTTCACCATCATCTAGCGCACTTAATTTTGCTGTACTTTATTTATGCTGCTATTCTATAGCCTAGTTTTGCAAGCTTACTCTTTATCAGGCTTGTTCATGACATATGTATTATTGGACGCGTACACTAATACAAGTGTCTATTCAGAATCAGTGTATTACGGTCTGATCAACCTTAGTGCATTTTGATTCGCACTTCGCAATGACTACTTTACGTGGATTGAGATACGTAGTGATTAGTAGACAAATATACTTAACCTAGACATGTCTGAGCATATCATATCAGTTACATAACTGTACTAATACGAGCATGCGAACCAATGATTACCAGAATAGAATTTCAATCCATAACCGCTTGACAATTCCTATTAGAATTCTTTAAACGCCTTGATCCCTATACTTCTATTCTACCACCTCGCCCTTGAACTCTTTATTATTGATCCTCGTCTTCCCTTATGTCGGAGAGACGAAATCCTGTGTTTGGTATAAGTTTGATTTGTAGTGCTAGATGTATCCCTCAGACCGGTCGAATTGATGATAACCTCTATGACTAAGGGAATACCATAGGTGGTGTATTTTTGTTGCAGACTTAAAGATTCAATACCACGATTAATTAAGTGGGGACATAGCTTTACTAGTTGTTTAGCCTTAAAGGATAGATGGGTAAATTCTAAGTTGGGTAGCGACCGCAATGTTCACCTGAGAGGAACTCGTTAGACTGTAATCAAGTGAGTTTGGACAGAGAGAACCCTGCCATATTTTAAATTTCGAGGACAAAATTTTTATAAGTTGGGTAGATTGTAAACCCCCAGATTTTGCAATAATTTTAAATTGGGATTTTTCACAATTTTCTGGAATTTTCTGTAATTAAAATCAAGGTTTTAAATTATTAAATGATTTTTAATTGTTAATAAATAATATTAAAATATTATGAAAATAATATTTTTGGGTGTAAAATGAAAAACTGGACTTAGGACAATTTTCCTGGAATTTATTGGACCCCGGACCTATTTTTAAATACCTAAAAACTATTCTAATTAATTAATTATTTAATTAACTGTTTTTATTATTATTATTATTATTATTACTGTTATTTTCCCTTGGGCCGGCCCGGCCCAGTGGACCGGCCCAGCAGCCAACCCAACCCGCTCCCTACCGGGTCGGGTCGGGTCAGTCAGACCCGACCCGCCACCTACCCGACCCGCTACCTCACCCCCTCCACACGACCCGGCTGCCGGATTTCTCGCCGCTCCGGCCGGCCACGCGGCGCCCCACAGCTTCACGCCCTCTGCGACCTCCCCGCTTTTCCCTCCCCCTCTCTCCGCCTTGCTCGGCCCCTAACCGCCCCCCTTCAGCCTATAAAACCCCTAGAACCCCCCCTCTCTCCGGCCATCACACCCGTCGCCACCCTAGCCCCCGAATCCCTCCGCCGTGCCCCTCCGGCGCATCGCCACCGCCGTGCCACCTCGCCGCCGCAGCCGCCCTTCCTCTCCTCCTCCTTCCTCCGCTGCCTCCGGCGTCCAGCAGCAGCGGAGACAGCAACAGCAGCCGAAGCAGCCGCCTCCGCCGGAATCCGGTGCCGCCCGACCGCCAGCACCTCCGCCTCGCCCCGGCGAACACCCCCCGACCGCCTCCGGCCAGCCAGCGCCGCCTCAGCCTCCGTCCGGCCCGTCGCAGCTCCAAAAACCCTAACCCTAACCCTAGTTCCCAAATTCCATGTCGGACACGACACGGACACGGGATTCTTCGGGTTTTTCAACCCAGTTCAGGTGCGCGTAGTTTCTTGCTCGTAGCTCAGTTTTTAATTCCGTAAATTGCGTTGCGAAGCCTGTATGACCCTCTCGGTGCCCGGACAAACCGCTCGGGGCATCGCGTCCTGTGGTGATCGCAAACCGCGATCCAAAAACAGGAAAAATATCGACCCGATTCACCCCGGAACTGGGTACGCCCCCGCCAAACGGGACGACTTGGTCGCGTGCGATCTTCACAGATACGTGCGCATCGTCGATACGGACGTGTGAGATTTCGTGGAAGCTGATTCGGGTGTGCGTGCACACCGGAATCAACGCGTATCCGCGGACATCGCCCCGTATCCACCTTTTCTGTAATTCACCCTAACTTCGTGCACACATGTCAGATTGAGACGAAACTTGCGCCATCGGACTCGTAGCGATACGCTGGTCCTGTGGGTCAAGTTTGGTTCGATTCTGGGAACGTTGACGAAATCGCGTGTCGTGGGCCCCACAGGCCCCGTTCGACGGGCGATTTTGCGATCGGCTCATCGGAATCCAATTTTGGAAGTTCCGTTGGGTTCGTATCATTGTTCCTGACCTGTTGACACTAAGTTTGGTGAATTCGGAGACCTTTGACCCTGACACGTTTTTCGGTGCAAAGCGGGCCCACCGGCGGACCCCGTTTTGACCCGAAACTGCCGTTTTTGTCCTTGTCTCCAAATTGGACCCAAGGACAGACGTTTCTAGCTATTTGATATCTTCTGAGCATGATGGTAATATTTATTTCAGCATCCGGACTCATTTCTAGAAATTTCCCCGAGACACCAAACTATAATTGGATCCAAACATCAGGCAAGTACCTGCACTTCAAGTTTAATCTTTATATTGTGATAATTAATTCCTTGCTCTACTAGTACCATTGGATGTTTATACGTAGTGTTAGAATCTGGATTTCATGTCTTGAATATTGGATTTCATGTCTTGCTTTTCGTGTCGGGTGGGAGAATACTAAAAGGCATGTAGTTTACCCTGCCCCTTGCCGCTGTTGGTACAAGACTGTCCATCAGCCGGATCTCGATTTTTCCTGTTTAATAGCCGTCTATGACGGCCGGTTTAACCTTATAGACCCCTACATGCCAACTAGGTATTCTAAATACACAAGTTCACACACATAGTTTCTTGTCTTGTTGCAGTTCCTGTTGTCTTGTTGCAGTTTCATTTACTTGTCTCATTTATTCCGGTTTTACTCATAACCCTGTTTATAGCTTTTTAACTCTTAGTTATTGTTGCTTCTTTTTGCATATTCTCAACATGATACTTAGTCAGTTCTTTTCTTACTTGTCATAAATATTTAGTTTAAATCTTGTTGTGCATTGTGTACTTTGCTCCTTTCCTGACTGGATCCGTTGTTTTAGGCGATGATGAGGACTTTGCCCCTACCTATTATGGCCCCTATGAGTTAGCAGGTGACACATTGAGGAGCCGGTTCCCACTCAGGAGACTACCTTGAGGAGTAGCAGCCAGTTAGCTAGTATTTCCTTTCAGCTTAATACTCGGGTTTGTCCACGATTTATCTTCCGGCTTGTATTAACTGTGGATTGGTTGTCACAGATTAAATATTATAAAATCTTAGCATTCTTATTCCTGTGATTATTCTTGCCTGTTTATTATCGTGGATGAGATAGATTTTAATAAATTCCAGAAAATGACCTAGACAGCGTACTACCGCCGACACTGCGGCGTAGGCTGGACGTGCCCACACACTCGTGCCCGAATATCCGGGTGCGGGTCGTGACACATTTTTGTGGTGGCCCATGCAGGTCCAACGACTAAATTGTTCGGTTTTAACTTAGGGACCGAACAGGCCTGCAATAAGATTGAGGATTTTAGGAAAAGCTCATCCACCTGATTGAATCGTTCTTGATATTCATATCGACTTCGAATCATTTTATTGACTTACGTCCTGCCTTGATTCCTGTGCTCCTCTTATTGTTTATTTTGGATGCAGGAAAAATGGACCCACCAGCCAACAACGAGGCTCATGCAGAAAAACCACAAGGCGTTATGGGTACCCACGAAGACGATGTGGCTCCAGTTGGTAAAGGCCAATCATCACCGTGCAGTCAAGCAAGTCAGCCTGCCTCGAGAATCCATCAAGATGACGTTCCACCCTCGACGCAGTCTACTCCACCGATACCTTCCTTTCCACTAGGACAGCCTATGGACGAACAACAAATGTTCCGAATGTTCTACGTGATGATGCAAGCCTATCAGAAGGTTCAACAAGAAGCTTAGCAAAACCAAGCGGAGAACTTCATCGACAGAATTAGCTCGGAGTCACGGAAGCCAAGCAGTTCAAATGCAATTACCTTCGACGAAGACGTTCTTACTGCAGCACGACCTGTGGAGTGCACCACAAGGATCGAGTCCAGCCAGAAGCGGCCGTATACGTCAGCACCAGACCAAGCACAACAGGAAAGAGCTGCAAAGCGACCACAGATGAATCCAACTCAAAGACAGAACCAACAAGCTCCCATTTGTGGCTTTTGTAGAAAACAAGGTCACATTTGGCGGAATTATAGAAAGAGGCTAGGTGCCTGTCTATATTGTGGATCAGTAGCACATCAAGTGAAGGACTGTCCTGCTGCTCAAGGACGCACAGCTACACAAAAGGTTCCAGTTCAGGCCAGGCCCTAGCAGCGCAGCAGAGGGCACCACCTCATGGACACGGACCAGCTTCCGCGATGACCGTGGAGAACGCGCAGACTCTTGGAGTAGCCAATGCGCGTAAGTGATTTGTAGCTGCCGTTTCTAGTTTAGCTCGTGCCTATTGGTTCGTGACCCCAGCCCCAACCTAGTAATTTTGAACTTGCTAATAACCTGGTATGCTTTTATATCTGATAACTGTAGAGTTGTAGAATCTTTTGTTATTGTGCTTATTGTAGGTTGTTTTGCGAACTTAAATAATTTGTACCTCCTTTCACCATCATCTAGCGCACTTAATTTTGCTGTACTTTATTTATGCTGCTATTCTATAGCCTAGTTTTGCAAGCTTACTCTTTATCAGGCTTGTTCATGACATATGTATTATTGGACGCGTACACTAATACAAGTGTCTATTCAGAATCAGTGTATTACGGTCTGATCAACCTTAGTGCATTTTGATTCGCACTTCGCAACGACTACTTTACGTGGATTGAGATACGTAGTGATTAGTAGATAAATATACTTAACCTAGACATGTCTGAGCATATCATATCAGTTACATAACTTTACTAATACGAGCATGCGAACCAATGATTACCAGAATAGAATTTCAATCCATAACCGCTTGACAATTCCTATTAGAATTCTTTAAACGCCTTGATCCCTATACTTCTGTTCTACCACCTCGCCCTTGAACTCTTTATTATTGATCCTCGTCTTCCCTTATGTCGGAGAGACGAAATCCTGTGTTTGGTATAAGTTTGATTTGTAGTGCTAGATGTATCCCTCAGACCGGTCGAATTGATGATAACCTCTATGACTAAGGGAATACCATAGGTGGTGTATTTTTGTTGCAGACTTAAAGATTCAATACCACGATTAATTAAGTGGGGACATAGCTTTACTAGTTGTTTAGCCTTAAAGGATAGATGGGTAAATTCTAAGTTGGGTAGCGACCGCAATGTTCACCTGAGAGGAACCCGTTAGACTGTAATCAAGTGAGTTTGGACAAAGAGAACCCTGCCATATTTTAAATTTCGAGGACGAAATTTTTATAAGTTGGGTAGATTGTAAACCCCCAGATTTTACAATAATTTTAAATTGGGATTTTTCACAATTTTCTGGAATTTTCTGTAATTAAAATCAGGGTTTTAAATTATTAAATGATTTTTAATTGTTAATAAATAATATTAAAATATTATGAAAATAATATTTTTGGGTGTAAAATAAAAAACTGGACTTAGGGCAATTTTCCTGGAATTTATTGGACCCCAGACCTATTTTTAAATGCCTAAAAACTATTCTAATTAATTAATTATTTAATTAACTGTTTTTATTATTATTATTATTATTATTATTATTATTATTATTATTATTATTATTA
This sequence comes from Iris macrosiphon, assembly GCA_036927795.1. Taxonomy (NCBI): domain Eukaryota; kingdom Viridiplantae; phylum Streptophyta; class Magnoliopsida; order Asparagales; family Iridaceae; genus Iris; species Iris macrosiphon. Next base: position 141,932,008 of record JAYESA010000014.1, read on the forward strand.
TTACTGTTATTTTCCCTTGGGCCGGCCCGGCCCAGTGGACCGGCCCAGCAGCCAACCCAACCCGCTCCCTACCGGGTCGGGTCGGGTCAGTCAGACCCGACCCGCCACCTACCCGACCCGCTACCTCACCCCCTCCCCACGACCCGGCTGCCGGATTTCTCGTCGCTCCGGCCGGCCACGCGGTGCCCCGCAGCGCCACGCCCTCCGTGACCTCCCCGCTTTTCCCTCCCCCTCTCTCCGCCTTGCTCGGCCCCTAACCGCCCCCCTTCAGCCTATAAAACCCCTAGAAACCCCCCCTCTCTCCGGCCATCACACCCGTCGCCACCCTAGCCCCCGAATCCCTCCGCCGTGCCCCTCCGGCGTCTCGCCACCGTCGTGCCACCTCGTCGTCGCAGCCGCCCTTCCTCTCCTCCTCCTTCCTCCGCTGCCTCCGGCGTCCAGCAGCAGCGGAGACAGCAACAGCAGCCGAAGCAGCCGCCTCCGCCGGAATCCGGCGCCGCCCGACCGCCATTACCTCCGCCTCGCCCCGGCGAACACCCCTCGACCGCCTCCGGCCAGCCAGCGCCGCCTCAGCCTCCGTCCGGCCCGCCGCAGCTCCAGAAACCCTAACCCTAACCCTAGTTCCCAAATTCCGTGTCGGACACGACACGGACACGGGATTCTTCGGGTTTTTCAACCCAGTTCAGGTGCGCGTAGTTTCTTGCTCGTAGCTCAGTTTTCAATTTCATAAATTGCGTTGCGAAGCCTGTATGACCCTCTCGGTGCCTGGACAAACCGCTCGGGGCATCGCGTCCTGTGGTGATCGCACACCGCGATCTAAAAACAGGAAAAATATTGACCCGATTTACCCCGAAACTGGGTACGCCCCGCCAAACGGGACGACTTGGTCGCGTGCGATCTTCACAGATACGTGCGCATCGTCGATACGGACGTGTGAGATTTCGTGGAAGCTGATTCGGGTGTGCGTGCACACCGGAATCAACGCGTATCCGCGGACATCGCCCCGTATTCGCCTTTTCTGTAATTCACCCTAACTTCGTGCACACACGTCGGATCGAGACGAAACTTGCGCCATCGGACTCGTAGTGATACGCTGGTCCTGTGGGTCAAGTTTGGTTCGATTCTGAGAACGTTGACGAAATCGCGTGTCGTGGGCCCCACAGGCCCCGCTCGACGGGCGATTTTGCGATCGGCTCATCGAAATCCAATTCTGGAAGTTCCGTTGGGTTCGTATCATCGTTCCTGACCTGTTGACACTAAGTTTGGTGAATTCGGAGACCTTTAACCCTGATACATTTTTCGGTGCAAAGCGGGGGCCCACTGGCGGACCCCGTTTTGACCCGAAACTGTCATTTTTGTCTTTGTCTCCAAATTGGACCCAAGGACAGGCGTTTCTAGCTATTTGATATCTTCTGAGCATGATGGTAATGTTTATTTCAGCATCCGAACTCATTTCTGGAAATTTCCCTGAGACACCAAACTATAATTGGATCCAAACATCAGGCAAGTACCTGCACTTCAAGTTTAATCTTTATATTGTGATAATTAATTCCTTGCTCTACTAGTACCATTGGATGTTTACACGTAGTGTTAGAATCTGAATTTCATGTCTTGAATATTGGATTTTATGTTTTGCTTTTCGTGTCGGGTGGAAGAATACTAAAAGGCATGTAGTTTACCCTGCCCCTTGCCGCTGTTGGTACAAGACTGTCCATCAGTCGGATCTCGATTTTTCCTGTTTAATAGCCGTCTATGACGGCCGGTTTAACCTTATAGACCCCTACATGCCAACTAGGTATTCTAAATACATAAGTTCACACACATAGTTTCTTGTCTTGTTGCAGTTCCTGTTGTCTTGTTGCAGTTTCATTTACTTGTCTCATTTATTCCGGTTTTACTCATAACCCTGCTTATAGCTTTTTAACTCTTAGTTATTGTTGCTTCTTTTTGCATATTCTCAACATGATACTTAGTCAGTTCTTTTCTTACTTGTCATAAATATTTAGTTTAAATCTTGTTGTGCATTGTGTACTTTGCTCATTTCCTGACTGGATCCGTTGTTTTAGGCGATGATGAGGACTTTGCCCCTACCTATTATGGCCCCTATGAGTTAGCAGGTGACACATTGAGGAGCCGGTTCCCACTCAGGAGACTACCTTGAGGAGTAGCAGCCAGTTAGCTAGTATTTCCTTTCAGCTTAATACTCGGGTTTGTCCCCGATTTATCTTCCGGCTTGTATTAACTGTGGATTGGTTGTCACAGATTAAATATTTTGAAATCTTAGCATTCTTATTCCTGTGATTATTCTTGCCTGTTTATTATCGTGGATGAGATAGATTTTAATAAATTCCAGAAAATGACCTAGACAGCGTACTACCGCCGACACTGCGGCGTAGGCTGGACGTGCCCACGCACTCGTGCCCGAATATCCGGGTGCGGGTCGTGACAACTACTTATCCTCACACTCATACACCCATAACACACTGTGCCACAGACCTCTTATCTTCCTCACATCCACGTATCATGGATACATTGATACCTAGCCACTCAACCTCATATAATTATACTAATATATCATACACTCAATGTGCAGCCACATATATAATCATAGTTGTTGCAAAGTCTACACAACTGCCCTCTTATTAAATCTGTACTTCAAGCCTCAATAAGTTCTACGACAAATACAATGACAAAGTTTTCGATCACGTAGTTCGAACAATAACAAGAAATTATCATATAAATTATCCCCAAATGTCGAGTAGTAATAAAAAATTATCACATAAATCATCCCCAAATGGTATACCCTAAATGTCAACAATAACATTTATTGAGAGATCGAATGATCTAGAACTTACAGTGGGAGGGGACACGTTGGAGGATGAGGGGAAACGACGGAGGAGGAGGAGGTACGGAGGAGCCGAGAGGGAGAACAGGCATGGAGGGGAGTGGGCACGACCTCGTTGGAGCTGAGAGAGGGGACCACGGGAAGCGGATCGCGGGAGATGAGGGGACCACGGAAAGAGGGTTGCCGGAGAGAGGGGACAACAAGAAGGGGAACACTGGAGAGAGGGAGAGAGGGAAAGTCGAGTGAGAGATAAAAGAGAGAGCGGTCGATCGAAATTTTAAATTTTGATCGGCCACATTTTCTTTTAACTTAAGGCACAGACATAGGCGACGAACCAGCGACGTCCTAATACGCCGCCGCAATCGAGTAGCCGTCGCTAATCTATCATAAAGGTTGATAGGGTAGTTCCAGCGTAATGTGGCACAATCCGGTGATGACATAGTGATGACCTGGCGACATAATTATATTAAATTTTCGATCTATTGTATTTGGTCGTTATAATGCCGCTGAGATGTCGCTATTTGGTGTCAGATATCAGTCGTCGCCAACATTCCGTCCCTAAATCTCTGTATTTTAGTAGTGATCGGCACGATCATCCTCTGTATTACACATGGTACATCAGTGCCATCAAAGTGGACCGGATGCACATCGACCCCGGTTTGTCAATCAGCATCATCCTGCGAAGTCTGTTTCAGGCATCCGGATGCATCGTTTGGCAGCAACCAATACTGTCATCAGTGGATTCAACGCAGGAAGGAGCTACCCTCTAGGCAAGATTTGCCTGAAGTGCCAGATCAGCGATCTAAAAACAGAGGCCACCTGCTACGTCATAGACAGACGTATCTTACAATTTCCTGTTGGGACGTCCATGGATACATCAATCATGATCGTACCATCAATCTTGTACCAGTGCTTGAAGTACGTGGACGATCACGACGTCGTCGAGACTGAATTTGTCGATGTTGATCCATTCAAGGGGATGAAAGCCTATTACTCTGACTCGATCCTCTACAAGCAAGTCCACCAAGATGAAGGTAACAATGATGCCGACGATGAGGCAGATACTGGGACAACATCGGACGAGCCCTTCAGAGTCCATCTCAAAGCACGTGCTCCCGATACCGCTCTACCCCTCAGGATGAAACTGCTCAGGAAAGCACCTGATCCTCTAGTCGTTCGCCTCCGTAGATCGAGTCGATCACTGAAGGAATGTCCGGCACCTATGACGACTTTCGAACCTCTTATGGTAAAGCTGCACAGGAAACCTCTGAAGCCATCACTCGCACTGGAGTTGAGCTAGGGATAGACGAACTGGAGGAGTATGTAGCCGCTCATGCTAACGTTCTTTCTCTTGACGATATAATTCCAGAAGACGAGATACCTTATTTTATCAATAAAGGTCTAGCTTTGAACTGCTCTGATGTTGCACATCTCAACGCGCTATATTCTCTTGAGTACGGTCTGGGCCTGCACCTGCATATACAGGTAACTACCACATATGCAGTTAACCAAATTCTCGCTAATCAGAACTTCTACTTCATAGTTCCAGCAAGAAAGAGGGGAGACAAACTCATCATCTTCGGCAGAGTAGAAAGTTCCCAATCCTTCATCCCAGAGAAATTGGAGCCAGAGCTCGATACTGAAAAGATACCATTTCATCAGTACAGTTCTCGAACCAAGCACCTCATCCAGAAGATGTGGTACGATTTGAAAGCCGTTAGGGGCTTGAACTATGACAAAGGACGATGACTGCCTCTGCATTTGCACGCTCCTGTAGGCAAGTTAGAGGATTACTAGCATACGACCAAGCATGGCTTAGGGTACGTCACGCCTCCCACAGTCCCCGAAGGCTCAGGTGAAGAAGATGATTTACACTCACTCTTCAGAATCTTCCTCTTGGGACTCCGACATCAGTATCGGGGAGATGCTCAAACAAATATTTTCTGCCAACATGGTGTCAGCTGACCCTGAGAAAGACGACGATGATCCACCTGAACTCTTTTAATTAGAACCGTGGGCCCAACGCCTAAACGCACAACAGGAGATGTGGTTCGAACAACGAGAGTCTCTCACTGAGGACAAAGTCATAAAAATCAATCTAGGCGAGGAATTCTCCCATAAACCTATCTTCATCAGCAAGAGTCTGTTAAATGAGGATCGGTAATCCCTGCTATAGCTTATCAGGGAATACATCAATGTCTTTGCCTGGATTTATGAAGACATGCCGGGACTGGACCCCCCAATTGTGGTCCATAAACTCAATATATTGCCGAATGCTAAGCCAGTCAAGCAACAACAACGACGGTTCTGGCCGGACATTATGAATGCCATCAAAGTTGAAGTCAACAAAATGATAGCTAGTGGCTTCATCCGCGAGGAGCAACATCCGGATTGTATGGCCAACATCGTACCCGTCATCAAAAAGAACGAAAATATCCGGATCTGCATTGACTTCCGTGATCTAAATATGGCATATCCTAAGGACAAGTTTTCCTTTCCGATCACAGATATAATGATCGACAACACTTATGGCTTCGAGCACATGTCCTTAATTGACGAATTCTCAGGCTACAATCAAATCAAGATATTTTCTCACAATGAGAAGCATACATCATTTCGAATGCCGATAGGAGTATACTGCTACACAGTCATGCGCTTCAGTCTGAAGAACGTCGGTGTTATATACCAGCGAACTATGAGCACCATCTTTCGTGAACATCTACGCAAGACGGTGGAGTATTACGTTGATGACATCGCCGTCAAGAGTCGCTCCAAAAATGATCACCTTCGGGACTTGAAGACTGTGTTCGATCTGGTGCGTGCACACTAGCTTAAGATAAATCTGACCAAATCCTTCCTTTAAGTCTCCATCGACAGGTTCCTGGGTTTTTTATAACTTTGAAGGGTATCCACGTGGACCCCGACAAGACTAAAGCAATCCTTGAAATGCGCCCACCGAAGAACCTCAGAGAACTTCGTGGCCTTCAAGATGGCTGGCATACATTAGGAGGTTCATATAAAACCTCTCTGAATGTTGTCAGTCGGTCACCCAGCTCATGAAAAAGGGTGTCTCCTTTGTCTAGAACTAAGAATGCCAACGTGCCTTCGACGGCATTAAGGAGTATCTCATGAACCCCCCAGTATTGGTAGCCCAGTGGTGGGAAAACCCTTCTTGATATATGTGCGGGCAATGGATCACTCCCTTAGGGCTCTGCTAGCCCAGACGAGAGATGCAGGTCATGGACAAGCCATATATTACCTCAATATGATAATGGCCGACGCAGTGCACAAATACAACCCTATCTAGAAGGAGTGCCTCACTCTTGTCTTCGCCATTGAGAAGACCCGACATTACGTGGCAGGATAAACCATCTATGTGACCTTGCAAGTTAATCCTCTCAGAGTCCTCATAACTAAATTCAGAGCACTTAATTCCGTCTGGCTACATGAGCTATACTGCTGTCGTTGTATGACATGGTATTCATCCCCCAAAAGGCGGTCAAAGACCAAGCATTGGCAGATTTTCTTGCAGCCCATCCTGTACCGTAAACCTCGAAGCTCTACGAGGAGATCCCATACGAGGTAGCGTACTCAAACATGACCACAAGCGCAGAAGCCATTTGGCAAATGTTGACGGTGCTTCAACAACAGGGCCCAAAGAAGATATTGTCGCTGGCGTCGGAATAGTACTGATCTTCCCACATGATCTGGTCATCAATCACGCTTACTCCCTCACAGAGACATGCTCCAACAATATGGCAGAGTACAACGCCCTTGTCATCGGGCTCCAACTCGCTAAACAAGTGGGAGATGACTACCTGGAAGCCTACAACGATTCTAAGCTGATAGTCAATCAAGTCCGAGACGAATATGAAGTCCGGAATAAAGAATTGATTCCCTACCACCAAGCCATGCTTGGCATTATCTCCATCTTCGAGGGTTTCTTCATAGAGCATGCATGTCCCTCGACTGCAAAACATCGAGACTGACACCCTGATCGGCCTCACATTCTCTCTAACTGTCCCGGTCAACACTCATGAACTGATCACCGTGATCGATCAATAGCTGGTATGCATAAAGAATAACCTATGTCTGTGCCTAAGCTACTCAGTAGAGACGATCACCGACTCACAAGACTGGAGACTTTTATTCATCGACTACGCAGGCTATGGAATTCTTCCCGAGAACCCAAATAAAGCCACTTCCATTAGAAGACGTTCCCTCTGGTTCTATTATGATACAGCTACTAAAATATTGTATCGTCGTTCCTACGACGGTCTTCTGCTATGATGTCTAGCGAATGCAGAAGCGAAGCATGATCTCCACGAGGCTCACGATGGGGTTTGCGATGCCCATCAACCCAGACCCATACTACAGGACCGTCTCCGGAGAATGGGTTACTATTGGCCGACAATAGCCGTGGATGCTGTCGATTATGTAAGAAAGTGCCGGATGTGCCAAATCCATGTTGACTTCAACCACCAACCCTCGGAGATTCTACACCCGACCGTTGCATCTTAGCCGTTCGAAGCCTGGGGCATGGATATCATAGGAACGATCAGTCCACTTTCTTCTAAAGGACATCGGTTCATCCTCGCCATTACCGACTACTTCTCCAAGTGGGCAGAACCCGTACCACTCGTTGAAGTCAAAACGTCAAACGTGATAATCTTCGTCAAGCATCACGTCATATACCGCTTCGACTTGCCACAAATGATTATCCATGACAATGGTCTACAGTTTGTAAGTCATGCTTTTTATTGGTTTTGTGATAAAAATTGAATCTGGTGCATCACGTCATATACCACTTCGGCTTGCCATAAAAAAATTGCATCCATGCGGCCAAGCCACAGATAGGCTCTGTGAGCATATTGAATATGACTGCACAGCTATGCAACAGGACTCTATGAGGGTAGGGCATGTGTCACGCCCCGGACCCGCCCGGGCCACCGCTCCGCCCTGCCCCGCCCCGTGCGGCCGGGAATTAACGAACCGGACACGTATCACCGTGCCTCGGCGCGCCGGACGCGAATCACCGCGCCCGTCCCGCGGGTGCGAGGGAGGAAGGGAGCCAAGCGAATGGCCCGTTCGAGCTTTCGGGGGACGTGATGCCGCACGGGCCTGGGGTTGCGCCCGTGCAAGGCCAATCGTTTAAGTTGATAGTTGGCTATCATCGCATCAATCGAGTAAGCAGCGGAAAGGGACTTGTTGCAATGCAATGCATTAGCCAACTGAGTGTTCGGGACAATCGAGGCAACTTGGGTTTCCTTTAGCAAAGGCACACGTTCGTTCCATACATTATGCCCCCTTATACGATAGCATTCTCGGGGCAACAATCGAAACCAGGATTTCGGGTCTTCGGGACTGTGGCACGCCTATCGCTCCCTCGGACGATCCAGTACCTGCGAACAAGTAAACTGTTGGTGGGTCAGCACTTTATACAAGTACTGGTGAGATAAATCAACTGAACAGAAACAAGCATTCACTCAAACAGGCACTAAGTAATCATGTTATAAAATATTACATTACTAGTGATCTTACTAGTTTTATCTAGGTTCGTTTCATGCAGTTCTAGCAGAGTCGATTTACTTGTTTAGAAACATGTTTGGAAACAGAGTTTCATATTGAATATGCAAGCAAGCAAACCGTTTATGTTCAGGGTGTGCACAGCGTGTCTCGTGCGACTCGAGGGTCTGATGCAAAGCTAGACACACAATGCACATTCTTAGGGGCAGTCACTATCCAAGCCAACACAATGACTTAGCTATATGCAGGGCGGTCCCCGAGTATCTCAGGATCGGCAGCTGGTGGAACAGCATACCAATGACTCTTTATCTGATGCTAGAGGCAGCTGTGACTCATGGTTGCTTTGCACTATCATGGTAGCAGCCGTGACACATGCAGTTCAGCTCTCCACCAATAGCCATTGTCCGACCGCGTGCGAATGCATGGAACACTATCAAATAAACTCTAGTATGCAGACGAGACGAACCATCAGAATACACTCATTGTTGCGGGACAATCCGACTTATCACTAGAACACGTTCAGGCACAGTATGGTTCTCTCGAAGCATAGACGATAGTGAACATATTCATGTACTCTAAGCAGGCGATTCAGTATTCTCGTTAAGCAGGCATTGTTTCAAAGACAAGCTAGGTGAGTTCGTTCATTAACATGCAAGGCAGGTTCTATCATTCTCTTAAGAAAACATTGCAAGCAAAAACTCAGGTTATTATTAAGGCGTGCAAGAATCAGAGAACGAAGTTCTGCCCACTCACCTTGATATATAACGCCGGCGCGGAGCGGGGCGTTACAGCATGCGCGTGTTCTAGATAATTTCTTATCCACGCTGCAAGGCCGTGTACTTGTGTGTGTGTGTGTGTGTGTGTGTGTGTGTGTGTGTGTGTGTGTGTGTGTGTGCCACCATGACACCCGCTCTCACCTCCAAAGAGATCACTAGCATTAGGGGCTCACAGATCGACGTCGCTCATAACAAACTCCTCGGCGAGATAAACAATAGCCCTCGACATATTCTTTCACAAAGAGAGGTGGGAACCGAGAGACGAGAGTTCTCTCTCCTCCTCCCTAGCCCGCCTATTTATTGGCTCCTGGGGCTCGTGAAAAGATCAAGACGATAAACCAGTCAGTTATGAGGATGAATCTGATGTCTCGATTTGCATGATCCACAGTTACCTCCTCGAAAACGATCGTTGACTCCGAGTCCCCAAAAATAACTCAAGGATTGAGCCGAATCCTATATTAAATGGAGAGTCGACAGCTTGACAAAGACTTGTCCATGTGACCCGCCATCCATGCGGCCCAAAGTTATCTCCTCCATGATTCTTATTCAAAGTATTCCAAATTTATCAGTTTAAAAACTTTGAAGGGGGTCTTGTAGAAGCATAGAAAACCTGGATCCATGCGTCCAATAACCATATGCCCCACATTCGACTCAGAAGAAACCAGGCCGCAGGATGACCATGCCTCAGAGAAAAAGCTGATTCTTGCACCACAAATATTGGTCGCATAAAGGTCCGACACAAGGATTATGTCTGACACAGAATCATGACAAAAATGTTCTTCTGAGCGGTTCGAAAAGTGTGTGCACTAAGCGGCAAGAAGCTCTTGTCAGACTAATAATGACTTCTGACAGGCGTGAAACACCACGTGTACAAGAACTCATGCGTCCCACACTATATGCGTTCCATGCATCTCTGGCCCTATGCGTTCCAAACTCTATGAGTTCCATGCGTCTTTGTTCCCCTGTGTTCCAAACTCCATACGTTCTATGCGTCTCTGGCCCCCTGCGTTCCAGACACCATGTCTCATACGATGAAATATTTCTGTTGCTACTAAAGCAATTTTCTCCAACTAAATGTGGGCCACTTCTCAAGCTGACAAAGTCACGCAAACAGAAGACGAGAACCGCCAAGAACTCCGACAACAACAAATTCCAACAAAACGTCCATGTGACAGCCTGTCCTGAACTCAACCCATACTATGTGCCCACAGTTGTAACTATATTCTGTTGAAGGAGTCCCCTACGGCTACCAAATAGAAGGACATGCGACACCTATAGTCCATCAGCATGATGACTATAAATAGGAACAACTTGGACGTCCCAAAGGTCGACTTTTTTCTGCTTCAGAAAGAGACCATACTCTCCCAGAGAGCTACGTACGTGCACACAAGCTCAAGAGAGAGAGAGAGAGAGAGAGAGAGAGAGAAGATAGCACCCCTCACTCACTCTTCGGACCATCAACGGAGAAAATAAGCCGCCATAGCGCTCGATATCCACCGCCACACTATCGAGATTAAATACGGTACTTAGATTGTCTGTTTAGGACTTCTTCGTACCTTTTTATTTGTTATTGAACGAAACAATTTTAATGACAAACAATGATTATTTAAGATATTGATATGGAATAAAAGAGATTGAATCACGTTCCGGTAGATAAGGAAGAGATATACTCCAACATACTATTCCCAACACTCCTAAGTCATATTCAAGAACACAAGACAATACAACAAAATAATAAAATATTCCCAACGCTCTACCAGCTCATTTTAATTGCATACACGTTAAATTTGCAAACAAGTAACCAACAAATAACATTACACAATCATACATACATCTCAAAGTCTCAATGTACTGCAAACATGTACCACATAACAAATATTGGAAATATTATCTTTATTTTTTGTAAACAAAAATAAACAAGATTTAAAATTACCGGTCTCTGGAGAAGTCGTGCACTATGTACCGTCCTAAGAGATTATTCGAGGTCTATGTGCAGACGTATTCTCGAATCTTTCTATGTTACCGATTTCTCGTCACTACACACAATTTTGAAAGAGTGTTTCGAACTTAGTTTTGTGTAGTGGAGAATAAAAATAAAAACCTGAACATATGGAAGACTGTTGTGGATTGTATGAGGAAGATGAAAGCAATGTTCTCTTCAAGTGACGTCGCACAACGAGATTACTCATCTTCGGCTGTCGCGTTCTAGAGGAATGCATGGATGTATAGAACTTTATTTCTGTTTTATGGGGTTGCTAGTATTGGAAAAACCGATGGTATTGATGATTAATTAATCTCTACTTATAGAGAAGAGACTTAACAACTTATGAAAGGAGATGGGCTTGAAAGCGGCAGCAGAATAGGCACCGCAGTTGTGCACGTCGTATTTGAGCCGTTTAAGACAAATATGCACATAAGGGACAAATGTATAGTAACAATACTGCTAAGTTTACTATCAAATGCTTACAACTATCCAATGTTCCATGTCCATGTTGTCTGAGGACTGCTCCAGGAGCTTGTAGAGATTAAATCTCTTGAATTTTTATCAGTGTCTGATCGAACAAAAGGGATAGGATCAATAACCATTGGATTAGAGTATGTTCCGGTTTCTCGCATCAGAGTATCAGATTGCGTCCTTGCCTGGGGATTGGAATTGGTAAACATAGATTTGCTTGCTTCTTCCTGAGGAGGAATACTGTCAGAATGGTGAACGAAAGTCATCTTGTTCTTAAACTTGGAGGCATGGGTAACACATATTGATGAATCAAGATGCTTATTAAGGAGGGACTGAGGATGATCCTTCTGATCCAGAGGCAACTTCTCATCAATTAATTGTTGGGTCCAGTCTGAATTTGATAAATTTTGGAGCCCAAACATGATCAAAGATTTAATTTGATATAATTTAAAACTATACATTAAATGTAAGATTTGATTAGATTTTAAATTTGTATCAAATATTTAATTTGACCATATTTGGACGTACATAATTGATGTTGGGATATTTTAGGTCGAATAGAATTCCTATTTTAAGATTTTCTATTTAGGAAATCCTATTGTGACCTAAAATAGAGTTTCTTATCCTATAAATATAGCAGGAGGGTGGAGGAACAAAAAAAGCACAATGCAGAGATTCGGGATACACGTCCACAGAAAATGTAAGAAAAAACTCGTGCTTTGCTATTAGGACTTTGTCATCCAAGACAGAAGGAAGAATGTGATCTAATCGGGGAGTCGTCAACTTCGATTAGAAAAATTGTTACGGGTTGGTGAGCGATTTCAATTGTAATATCTTATTTTTCTTCTTGAGTGTGGTTATGGGGTTGAATCTATTAGGACAAAGGGTTCAACATTGATTTTGTCAATCTTGTAATTTCACCTGAGTTATAAATGTTAGAATTTGTCTAGGTGACGTAGTCACCACCATATACATGTCTTTATCAGTGCTTGATGTTCGTTAGACATTGGTTGGTTATCTCAGGTGGGTTGGCCTAAAGTTTCTACTGCGGACACTCTCAAACACGGTATCGAAACGCTTGCAGGGCGTGTCTGATTTCCAACATCTGGTATCAAAGCCAGGTTTTGTTAGTCTGATACAAACATCTGGTATCAGAGCTACTGGTTTTGGTTTTGGCAACTATGTCTACGGAGCAGATAAACACTCGTATGATCACCCTCACTGGGGGAAATTGGACGATTTGGAAGCCAAGGATGAGGATCTACTCTGGTGCAAGAACTTGAATAGTCTGTTGGAGGGCGACAACGCTAAGTCATCGGACAAAGGTGCTGAAGACTAGAAACGACTGGATCAGAACGCCGTTGGATTCATCTGCCAATGGCTGGACGACTCGGTGTTTCACCACGTATCCATGAAAATTTTGGCAAAAGCATTGTGGGAAAAATTACATTCGTTATACGAAAGAAAGACGGTTGGCAACAAGGCATTTCTGATTCTCCAACTCGTCAACTCGAAGTACACGGAGGGTGCCCCATGTAGCGTCCCGTTCCCCCGGTGCGGGGATCGCGGCTAAGAAACACAAGACGGTATCGTTCGATCGGGATAGATTGAATTAATAACTCGTCCTCTTTATGGATTTGTTTCTTCGGAATCGATTCCCATATTCAGTGGATCGCGCCCCAAGGATCGGCTTAGCGGCAGAGTCAGGAGGGACCTCTCCGCTGCTATCTTTTATTGTCTCGGTTTTCGATGTCGCTTGTTGCTTTCGTGCTTTGAGTTGGTTTTGGGATTTGCTTGTTTTCCTTGAACGATTTTGATGGTTTTCATTGTTTTCGTTCATTGAACTGCACTTCAATTCCGAGATTGGAAAAGTGGAAGAGGTATTGATCGAGTTGTTCGTAATGCAGGTGAACGAGCAGTAGGCGGCTTGCGAGCAGAGTCGTGAAGCGCCTCTTTCCTTCTCCCTTCCGACAATCTAAGTGAGTGGCTACCAACCCGATTAGTTAGCCATGCTTCCAAGCTTCACACCCTAAAATCTTGCATTCTTCTTTGCCCCGATCAAACGATACCAAGTAATAATAAAAGAAACCAAGATAAAAGAGAATAGACTTGGTTATTATGCTTGTCAACCAACTGTAAACTGTTATCATACTGTATGCTAGTTCGTTTATAACTGTTCTATGAATCGTGCTAAGTATGGAACACCTTGTATGCGCTAAACTGTTCAAGGGGGCTATGTTAAATGAATCATGCAATACCGACTGTCCTGTACTCCTGTTTGCCTCAACTGCATGAACTGTTAACTTAGTAAACATACTGTTCGATCACGGACAACTTGTGCACAAGGTAACTGGTTCCTGCGGACGGTCGCTGGGGCACTGGCACCGATCCGGTCCGGACGAAACTCTATTGTATAGTCAACTGTACTGGACGGAATGGCTTGTAGCACCCACTGTACTTTCGCTGCAAACCATTCTCGTCTATGACTAGTGTCCTTTATGGCAACGCCAGTGATCTATTGTATATTTAAACCTGTTGCAAACTAACTTGTGTCTTCGTGGCAGGGAAGGCAAAGTAAGTATTGTGCAGATAATTCAGACGGGCAGGTAAAAATCTACCGAACGGTGGCTAGTTATTTCAGTATTCTATAAATATACTGTTGCTTGTAAATGAATTAAGGCAAGATAGAAACCCACAAAAACATGCATGCTTCATTAAAACAACGTATTGATTGGTATAGTTCGGTTAGCTCGCCTTCACCAGTATGTTTCGACATGCTGACCCTCGTTGAAACAGGTTCTCCGCACTAAGGCGAACCGAGCGAGGAGCCGAAGTCGTCTTCCCGATCCAGTCGAGCTGTTGGCGCATCTTCACTGCGCCCCTTGAAGCATTTTGAAGATAGAAGCTTGCACTCTTCATACACAATGCAGCTTCGTGGCAAAGCCGTCCTCCAGCCCGGAGGTCTTTATCATTTTGAGTTTATAAAGGGATGTAATGTACATGAGTGCTATCTCATTTTGAGTCAACACTTTTGTAAGCCGTTCGGCATATTAGCTGACTCGTTCGGGAGTTTGTAATAGATGTTCATTATCAATAAAGAGAACTTTTTCATGTTTCAAATCTGTGTTTCAATTTATCTGCGTACTCTGAATATGTGCTTGCTATGCAAATCATTAAAGCCTTGTGCGGGCGCAACCCCAGGCCCGTACGGCGGTCACGATTCGGGGGACGCCTCAAACGATTCTACGGAATCGGGTCGTGACACCCCAGTAGCACAACATCTGAACGAGGTTCATGGTATTATCAATCAGCTGTCTGCGATGAAGATGATGATTGATGATGAGCTTCAGGCCCTTTTGCTTTTGAGTTCTCTGCCGGTAAGCTGGGAGACGTTGGTGGTGTCGGTGAATAATTCCGCGTCTAGTGGAGTTTTTATGATGAAGGCAGTCAAAAGCAGCTTGTTGAACGAGAAAATGTGGCGTAAACAAGTAGAATCATCGCAGGAGTCCGCTCCGGTGGCTTCCTAAGGGAAGGGAAGACCTGTCACATGCGAGGACAAGGGGAGTTCTCGGGATCTTGCGGCTGTGGACCGTAAGGAGGGCCGCTATCACTGTGACGAAATGGGTCATATCAAGAGGAACTGCATGAAGCTCAAAGCTGTGAAGGCTAAAGGCAAGGATGACCAGGGGATCTCATGGCTATGGAGATCTCATCATCGCAACAACCGACGTAGAGAAACCTTGTAGCATGTGTCATGATGGCGATTGGATCATGGACACGGAGGTATTGTATTACGCCACTACATATAGGAGGATCTTCATGTCATACCATGGCGGAAAGTTTGGACGTATGAAGATGGGCAACAAGGGGACGGATGTAGTTGTAGACATTAATGATATGCACTTGACAACGAAGCTTGGTGAGAAGCTCGTTCTCAAGGTTGTGCGACATGTACCGAGTTTGCGCTACAACTTAGTTTTGGTAGGGAGGCTGGCGAATGATGGTTGTCACAGTTTATTTGGGGACAAAGATTGGATGCTTACGAAGGGTTTTCAACAGCTGGTTCGAGAAGATTTATGTTGTGGTATGTACAGGCTCAAGCCGCTGAGTTGTACAGGCAGGCCACAGACATTAGATGGAGGCTCTAGGGGTATTCGACAGGAGTTAGATCGTTGGAAACTTGCTGAGGAGGGGCTTCGAGATACTTTGAGGATTACGGAGGATTTGGTTCGTCGAGACAAAGCGACGAATGGTAATGAGCCAAAGATTGAGAGTTAGTATGTCGGTCTTATGACAGCTGATCGGTCTCCAGGTGGGGGTTGTTTCACGGATCCAATTTTGGCGACGGTTGGTTTGCCAAAGCTTCACAGAGCGACACTGGTTTCAGCAGTTCGAGGTCAGGGAGGAGATCAAGATTTGCTGCAAACTCAATCTAAGGAGGGAGCGTCACCATTCATACAATTTCGAGGGAGCTGTGGGTCATCGACGACATGCACAGTGCTTGATGTTCTGCTCGATGACGTATGTGTATGGAGGAGCTTCAAGTTCGGACACAAAGGTAAAAAAATTCAAGAGTTCGAATCTCGGAAGAATCGCACCGTCCGCTTGGTTGGGCCAGCCAAGGGTGAAGAATCTCGTCGGAACGTTAACGTTAATACGTTTCAGTGGAAGACGGAAGTCGGGCACAGGAAGCCAAGACTTACGATGAGGCTGATAGTCAGGGACTTTGGTCTCAGCCGTGTCATTGATGTCGGCAGGATCCCAGTGGTACAGAAGGTGCTACGCATGACAACTAGCGTCGACGTGACGGTCGAGGAGCTGGAGACGAAGGAAGATGCAAAATAACTCAGTGGATCGGAGATCGGTGGCATGGGAGAGCAGGAACTCTGTCGTGGAACGACAAGCATGGAGTCCAGTTGAGAAGCCATGGGGTCAATACCCTCTCATAAGACTAGAGGGAGAGATTGTTGGGGTCCAGTCTGGATTTGGTGAATTTTGGAGCCAAAATATGGTCAAAGATTTAATTTGATATAATTTGGTTGATATAATTTGAAAGTCTACATTAAATGTAAGATTTGATTAGATTTCAAATTTGTATCAAATATTTAATTTGATCATATTTGGACGTCCATAATTGATGTTGAACTATTTTAGATGGAATATGATTCTTATTTTAAGGTTTTCTATTTAGAAATTTCTATTATTACCTAAAATAATATTTTTTTTATCCTATAAATATAGGAGGAGGGTGAAAGTACAAAAAAAAGCATAATTCAGGGTGCTTGTCCACAGAAAATCTAAGAGAAAGTTCGTGTTTTACTCTTAGGACTTCGTCATCGAAGACAAAAGGAAGAAGATCTAATCGCTGATTCGTCGACTTTAGATAGAAAAATTGCTAAGGGTTGGTGAGCAATTTCAATTATAATATTTTATTTTTCTTCTTGAGTGTGGTGAGAGAGTTGAATCTATTAGGACAAAGGGTTCAACATTGATTTTGTCAATATTGTAATTTTACCTGAGTTATAAATATTGGAATTTGTCCATGTGACGTAGTCACCGCCATATACTTGTATTTATCTGTACTTGGTGTTCGTTAGACAGGGGTTTATTATCTCACGTAGGTGGGTGGGCCTAAATTTTTTGCTGCGGGCACTCTCAGACACGGTGTCGGAACGCTTGCTGTAAACACCCAGATTTTTCAAATTTAAAAACAAATTTTTAGGATTTTTTTCTGAAATTTTTAACTAAATAATTTTTGAAACTAAATTAATTTTACGATTTTATTAAATCTTAAAATATTATGAAAATAATATTTTTGGATGTAAAATAAATAATTAGTCATATTATAATTTTTCTGGAATTTATTGGACCCCAGAACTATTTTTAAAGACCTAAAAACTAATATTTTTTTATAAACCCAAAACAAACCAACCTAAACCGGTTTAAAACCCTAAACCAACCCGAACCCAACTGAACCGGACCCAAAACCCTAGCGGGTCGGGTCGTAGACATACCCGGACCCGCTAACCCGACACGAACTCACTACCCTGCTACAGTAACTATCTATTTCCCCGATCCCCGTCGACCTTTCCCCTCCTCGGTCGTTTCCCGATGACGACTCACCTCCCCTCTCGGCTGACCGCCTCCCAGCGCCGTTTCTCTTCCCGCAACCGCCGCCCTTTCTTCTCCCCGGCCACCTATTTAAACCCCCGACCTCCCCCTCAACCACCACCGCCACCACGATTCCCTTTCACCCAACACCACTGCCTTCACTGCTTCTGCCCAACTCTGACCTTGCCACCGACGAGTACGACCCTGCCGTCGACCAACAGCTAGAGCAGCCACAACAGTGCCGCCACCCGCCGGTCGTGCCTCGCTGCAACCCTCCCAGTGCACGAACCTCAGTGAGGTACCTGTCTTGTCACTTGCATAACTTTTTGTACGTTGATCTGTTTTCCATTCTGTCGAATCATGCGCATAGACCTTGTGACCCTCTCGAAATTTGTACAAATCGTTCGGGGTATCATGTTTTGTGTAGGTCGCAAACTGCGACACAAAATCAGGGGAAAAAACTTCTCAATTTCTGGAAATTCAGAATTTGTCTCGAACTCTTCAGTTCACGACCATTTTGCGACCAACCAGATAAATATTTTCAAAATTGGCTTGAACAGTTTTTTAGACCATATAACCGAGTTATAAATTCTATTTTTAGTTTAATTTATTGAGCTGTAATTTGCATGTTATTTGAGGGTAAAAATGACCAAAAGATTGGTTATTTAAAATCCTAATTTTCACGGAACTGGGTGCGCCCCGCTAAATAAGACCACTTGGTCGTGTGCAAACTTTACCGAAAGGTGCGTACTGTCAATACGGATGTGTGGGATCTCGCAAAGGTTAATTTGGATGTGCGTGCACGCCGAAATCAACGCGTATCCGTCGAAAACGCCCGTATCGGCCATGTTCTAAAACTCGTTGTAACTTTGTGTGTGCTCATCGTTTTGAAACGAAACTTATGCCATCAGACTCGTAGCAATACGCTGATCCTGTGACCAAGTTTGGTTTAATTCTGAGAGCGTTGACAAAATCCCGTATTGTGGGCCCCACGGCTCCACTTGACGGGTAATTTTATGATCGGCTCATCAGAATCCAGTTATGAACATACCGTTGGGTTCGTATCATCGTTATGGACTTGTAGATACTAAGTTTAGCGAATTTGGAGAACTTTGTCTCTTGCACGTTTCTCGGTGCGAAGTAGGCCCTATGTGGACCCTACTTTGACCAGGAACTATCAATCTTGTCCCTGTGTCCAAATTAGACTTATAGACATGCAATTCTAGCTATTTGATATCTTCTGAGCATGATGGTAATGATTATTTCAGCAACCGGAGGAGTACCTGCAGATCCCGTGAATACTGGAGCAACAGTTGGAAACCAAATCCCAGGCAAGTGTATATTGCCATACTTGTAGTACTTGCTACATAATATTCTCTTGATTTTTTTATATGTTATATGTTCAACCTAGGACCGTGTGACATTGCTTAGCGTCCGAATAATGTTCGGATGTCAACGCCGTACGCGGAGTTGTGTAACGTCACCTAGAAGTTGATATCGCGACCCTATATATCTTCGTGCTTGCATTATCAAGTACGTCATACCATAGGACACTTGACACTGTTCATGAGACATAATCTTCTTGAGATATTCATGGTGATTCTGTATAGGTTACAGGATTTGTGACATAGACTTTATACATACGCTTAGTTATCATTATGACTTGCTGCATTAGATATAATCTTGCGTGTCATGGACATGAGACGTGTGATTACATTGGGTGGAGAGAGTTTTATCATACAAAGGCTGATTATATATATGTAGTTTTATGGAGGTGCCTTAGACTCTGAACAGAGCTTTGGTGCAAGTTCAAGCCCTTCGAGATAAATGCGGCTATGGGTTTCTTCGACACAGCCGATGGTAGTTTTAACTTGAATATGATTAATGCTCTCATTTGCATATCACATAGCTGGTTACATAGTTTACCCTATTGATTCATTTATTATTGTACTGTATTTACTTTGTCTTGAGTTATTCTTGTACATTGCTATGTCCCCTGAGGACCTGGAATCCGGATTATGTCCCCAGGATTAGCAGAGGAGATCTACCCCGAGGTGTACGGGACAGGAGCAAACATTGGAGCAATACCAGAACCAGAGGACGAGGTGATCGCAGAGGATTTCTCTTGAGTATCTGGTTTATTATACTCAGTTATTTCTATTTGTTGGACTTCTATTTCCTATCTATTGAACTGCTGTATCAGACATATTATCGAGTTGTTCTGTCACGTCCCAGTCCCAAAAATACGTAGGACTAGGACACGTAAGCATGCCAGCCGCTTAGATATGGCAACTCCAATATATGGAAACCAAATCCATACGTACGCTGTAATATGAATATAAAATCCACAAGTGGTATAAACATATGTCACAAGTCACATGGTACAATCTAAATCTCATCAATAGAAAATCAATATAAATGAATAACCAGCATCTATATAACTAGATCTCCATAAAAGTATCTAAGGATGATAGTTGGATGGAAACAAATCCACTACCAACTCGAATATAAGAACAAATAAGATATAAGTACATCACAACAACACCATATAGGAATACCAGCTAACAATCACGGGCTCGAAGAGAGGACATCCACGAAACATATATATCCATCCAATCTGCGCTCCTGCAAATACTCAAGGACAGATACACCTAGCAGAGGACCAGGTCCTCAGAGGGACGTAACAAGATACAGAAAATACGAGCCAATTTGAATACAGTAAACATGCATATAATTTGAAAAAAAATAAGTACGCTGTACAAGACCATCTATATGAATGCAAATGAGGACAACTTTTCGACGTATGGGCAAGGGTAGGCTACTCGATCTAATCCTCACAACCTCACGCTCGTCAGTGGACATCATCAGCCGACATACCTCTGGGGTAGCGACCCTCGGACTCCATCAATCGACATACCTCTCGGGTAGCGACCATCGGACACGACCACCATAGTGCGTGCTAGTGACTACGGTGTTACCAGAGTGGTTAAAAGCCCATACGCCTAATGATTGTCCTCTATGATACTAAGTGCCATGTGTGTGTCAACATATATAATGTATAGTAATGACTGAAAGAAAACTACACATGCAAGAATAAACAGAAATGCAATAAATATAAAGAAATATAAATAGCATACAAAAATACTGTAATAATTTGGCAAGGTATCTTGCCTGGCAAGAAAGCTGCAAAAATGTAATGTCCCGATGTCAACTCCAAGAGTCAGAAGCTACGACCACAGAATGAACATCTCCGGATTCTGAAATAAACATCGCCAACATTCCCAGAATAAGCAAAATAGCTAAAAAACATATCATTTTCGTCCAATTTGGACACAGGGGCAAAACGATAATTTCGGATAAAAGTGGGGTCCACGTGTGGCCCACTTTGCACCGAAAAGCGTGTCAAAGGTAACAGTCTCTAAATGGGGCAAAATATAGGTCAAACAACTCTAAATGTCAATACGAACCCAACGGTATGTCCAAATGTAGATTCCGATGGGCCGAACATAATTTTGTCGAAAAAGTCAACTATGGGGCCCGCCAATTGGCGATTTGGTCAATCCGTCTCAGAATTGCATAAAAATTGGGTCACAGGAGCAGCGCGTTACCACGAGTCCAGTGGCGCAAGTTTCGTCACAACCTGCTAAAGCGTGCACAAAATACGCGCGAGTTCCACAAAAGTTGCGACACGGGGTGTGTCCGCGGATACGGCCTGATTCCGGCGCGCACACGCGTCCGAATCAGTTCCCATGAATTTTTACGTGTCCGGTTACGCTGCGTGCACCGTTCGGTACACTTGGTACACGGTGGGGCGGTCCCGTTTGGCGGGATGCGCACCGTTTTCCAACTTTTGGAAATCTTGAAAAAATGGGTTCGCGAGATTTTGTGACGAATTTAATTCTGTCCACAACAGCTAATAATCTAGGGTTATTTAACAAAAAATAAACTAAGTCAAGTGTTCTATACATATCAAAAAGAATCACCGAATTCGGATCTCTGTGGTGAGAGATACGAACTCGGCAACATGGGTGGTCACCGCAGTTTTCTGCGATCCCAGAATTTGGTCTGCTCGTGCCAACTTGGGCGCTGTTTTTGCCTATGGGTACACGTTGTTCGAGGTCTGCTATTATACAAATATGGAAGAGGTTTAAGGGGTGAGCATAACGGTGAAGACGGAATGGCGTTTGGTTGAGCGAGTCGACGGAAAACAACTCCGGAGCGAAGGCACCTCGTGTGGGAATCTGCAGTGCGCGAGGTCGGGGTCGTCGGGATGGTTTGGACGGCCTGACGGGGTTCTCTGGCTGCGGTGGCGGCTCTAGATGAGAAGTGGGGGTCTGGAGATTTTAGGTTAGGTTTTTATCAAATAATATATATATATATATATGAATAGGAATAGGAAAGAGAGGATTCGGTTTGGTTTGGGTTTGCCGCGTCGGGGGGGGGGGTCTTTGCTGGTTTGCTGGAAAGTGGGAATTAAGGTGGGCGTGCTCTATTTGCTAAGGGGTCTAAGGAGTGGCTGTGGAATATATGTGGTAATGGATTTGCAAGTTGTTTGCTAAGTTATAGTAAGTTATTAGTAATAGTATTATTATTATTATTAGTTAATCATTATTTAATAATTCTTTTTTTTTCTCTTCTTCTACTTAAATATATATATATATACATATATATATATATTTGTATATATATATATATATATATATATATATATATATATATATATATATATATATATATATATACTCATAAGAACATTTATTTATTAGAATAATGCACACCGTTGGCTAACAACTGCTCAAGGGATCTTCTACATGGAATAAATTTCGAAAAATTCCTGATGGTCCCATAAATCCTCTAAGTGCCCCAACACCTAAAATAAAAATTAATAAAAATTTATTTCTCCTATTTAGCACATAATTACCATAATTAAATTATTAATTAATAAAAAAATAATAAATACGATTTTTAGAAATAGGAGTTTTATATTCTACCCAACTTATAAAAATTTTGTCCTCGAAATTAAAACTAAGTCGTGGTAGAAAGTTAAGGGTGGTATAAGATTTGCATTGTTTAAAATGCAAGGCTAAGTTTAAAGGGGTGGACGATGTTGCGTGTTGCACATTCCAAAAATTATGGAAAAATCCACATGAGCAAAAAATAGGTTTCTTCATGTATCATGTCCAACGTTGTGGACACCTAATGCTCTTTTGTATAAAAGCGCCCAAAAATTAAAAAATTGCACAAAGATGAGAATTGGATGATGGGCACGTCTAGGATAAGGGTGTAGAATTTGTAAGAAGGCAATGGCTAGTGTAGTGCTCCAATTATTGAAGCACGATAAGGTGCGCTAAGTGATATAATATATCAAAATTAAATAAAAATATCGTGTTCTATTTCTACTGGATTCAATATAGCCTTAGACTCACTATCTAAGCCAAGTAGGTCTAATTTTGGGTGGGGGGTTCACAATCTACCGAACTTAAAATTTATCCATCTATCACCTAAGGCTATACATCTAGGAAAACTATTCCTCAAATTATTTAATCATATTATTCAATCCTCAAATTTTTAACACCAAACATATCACCTATGATATGCCCTTAATCAATTATAAAAGAAGGTCGCTAAGTCATGTGATTAGCCTTATGGGGTATATCTAGAACTTATCAGTGTGTCTACTTATACCAGCACGAGGTTTCGTCTTTCCGAAATAAGGGAAGACGGAGAGCAATAATAAAGAACTCAAGGTGAAGGTGATAGAATACAAGTACGAGGTTCAAAGAGATTTAAGGAATTCGAAAAGAGAGTTGTCAGGACAGTTGTGGATTGAATTCCTATTTTTGGTAATTTCCTATTTACATGCTCGTATCAGTACAGTTATGTAACCGATACGATGTGTCAGACATATCTAGGGGCAAGTATATCTGTCTACTACCATATATCTCAATCCACGTAAAGTAGTCATGCGAAGAGCGAACCAAGCGCACTAAGGTTAGCTAGACCTTAATACAACGATTCTGATTAGGCAATTGTATCATTGTGTGCACCCAATAATACATATGCCATGAGCAAGCTCGATAAAAGAATAAGCTTGCAAAAACTAGGCTATAATAGCAGCATAAATCAAGGTAGTACAACAAACATAAATACGCTGGATTATGATGAAAGAAGGTACATAACAATTCAAGTTCACAAAAAAATAAGACTCTACAATCTCTACAGTTGTCATACTAACTCCCTGTCTAAGTCGTTAGTCGACTAAATTGGGGTATGAGCCTCTAAGTTCTACAGTCTGGAAAAAAAAACACTATCGTCTTACGCTAGCATACAATAAATGTCATTCAGTTACACTTCAATATTAGGTCAAAAGACTATGTGATACTATATTGTGAGGTATACTACCCAACTTATAACAATAAACTAGTACTGTAATTGTCTTAAGGATACTGCAGAAACTCCTGTTAAGGTCTACGAGAAGGGGTCTTGGTACTTATTAGGGTATCCTCTATACTAGGGTCAAATATTATGGTCAAACTTCTAACTAACTCTAGTAGTATCTATACTACTCCCAAGTCCTCATAATACATCAAGGGGTAATGGTAAACCAATCTAGAGGTAAGAAATTCTAGGGTTCACTAGATATTCTAAACTTAGTGGTGTGTCTATATTCTCGTTGTATTCTTAATAGGTGTGCTACCATAATCATCATCCTAATAACATGGGTTCCTATATTCTAGCAGAGGGCTATACTCAAAGAACTATTAGGGAAGTACAGGAATCAAGCAGGATACAATTATTCAGATAGAACAGATAGGAGGAAGATGAATCATAGTCAATTGTGGATGAGACCCTATACTCTATTCTTAGGTGCATGCTTGTTCGGTACAGTAACGTAACCGAGACAATATGCTCTTGACCTGCATTGGCCACCACAAAAACATGTCACGTCCCAGTCCCAAAAATACGTAGGACTAGGACACGTAAGCATGCCAGCCGCTTGGATATGGCAACTCCAATATATGGAAACCAAATCCATACGTACGCTGTAATATGAATATAAAATCCACAAGTGGTATAAACATATGTCACAAGTCACAGGGTACAATCTAAATCTCATCCACAGAAAATCAATATAAATGAATAACCAACATCTATTGTCACGCCCCAGTCCCAAAATACCGAGGGACTGGACACGTGGCAATGGCCAGCAGCATGTACCGATGGACAAACCCAAGTTAATGGATCCATCGGACATACTTAAGCTGTATAACATCAGTCAGGGTTTACTAATCTCATCCACAAATATATGATAGCAACATCATCAAATGAAATATCTAAACAACAACCAGGCAAAGTAAATAAATCGGAGAACAATCCGATATTAAGTCTGTTACATAAGTTCTCAAAGACAGGAATTAAAGAGTTCAATTAAACAGGAATAAAGTTTATTGGCCATAAGACTGAGCATGGTGAAGCAGTTGTTCAGGAGAAGTCCTCAGCGGTCACCTCGTCCTCAGGTTCAGGTACTGCTTCGAGTAGTGCCCCTGTTCCGTACACCTCAGGGTAGATCTCGTCTGCTATAACTGGAGAACAAAACCAGGTCCTCAGAGGGACGTAACAAGGTACAGAAGAATACGAGCCATAATACAGTGAATGAGCATGTAAGTCAACCAAAATGTTAAACACAAGAGAAGTACAAGATATTAATAAGTTTAAGACAGTGGTATGCCGATGTTACTATCAAACAAATCCAGTTAAATAATTAAAACCAGCTAAGTGATCATGCAAGTGAGAGTTATTATTCATACTCAGGCTGAGACTACTACAGGATCAGTGATAAGAAACCATAGCAGTGATTCTCGAAGGGCCAGTACAGGTGCCAAAGCTCTGTGTCAGAGACTAGGACACTTCCAGATAACAGATATATATATAATATAATCAGCCTTGATATGGTAATACTCTCCCCACCCAATGAATCTCACGTCACAGATCTCAATGTTCATGTTACGCAAGATTGAAACTAATGCAGCTAGTCAGGATAAAACATAAAGCTCAAGTTATGAAATCTATATCCTAAAAATCCCCTTGAATAATCAGGAAGATTCTGTATCATGCTTTGTGTCAGGTGTCCTGGGGATAAAGTATTTGATAGGGCAAGTACCACAGTCACAGAAATTAGAGCAAGAGATTCAAAATGAATTAAATACTGCATTTAATGGCAAGGTACACTTGCCTGGATTTCCTGTTTCAAATGTAGCTCTGGCAATAGCTGGATTTGCAAAGACTGCTCCTGTTGCTGAAACAAACATCACCATCAGATCCAGAACACTTCAATCAGCTAGGAACGCCTGTCCTTGAGTCCAATTTGGAGACAAGGGCAAAAACGTCATTTTCGGGTCAAGGCGGGGTCCAGATGTGGGCCGCTTTGCACCGAAAACCGAGTCAGGGTCAAAGGTCTCAAAAACAGTCCAACTTAGTGTCAACAGGTCAGGAACGATGATACGAACCCAACGGAACTTCCAGAATTGGATTCCGATGAGCCGTTCTCAAAATCGCCCGTCGGATGGAGCCTGTGGGGCCCACGACACACGATTTTGTCAACGTTCTCAGAATCGAACCAAACTTGACCCACAGGACCAGCGTATTGCTACGAGTCCAATGACGCAAGTTTCGTCTCGATCTGACTTGTGTACACTAAGTTACAGCGAGAAACAGAAAGTACGGATACGGGGCGGTGTCCGCGGATACTCACTGATTCCGGTGTGCACGCACATCCGAATCAGCTTCTGCGAAAGCCCGCACGTCCGTATCAACGATGCTCACGTGTCGGTGAAGACCGCACGTGACCAAGTCGTCCCGTTTGGCGGGGCGTACCCAGTTCCGGGGTGAAACAGGGCTAAGTTTTTTTCCTGTTTTTGGATCGCGGTGTGCGATCACCACAGGACGCGATGCCCCGAACGGTTTGTCCGGGCACCGAGAGGGTCATACAGGCTACGCGATACAATTTACGGAATCGAATTCCGAGCTACGAGTCAAAAGTTACAGATACCTAAAGTGGGCTGAAAACCAAGTCCTCGTATCCTCGAGTCGTGTCCGACACAAGTTCAAAATTAGGGTTTAGGGTACTGTGTCCGACACTGTGCTGTGTCCGCACTGTGTCCTAGGGTTCAGGCGTTAGATCTCGTCGGAGGAACTCACGGAGCTTGCCGGAGGTTGCGCTGGCCGTCTGGCGGAGGTGGAGCGGCACTCGTGGAGGCGTCGGCTACGGTCTGGGCGGCCGGCGGAGATGGGCTCGGGGACGGCTGGAGGAACAGCGCGCGGGGAGGCTCGCTGGGCGGAGCAGCGTCGGGATCTGGAGTAGGCGGGTCCGGCGAGGCAGAGGGGTTCGAGTGTGGAGTCGGGCGGCCGGCGCAGCGAGGCGGCGTTCGCAGCGGGGCTAGGGTTCCGGTAGGGGAGGATCCATCGGCGGGTTGGGCTTTTATAGGGCGGAACGGAAGATCGACCGCCGGAGGTTGAGGAAGGGGAGGCGACGTCGGTTGAGGGGAAGGGAAGAGAAGGAGGCGGTGGCGGCGGTTACAGAGAGGGGAGAGGAAGGGGTTCCGGCGGGCGGCGGGCGTTACACGGCGGCGGGGAAGGGATTCGTCGGGCAGCGGTTGGGGAGAGGAGAGAGATCGGGTCCGGGTCTCGGGCTGGCGGATGCGGGTTGGGCTGACCCGCCCGACCCGCTAGGCTAGGGGATGGGCCGGGTGAGGTTATGGGCTGGGCCGATCTATGGGTTGGGCCGAATCCAATTTAATAAATAAATAAAATCCTTTAAACCTTAATTAATTTAAATAATTAAATAAGTAATTATTTTTAGGGGTTTTAAAAATAGATCCAGGGCCCAATAAATTCTAGAAAAATTACCCTAGGTCTAGATTTTCATTTTACACCATAAAATATTATTTTCATAATATTTTAATACCATTTAATATCAATTAAAAATCCTTCAATAATTTAAAGAACCTGAATTTAATTCCAGAAAAATATCAGAAAAATACAGTAAATTGGGGAAAATTCCATATTATCAAATTTTGAAAATCAGGGGGATTACATCTATATAACTAGATCTCCATAAAAGTATCTAAGGATGATAGTTGGATGAAAACAAATCCACTACCAACTCGAATATAAGAACAAATAAGATATAAGTACATCACAACAACACCATATAGGAATACCAGCTAACAATCACGGGCTCGAAGAGAGGACATCCACGAAACATATATATCCATCCAATCTGCGCTCCTGCAAATACTCAAGGACAGATACACCTGGCAGAGGACCAGGTCCTCAGAGGGACGTAACAAGATACAGAAAATACGAGCCAATTTGAATACAGTAAACATGCATATAATTTAAAAATAAATAAGTACGCTGTACAAGACCATCTATATCAATGCAAATGAGGACAACTTTTCGACGTATGGGCAAGGGTAGGCTACTCGATCTAATCCTCACAACCTCACGCTCGTCAGTGGACATCATCAGCCGACATACCTCTGGGGTAGAGACCCTCGGACTCCATCAATCGACATACCTCTCGGGTAGCGACCATCGGACATGACCACCATAGTGCGTGCTAGTGACTACGGTGTTACCAGAGTGGTTAAAAGTCCATACGCCTAATGATTGTCCTCTATGATACTAAGTGCCATGTGTGTGTCAACATATATAATGCATAGTAATGACTGAAAGAAAACTACACATGCAAGAATAAACAGAAATGCAATAAATATAAAGAAATATAAATAGCATGCAAAAATACTGTAATAATTTGGCAAGATATCTTGCCTGGCAAGAAAGCTGCAAAAATGTAATGTCCCGATGTCAACTCCAAGAGTCAGAAGCTACGACCACAGAATGAACATCTCCGGATGCTGAAATAAACATCGCCAACGTTCCCAGAATAAGCAAAATAGCTAAAAAGCACATCCCTTTCGTCCAATTTGAACACAGGGGCAAAACGGTAATTTCGGATAAAAGTGGGGTCCACGTGTGGCCCACTTTGCACCGAAAAGCGTGTCGAAGGTAACAGTCTCTAAATGGGGCAAACTATAGGTTAAACAACACTAAATGTTAATACGAACCCAATGGTATGTCCAAATGTGGATTCCGATGGACCGAACACAATTTTGTCCAAAAAGTCAACTATGGGGCCCGCCAATTGGCGATTTGGTCAATCCGTCTCAGAATTGCGTAAAAATTGGGTCACAGGAGCAGCGCGTTACCACGAGTCCAGTGGCGCAAGTTTTGTCACAATTTGACAAACGTGCACAAAATACGCGCGAGTTCCACAAAAGTTGCGACACGGGGTGTGTCCGCGGATACGGCCTGATTCCGGCGCGCACACGCGTCCGAATCAGTTCCCATGAATTTTTACGTGTCCGGTTACGCTGCGTGCACCGTTCGGTACACTTGGTACACGGTGGGGCGGTCCCGTTTGGCGGGGCGCGCTCCGTTTTTCAACTTTTAAAAATCTTGAAAAAGTGGGTTCGCGAGATTTTGTGACGAATTTAATTCTGTCCACAATAGCTAATAATCTAGGGTTATTTAACAGAAAATAAACTAGGTCAAGTGTTCTACACATATCAAAAAGAATCACCGAATTCGGATCTCTGTGGTGGGAGATACGAACTCGGCAACATGGGTGGTCACCGCAGTTTTCTGCGATCCCAGAATTCGGTCTGCTCGTGCCAACTTGGGCGCTCTTTTCGCCTATGGGTACACGTTGTTCGAGGTCTGCTATTATACAAATATGGAAGAGGGTTAAGGGATGAGCATACCGGTGAAGACGGAACGGCGTTTGGTTGAGAGAGTCGACAGAAAATAACTCCGGAACGAAGGCACCTCGTGTGGGAATCTGCAGTGCGCGAGGTCGGGGTCGTCGGGATGGTTTGGACGGCCTGACGGGGTTCTCTGGCTGCGGTGGCGGCTCTAGATGAGAAGAGGGGGTCTGGAGATTTTAGGTTAGGATTTTATCAAATAATATATATATATATATATATATATATATATATATATATATATATATATAGGAATAGGAATAGGAAAGAGAGGATTCGGTTTGGTTTGGGTTTGCCGCGTCGGGGGGGGGGGGTCTTTGCTGGTTTGATGGAAAGTGGGAATTAAGGTGGGCGTGCTCTATTTGCTAAGGGGTCTAAAGAGTGGCTGTGGAATATATGTGGTAATAGATTTGCAAGTTGTTTGCTAAGTTATAGTAAGTTATTAGTAATAGTATTATTATTATTATTAGTTAATCATTATTTAATAATTCTTTCTTTTCTCTTCTTCTTCTTAAATATATATATACATATATATATATATATATATATATATATATATATATATATATATACTCATAAGAAAATTTATAGATTAGAATAATGCACACCGTTAGGCTAACAACTGCTCAAGGGATCTTCTACATGGAATAAATTCCGAAAAATTTCTGATGGTCCCATAAATCCTCTAAGTGCCCCAACACCTAAAATAAAAATTAATAAAAATCTATTTCTCTTATTTAGCACATAATTACCATAATTAAATTATTAATTAATAAAAAAAAATACGGTTTTTAGAAATAGGGGTTTTACATGTTCCCCGAGATATTTTATTGAGACTTGTTGATTATTAGTTCATCTTGATGAATCTGATATTGATTGTATTTATCTTCTGTGGATGAGATTAGTATCGTAGACCTTTATTGTTGTTTTACAGCTTAAGTACACCATAATGGGTCCATTAAATTGGGTTTGCCCATCGGTGTGTGCTGCTGGCCATTGCCACGTGTCTAGTCCCGCTGTATTTTGGGACAGGGACGTGACACTTGCAGGACGTGTCCGATTTACAACAGTTCTGTGTACGCATCCAAAATTCTAAGATAATATAAACCAAGTTGATATATGCAAATTTTATTAAAGATAATACTAAAATATAAATTAAATTAACCATGAAAGTAACCAAGAAAGTAGTTTAAATCAAAACGTCCAAAATGCCCTGAATTAATACAATATCGTTAGGTTCCGTTTGGTTCGCGAAAAAAAAGAAAAGAAAATCAATTTCTTGTTTTTTTTTTCTTTCATTTTCTTTAAAAAATTATAATTTTTATCGATTTTTCTTTCAGGTGTTTTGAAATGTCAAAAAAATTGGAAAATAAGTGAATACTTGACATCGTTTGGTTCGTGGACGTGGAAAGAAAAAAAAAAATCAATTCCTTGCTCTCTTTTTTTCTTTTGAAAATTACAATTTCTATGGATTTTTCTTTTTGGTGTTTGAAAATGACAAAAAAAATATGAGAAATTTATTTGACACCCAAACATAGGAAATTATTACAAGTCCATGATTTTGCAAGCCAAACGAGACCTTAAGATAAAAAAGTGAATTCTTGGATGGTAGAGGGAACCCTTTTCTCTCCATATTTTTTTATATATTGGTAATCACTTTTCTTTTTTCTTTCATTCTTTTGACATTTAAATATAGAAAATAAATAATCTTTTTATTTTTTATTTTTTCCAACATCATGATTGTTCAAAACAAACGATGCTAGCGAATGAACAACAGTCCCACTATGGATATATTAGGATCACCCAACACTTACACTATAGCCAATTTGACACTTCCTCTGTGTTCCAAAAGCCTTTTATAATTTTTGAAAGGGTATGGATTACCTCCATCAAGTACACTTGTAGGGGTATGGATTATCTCCCTCCCAGTTTAGTCTCTATTAATCAAAATGCAAAAGCCATTTAAAAAAAAAGAAAGGTAAAGAAATATATCTATTCTACTATATAATGAGAAAAGTAGGCTTCACCGTGAAAGTTTTTTTTTTCAAAAATACCCTTCAATATATTCTATTCTACTACATAATGAGAAAAGTAGGCTTTATAGTGGAAATTTTCTTTCCAAAAATATCCTTCAATATATTTTATAATACCTACAATAAATTCTAATGACAATCATTTAAGAAATGTATTAATATATTATAGAAATCGAGAGTTCATACTACTTGCTAAGTTTTTTAAGCTATTACCAAAGAATTCGAAGAGTTGAATTCTTAACCTATATAATTAAAAACAGTAGAGTTAAACCAACTCATCAAAATTATCCACTCCAAGATACGTACAAAATACGTGCATATATACTAGCATATTAAAGTTAAAGATTTGTAGGGATAATATAGCAGGCATGTCTTCATCTCCAGTTCTAAATTATGAGTCCACAGAATTCTACAGGGGGTTAGGTGTACCTGCTCCACTTCATTTATCCACTCTTTGGAGTTGATGGTTTCTCAGTTGCAGCTCTGAATTTCAAGTAATTACACATACACAACCACCACACAGAACCACTCCAACTGTTTCAATTCTCACATAAATGATGTGATAGAAAACGAAACCAAACTCTGGCTGCCACAACCTAGGGATAAGCGTTTATTAATATATTACGTTTCAATTAAATCAAAATAGATAAAATTAAATAAACCAAAATTTTAAAATATAAAATATCGAAATCAAATCAAAATTAGCCAAATCGAAACTAAACGAAACTAAATAACCGATTCGGTTTGTTCGGTTAGACTATTTCTATTGTTTAATGGATCATACCTAAAATTAAAATCGTGGTTAAATTTTATTAAAAACTATATATTTTTATATACACGTCTGTTGTGTTTCAAAGTTACACCCAAAGTTATATACATATCAAAGTTGGACTTCAAAATACATACATAGAATTGTGGTTTTCAAAGTATATGCATTTTTTAATCACAAAATATGCATTTAATTGAGAATATTTACATAATTGCATAAGTCTTCTTTGGTTTTCGGTTTTGAACCGAAATCGAATAAGAAATTTTATTATTTTCAAAACCGAAATGGTAATGGAACCGATTTTTTTTTTAAATGAACCGAATCGGTTCGGTTCGGTTCGATTCGGTTTTCGATCCCAAACCAAATAGTTCTCACCTCTACTACAAACCCAAGCGTTGCGAAGTTGATCGAATTTTGTAACTGAACCATCTGGTAAACCTCTTGGTTATTTAAGTTAGACCTAAAGCTTTAAATAGAAGAATATGAAATCGGGATCTAGACGGGGCCAGCCCGGATGATTGGATTGTGTTAACCCGAGCTAATTTTGGTTCATTACCAAATATGATAAAATAGCGACGTTTTTAGCGACGTCATAATAAAACGTCGCTAATATTAAAGACTAGAGCGACTCCTAAAATAAACGTCGCTATACGTCGTTGTTGGCGACACATAGCGACGTTTAACGACTGTACTTCGATTTTTTAAAGAATAGTCGCTATAAGCTTCTTTAACGTCGCTAAACGTCGCTGATTTTTATGATTTAGCGACGTTTAGCGGCGTATTTACCGACGTTGCTTTTTCTGATTTTTAGCGACGTCGCTAACGTCGCAAAATTTTCAATTAGCGACGTCTATTGATGACGTCGCTAATTTTTTTAATTAGCGACGTTTAGCGACGTCTATTGATGACGTCGCTAAACTTTTTAATATAGGGTTCATGGTTTCATTTTCCCCCATTCTGTCGATCCTAAAATTTTGAAACCCCCCTTACCTCCCCCCTTCCAGTGAAGTACTCCCCCTCCGGCATCCTCCTCCCTCCCCCGTCCCTACCCCCCCCCCCCACCGGCTCTCTCCCCTATGTGCTTCGGCTCTCCCCTCCCCCCTCTGTGCTCCGACTCTCCCTCCGCCTTCGGCTCTCCGATCAGTCGACCCCCCTCATCGGTTAGGTAAACCCTAACCCTACTTCTCATGACACTGATACGGACACTCACAGATATTTTGACACAGACACACACCATAATTATTCTGACATTGGCACGGACACACTAACACTGATATAGAGTGTATGTTTGTGTATGAAGTGACTGGTGCCTTATAGCCTATTCGAAATGACACTGTCATGGACACACTGACACTAACACTGACACGGACACACAACAATGGGAGGTAAAGTCATACGGGTGATATGCTTGTGCTACAAACTAGGGTTTGTGAACTTAAGAATCATTTATAGAGATTGCTTGCTAGTTTTCTCCCACCACGTGTTTGTTGAAATGACAAGTTGGTCATTCTTGGCTTGATTCTTAGTTTTACCCTTGATTATATTTTTTTATACTCATTAGAATAGGTATATATAAGTTTTAAGTGTGTGTGTGTGTGTGTGTGTGTGTGTGTGTGTGTATATGTGTGTGTGTGTGTGTGTGTGTGTGTGTGTTTTAGCTTTGTTGTGTTGGTGTTGTGACATGGAGGTGACGAGAAGGGGATGTGGTGCTCGGGTTTCAGAGCAGTCAAGTACTTGTGGAGAGTGTTATTAGCAGTGGAGGTGAGTGTTCTCAGATATTAGGGGTGATTGACAAGTTATGAGTGACAACAACTGATGTAATACCAATAATTAGAAGAGCAGCATCAACAACAAGCATTAACAGCAGTAGTAGCACGAAAGCATAGTAGCAGCAGCAACATTTAGTTGCAACAGCAGCAACAATTTGTAATTAGAGCAGCAACAAACAATAGGGAGGCAAGACAGTAGCTGTTTGCAATGCCTACAAATGGCATTAGCCTAGGCAGCACCTGATGGGGGTAGCAGCATCTAATGTATGAGAGAAAATGTGGGCATGGTGTGGGGTAGAAGCAATTATATGAGTTATGTGAGAAATATTGAGTAGTACAGCGGTAGCAACTCGTGGCTAGGAAGTAGTTAATTGCATTGCCTTTATACTTCATAACCGTTGATTTAGGGGATTCCTTTGATATTATATATATAGGATGTGGTCGGGATGTTGGGTTATATGAGAAGTGCTGCAAGTAGTGTGGGAGAGTGGCAATTTGGTTATGACACGACACGTGATATGACACCGACCCTAACCCAAAGTCGAGATACGACACAGACCCTAACCCTATCTAAGTTAATTAGACGCAGTCTTGGGTATCAAGTGAGGTATGGTGGTTGGATCACACCTGAGCAGTGGACTGCGATGAGGCTAGATTCAATGATCCAAGGTACAATGAAAAGTTTGAGAAGGCCAAGGCGGCTAAGAAGAAGGCAGCAAAGTGGTGTGGTGGCTCGATTTCGATGACGGAATATTTTCGTCGTTTGGTATATATTTTTATTTTAGATATATTATTTTAATAAAAGTACGATAAAATGGTAGTAGGATAAAATATTTTATTTTAGTACTAAATAATATATTTTTAACAGGTACAGAGGGGTGAGGATGCCAACATGGTGACCGTCTTCCTGGCCACCCATTGAAAGGACAGAAATCTCATTGATGAGAGGGCCTCGTAGACCTATGTAAGTATTACTTTACTTTGTATTAATTTTAATATAACTTAGGAAATATGCAAATAAATATCCATGTAGTTAGTAATAAGTACCTTAGACATTAGCAATTATCGAGTATCCAAACTTTCTAGGCCAAGTATCTTAGGCTGCGTGAGCGAGCGACTGCTAGTGCACCTACAGCGGGAGAGGTTGGTACTTTCTCGCAGCCCTATCCAGCTACGTCGACAGACGTGTTGTGGGTGACCGCCGCTGGTGGTCTCCAGAGGGGTATATACTACGGTACGAGATCCTATGACTCCCTTGTTGTGACACAGTCCTCTAGGGCCTCCACTGCAAGTGCGCATTCCCCACAACCCTTGCAGGCGTCGGCCCTAGTCCAGGAGACCGTTGACCGTCAGATTGCGTCTCTCTATGACTGTCACGTCCCAATCTCTCGCAAGCTCAATCGTCCCCATTGAACATGAATCATCACGTTGTAGTGCTCCTGCAGGACAATCGTTCTCATCGGGACGTGATGCCGTACGAGCCTGGAGTTGTGCTCGCACAAGGCGATGTTGTCAAACACCAAAGTTATCATCGAAACGACCAAGTTATAACAAAAGTCAAGTATTGTGTACCAATCATACATCATAGTATAAGCAGCGAAGCTCTCGATAGGGTCCAAATGAAATGTCATAATTCGAGAATCCCACAAAGGTTAATATAATACTCTTGCTCTTTCTCTAGTCCACAAAGGTACTTACCATTCATACATCATGTCCCGTATATCCAAGCAGCGCCACTACACCTGCGTACCTGAAATAATGCCCACAAATGTGGATCAGTACACAGCCGTACTGGTGCGCGGGATAACCCACTCGTCTAAGCCGATACTAAGTAAAAATAGTGAATGCAAACAGTTATATGGTGATCTTTCTAGTTGAATCCTAGATTTGTTTCATGGCACATGTATGACATGTTAAGGAAAGCTGTAAATCAATTTAAGCACGCAAGCATTCAACTCAAGCCAATCGACAAGTAATAAATAACCAACTCGAAGGAAACTAGCATGCAAACCGTCCTACTCAAACCCAAGCAACACGAGAACCTTATCGAACCATTTCCCATCTCAATATCCATCCTCAATCCAAACCACAATCCAATCTCGATATGCACACTCTTGCCGAGGCAAGGTGGTCGCCGCCTATGCAAAAAACATAAACCAAAGCAAAGCAAAGCAAAGCAACTCTTATCTATATGAAGTCAATGGCCAAGCCATAAAGGACGTTGATCGGACTGATCAAGTGCAGTTCTACCCGATCCAGACCGAGTAGCTAGCCTGCCTGGTCGTATCGAACTACCGGCACCGCGCCCAAGGCACGTTACCATTGTCTCCTCCATGGTCGAACGGTCCCGGTGCTCCGGAGCCTATCCCGTTCGAGGAGACGAAACCCTGTGCAACACAGGTTGTCCGTGACATGCAGACACCAAGTAGGTATGATGAGAGGATCGAACATTCTCGCCCCACCAAGCGATCCTAGACTCATCCAACCAAAATCCAACCAAATATTCATAACCAAATATCCATAACCATTCTCCAACATATAGCCCAAGGCACAAATCTCAAGTTATTTCCATAGGCACAATGTCGCTTCTCAATACAGTATTTCCAATTGGTGCAACACCCCTCACTCAGAACAATCCCATGGCACAATGCCCCAACAGTGGCACAATGCCCTCACCGATGCAGTTGTTTGGTTTCGAACCACAACTGCACGCTTTGCTTGACAAAGCGCCCAAATGATACTCGTGCACGGATGCACGCTCGCTCGCCCAAATTTTCGATGTTCCAACCAAGATATATGATTCCAACTGCTTCTCCAACTGCCCCAAATATAATCCAACTCTAGCTCCAACTATCCATATGCGCAAATCAATTCAAGCCACAATCCTATCCAAGCAAACGACGTACACTCTATGCACGCCTCAGTGTGATGATTCCCAAGTTTCAGTTCAAGTATTCAAGCCTTTACGTGTGTTCCATATTATTAGGCATGAATGAGTAGAGGAGAAGGGGCAGAGCCCACTCACCAAGTTTGATTCCGTTAAGCATCATGTCATGCCGATACGGCCGATCCCTTGAACTCGTGGTCCGATGCAAAGCACGATCTACTCAACTGGTATGAACGTGCGAGCAGGCCGTGCTCTCCAAATCATCCGACCGATCGGACTAAAATTCAGCTATCTCAGTACTGCTCTGAACGAACACCTGATTTCCATCGAACTCCGCTAACGATCTGCACATGAAACCAACTAAAATTAATACTTGTTCCCAAATCCAACAAATTAAAATATAACCAGCTATTGCCTCATTCAATCCGACTCAGCGTAACGCACCGTACGGTTGTGGGGCGTTACAATGACGAGTTGCTGCGAAGGATGGAGGAACAGCCCCTGTCCCAGCCGTAGGAGGACGATGCGACGCTCATCGCATGATTTGATACACTCGAGCGCAGCATCATGGAGCTCAGGAATATGAAAGCTGATCTTAGAGCGTTGACAGAGCGCAGCGTGACGGAGATGTAGGCATCACAACTGTCCATGAGCGAGAGGCTGACGATGATGCATGATTCAATGGTTCATAGTATTACGATGTTGTTATCTACCATGAATTCATACAACCATCGACTAGCAGCGTTGGAGTAGATACCTTCTCCTGGTGCGCCTTCATCCACACAGACTCCACCGACATCACTGCCTTCTCCATCGACATCGGTGCCGATTTTACGGGAGCAGTATGATTTATTCTTATACTTGATGCGCGTCGGTGGTCATTCTCCTGCAGATCCGCAGTAGTCCTAGTTAGGATAGTTTACTGGTTGTTTGTGTTTTGACTATGATATTTGGTCATTTATGAATATTATACATTTTTGAGGCTTTTAGACTTTATTTCTTGCACTCAGTTGTGTGGATATTTATTGTTTTCTTTACGACAGATTTTTTCCAAACTCGGTTTATTATTCCAATATTTTGTTTTCTTCAAATTTTACTATATTATTCATATTAAATGTATGTTAATTTACTTGTGTTGAGTGTTCCACCGAAGGGGTCGGCGAACCCAGAGAATTCAACGGAGGGTTGCTCCGGGTCTATTTATATAAATTACGAATTCATAAACTACAGGAAGATTGATTTGTAAATCATTTTATATTCGATTTTTTTTTTACTGAAAATTTAGCGACGTTTAGCGACTATTAGCGATGTTTATATACGTTACTAAATTCGTTGCTAAATTTGTCGCTGAATACGTCGCTAAATACGTTGTTGAATGTCACTAAATTGCTGACATGGTAGTATTTGCCAGGTCAACAAAATACCGCTAAATGTGTTACAAAATATCGCTAAATAGAAAAAATTAGCGACGTTTAGCAACAGACAACACGTCGCTAATTTAGCTACGTTGCGTCCCTAAATGTCGCTAATATGAAAAATATTAGCGACGCAAATACGTCGCTAGAAAATGTCGCTATAGCGACATTTTACGACGTTTTTTCTGTCAGCGACTAGCTTAAATGCGACTTCATTGAAACGTCGCTAATTACGTCGCTAAATTTTTCTGGCGACGTATTTATGCCATTTAGCGACGTTTTCAGACGTCGCTAATTTGACTTATTCTGGTAGTGGTTGTCATTAACTCATAGGGCCTATTTGGCTCGTTGAAAGTGGGGTAAAACTCAGCATAAATTGGAAAGCCGGGTGAACTGCGTCAAGTTCAGCCGTTTGGTTTAAAAGAGGAAACTCAATGAAATGTTGTGATGGGATGCTGCTGCAGTTCCTGTCTCCCTTGTCTTTTGCCCAGTTTTACCACACCCTTTTTTGGGTGAAAGTGGAGAGAAGAAAAGTGTGGGAAGACGAAAAGGTGCTCCTCCGCAGCAGTTTCTTCCCTGTGGAACTCGTCCCCAACCGTGAAAGCTTGAGGTCACCTCTGTCGCACTGTAAATATTTTTCCTTTTTTTGCTCTTCTTCGACAGTTCTTCTTCTTTGGACATACATTTTCGTGAGTATAATCTCAAATTTTCATAGATCTTTGGCCTACGACCATAGATCTACTATTTTGAGACCTAATCTCGAATTTTCAACCATGGATCTGCTGTGACTTGGGTAGATCTACGAGTTTCAAGCTTTAGGTAAAATTTTCACATGAATATCTCCAAGTTTTTCCCCTTTCTCCATATTTCTTCTTCTTCATAAATATATTTTCGTGTTTTTAGCCTTTGATTTCATATATCTATGGCTTACGACCATAGATCTACTGCTTTGGGGTATGATCTCCAATTTTCAAAGTCGGATCTGCTTCGACTGGGATAGATCTAGGAGATTTGAGCTTTAGGTAATTATTTTTCCATGAACATCTACTTGAAAATGTGAATATTTGGGTTGTGATGTACATGTTCAGATCTTTTATATATGTTGGTTTGGTATACTTACATATGTTGTGTCCAATAAATTTTTGAATAATATTTCTGTTAGAAAAAAAGTATACGAAGTAATGAAATTTTTTTTAAACAATATTAATTTGTTTGTACTGTCTATAAAAATTTTATTTGGAATGAGCATAGGACCATTATAATTTATCTAAATATTTTGTCTTGTAGATGGATTTATCCAATCCTAAAACTCCGTTGTTGCAAGCTGCCATCGCAAGTGTAATTACAGTTCTTACAATTATAATTACATTAATGGAGGAGGAGAAAATTGAACAAAGATGTATTCCAAATGAACCATTAATGATAAGAGAGCAATGGAGCAAAGCCCACATGTATCGCATCCTTACGGGCGGTGAACATAACTGTGTCCACTATCTTAGAATGAGTTCTGGCCCTTTCTATAGGCTTGTAAACATGTTGAAGGCCAATGGGTCCCTCCAGGATACAAGACATGTATGTGTAGAGGAGCAAGTAGCACTCTTTCTTTACATGTTGGGACATAAGTCTAAGAATAGGGTTTGTGGCATTGATTTTATCCGTTCTGGCGAAACCATATCTAGATATTTCAGAAAAATACTTCGTGCTATAGG
This sequence comes from Iris macrosiphon, assembly GCA_036927795.1. NCBI lineage: Eukaryota > Viridiplantae > Streptophyta > Magnoliopsida > Asparagales > Iridaceae > Iris > Iris macrosiphon. Next base: position 141,972,128 of record JAYESA010000014.1, read on the forward strand.
TACTATTAAAAAATAATACATGAAGCAACCGAGTGGTGATGTCCTAACCAAGATTAGAGAGTCTCCTGAATGGTTTTCCTATTTTTAGGTAATATACTATTTCATAGTCCGTCGGTTATCTTTAGAATTACTATATTTTGGAAATACATATTACACATGCTCATATTAGAGAGTCTCCTAAGTGAGTTTGTGTATTTGTATGGGATTTATTCAGTTGTAACTACCTTGAGTATCCTATTTATGAGGACCCCGATTTTATGAGAAGTTTTTGGGCTATGTTGTTTGCTGCCCAGTTTTATGTGATGCTCACCCTAGCTTCATGTTCTTGGATTTTATTTCTCAATGGGCTATGATGAGAAATGCTTGCCTATTTTTTATTAGGCAATAAGCAATAAGCATTACCTATCTTCACTTGCTGCCTTCTATATGTTGTTGTTGTTGTTATCTCTCTTTGATGATACTTTTAGTATCATTTTCTTCACTCGCCTCCTATATGCTGCCATAGAAATTGGGTTTGAGAATCAGTGACTTTTCATTTAGTTTCTTGAGCTTTAGTTTCTTGAGCATCAGTTCATTTTTGTCCCATTTTGAACCTTCACAGGTTAATATATTCTCTGAGCCCAAAATATATATGTTTTACTCACTGACTGCTTCATTTTGGACATATGTATTATCACTGATGCTTAATTTTGGCTTGAGTATCACTGATGCTTAATTTTGGCTTGAGTATCACTTAATTTTGCTTTGAGTATCATTGCTTTAACTTTTTTTATCACATAGTCAGAAATTTGGCTCGAGTATACTTCATTTTGGCTTGAGTATCACTTTTTTCCTGGATAATACTTCACTGGTTGCATCTAATGTTGCTGCCACACTACTGCTGTCATATTTGGTAATCATTTTCGTTTTGGTTTGCAGCTAATACTTCACTTCTTTTTAGATTAATTATTTTACATTGGTTTTCCTACAAGTTTGCTAACTAATTTGGAAATACTTGTTTATGGTTTATGCTTCAATATCAGTGGGTTTCAGTTATGCTTGAATCATTGGTTTGTGCTTGTGAAGGGAGCTGTATCAAGGCTGGTACGAAATATCCCATTACATATCTGAAAGTGTTGAGAAGTTGCAGATGGATAACAAGCATCTTTAGATTGTTAATAGAGTTTTTGGACATATGTCGCAACATCCTCTCTTTGTATCTTATGTGTGGAGTTTGTAAGCAGAAAATTTGGAGACCTATGGCAATGAAATTTGAGTAAAGTAATTATCTTTCTTATGTGTGCAGTTTGTAAACATGTGTGGCTTGAGAGAAAAAATTGTCGGATTGTATTGGAGAATAATAGAAGTTTTGTAACAATATTACGTTCATTAAATTTTTTTAATGAAGTTTGTCTTCAATATAATTTTCGTTCATTTATTATATTTTAATTCCTTCTTTTAGGAAAATTACATTCATTAATTATATGTCAATTAAAATGACATAAAATAATAATTAATCAGTAATTATTTGCTAAATTATCAATAATTCATTGAAAGAATTTATATTGTAGCATCTTTAATCAACAAACCACATAAAAAAATGACCCGTAAATTAATTATTGTGAAAATTTTACCATATTTCACAATAAAAGTTTACTTCATTACAATTTATTTTTTAATTTATGATAGTTCTAAATTTATATTTATGATAGTTCTAAATTTATTTTTTGCAACATTTTTTTTTAATTATTTCAATTAATTCTTTTTAGTTAGGAAGAAAAAAAGGGGGAGTAAGCATACCTACGTTTATCATATCTCCAATTAACATCCACTTTCAACAACCATCCAAACAACGAACTCATTTTTTCTCCACTTTCAACAACCATCCAAACAACGGAACTTCTTTTTCCTCCACTTTCATATTTTTCAATTCACCAATCAAACAGCTTTTGGAAAGTCAAAATTTATGCGCACGCAAATTCTGTTTTTTTCACTTTCATACTTTCATACACTTTCGTGCAACCAAACAGTCCCCTATTGGAAAGATATAGATTTAAGTCGAAACCGATCCTAAAAAAAAAATCAAATAACCTGAAGAGTTGTCATACTTGTCCAAGTCTAAAGTCTTGTCACACGTACCCATAGATGGGCCCTGGATCTAGGAGGTGATTACAGTGGATAAAAGAGAGCAAATAGAAAGATAATGTTCACTGCAATAGATGTTGAGCCTTACATGAGTCTAAGGCCAGGACGAACCGACTTAAGGAACCGACCGGACCGGACTGAGTGTCAGATTGTTCCCTTTCCTCAATGTGAAATGAGCTAATTAGGTTAAACCTGGGTCCAGTGTTTATGAGTCCCTATCTTGATTAATCAGTGCCAAATGTTTACACACCTGGTATCATCACATGTCTTCCAGAAAACTCGATTACAACCTCAATTATGGCATCAGATTCTTAACAAAAGGTCAACTAAATAGTAAAGCAAGCAAAAAGGTTGTCTATATATACCAGTTGAGCTGGTGGCAAAAGAAAAGTTGAAGTTTTATGCATATTTGAATCATATAGGAGCGTATAGGTACATATATGAGTTCTGAGTACATGGGCAAAGAATAACTTCAGCTGAAAGAAATTCCTTCTTAGTAGTTTCTATATATTCGAGTAGGTTCTTTCCTTATTTAATTACTTTGGAATAGTATATAAATGTCACTCTCTCTCTCTCTCTATTTATATCTATCCACTTCCTAACATTGATTTCTTATATCACCATAACCATCTTGATTTCTTCTTCTTCTTCTTCTTCTTCTTAGTCTGGGAAGATGAACGATCCCAAGTATGCCTATCCTTATCCAGCTCAAGGTATTGACACCCATGCATGTTTTGTTTGTTGGTTATGTGTATTTTTTTTTTTTTTTTTTTTTGGAGAGAGAAAGGATGGGATCAAGTATATCCCACTCCCAGCAGAATTTCAATATTAAAGATAAAAACAATAGAGCAAAAGTTCAGTAATATTATGTGTAAAGTAACTAACATATGATATTTTTGCACTACATATTTTTGCTAGTTTTGATTGGTATTAAGCAACTAGCAGTCTAGCATGATACCTATATATTCTTCTAAATGTTCATATCGATTACTTTACTTTCTTCTTTGGCATATGTTTCACAAAATTTTTTTTTCTTGAACAAAATTATCCTATACAACTTCATATTGATTATTATTTGTTTTCTTATGGGTACAAGTTAGATATTAGCCTGATTACTTTGTTCTTAAGGGAATTAAGTATATATCTGTTAACTTTATTCTAGATGTTCATATTGATTTTTTTTTTCCCTTTTTTTTTGTTGAGTACCAAATATTTTCAATCTTTGTTATACAAGGTTAACTTTTTTGATGGAATTTCTCTGCATGTTCATATTGATTATTTTTCCTTCTTTTGATGGCTATGAAGTAATTGGCCTGTTATTTTTGTTATACATGTTCATATTAATTCTCTTGATGGATATTGAATAGTTAGCATATCTTTATTTTCTAAGTTCTTTTTTTCGAGAAATTTTCCACTTGTTCATATTTGATTATTCTTTTGGGGACAAATTCATATTGATTATTATTTCCTTCCTTTTTTAATGATATCATTAGCTTGATACCTAAATTTATTCTATGTATGTTTATTTTCTTATTTTGCTTCTTTTGATGGTATTAATTAGTTATCATCTTTAATTATTCAACACCTTTAGTATTTTTGGAAATAAATTCATATTTGATTATTATTTACATTATTTTTAGCCAGTATAAGCAATTAGCTTGATACTTCAATTTCTATATATATATATATATATTTTACTTATATTGAATAAATATTGAAGGATACTACCAAGGGCCACCACCAGTGATAGCACCGCCACAGTACGGATATGCAGCTCAACCGCCAAGAAGAGAGACTGGGTTTCTCGAGGGATGGTATGTATACATATATAGAAGAACTCAATTATATATTTAGATTGAAAATATCGAGTCGAATTATTTTTTTTTAATCGTTCAGATTAGATTATTAAACTCTCTATTTTTTTTTGAAATTTTGATCTAATGTGATTGCTATTTGGAAAACATGCGAAGATCCAATTATTAGTTGTTTTTTAAGTTGTTCAAAATTAATGAAAATGCTAATGAAATATCATGTACATATATTGCAGTCTCGCTGCTCTTTGCTGCTGCTGCCTCATCGACGAGTGTTGCTGCGATCCGTCGATCTTCTGCTTCATCTAAGACTTACGGACGGGGGAAATGTGTCCAAACTAATGTTAGAGATTTGATGGTTATAGTGCTGTATTGGGGTGTGGATTTGTGAATTTTCAGCTGATTAAATGAACTTGCGATGTAGTTATACCTGCTCATGAGATTTTGTGCTGTCTGAGAATGAATTAGTACATTTCACATTAAACGCTCAAGTAATAGAAGAGCTAGTGTTTTTTTTTTTTTTTAATATCTTGAATTTCTTTGCACTGGACACTTTGACATTGGGGCTGCACATTCTTGTAAATTGTCTATAAAACATGTATCAGTTAAGCTAATTCTTGTATCAAGAAGAATACACAGCAGTCAGTTCCGAAATCGGCAATAGGAGATATCGAGCCCTATTAGTAAATAAATTTGAACTTGTCCTCACTGGAATCGATTCCTTGACCACTCGGGTCGTATGTCTCTGTTCTACCATCAGATTAGAACCTCATTGGCATACGCACCGTTGTTATGTCGACCCTTTCATATATTAATAACTGGAAGTAAGTGTAGGAGAAATAAAATAGATAGCGGAAGGCTGATTTGCAATTATACATCACGAAGTCGTCTCTCTCTTGCAACCAAGTATTATTATGAACCTTAAAAATTAGCAACTTACCTTGGCCTCTTTCAACCAAGTATTATTATGAACCTTAAAAATTAGCAACTTACCTTGGCCTCTTTCAACCAAGTATTATTATGAACTTTAAAAATTAGCATCTTACACTTGGCTACACCTTTTGCAAGAGAGTGAAAATTGCAAGGATATGGATTTTTTTTTTTTCTTTTCCTTGCACCTCTACCTGGAAATAGGATAATAGTCTTATGGTCTCAAGTTGCAAAAACAAAAAAATCAGGATAGCAGATGAGCAACTTTTTTGTGTGTGATATTTAGCTGCATTGATATTATTGGACATTACAAAATATTGGTACTAGGGGGATCGTAAATTTCCAATCCGATGGTTAGAGCATCTCAAACTCTATTTTGAGTTTAGAAAAAAATTGTTGCCACATAGAAATGATAAGTTTTTATTTAAAAAGTCTTTTCCAATACAAATGTTAAATAAATTGTGAAAATATTATGAAGTTGGTTGTCTTGTTTTAGACCTTCACATTATCAATTATGAATAAAAATATTTATAAAAAAGAAAGAAAGGAGAATTTGTCTTGGAAGTTAAAAATAAATAATTTTTATTGTCTTATCAATATTTTTGCATTGGAAAAAACTTATATACCTCATTATTTTTTGTGAATATAATTTTGCCACCTATGAAACATATCGTCTTGTGTCTCATGCCATCTAAAAATCATAACACATAACAAGACAATATTGTTGAAGATGTTCTTAGCCAACAGCTCAAATCTACTACGAAATCTAAACTTTTATGAGTTTCCATGCAGCGTGTGTGTGTGTGTGTCTATATATATATATATATATATATATATATATATATATATATATATATATATATATATATACAAGTCGTCTAATAGTAACCGTTATTTTGAACCATTCAAATCAATTGTTAAGATTAGATGACTTAAATAAGATCCAACAGTTGATAACATGGGGATGCTTGGGGATGCAAAAAATCGGAGATATAGATCCCTCCTCATATATATATATATATATATATATATATATATATATATATATATATATATACTACAAAAATACTATTAAATAGTGACGGATCTCAGTGACGGAAATTAATCCGTCGCTGAGTCAGCGACAAAAATATGACGGAATAACGACAAAATTATTTATGTAAACCAAATATATTATATTTCGTCAATGTTATCTTAGCGACGGAATAGCGACGGAAATATCCATCGCTACGAAAACATAAATTTTTCGAGCCCTTTTCATTTTTTTCCATTCTCAATTGCTCACTCTCCCTCCCTACCCCCCCTCTCTCTCTCTCTCCCCACGACCCCCTACCCCTCTCCGACAACCTCCTCCTCCACCGATCCCCTCCCCCTCTCCGGCAACCTCCTCCTCCTCCCCCGATCCCCGACCCCTCTCCGGTAGCCCCTCCCCCTCACTCGCCATCTCCTCCTCCTCCTCCTCCTCCACCGACCCCCCCTCCAGCGACAAGCAGCCCCTCCCCCTCTCCGGCTAGCCCTGGCATCCTCATGAGACCTCCTCCTACTCCTAGACTCGAGTGGCAGAGACATCCCCCCGAACCCCTCCTCCGACCTCAGGAATCTGATCCAGGCCCTCCACCTGCCTCAGGCGTCCGCCTCTGCGCTCCGTCAGATCCCCTCCTACCTTCCGAAGGTAAACCCTAACCCTCCACATATCTATTTAGGAAAAGACTATACACATTGTCGAATATATTTAAATTTTGTGGAAAGACACATGACACAAGACGCTAGAAGACACATATAAACATTAGGTGTATAAACACATGTTTGCTTTGGATCGTGTTGGAAAGCTACTCATTTGTCATATGTATACTAGTTACGGATTTTCTTTGAAAAAAAATAAAATAAAAAATATTTAAAATGTAGGATTGGCGATATCGGTATCAGACCATTACTATGATCAGTATCGGACCATTACTATGAGTATCGGGATCGGGGATATCGGTATTATCGACGGTATTGGACCGTAGTATCAAATTTTTTGGTATCGGAAACAAATAACTATTAGTAAATTATTAATATTTTAGAATATATATATTTTATATACTTTATGCATAATTTTAAGTATTTCTAGTGTTGTTTCTTAGTTTTTTTTATTCGGATTAGTGATATCGGTAATATCGGCGGTATCGGACCGGAGTATCGGATTTTTTTGTATCGGAAACAAAAAACTATTATATGCGATATATAAGTTTTTTTCTTGCATTTTCTTTTAGCAGGTATCCTAACTAGGTACTCATAGTTTTTTTTCTTTTTCTTTTTTGACATGGTATGTGCATAATCATTCAAGTTTATAAGAAAGCAATGAGTCGATACTTAGTTGACCGATCGTGGATGTACAATCGGCGACATGAGAGTAGGAATGGTTTGACAGATAATTTCAGGACGGACATTGAAAAATTTCTCAAATACGCCAGTAGTCAACCTTATTTCATGGATGAGAGTCTCATCAAGTTCCCTTATGTCAAATGTCATAATATACCATTCAAAGAGGTGGATCTCATGAGGGAGAATCTCTACAAGAAGGGGTTTGTACCGAACTATAAGGAGTTGACGGCTTAAGGAGAACCTTTGACTCCTCAATATCATTCCTCCTTCAATCCGGAGGTAGAAGAGTCCACTATCGGAGATAACTTTGAATATCGACCACGAAACATGGCGCGTGTGTTGGTATTTGATGCGGCATGTCCAAGTTTTGATCCGGAGGATCTGAATCCTGATGCGAAGAAATTCTATGATATGTTCAAGAATGCCGATACTCCGTTATACCCGGGTTGTGATTCTCATTCTGTCATGTCGGTGGATATACGTATGTTGAACCTCAAATTTAATTTTAACTTGCCGCAGGAATGCTACGATAAGATAATTTGGTTTGTTAGAGAGTTGTTGCCAAAAGGATCAAGGAGTTGCATAAAAACTTCTATAAGTCGAAGATGATGATACAAAAACTCGGATTAGGCTACGAAAAGATAGATTATTGTCGAAACGATTGTATATTGTACTACAAGGAGAACAATGATAAAGATAGATGTATTTTCTGTACGCGGACCGGTACAAGCCAATTCAGGAAAAAAAAAGTTAACTACCCGAGCAAGGTTTCGTCCCTACAAGTACATGCAGTTTTTGCCTATTACAAAGAGGCTACAAAGGATGTATATGTCCGCAAATACAGCAGAACATATGACATGGCATAGCAAGAAACAAAAGATAGATGATGGATAATTATCTCATCATTCCGATGGAGAGGCATGAAAGTATTTTGATCGGTGTCATCCTGAATTTTCTGCGGAGCCCGGGAATGTGAGGTTGGTTTTATGTTATGATGGATTCACTCCTTTCGGACAGTCGGAATCTCAGTACTCTTATTGGCTGGTGATTTTGACTCCTTACAATATACCACCGGGGATGTGCATGAAGACTCCTTACATGTTCTTGACACTTATCACACCCGGTCCAAAAAATCCATAGATGAACATCGATATCTACTTGCAGTCGTTGGTGGATGAGTTGAAACAATTATGGCAGTTTGGCGTTCATGCATATGAAATATAGAAGGAGCAGAACTTTCAGATGAGAGTGTCACTCTTGTGGACCATCAATGATTTTCCAGCATACGGGATGCTATCGGGGTGGAGTACTCATGGTACTTTTTCTTGTCCGATATGTATGGGAAAGAGTAAGGCATTCTGCCTCCAGAATGGCAGGAAAGTATGCTTTTTTGATTATCACCGTCAGTTCCTTCATGCGTCTCATCCGTAGAGAAGGAACAGAGATGGCTTTAGAGCAGGTAAATAGGAACTATCTCCGCCCCCGTTGAGACTGTCAGGAGATCAAGTTTGGAAAGAGGTAGATGGATTGTCGATTGTGATAGAAGGTCCAATATCGGCCCTTCACTTTGAAGGGTTCGGACATAGACATAATTGGACGAAGCAGAGTTTTTTTGGGACTTACCTTATTGGAAGGACAATCTCATAAGACACAAGCTTGATGTTATGCATATCAAAAAAAAATGTATTCGACAACATCTTCAATACGGTGATGGATATCAAGAAAAAAATGAAAGACAATTTCAAAGCAAGAAATGACTTGAAAATTATTTACAGGCGTTCAGATTTATACCTAAAACAAAGTACAAACGGTAATTGGGTCAAGCCTCCAGCACCATTTATATTGAGTAGGGAAAAAAAATTGATAATATGCAACTAGATTTTAAAGTTGAGATTTTCTGACGGCTACGTGTCAAATCTGGCAAGATGTGTCGATCTCAACAAACACAAGCTGATAGAAAAAAGGGTCATAATTTTCATGTGTTTATGGAAAGATTACTACATATTGATCTGAGAAAGATGTTGCCTCATCAAGTATGGACTCCGTTGACCGAATTATCTATATTCTTTAGAGATTTGTGTTCAAGCAAGTTGACGGTGCAATATTTAATAGAACTTGAGAAGATTGTATTGACATTGTACAAGTTAGAAAGGGTGACACGTCCCGATTTTTTGATAGTATGGAGCATTTGTCAATTCATCTTGTATACGAAGCACGTATTGGTGCTCCCGTCCATTACCGATTGATGTATCCATTTGAGAGGTATAAATTGATTAGTTTGTACTATTAATTTTTTTACTCAAATAATTCTAATATTCAATATATTATCTATAGGTATCTACATCACCTAAAGAAGAAAGTGGACAATAAGGCTCATATAGAAGCTTCGATATACGAAACATATATCATTGAGGAGGTTTCAAACTTCTGCTCCATCTACTTTGATACTCATGTCAGAACAAATCGTAATAGAGCCCCAAGGAATGATGACGGTGGGGTTGATGAACCTAATAATATAATCCGCACTATCTTCAATGTGGGAGGCAAGACTACAAGTGGTATTAAAGTACGGTGGTTGAAAGACGATGAGTTTGAAACCGCTCATCGGTATATATTATTAAACAGTGGTCTTGAGGAGATGCTAGATATTGAGAAGTAAACGACACATCTTTGCTACATATTTTAATTATGTATATGCTTGAAAAAAAAGTTCTCTAACTATTCTTCTTACTATCATAGTACTTTTAGAGCTGAGATAAAAATGGAGAGACCTACTATTAATGATGATGATCTTGCTAGAAAGGTTGATACAAAATTTTTATTGTGGTTCCAAAATTATGTACGGATCCTAAACATTAAGCATTCTAAATTTAGCATTTCGACCAAGCTTTGTCTAATGTTTATATGATACATGATATTTCAGGCTTTTTGTCCTGGTACAAAGTTATAGAACGAACGACTTCGAGCATTAGCTATCAGACCAAGCAAGAAGGCAAAGTGTTGGGATGGATACACTATCAATGGCTTCAAATTTAGAACCACTGGTAAGCCTATTAATCAATCATTCGTCGATGAGGAGGCTAATTATACAAAGAATTCTAGAGTATGTGTGAGGGGTTCAGTCTACGATGAGGATCCATAATTCGACTATTACGGTGTACTAAGAGATATCGTGGAGCTGGAATACTCTTATGAGATAAAAATTATGTTGTTTAAATATGATTGGTTCGACACAACACCTAAGTAAGGATGGAAAATTGACAACCAGTTTGGGTTTGTTGATATAAATTATGGAAAAAAATATGTAGGTTTTGAACCATTTGTGTTAGCTAGTCAAACGGTTCAAGTGTGTTATCCGAGCTATCCTAGTCGACGACACAATAATAAGGATTGGTGGACTGTATGCAAAACAAAAGCTAGAAACACATATAATATTGGAGATCTAGCATACCAGGAGGATGAGGTGGTCAAGCCTCAACCTACATATATGAGTTTGACTGGTGTTGATGGTAAGGAGGTTGATGTTACCGTAGAGGATGATAGAGTTAATGAAGAGATTGACATAGAAGATTTACCTCATATAGAGGAGGACTCTGATATGGAGGTATCGAACGAGGAACAAGAATTGGAATATGGAGGTGATAGTGAAAGTAAAAATAAAAATGAAGAAGATGAAGATGAAGATGAAGACGATCCGGAGAATGATTAGTAAGACAATTCAGAAGATAAAGAAGATTAGTACGTACACACATATGCATTAGCTTAAATTATTTATTTATTTAATGACACGATTATTATTTATTTTATCATCACACTAGTATTTATTTGTTTTACCACACCATCCATTACTTTATGATGTCTTGATGTCACTATTTTTATTTGTTTCATAACACGATCTATTATGTACTGTCAGATTTACCTATGACGGGACGAGGACGAGGACGATCACGATGGCAGGTTCATAGAGGATCGTCTTTCCAGCATCCTCTAGCTACTTCGGATGCAGGTCGCACACGACCATCAGATGATGAGTTCATAGATGTCGAGGATGGTTTATCCCCGCCATGTACATGTTCATTGGTAGGGAGAGCTACTCCATCTCCCGGTTTTTCCTCAGCTTCTACCCCTGCCACTACTCCTGCGACTACTGCGACTATTAGTACCCCGGCTACTCCACTAATTGCTCCTACCGGAGCAAATCCATATCCATGCCTCCTGGTGGAGCACGAAGTATATGTCCGTCGTACAGGATTTCCAGATCCCCTACTCTAACAGAACGACCAGCTAATATCGATCATCCCGAGCTGTGGGCCGATGGAGCGACGTAAGTACTTATTGTCAATTCACACATTTATTTATTTATTTTTATTCTAATTATATATTGTTTATTTATTTTAGGTTCTTTCCGACCAAGGCTGGCAATGATCTGGGAACATCATGTGGGAGAACTTTAATGGTCCTTATATCAACTTCAGTGACATCTCGCTGGATCGACATTTCATTTGGCTGGATATGCTACGGATATCTATAAGATTTTTATTTAAAATAATATATAATTTTATTATTAAAATGCTAAACAAATATTTTTTGAATTTGCAGAAGAAGTACTGGTAGCCGAATCATAAAGAGTCTGCGATCCGAAAGTGCATAAGGTCGTCGCCAGCAAAAGGTTCAGGGATATGATCAATGATCAGAAAGCGCTGATGTCACTTTTAGGGGATCTTCGCAAGGAGTGGCTCAAGGAGAAGTTCTGGGAGAAAATGAAGGAGAAGATTGAGGCCCCGACCTATATTGCCAAGTACGAGAAGGCGAGAGCATCCCGTGCTAAGGGTGGTCTCCACACAGGTGGATCCATTCCGACCATCGAGCATTTTCGACAGATAGTCAGTATTATAATTTTTTACTAGATCAATTTTTATTTTTTTATTAATTAATTATTTAATTTTTACAGTGCGAGGAGGCCATCAGAGCCGGAGGAGACCCGAAGACCATCGACTTCCCCGCAATCTTCCAACAGACGCGCAAAAGAAAGAATGATGGGAAGCTCGTAGATGAGCGGGCAGCAAAAGCATACATAAGTTGTGTTTATAAAGTTTTGTCAACAAAATTTAATTACATTCTTTTTATAATTTAAATATATTTGTTTACCCTAAAGTTCTAACCTTAACTTTAATATTGTTACCTATGATATCCAAAACCTTAACTCTAAACCTAACCTACGATATCTAAACTTAACTCTAAACCTAACCTTATTTGTAGTCAATAAAAAGATTAATCATAACCTACGATATCTAAACCTATTTATATAAATAAATATAGGAGACGTATGAGACGTTGGAGGGTGGAGCTGAGAGTAGTACGCCGACTGAGAGAAACGATCGGTGGATACAAGCTGTCGGGAGAGAGAAATGCGGCATCGTGTATGGGACTGGATCGTTGGCATCCTAGCCGTCGGTTCTTTCCAGAGGTCCTCCGACGGCTCCTCCAGCTCCATTAGAGCCCGTTCCTCCTGGTGCTATGAGTTTGAAGCAGATCACGGCGACTATGTTAATGGTACAGAGGCGGGTTAGACAACTGATAGAGTCTCATGATCCTGCAGCTCCTGCTCCTCCTGCTACTCCAGCTCCTCCGATGGGTCTCCGGATCCTCCTGCTGCTCCGCCTATCGTCCTGAGGATCTACAACAGATCATCATTGTGGTTATGGCACAATATATGGCTACTCGACAGTCGCCGCCGCCTTCGCCTCCACCGTCGACTTGATGTGTATTTTTATTTTTCTTGATAATTTGACAATTTGTTGGATGTATTTGTGTATAACTATATATTTTTGGATTATGGTAGTGTATGATAACTTATGGCTATGCACTTATATTTAAGTTCTATTGTATTTGATGTGTTTGGATGTATTTGTGTATAAGTGATTTGATTTTGTGTAATGTTACAGGAGCAGAAAGTAAGTGATTCTATTCTATAATAAAAATATTTATGTTTAGCGACGGAATAACGACGGATTAGCGACGGAAAACTAAAACTTTTCAGGTCAGCGACGGATCAGCGACGGAAAATCCGTCGTTAAATATGTCTGGTACCAAAAAATATGAAATTTTTGGTATCAGACATAGTCACTATATCCGTCGCTATGTCCGTCGTTTTTAGCGACGGATTAGCGACAAAATTTTCGTCGATGAACTTCTAAATATTTTGGTAAAAATGGACTCACACTTTTCGTCGCCAATCCGTCGCTAATCCGTCACAAAATAAAACGACGTAAATATTCCGTCACTAATCCGTCGCTGTAATTCTGTCGCTGTAATTTCGTCGCTAAGTGTCGCAAATCCGTCACTATATCGACGGATTAGCGACGAAAATCTGACAGCGATACTTAAATTAGTGACGTCACATTTTTGTCGCTATATTAAAATAATGACGGAAATAGATATTTTAGCGACGAAAAATTTCGTCGCTAAAATTCTGTATTTTTGTTTATATATATATATATATATATATATATATATATATATAAACAACTCTACATTGATGAAAAAAGAAACCGCAAACCAAACTGAAATGCCACGTGGCGACGTGTGATTGGTCGGAGAAAAATATTAACCTCAGCTCTCCGCTAATGTTGGAAAAAAGATCGGCCAATCACGGGCCACCATGTAGCTTCGATTTGGTTTGCGGTTTCATTTTCGGTCAGTATAGACATACTGATATATAAATGGATTTGTTGAGAAATAGTTTCGTTCTGTAACCTCTTTGGAGGAGGGTGGTTGAGACATTGGGATCATTATTATGGAGAAGAATGTGGGCAGAGAGAAGCAAGTGAAAAGTGTGCTCTAGTGAATGAATTGAAAATGATTGATACTTGCTCAAATAAAATTTTCTTGTATATTGATAAAGCTTACATAGAAGAATAGAGATATCTTAAACTGATCTAATTTAGGCATTTATTTATTTTCTTGAGAGAACGGACGGGAGATTCCAACCAAATTTTATTAAGATAAAATATAGCCATTTTTAAATACATATTATATTTTATTCGGACTAGTCTAATTTTTTAGAATTGTCAAAATTTTTGACAGTCTTAAAAACATGTATGACTGTCAAAACTTTTGACAGTCCTCCTAATCGTTAGGACTGTCACAATTTCTTACAGGCCTAAAATCTTTAGTTCTGTAAAAAAAAAAATTGACGGTCCTTCCAATAGGTAGGATTGTCAAACATTTTGACAGTTCTATATTTTTAGGACTGCAGAAAATGTGACAGTACTTCCTATTGGAAGGACTGTCGAAAATAGTTACAGTTCTAAAAAAAAAAAAATTGGGACTAATCCGTGTAAAATATGATGTGCCATTAGAAATGGCATAAAATATTATATACAATGAGCAGATATTACAAGGCAACCATCACCGAGTTACTATGATGTCAAATATAATACAGAGAGAAACTATGTGTGAAGAACTTCCATGAGATTTTGCAGATATTATGATCCCAAATATAGATGATAGACCCTGATACTTCCATGACAACTATGGGATAAACTTCAAAGAGAGCCATTAATCATTGTGTGTCAAGTTCGTAACAATTCCAACATTTGTGGCCTCTATCTTATATTTTTTGAGTTTGGAGGCTCTGTCAATTTAGCACCAAACTATCGATTTTTTTGACTCGAGTGAAGAAACTAACAGAAGAGGGTCAGTTACACAAGCAAAATCTTGAGGGTTTTTTGGTAGTTTATTCATTAGAAGTCGGAAACCCTTAGGGTATCAACGAATCTCGGTAAGAACTTCGATCTGCCAGCTCTTACTTAGGAGTTTGTTAGGAGCTCGCTTCTCCGATGACGAGAGTTCGTTTCTCCGACGATGGAAGAGTGTTTCTCCCACGACATGAGTGCTTTCCATAATTTTAAAATAAGACAAATTTTGGAAATAAAGTTAGATTTTTTTTCAATACACGTTTATCAAAGTACCAATAAAGTAAAAATTATTTATCTTGACATCATAAAAAATCAACATGCGAATGATCTCTCTGTAATTTTGAACTAAACTTTATAATTTCTAATAAATTATAAATATTAATGTATTTATAAGTTTTGATAACAATTATTAATAACCATAATTTTTTTATTAGCACACGTTTCCAATTTTATGCTCTTCTCAATAGTCGCGTTGTCCCGCTCCCGCTTCTACCTCCGCTTTCGTCTCCCTGCTTCAAAGATTATCCTAAAACCAATAGTTATAATGGTAAAGTATAAGATAAATTGCATTACTTGTTATCTTTTTGCTTTTATTTTTTTCTATTCTCAACCAATGTAATTTTTGTCATATACCCAAAATTGTAAGAGAGGTGGGAAAATGAGCATGGAAAATCCTTTCCTACGTTTTTATACCCTCACACGAGGAAGGAAGCTACACCAATTGGCCTTTGAAAAGATGGAGTGTTAAAGGCTAATTGAATGCAAATTGAAAAATTATTTTTCTTTTTTAGATATCCGACGATACGTACGAAATTTTGTGTCCACTGTGTTGTATATTATTTTAATTCATTGTTCCACACATCTTCTGCGATTTGATTTCGAGACTATCCGTCTAGTCAGAGAGTATTTGTTCTTAATTTACTTTTTTTTTATTCCAAAATATGTTTCCAACTAGCACATTTTTTCAGAAAATTTATTTCTATGCAAAGGCATTTTTTAGCAGCAGCTCCACATTGACCGTAAATAAGCTCAAAAAAAAAAAATTTGGCCATGTGGCATCAGCGGATTGACCAAACTTTTTTAGGCCTACATAAGCTCGAGGCTGAGGTCATTTTTTTTCCGGCCAATCACGAGCTGCCACATGGCAGCTCGTTTTTTTTTTTTTTTTCGATCTGTTCGTTCGGGTTGTCTAGAGTTTCTGTTTTTTTATAGGTCCCTAACACTTCTGTAAATTGATCCGCCCTTAAACTAGTCAACTACAATATAAGTCCCTACAAAAGTTGGTGTTTTGGTTTGATCCTCCTTAAGGCTCAATTTAAAACATCATACAATCTGATGAAATAGAAGATACAAACACAATGTGCTAAGCCAAATGTTTAGCTAACCCAACAAAAAGGCATAAAGCTAGAGACGGTGGTAAAAGATACAAAATCAATGTGAGGTACAAAAACAATCTGCTAGCCGTGTACTAGTTTTAACAATGTCATGCTATTTTGTTGTCAAACGGTCCGAACCAGAATACTAACTTCTTTCAAGAAACTTAGAACCAGAGTTGACTAGTGATAGCCACGGAAAGTCTATATCATGGTGAATATTGGACCGCACGGTCCGAAAATCGATCCAGCTTCGACTCGGTCAACGTCGATCTGGACCGGTCCGAACCCGATCAACGGACCGGTCCGGTTCGGCCCAGACATATAGCGGGTCCGAGCTGGGTCCGTGATCTCGACCCGCAAGCTCAGCCCGACTCGGCAAACGCGGGGGACGAGTTCGGGTTGGTCGTTGGAGCCGGTCAGACCGGCTCGGACCAGCCTGGTCAGGTCCGGTCCAAGCCCGGTCGGCCCCAGTCGATTTTTTTTTTTTTTAGAAACCAGCCGTTTGGGGAAATATTTTTACCAAAATACCTCCGATTTGGTGGCAGATTTTGGAACGTTAGAGGGGTATTTTGGTCATTTTTGCTGAAAATTACCTAAATACTCTTATAACATGTCACATCTTTTTTCCAGATTTGATATTTCTTGAATTTTCAAAATTTAATTTTTTTCAGATAATGTATTTCTGTTGTATTTGCATGATGCTTCTTATCATTTTTTTTTATTTTTTGTTGCCTGGAGAGACTATTCAAGACCAGTAGAATACCCAGTGGCTTTGCCATATACCCGGTTTAGGACCCGCATGTAGAATGGACATTTGGTTTGGTTCATTTTGGTTGAACCCAATGATAAACCATCTCCCTCTCTTCTCTTGTATATATGAGTATTTCTCTCTCCTCCTTTTAATTATTCATTTCACTCTTTTCCTCTTTCTTCTTCCTCTCTACCTTCCCTACACCGAACCCTAACCCTAGAAGAGGTGGTTTGATCACTCGGACCGTAGGAGGTAGAGGCTAAGAAGCCACTCTAGGCAAATATATCTTGCTCAATGGTGAAGCCATGGATTTTCAGTTTTTTTTGTATATATGTGATTAATTAAAAATGTGTTTGATGAAAAATGTTCCTCTAGGTATTCTCTTCTATTTTAGTTCTTAGAGTTTTTGGTTTTGGTGGATAGGTTTGAGCTGATCTGAGTTTGAAGTTAGGATTTTCTATGGGTTCCATAAATTTTTTTTGGTTTTGATCTATTAAAACTTAGTATTTTCAAAAACTAGTCATTCAAAAACTAGTCATTCTATGTGATAGAGCTTTTCATTTCGTACAATTTGGAGTTTGAATCGCTTAATTTGGAGTTAAATTAAAAAAATTATGGCCAAAACAATTTATGGACTCATGTTCTCGGATTTGTCCTAAAAGGGACGATGAGCAGTGTCGCGTGCAATGTGTCATGCACATAAATCTGGTCAAACGCAGTGCGCCGCGTGCAGTGCGCCGCGCATGGATTTCTGGTCGCGCATGGAAGTGCGTCGCGCGCTCCATTTTCCCGCGAGCAATGTGCCGCTCATGAATTTCTGGCAGCGGACAATATGCCGCACATGGAGTTCTTGTCGCGCTTAGTGCGCCCTACATGGACTTTTTATCGGGCGCATGCAATGCGCCACACATTAAATTCTTGTCGTGCGCAGTGTGTCGCGCATGGATTTTTGGTTGCGTGTAGTGCGCCGCGCATGGAAATTTGGTCGCGCGTTGTGCGTCGGGCGCATGTCAACCAAGATGGCTATTTTTTTGCCTAATTTAGTTATTTTCTAACTAGAATCTCGTAAAACTCAAAACATGAAAGTTATAGATCTTTGTCTTGTCTTTTCAATTTTTTTTGGATCACCTCATTTGGAGTTCATATGATAGATTTATCCTCAATCTACTATCATGTACCGAATTTTCGAAGACGCATAATACTGTTTTAGTCCGATTTTGATTTTTTTATTATAATGATTCCTTAATATGATCTTATGACTTGTATAGTTATAATGAGCTGCACACCCTATGAACTTGAGGCAATCATATATCCTTACTGATACTGTCCATCATGTCGGCACATATCCCGAGAAGTAGACTTTTGCCTTGAGAATGTGCTACCTATTCCATGCGGCAGCTTCTTCATGTGCGCGCCCAAGTGCCTTATTCGTTGTTTTGCTATTTTTTTATATTTTGAGTTTTCATTTGGATTGAGTAATTTATGTGTTGACCCTAGTGCTTGCAAGTATAAATGACTTAGGTGATACTATGTGCTAGACTTGACCATTCGCATGGCATGATTATATGTTGGACTCGATGAGTTGCCAGTATTATTAGATTCAGTACATGCCAAGTGAACTTAGATTAGTAGATTATTTTACCTTTGCCATCGGATAGAGCGAGGGGTGTAGTTATACTCGAAAGACGGTCTGTGACCCCGGTCCTTGTTTGGTTTAAGGGTTGTAGATCTTCTTCAGAGTGGTTCATGCAATTTTTTTTTTCTCTCGTTCGGCATATTAACACGTGATTCACGACACCGTGGATTATTTGTGTATGTTAATCTATTGCATTTGGCATCGGACAATCGAGTGTGAGTATTGTTCAATGTATAACGTATCGCAGATACGATAAGTTCGTCAGTGATAACTCGTGAATAGCTCATACTCGTAACTCGACATTCTAGAAAGATTCTCGAGTGTCCACGACTCAAAAATTTGTATTAAATATTGTAATAATGAAACAAGATAAAATTTGACTAGATCATTGGGAGGGAATAATATTGCGCTACCGGGTACCCTAATCCCCAAGGGCTCCATGAGGCATGTGACAACCCTACTAGGCAAGGGCTCCATGACCTACCAAGTTTACGCGTGATACGGCACTTACAAGACGAGTTTATGTTTATATACAAGTCTATGTTGCATACAAGTTTATATACAAATTTATGCCATTAGATAATTTATGATTTTCTGCCAAGTCAAATTTATGCCATTAGATAAGTTTATGTTTATCTATGACAAGTTACAAGTTATGCTTTGTTGTGATGTGCACAAACTTTTTAGACAAGCGAACCATTGGTCGTTCGGGTTGACTGTAGTGTCGGTGGTAGCAATATTCTTAACAATGCATTCTTTTAGTAATTAAGGATTATAACAACCCTAGTTAGTTAATTTTAGCAAGTCGTAGCAATATTTGGTCGTGCAATGAATGCTTGTTTCTTTCAATTATAGCTTGTCCTTTTATTCATTCTTTCGACGCGTGGTTAGAGTGCAAAGTACTGCTCGGGTGAAGGGCTGCAACCCCGGTCCTTATTTGGTTTAAGGGTTGTGGTCCCGATCCAGAGTAGTTCCTATGCCCTCTGCCGCTTGTCGTTATATCTTTCTTATAGTTTTTCTGTTAATTAATTCTTCTAATTATGTTTTGAGACAAGTATACAGGTCTCGACTCATTACAAGAATAAGTCAAATTAGCGACGTCTGAAAACGCCAGTAAATGACATTAAAACGTTCCTAAAAAGTTTTAGCGACATAATTAGCAACGTTTTGGTGTAGTTGCAATTTAGCTAGTCACTGACGAAAAAAATGTCGCAAAACGTCGTTATAGCGACGTTTAGGCGTTGCTAATTTTTTTCACATTAGCGACGTTTTGCGACGTTCCGTCATTAAATTGGCGATGTGTAATTTGTCGCTAAACGTCGCTAATTTTTTTCTATTTAGCGAGATTTTGTAACACATTTAGCGATGTTTTGCTGACCTGGTAAATACTGCCATGTCATCCATTTAGCGATGTTTAGCGACATATTTAGCGACGACGCTAAACGTCGCTAAATTATAAAAAAATTAAAAAAATCTGAAATAAATGTATGCTTGCAGTTTGTCATATAATTTGCCATATATCCTTGCAATATCACACTTCATAAAAATAGACAGACCCAGAGCAACCCTCCGTTGAATTTTCTGGGTTTGTCGACCCCTTCGGTAGAACACTCAACATCGATAAATTCACATACATTTAATATGAATAATAAAGTAAAATTTGAAGAAAACGGCACATTGGAATTACAAACTGAGTCTCAATAAAATCTCGTCGTAAAAAATGCAATAAATATTCACGCAACTGAGTGCAAGAAATAAAGTCTGAAAGTCTCAATAAATGTATAATATTCATAAATGACCCAATATCATGGGTCAAAATACAAACAACCAGTAAACTGTCCTAACTAGGACTACTGCAGATCTGGAGGAGGATGAGCACTGGCGCGCATCACGGATAAGAATAACTCATACTGCTCCAGTAAAATTGACACCGATGTCGATCAAGAAGGCAGTGACGTCGGTGGAGTCGGTGTTGATGAAGGCGCACCAGGAGGACGTATCTTCTCCAACGCTACTAGTCGATGGTTGTATGAATCCATGGTAGATAACAGCCTCATACTACTAGCAGTCATTGAATCCTGCATCATCGCAGCATCTCGCCCATGGACAGCTGTGATGCCTGCAACTCCGTCACGCTGCGCTCTGTCGATATTCTAAGATCAGTAACAACACACTCCGTTCTCTCAGTCACATCATCCGTCTGCGGCTGAGACAGTGGCTGCTCCTCCATCCTTCACAGCAACTCGTCACGGAGAGCTACAATCTGACAGTCAACGGTTTCCTGGACTCGAAAAGACGCCTGCGAGGGCTGTGGGGAATGCGCACTTGCATAGGAGTCCCTAGAGGAATGTGATGACCCATTCCGTTCAAGCGGACAGCCGATTCAAACGACGCAAGTACAACGATCTGACCCGCTTTGTTCAGCAAGAAGACTTGCTTAAGGCAAAATAATTTCCAGACTTGGCCCTTCAGGAGTTCAGACTTAGACTTTCAAAGACTCGCTCGGAGTATCGTTCGATCGAGGCAAATCATCGCTAAGGTGGGTGGCTACGATCAACTTGTCTTTGCTTAGCCAGCACACTTAAAATATGAACGATATATGCTAGTCGCTAGGTGAATCACCCCATGCATGCTAATAAAGAATACAACACACCTAGATAAGGGAATAATCCCAACTTATTTTTCTTGTGTTAGAACATGGAAATAAAACTTTGCTTATAACATAGACCCTTGCATGCTACATTTATCTTGTGCAACTAGACCCCGCTATATTGCATGAGGTGTTAGATAGTATCGAGGACCTAGACAGCGTTCTACGTCATTCATAAGACGTAGGCTGGGCGTGGTTTACTACTTGTTCCTATATCCCGGGTACGGGTCGTGACACATGGTGTTGCGATATTCGACCCCACCCCTCTTGTTTTGGAAAGGAGAAAGAGGAAGGATATTTCAGAGATTCTGAGGCACTCTTATGTTGTCCAGATACTCGATGGAGTCGCCATAGTATTATTTTTCTTCCATTATTTTGGTATTTTTTTATCTTCTTGATGAATTAGATTAATTTTCAATCGAAACCGTGAAGAACCGATCAAAGTTTTGACCTTTCCGGTTTAACTTGATTTTGTTAGGGCATTTTAGGTATTATTTTGATTATTTGGGGAAGGGGGTTAAATAAGTATATATCTCAAGTATTTTTATGTTGAGTTAGGTTAATTCTCTCATGAGATCGAGTAAAATCGATCAAAGTCTTCGCCTTTTCTTTAGTATTTTAGTAAGTTTCCAAACAAGCTATAACGTCTCAGAACGTCCAAGCGACTCCACACACCTGTGGAGGAGGGATCAACACATTGACGAATGTACTGGTGAGTGGACTATAGCCGACTCATATAAACCAATACGGTAATCGTGTGAGGACAAGTAAAATTATTAAGTATCACGCCCCGCTCCCAATATATCGTAAGTCGAGAACGTAACAAGCATCCCCAAGTTACAAGCTTTACGAATAAACCTATATTCGTAATCACGATTGTTGCATGTAAGTTCAAGGATAAAGTATAGGATAAAGCTATCCCATCAACATGTAAGAACTAAGTATACTCACAAAATCAAGCTTTTACAATTATAACTCATAAGTCGGAGTTCTGTCTTCAAAAGAAAGTATACAAGCTACTCACTAAAATATACAACCATATAACTATCTTCCATAAAGATTAATACACATATAATTATACAGGAACACAAAATGAAGTTGTTCTACACGCGGTATCCCTTATTCTTCAGATTTTGTCCACATTATACAAGGGGAGAATCTCGTATTCTTCCTGGCCTTCATCTAGTGAACAAAAACTAGGTCGTCAAAGACATGCAAGTCATCGATTCAAGGAAGGTAAAATAAATAAAATAATAGGATACTGAAGACCAAGTTTAATGGAAATCTAAACTGAATAAACTCTAAGTACACGATATAATGTTGCTTTAAATAACTTCTAAAGTGGTCTTAATCTAGTACAATAATTGTATCCAAAATTATTTCTTATAGTCCTGAAGTCACTAACACAGTCACAAGATAAATTTTTTCCTATATGATGATGCAAAGTTTAGAGAGTTTGGATCTCACATTCATAGTGTCACGAGCACTATCTAGGTAATAATTCTGTTACCAGGGATCAGGTGATGGCAGGTAGGCACGGTGCTTAGTAGTCCGGCCACTCCTCTTCGGAAGAATAAATCATAACATCATTTAATATCAAATTCGACTTTTTATCGAATTAGGATAAATATTTACAAATAACACGAGATACAGGTAGGTGATCTAAGCATTCACCCACTCTCAACGTAAGGCCTTGCGAATGAGCTACATGTACTGATCAGTTTTGTTACTTATATTGCCAAGATTTCATACAATGTGATCCAAACTGTTCTCCTAGTCCAATGCTCTATTCTACAATCAAAATCAATCATAAGTCCATTCTAATAATTAAAACTTTGTTTCCCGGCTCAAGTATACATCTTGATTTATATTTCTGGAATACATGTATCACTTGCAGGAATGCTTCCAACTATTGGAATAACACCAAATAAATTCTCTATACATGTTAATCTCACGTAATACGATAATACAGTTAACAAGGTAATCCAGAACCAACAAAACAAGATTTGATAATTTAATCGCATA
Organism: Iris macrosiphon; assembly: GCA_036927795.1. NCBI lineage: Eukaryota > Viridiplantae > Streptophyta > Magnoliopsida > Asparagales > Iridaceae > Iris > Iris macrosiphon. Next base: position 141,995,498 of record JAYESA010000014.1, read on the forward strand.
CATATTTACATGTCCATATTCTTACGAGTTCAAGACTTAGACAGTTGACTTCCAAGTATTCCTCGAATATAGTAAGTCAGACTTAATTTGATATACAGTCATCTAGGTTTAGGGTTCGGTACGATACCACGATATTTAAACTTTAAAATTAAGCTATCTTTCGAAATCCTTAGATTTTCGGACAGAGTCATTTGTATTTCGAGCTCCAAAACACAGTAATATAATCGACCCAAAGCAAATCTTCATAGAATTGACATGAGTCAAAGCCCTTTCGGTGGAACAACTATACACCGGTCACACGCAACTAATATGATATACAGTAAATGCATAGAAGCACAAAACCAAATTGCACAAAAAAATTAGCATGTATACCCTGCATTGTACAGAGCATAACTTCTATTATATGAATCCAAATACTATAAAATTATATACGGTTGAAAATTTTATCGAATCCTCTTCAATTTATGTTTAGACATAATTAAATTTTGACAACGTTTAATAGTCAAAACTGACCTACAAAATAAGGTGTAAAATATCCCAGATTTTGTTTCCAGAATTGTACGTCGATGGTGCAAGGCCAAAAACTCTGATTATATACACCTGAATGCTATTGTATCATATACGGTTGGAAAGCTTATCAAATTTTCAATAATTTTTGTTCAGACATATCCTGGTTTTGAAAAGTTTAATAGGTCAAATCTGGCCTACACAAAACTGTGCACATAGGTTTCATAATTTGATTCCAGGATTCCACACCCATATTGCACGGCCCATAACTCATATCCTATAAATTCAAACCCTATATGATATCTTTGGAAAGCTTATCAAATTTTTAACGATTTTTATTTAGACATAATCAAATTTTGACAAGGTTTAGTAGATGAAAACTAACTCGGAAAAACACTGCATCGTAGGAACCAATTCAGCACGTATGAATCTAGTTTTATTTCATGTCCAAGCCTCCTAGGGTGTGTCACCTTAATGAAAAACTCTTAGAAACATATTCTAAACAACATATATTAATCTCAGAATTTATCTAAAATATAAACTTTACTTTGAACAATAAAATTAAATTAGAAACAATATAAAAATTATACAAAAGAAGACTTGTACCAAGAGTACAAAGAGTATGAGGACTTGCCTTGGCTTTCTAGGGTTTGTAGAGGATGTAGAGATGGTCTAAAATAGGTTGGAGATGGTTTTAGGAAAGATGGTGAAAGAAGGGAGGTTGAAAGCTTTTATAAGATAAGAAAGGGACTTAGTTATATATATAAGCAATTCCTTATATATTAAACTATCACCCCCCCCCCCCTTATCCTTATTAGCTATTAAAGGTTGTAAAGAGCCAAAGCAAAGGGGATTGGACCCCCCCCCCTTTCCTACGTTGGAATTGCTAAGGAAAAGGTAGTAGCTTCCTTAGCAATTCCGACGTAGGAAAGGGGATTGGACCCCCTTTGCTTTGGCTCTTTACAACCTTTAATAGCTTTTATAAGGTAAGAAAGGAACTTAGTTATATATATAAGCAATTCCTTATATATTAAACTATCACCCCCCCTTATCCTTATTAGCTATTAAAGGTTGTAAAGAGCCAAAGCAAAAGGGATTTGACCCCCTTTCCTACGTTGAAATTGCTAAGGAAGAGGTAGTAGCTTCCTTAGGAAGCTAAGGAATTTAGTTAAAAGGAAAGGGTATTTTGGTAATTCGATAATTAATTATGTCCTAATTGATTAGGTTCTAATTCAACCAAATCCTTTACACTAATTAATTCCTAATCCATGAATGACAAGCTACAAAACTAATACTTCAAATAAAAATATTCAAAAATTTTGTAAATTAAATAATAATATTATATTAAATTTTTGGGAACCCGAACAGTTGATTGGACATCTTCGCGCAGTTCTACAAACTCTTCGCACAGTTCTTGTCATGTCCCAGTCCCAAAATATCGAGGGACTAGCCACGTGGCAATGGCCAGCAGCACACACCGATGGGCAAACCCAATTTAATGGACCCATCAGGATGTACTTAAGCTGTAATACATCAATAAAGATCTAATATACTAATCTCATCCACAGAAATGAATACATCAATATCAACAAAATAAAATATAATCATCATCAAGTCTCAAATAAATAAATCAGAGAACAACCCGATAATGAGTCTAGTACAATAGTCAAGAAATAAGATAATAACAGCATATACTGAGTGTCACGCCCCGATCTCCCGCAGGCAAATCGGTCGTTCCCGCTAGGCGAGAATCACCGCGCCAGCGCTCCCGCGGAACGATCAATCTGACCTATCCGGGCGTGATGCCGCACGAGCGTTAGCCGCGCCCGTGCAAGGCCGTGGTTCATTGGCTGGTGGTAAGAGTTCTAAGCCACAGAGTCGCACAGATTGTCCGAGGGCAGCGGAATCATGAACGCATAGTCGATCGGTAACAGGTTCACTGAGTCGACAATATAGTGGAAACATGGAAACACAAGTTGGAGTAAACAAGCTCTTTTATTCATATTGAAACAAGTGTTGCAGGCGGCGTATAGCCGAGATTACAAGTCGCTCGAGCTCTCTCTCTGAAACATAAAAGCGTGCCAAGTGGCTACATTTATGGATGATATACAGGCGATGTTCAGGCGATGTTCCAATATTATGTCTTGTATATGTGCTTCAGTTCCGAACGCAGTGTTCCAAGGCTTCTGAGTTGAACTCCACGCCTTAGCACGCACGAAGGAGGCATCCGCACCGAACGAGGTTCTTCCGCACCCTGCAAGCAATCTGGTGGGTTATCAGTACATGAATGCACTGGTGGGGAGGCTACTCGCCTGCTCGACAAATTCAAACACGTAATATTAGTTTCGTGCCCAACTATTTAGTTGTCTTTCTAGTTGTCTTAGGATCAGTTTCATGCAAGATTTGAATAACCTAATCCGTGTGGCAGTGCGCCGTGCGACATGAGAGGAAACACGGCGAGACTTACCAACTTACCATTTGTCCTTCCCTGTCCAAGGCAAACCGAGTTAAATCAAGCAGAAACATGTATAAGCATTCAGGAGCAAGGCATATGCAAACACAAGCATTTCAGTGCGAGGTCCCGTTCCGGGGGTACGGGTTACAGGAATTATCAGGTGTGTTGCATACAATGATCAAGTGCTCTTTATGCACAAGCGTTGTTACAACATGATCGTTCAGGTGTTCAGTTATTCTCGATGCGATGCAATGACTCGCACGCGGATAGCCGCTAAGCGAGGATGACTTATCTATATGAACATGAGGTCACTGGCACGGCGCCATAATGGACGGTCTAGTCTCAGTACGGAATGTCGTACGACGCATAGAGCAGGACGTCCCAGGGCATTCCGTCCTATAGCAGGCGACTATCAGGTAGTCTTCCGAGGAGAACCTAAATGAATGCATGACAAGCAAAGTATTTCACGGTCTAGGCATAGTTATGCAGCAAGCATTGAAACTAGGCAATATATAAAAGCAAGCAAGCAGACACTTGTATAACTTATTGCATTCAAGTTCGCTCGGGTCCGAAGGTAAGCCGAGCGAAACCGTACGAGGCCTTTCCGAACGAAGTTATCTAGGGTCGTGCAGTGTAGGAAGTTAACAGTGCACTACTAAATATATACAAGTCATTTTACTCGAGGCATAGCGGGCCGGGTTGCCCAAGGCAAAGGTAGCATGCGAGGGTCTGAATACATGAGCAATATTTTATTTCCATGTTCTAGCATAAGCAATACAAATTAGGATTATTCCCTTAGCTAGGTGCGTTGTATTTCTTATTAACATGCAGGGGGTGATTCACCTAGCGACTAGCATGTATCATTCCGTATTTTTATGTGTGCTGGCTAAGTAAAGACAAGTTTACCGTAGCCACCCACCTTAGCGATGATCCGCCTCGGTCGAGTGATACTGTGAGCGAGCCTCTAAAAGCCTAAGCCGAACTCCTGTAGGGACCAAGTATGGATATCCTTGCCTCAAACGAGTTGCCTCGCTGAGCAAGGCAGGTCGGGACATTTGCACTTTGCCGTTTGAATCGGCAGTCCGCTTGAGCGGAACGAGGTATTACATTATCCACCACTCAGAAAAAGTCTCGTCCTCGAGACTTCCTGAGGGCAAGCCATACTATCGGATTTTTGAATCTAGCCCAAGCGTAGCTATCGGTACCACTAGATCCATTGGAACACAATTTCCTACTCGATACTTACGTCGTGTTGCGTGTATACCGAGTCAGTCTCATTTGCGTCTTGGCGCGGGACAAGTTTCTTAACACGAGGTACATTCCGATCGATCTTGGATAGCGATCTTAGGATGAGGCAAACCTATACAAGTCGTTGTACTTGTTCAGGAGGATATTCACTTGCACTAGCTTTTGAGATCAGCATATTGCACGTTGGATCGTACACATATTCGAAGCGTCCCTCAAACACATGCATGTCAACCAACTTAGCGATAGCGAAGTCTTAGCACTCGAGTTTTACATTTCTTAAGTCTTGGATCGTGCACATATTCGAAGCGTCCCTCAAACACATGCAGTCAACCAAACTTAGGGGTAGTGAAATCGGACAAGCTACTTGCGAAAATTTCAAGGGTTCAATCTAATTCCATATCATTTCCATTTCAACCAAGTATTTGCACTACCATAAATCACGATCAATCTGATACCGACTAGCGTCCATCCATTCGGGTTAACTTAGCATACGTTATCGTTCCCAAGTCTAACCCTAAGTCTTGCTTCCCAGTCATGATGCTTTATACAAGCAATATGGTAAAGTCGGTAGCACAGGTTCATTCACTCGGCACAGGGTCGTCTGCCTATCACTAGGTCAGCTCACAAGGTCATAGGTACAGGTTCAAATATATCGCGATTCATCGTACAATTTGTCGCACGATGCTCGCCCCAATTCCTAGGGTCAAACCATTGTTCATTTTACAGGGGGTATTCTATCCGAGCTCGTTTCACTCAGATTTTCTAAACATCGAGCACAAATTTACCTACTTTTATTTATACGTTCGTTGCACGGGGGACGAGTCCGTTCACTAAAATATAATATATATATCCAAGTTGCAGGACAAGCCTAGTAGCTTACATATTCTATCTCCTCAATTAGATTTTGATAGAATTATATCCATTCCAAGCCTAGTCCACCAAGCCAATATTCAATTCTAAACCTTAGATTTTTTTCTCCAAGGTGTTCAACCTGATTCACGTATTCGTTCACGAAAACCATCCAACATGATTTTTTTCAGGTTCAAGGCTAACTAATTTATTGAAACATTTCCAATCACCTGCATTCCAAGTTCGTCTTATCGTGTCGAACCAGAAGTCAAGACGATCCATAAGTTGTCACGCCTCGGTCTCCCGTAAGTTCGATCATCCACGTTGGACGTGAGATCATCACGTCAACGCTCCCGCTGGATAATCGTCCTAATCTGGGCGTGACGCATGTGCGACATAGAGTTATGCTCGTACAAGACAAGAATGTTTGAATGTTATGGCTATCTTCGACACGATCGAGACACCTTATCCTTTATCCTTTTAAATTCCATCCAACAGTATACCCATCAAGTCAAATTCGTTTATGCAGTGATTATAGTTCCTCAAGAAATAAGTTTCTATGTTCGAGTCCAAGTCATTTCTATTTTAATACGTTCCATTCACCGAGTTCGTTCGGAATAATCACTGAACATGTTCCCTGGAGTCCGATCATCCCCGCCGTACGCGAATTACCACGCCGGCGCTCCCGCAGGACAACCGTTCTCGTTGGGACTGATTTCGAGAGTTACCTTTCCAAACTCGATTTCAAGATTGTCCTTACAAACATCAAGCCAGTTCCATTATTGCTTATATCTCTCATCGAACCATAGTATTCATTCTCGGGCTAACTTATATTGAGCGATATTGTACTCAAGTTCAATCCTTTGGTTTCAATCCAAAACCACTCGCTCAATTCTCAATTTCCAACAAGTTTTCCTTAACCAAGATATTGGTTTCCATTTTCGAGAATTTCTATTCAATATAAGCCTTATCATTTACTCAAGTTATTCTCATATCGTTCAGTCTGAATATCGCACGGGTTATGGATCCGTTTGGACGTTTCTAGATGATCCATCCACCACTCGGAATTAAGTCATTCCATCGAGTTCTTAATCGGTGCTCGCATTATTGCTAGCATACTCACTAAGTCGTTCCATAATTTCTAGCACGATACTCAGGGTTCGCCTGATAAAATCTAATCTCATATATATATATTCGGGATTGATAGTCATCCAAGCAACTATATTTGATTTTTCTTCCAACAAGAATTTCGTTCGAGCTATTTTCCATAACCAAGCATCATTCTTAATATTCGCCTAAGCGATAAATCCGATGAAGTCTATCGATTTGCAGCTCTAAGTCTGACTTGTATCATTCCTAAACGATATCCAAATCTCATTTTATAACCGGCTTGCACCCAAGGGTCTTGGTGCACGATATTCTACACAACTTAGCCGAAAGGCTGAGTGCATAGTTAACCGTCTGGGCAATATTCGTTTTCGCACTAACCAGTTGGGTAAACATGTACAGGTATTTCGGGTTGCACAAATTGCACGAGTCTAGCACGAATCTAATCCCATAAGGACTAGTACAGGTTGGCACAAAGGCCCTTGCAACATAATTCTACACAGGCAATCATACCATTCAAATGCAACTCTTTGAAAGTATTTAGACTTATTGTTTGGAACATCCCATCAAGGCATTGAGAGAGTGTGTGCACATAACCCACGAACGAGCTTTCAAAACAGAGATATTAGAAATGAAGTCCAAAGGCGTATAAGCCAGGCTCTGATAGCAATCTGTCATGCCACGATCTCCCGCAGGCAAATCGGCCGTTCCCGCTAGGCGAGAATCACCGCGCCAGCGCTCCCGCCGAACGATCAATCTGACCCATCCGGGCGTGATGCCGCACGAGCGTTAGCCGCGCCCGTGCAAGGCCGTGGTTCATTGGCTGGCGGTAAGAGTTCTAAGCCACAGAGTCGCACAGATTGTCCGAGGGCAGCGGAATCATGAACGCATAGTCGATCGGTAACAGGTTCACTGAGTCGACAATATAGTGGAAACATGGAAACACAAGTTGGAGTAAAACAAGCTCTTTTATTCATATTGAAACAAGTTTTGCAGGCGGCGTATAGCCGAGATTACAAGTCGCTCGAGCTCTCTCTCTGAAATATAAAAGCGTGCCAAGTGGCTACATTTATGGATGATATACAGGCGATATTCAGGTGATGTTCCAATATTATGTCTTGTATATGTGCTTCAGTTCCGAACGCAGTGTTCCAAGGCTTCTGAGTTGAACTCCACGTCTTAGCACGCATGAAGGAGGCATCCGCACCGAACGAGGTTCTCCCGCACCCTGCAAGCAATCTGGTGGGTTATCAGTACATGAATGCACTGGTGGGGAGGCTACTCGCCCGCTCGACAAATCCAAACACGTAATATTAGTTTCGTGCCCAACTATTTAGTTGTCTTTCTAGTTGTCTTAGGATCAGTTTCATGCAAGATTTGAATAACCTAATCCGTGTGGCAGTCCGCCGTGCGACATGAGAGGAAACACGGCGAGACTTACCAACTTACCATTTGTCCTTCCCTGTCCAAGGCAAACCGAGTTAAATCAAGCAGAAACATGTATAAGCATTCAGGAGCAAGGTATATGCAAACACAAGCATTTCAGTGCGAGGTCCCGTTCTGGGGGTACGTGTTACAGGAATTATCAGGTGTGTTGCATACAATGATCAAGTGCTCTTTATGCACAAGCATTGTTACAACATGATCGTTCAGGTATTCAGTTATTCTCGATGCGATACAATGACTCACACGCGGATAGCCGCTAAGCGAGGATGACTTATCTATATGAATATGAGGTCACTGGCACGCCATAATGGACGGTCTAGTCTCAGTACGAAATGTCGTGCGACGCATAGAGCAGGACGTCCCAGGACATTCCGTCCTATAGCAGGCGACTATCAGGTAGTCTTCCGAGGAGAACCTAAATGAATGCATGACAAGCAAAGTATTTCACGATCTGGGCATAGTTATGCAGCAAGCATTGAAACTAGGCAATATATAAAAGCAAGCAAGCAGGCACTTGTATAACTTATTGCATTCAAGTTCGCTCGGGCCCGAAGGTAAGCCGAGCGAAACCGTACGAGGCCTTTCCGAACGAAGTTATCTAAGGTTGTGCAGTGTAGGAAGTTAACAGTGCACTACTGAATATATACAAGTCATTTTACTCGAGGCATAGCGGGTCGGGTTGCCCAAGGCAAAGGTAGCATACGAGGGTCTGAATACATGAGCAATATTTCATTTCCATGTTCTAGCATAAGCAATACAAATTGGGATTATTTCCTTAGCTAGGTGCGTTGTATTTCTTATTAACATGCAAGGGGTGATTCACCTAGCGACTAGCATGTATCATTCCGTATTTTTATGTGTGCTGGCTAAGTAAAGACAAGTTTACCGTAGCCACCCACCTTAGCGATGATCCGCCTCGGTCGAGTGATACTGCGAGCGAGCCTCTGAAAGCCTAAGCCGAACTCCTGTAGGGACCAAGTATGGATATCCTTGCCTCAAACGAGTTGCCTCGCTGAGCAAGGCAGGTCGGGACATTTGCACTTTGCCGTTTGAATCGGCAGTCCACTTGAGCGGAACGAGGTATTACATTATCCACCACTCAGAAAAAGTCTCGTCCTCGAGACTTCCTGAGGGCAAGCCATACTATCAGATTTTTGAATCTAGCCCAAGCGTAGCTATCGGTACCACTAGATCCATTGGAACACAATTTCCTACTCGATACTTACGTCGTGTTGCGTGTATACCGAGTCAGTCTTATTTGCGCCTTGGCGCGGTACAAGTTTTTTAACACGAGGTACATTCCGATCAATCTTGGATAGCGATCTTAGGATGAGGCAAACCTATACAAGTCGTTGTACTTGTTCAGGAGGATATTCACTTGCACTAGCTTTTGAGATCAGCATATTGCACGTTGGATCGTGCACATATTCGAAGCGTCCCTCAAACACATGCATGTCAACCAACTTAGCGATAGCGAAGTCTTAGCACTCGAGTTTCATATTTCTTAAGTCTTGGATCGTGCACATATTCGAAGCGTCCCTCAAACACATGCAGTCAACCAAACTTAGGGGTAGTAAAATCGGACAAGCTACTTGTGAAAATTTCAAGGGTTCAATCTAATTCCATATCATTTCCATTTCAACCAAGTATTTGCACTACCATAAATTACGATCAATCTGATACCGACTAGCGTCCATCCATTCGGGTTAACTTAGCATACGTTATCGTTCCCAAGTCTAACCCTAAGTCTTGCTTCCCAGTCATGATGCTTTATACAAGCAATATGGTAAAGTCGGTAGCACAGGTTCATTCACTCGGTACAGGGTCGTCTGCCTATCACTAGGTCAGCTCACAAGGTCATAGGTACAGGTTCAAGCATATCGCGATTCATCGTACAATTTGTCGCACGATGCTCGCCCCAATTCCTAGGGTCAAACCATTGTTCATTTTACAGGGGGTATTCTACCCGAGCTCGTTTCACTCAGATTTTCTAAACATCGAGCACAGATTTATCTACTTTTATTTACACGTTCGTTGCACGGGGGACGAGTCCGTTCACTAAAATCTAATATATATATCCAAGTTGCAGGACAAGCCTAGTAGCTTTCATATTCTATCTCCTCAATTATATTTTGATAGAATTATATCCATTCCAAGCCTAGTCCACCAAGCCAAGATTCAATTCTAAACCTTAGATTTTTTTCTCCAAGGTGTTCAACATGATTCACGTATTCAATCACGAAAACCATCCAACATGATTTATTTCAGGTTCAAGGCTAACTAATTTATTGAAACATTTCCAATCACCTGCATTCCAAGTTCGTCTTATCGTGTCGAACCAGAAGTCAAGACAATCCATAAGTTGTCACGCCTCGGTCTCCCGCAAGTTCGATCATCCACGTTGGACGTGAGATCATCACGTCAACGCTCCCGCTGGATAATCGTCCTAATCCGGGCGTGACGCATGTGCGACATAGAGTTATGCTCGTACAAGACAAGAACGTTTGAATGTTATGGTTATCTTCGACACGATCGAGACACCTTATCCTTTATCCTTTTAAATTCCATCCAACAGTATACCCATCAAGTCAAATTCGTTTATGCAGAGATTATAGTTCCTCAAGACACAAGTTTCTATGTTCGAGTCCAAGTCGTTTCCATTTTAATACGTTCCATTCACCGAGTTCGTTCGGAATAATCAATGAACATGTTCCCTGGAGTCCGATTATCCCCGCCATACGCGAATCACCACGCCGGCGCTCCCGCAGGACAACCGTTCTCGTTGGGACTGATTTCGAGAGTTACCTTTCCAAACTCGATTTCAAGATTGTCCTTATAAACATCAAGCCAGTTCCATTATCGCTTATATCTCTCATCGAACCATAGTATTCATTCTCGGGCTAACTTATATTGAGCGATATTGTACTCAAGTTCAATCCTTTGGTTTCAATCCAAAATCACTCGCTCAATTCTCAATTTCCAACAAGTTTTCCTTAACCAAGATATTTGTTTCCATTTCCGAGATTTTTTATTCAATATAAGCCTTACCATTTACTCAAGTTATTCTCATATCGTTCAGTCTGAATATCGCACGGGTTATGGATCTGTTTGGACGTTTCTAGATGATCCATCCACCACTCGAAATTAAGTCATTCCATCGAGTTCTTAATCGGTGCTCGCATTATTTCTAGCATACTCACTAACTCGTTCCACAATTTCTAGCACGATACTCAGGGTTCGCCTGATAAAATCTAATCTCATATATATATATATTCGGGATTGATAGTCATCCAAGCAACTATATTTGATTTTTCTTCCAACAAGAATTTTGTTCGTGCTATTTTCCATAACCAAGCATCATTCTTAATATTCGCCTAAGCGATAAATCCGATGAAGTCTATCGATTTGCAGCTCTAAGTCTGACTTGTATCATTCCTAAACGATATCCAAATCTCGTTTTATAACCGGCTTGCACCCAAGGGACTTGGTGCACGATATTCTACACAACTTAGCCGAAAGGCTGAGTGCATAGTTAACCGTCTGGGCAATATTCGTTTTCGCACTAACCAGTTGGGTAAACATGTACAGGTATTTCGGGTTGCACAAAATGCACGAGTATAGCACGAATCTAATCCCATAAGGACTAGTACAGGTTGGCACAAAGGCCCTTGCAACACAATTCTACACAGGCAATCATACCATTCAAATGCAACTCTTTGAAAGTATTTAGACTTATTGTTTGGAACATCCCATTGAGGCATTGAGAGAGTGTGTGCACATAACCCACGAACGAGCTTTCAAAACAGAGATATTAGAAACGAAGTCCAAAGGCGTATAAGCCAGGCTCTGATAGCAATCTGTCACGCCCCGATCTCCCGCAGGCAAATCGGCCGTTCCCGCTAGGCGAGAATCACCGCGCCAGCGCTCCCGCAGAACGATCAATCTGACCCATCCGGGCGTGATATCGCACGAGCGTTAGCCGCACCCGTGCAAGGCCGTGGTTCATTGGCTGGCGGTATGAGTTCTAAGCCACAGAGTCGCACAGATTGTCCGAGGGCAGCGGAATCATGAACGCATAGTCGATCGGTAACAGGTTCACTGAGTCGACAATATAGTAGAAACATGGAAACACAAGTTGGAGTAAAACAAGCTCTTTTATTCATATTGAAACAAGTATTGCAGGCGGCGTATAGCCGAGATTACAAGTCGCTCGAGCTCTCTCTCTGAAACATAAAAGCGTGCCAAGTGGCTACATTTATGGATGATATACAGGCGATGTTCAGGCGATGTTCCAATATTATGTCTTGTATATGTGCTTCAGTTCCGAATGCAGCGTTCCAAGGCTTCTGAGTTGAACTCCATGCCTTAGCACGCACGAAGGAGGCATCCGCACCGAACGAGGTTCTCCCGCACCCTGCAAGCAATCTGGTGGGTTATCAGTACATGAATGCACTGGTGGAAAGGCTACTCGCCCGCTCGACAAATCCAAACACGTAATATTAGTTTCGTGCCCAACTATTTAGTTGTCTTTCTAGTTGTCTTAGGATCAGTTTCATGCAAGATTTGAATAACCTAATCCGTGTGGCAGTGCGTCGTGCGACATGAGAGAAAACATGGCGAGACTTATCAACTTACCATTTGTCCTTCCCTGTCCAAGGCAAACCGAGTTAAATCAAGCAGAAACATGTATAAGCATTCAGGAGCAAGGCATATGCAAACACAAGTATTTCAGTGCGAGGTCCCGTTCCGGGGGTACGGGTTACAAGAATTATCAGGTGTGTTGTATACAATGATCAAGTGCTCTTTATGCACAAGCGTTGTTACAACATGATCGTTCATGTATTCAGTTATTCTCGATGTGATGCAATGACTCGCATGCGGATAGCCGCTAAGCGAGGATGACTTATCTATATGAACATGAGGTCACTGGCACGGCACCATAATGGACGATCTAGTCTCAGTTCGGAATATCGTGCGACGCATAGAGCAGGACGTCCCAGGGCATTCCGTCCTATAGCAGGCGACTATCAGGTAGTCTTCCGAGGAGAACCTAAATGAATGCATGACAAGCAAAGTGTTTCACGGTCTGGGCATAGTTATGCAGCAAGCATTGAAACTAGGCAATATATAAAAGCAAGCAAGCAGGCACTTGTATAACTTATTGCATTCAAGTTCGCTCGGGCCCGAAGGTAAGCCGAGCGAAACCGTACGAGGCCTTTCCGAACGAAGTTATCTAGGGTCGTGCAGTGTAGGAAGTTAACAGTACACTACTGAATATATACAAGTCATTTTACTCGAGGCATAGAGGGTCGGGTTGCCCAAGGCAAAGGTAGCATGTGTAAACCCCCTCACCCAAAATAGATATTTTGTGTATATTTTATATTATTATAGGTATTGAATTTCTTTAGAGTATTCTGTTATTTAATTAGCAAATGAATTTCTTGATATATTTACTTATATAAATATTTATTTAGAATTATTTTTTAGTTATTTTAGATTTTTAAAATTAATTAGGATTTATTTGGATATATATAGTCTTAATATTAGATATATGCTAATTTAGTGTTAATAGATATTAATAAGATTTTATAAATTATTTGTATTATATTTAAGTATATTCAAGATTATAAATTATTGAGATAGATTCAAACTCTACTTTAAATTAATTCAAATTATGAACCTACTAGGAATACAACTTAATGTATATCATATCCTTATTTAAATTCATCATAATCCTATCCAAATTAACCAATCCTAGTTGTATTTAATTAAGTAGTCTCAACCATTATAAATACCTCATCCTTCAAATTTTTTCCCAAATTTCTCTCTTTTTCGTCCAAAAATAGTCAAAATTCGTCATAAATTCAGCCTCATTTTCTACTAGTTATGACGAATTAAAAAGACGATATCTCCTAGCTCCGGACTCCAAACGAGGCCTAGTTTTTTTTGTTAGAACGATAATGAGGTTAGATTTCTGATTATATAAATTGTTTTTCTAAATTATGAGTATTAAATTCTGAAAAATTCGTAGAACACAGCATATCCGAAAATAGACGTGTTTCGATGTTTTCGCGATTCCGGGAGAACCAGGAATCAGAATCATGAACCGTTTAAAGTTTCGGAAAGCTAATATCGAGATCATCGACATATATTTTTCCCAGAATTAATTTGAAGTATTTACATACTGTTAATTCTGTAGAACTTCTAGGTTAGAATTTAACCATCGGTGCACAATACAAAATTTGTATGTGCCATAATTCCCAAACAAATTTGAATTCGGACGAGCCATAAATTTCAGCATGTTTTTGACACTGAAATCTACAGGAAATCATGCATGAAAGTTGAGTTTGTGTCGGTTGACTTTTCGGTCAACAGATCGCCTCGATTTGCGTGCCATGAGTCTCGAGTTGATAAAATTCAGTTTCTTTGGACAAAATTTAGGAATTAACATAAAAATCAGAATAATAAGATTAAAATAGGATTTTAGAGTAACTATTCTAGAATTAAATAAATTAAAATAAATTATCTTTTGACGTGATAAATTTGTAATACATAGGATATTGGATTTGTTCTGCGCGACTTCTGGAGCAGGTTATTGGTACATCGTAGCTTCCTTACCAGGCAAGTGTACCTTGCCAAACTCTGCAGTATTGTTACATATTTTTCTTGCTTCATTATATTGCTATGCATGCTTGACCTAGAACCGTGTGACGTACTTAGCGTCCGATTATTAGTCGGGTGCCAACACTGTATGCGGTGTTGGGTACGGTCATCTAGAGATGGACATTCGTGACCCCCTTTACATTCTCGTACTTGTCTTACCAAGTATATCATGACCCAGGACACTTGACACTATTCATGAGACAGAATCTTCTTGAGATATTCATGGTGATTCTGTGTAGGATACAGGTTTTATGACATAGACATTTATTCATAGACATTAGATGACTTGCTGCATTAGATATGATCGTGCGTGACATGGACATGATGCATCGTGGACATGAGACGTGTGATTACATGGGGTGGGGAGAGACACACAGGCTACAGGCTGATTACATATATATAAAACATAGTAAACACATAGTAAAATACATAGTTATTGCTGCTACCGGCTCACAGACACAGAGCTTGTAGTGGTATCAGCCTAAGTACTCGTGATGCTCTCACTTGCATTTTCACATAGATGGTTACATATTTACCCTATTCATTTTATTATCTATTTCACTGCATTATTATGGCTTGTATTTTCTGTACCTTGCTGTCCCCTGAGGACCTGGATCCGGACTATGTCCCCAGGTATAGCTGATGAGATCGACCCCGAGGTTTACGGAGCAGGAGCAAACACCGGAGCAGTACCAGATTCAGTAGACGAGTGATCACCGAGGTTATCTTCTGAGTATATACTGTTTCCATACTCAGTATTTGTTGTAGTTAGCTTTATTCTTGTATCTTGACAGATGTATCAGACTCATTATCGGGCTATTTCCCGAGTGTTATATTTTATTGAGATTCATCTTGCTCTATGATTCTGATACTGTTGTATTCATTTCTGTGGATGAGATTAGTATATCTAGACCCTTATTATTGTACTACAGCTTAAGTATGCTCCGATGGATCCATTAAATTGGGTTTGTCCATCGGTGTATGCTGCTGGCCATTGCCACGTATCTGGTCCCTCGGTATTTTGGGACTGGGACGTGACATGGTTTTTGTGGTGGCCCATGCAGGTCAACGACTAAATTGTTCGGTTTCAACTTAGGGACCGAGCAAGCCTGCAATAAGAATAGGACAAGTTTTTGAATTATCCACTTGCTTGAATCGTTCCTGACATCTATATCGGATTCGAATTAATCTCTTGACTTGCATCCTGCCTTGATTCCTGTACGCCCTTATTGTTTATTTTGGTTGTTACCCTAAAATTTTATTTTTGCTGTATGATTAGGTAATTAGAACTTGACAGTTTAAGTTAGTATTGTAGATTATGACCCAATGATTACCCCTTAGCTCTAAGTCACGAAATTAGTACCCCCACCTCGATACAAGTTAGATCCCTTACCCTTGACGGCCAGTAACTCCTCTAGCCTCACTATCGACACTTGTCCTATAAGCACTAAGACTAAGGCTTAAGACGACCATGACCTATGTAATATAAGAGGATACCCTAATAGGTACCAAGTCCCCTTCTCGTAGACCTTAACAAGAGTTTTTCACGGTATCCTTAAGACGATTTCAGTATTAGTTATTATTATAAGTTGGGTAGTATGCCTCAGAACCTAATACTACCTATCCCTATTGACCCATTGATGAAGTGAACTAGGATGACACAACTTTAGACTTGCATAAGAAGATAGTATTTATTCAGACTGTAGAATTTAGAGGTCCTTGCCCCTATTTGGTAAACTAGCGACTTAGAGAAGGAGGTTGTATGATAACTGTAGAGATTATAGAGTCTGTTCTTATTATGGTTGCTTGTTTGTTTGTTTGTTTGTTTGTTTGTTTGTTTGTTTGTTTGGTAAACTTGAAAAATTTGTACCTCCTTTCATCATCATCTAGCGTACTTAAATTTGCTGTACTTGACTTCTGCTGCTATTCTATAGCCTAGCTTTGCAAGCTTATTCTTTATCGAGCTTGTTCATGACATATGTATTAGTGGACATGTACATTAATACAATTGTCTATTCAGAATCAGTGTATTACGGTCTGATCAACCTTAGTGCATTTTGGTTCGCTCTTCGTAACGCTACTTTACGTGGATTGAGATATCTAGTGATTAGTAGACGAATATACTTGCCCTCTAGATATGTCTGAGCCTATCGTATCAGTTACACAACTGTACTAATACGAGCATGCGAACAAAGGATTACCAGAATAGGATTTCAATCCACAACAACTTGACCATTCCCATTTGAATTCTTTAAATGCCTTGATCCCGATACTTCTATTCTATTACCTCCCCCTTGAACTCTTTATTATTGATCTTCGTCTTCCCTTATTTCGGAAAGACGAAACCTCGTGCTTGGTATAAGTTTGATATATAGACAGTATTAGATATACCCCACAGGCCGGTCACATTATTGATGACCCTTTTATATATGATTAAGGGAATATCATAGGTGATATGTTTGGTGTTAAAGACTTGAGGATTCAATAACATGATTAAATGAGTTGGGGCATAGATTTATTAGATGAATAGTCTTAGATAATAGATGGGTAAATTCTAAGTTGGGTAGAGACCGTAATGCTCACTTGAGAGAAATTCTTAGACTGTAATCAAGTAAGATTAGATAGAGAGAAACCATGTTCTATTTTAATTTCGAGGACGAAATTGTTTTAAGTTGGGTAGATTGTAAACCCCCTCACCCAAAATAGATATTTTGTGTATATTTTATATTATTATAGGTATTGAATTTCTTTAGAGTATTCTGTTATTTAATTAGCAAATGAATTTCTTGATATATTTACTTATATAAATATTTATTTAGAATTATTTTTTAGTTATTTTAGATTTTTGAAATTAATTAGGATTTATTTGGATATATATAGTCTTAATATTAGATATATGCTAATTTAGTGTTAATAGATATTAATAAGATTTTATAAATTATTTGTATTATATTTAAGTATATTCAAGATTATAAATTATTGAGATAGATTCAAACTCTACTTTAAATTAATTCAAATCATGAACCTACTAGGAATACAACTTAATGTATATCATATCCTTATTTAAATTCATCATAATCCTATCCAAATTAACCAATCCTAGTTGTATTTAATTAAGTAGTCTCAACCATTATAAATACCTCATCCTTCAAATTTTTTCCCAAATTCCTCTCTTTTTCGTCCAAAAATAGTCAAAATTCGTCATAAATTCAGCCTCATTTTCTACTAGTTATGACGAATTAAAAAGACGATATCTCCTAGCTCCGGACTCCAAACGAGGCCTAGTTTTTTTTGTTAGAACGATAATGAGGTTAGATTTCTGATTATATAAATTGTTTTTCTAAATTATGAGTATTAAATTCTGAAAAATTCGTAGAACACAGCATATCCGAAAATAGACGTGTTTTGATGTTTTCGCGATTCCGGGAGAACCAGGAATCAGAATCATGAACCGTTTAAAGTTTCGGAAAGCTAATGTCGAGATCATCGACATATATTTTTCCCAGAATTAATTTGAAGTATTTACATACTGTTAATTCTGTAGAACTTCTAGGTTAGAATTTAACCATCGGTGCACAATACAAAATTTGTATGTGCCATAATTCCCAAACAAATTTGAATTCGGACGAGCCGTAAATTTCAGCATGTTTTTGACACTGAAATCTACAGGAAATCATACATGAAAGTTGAGTTTGTGTCGGTTGACTTTTCGGTCAACAGATCGCCTCGATTTGCGTGCCATGAGTCTCGAGTTGATAAAATTCAGTTTCTTTGGACAAAATTTAGGAATTAACATAAAAATCAGAATAATAAGATTAAAATAGGATTTTAGAGTAACTATTCTAGAATTAAATAAATTAAAATAAATTATCTTTTGACGTGATAAATTTGTAATACATTTGATATTGGATTTGTTCTGCGCGACTTCTGGAGCAGGTTATTGGTACATCGTAGCTTCCTTACCAGGCAAGTGTACCTTGCCAAACTCTGCAGTATTGTTTCATATTTTTCTTGCTTCATTATATTGCTATGCATGCTTGACCTAGAACCGTGTGACGTACTTAGCGTCCGATTATTAGTCGGGTGCCAACACTGTATGCGGTGTTGGGTACGGTCATCTAGAGATGGACATTCGTGACCCCCTTTACATTCTCGTACTTGTCTTACCAAGTATATCATGACCCAGGATACTTGACACTATTCATGAGACAGAATCTTCTTGAGATATTCATGGTGATTCTGTGTAGGATACAGGTTTTATGACATAGACATTTATTCATAGACATTAGATGACTTGCTGCATTAGATATGATCGTGCGTGACATGGACATGATGCATCGTGGACATGAGACGTGTGATTACATGGGGTGGGGAGAGACACACAGGCTACAGGCTGATTACATATATATAAAACATAGTAAACACATAGTAAAATACATAGTTATTGCTGCTACCGGCTCACAGACACAGAGCTTGTAGTGGTATCAGCCTAAGTACTCGTGATGCTCTCACTTGCATTTTCACATAGATGGTTACATATTTACCCTATTCATTTTATTATCTATTTCACTGCATTATTATGGCTTGTATTTTCTGTACCTTGCTGTCCCCTGAGGACCTGGATCCGGACTATGTCCCCAGGTATAGCTGATGAGATCGACCCCGAGGTTTACGGAGCAGGAGCAGACACCGGAGCAGTACCAGATTCAGTAGACGAGTGATCACCGAGGTTATCTTCTGAGTATATACTGTTTCCATACTCAGTATTTGTTGTAGTTAGCTTTATTCTTGTATCTTGACAGATGTATCAGACTCATTATCGGGCTATTTCCCGAGTGTTATATTTTATTGAGATTGATCTTGCTCTATGATTCTGATACTGTTGTATTCATTTCTGTGGATGAGATTAGTATATCTAGACCCTTATTATTGTACTACAGCTTAAGTATGCTCCGATGGATCCATTAAATTGGGTTTGTCCATCGGTGTATGCTGCTGGCCATTGCCACGTATCTGGTCCCTCGGTATT
Organism: Iris macrosiphon; assembly: GCA_036927795.1. Taxonomy (NCBI): domain Eukaryota; kingdom Viridiplantae; phylum Streptophyta; class Magnoliopsida; order Asparagales; family Iridaceae; genus Iris; species Iris macrosiphon. Next base: position 142,014,802 of record JAYESA010000014.1, read on the forward strand.
TTGGGACTGGGACGTGACATAGTTTTTGTGGTGGCCCATGCAGGTCAACGACTAAATTGTTCGGTTTCAACTTAGGGACCGAGCAAGCCTGCAATAAGAATAGGACAAGTTTTTGAATTATCCACTTGCTTGAATCGTTCCTGACATCTATATCGGATTCGAATTAATCTCTTGACTTGCATCCTGCCTTGATTCCTGTACGCCCTTATTGTTTATTTTGGTTGTTACCCTAAAATTTTATTTTTGCTGTATGATTAGGTAATTAGAACTTGACAGTTTAAGTTAGTATTGTAGATTATGACCCAATGATTACCCCTTAGCTCTAAGTCACGAAATTAGTACCCCCACCTCGATACAAGTTAGATCCCTTACCCTTGACGGCCAGTAACTCCTCTAGCCTCACTATCGACACTTGTCCTATAAGCACTAAGACTAAGGCTTAAGACGACCATGACCTATGTAATATAAGAGGATACCCTAATAGGTACCAAGTCCCCTTCTCGTAGACCTTAACAAGAGTTTTTCACGGTATCCTTAAGACGATTTCAGTATTAGTTATTATTATAAGTTGGGTAGTATGCCTCAGAACCTAATACCACCTATCCCTATTGACCCATTGATGAAGTGAACTAGGATGACACAACTTTAGACTTGCATAAGAAGATAGTATTTATTCAGACTGTAGAATTTAGAGGTCCTTGCCCCTATTTGGTAAACTAGCGACTTAGAGAAGGAGGTTGTATGATAACTGTAGAGATTATAGAGTCTGTTCTTATTATGGTTGCTTGTTTGTTTGTTTGTTTATTTGTTTGTTTGTTTGTTTGTTTGGTGAACTTGAAAAATTTGTACCTCCTTTCATCATCATCTAGCGTACTTAAATTTGCTGTACTTGACTTCTGCTGCTATTCTATAGCCTAGCTTTGCAAGCTTATTCTTTATCGAGCTTGTTCATGACATATGTATTAGTGGACATGTACATTAATACAATTGTCTATTCAGAATCAGTGTATTACGGTCTGATCAACCTTAGTGCATTTTGGTTCGCTCTTCGTAACGCTACTTTACGTGGATTGAGATATCTAGTGATTAGTAGACGAATATACTTGCCCTCTAGATATGTCTGAGCCTATCGTATCAGTTACACAACTGTACTAATACGAGCATGCGAACAAAGGATTACCAGAATAGGATTTCAATCCACAACAACTTGACCATTCCCATTTGAATTCTTTAAACGCCTTGATCCCGATACTTCTATTCTATTACCTCCCCCTTGAACTCTTTATTATTGATCTTCGTCTTCCCTTATTTCGGAAAGACGAAACCTCGTGCTTGGTATAAGTTTGATATATAGACAGTATTAGATATACCCCACAGGCCGGTCACATTATTGATGACCCTTTTATATATGATTAAGGGAATATCATAGGTGATATGTTTGGTGTTAAAGACTTGAGTATTCAATAACATGATTAAATGAGTTGGGGCATAGATTTATTAGATGAATAGTCTTAGATAATAGATGGGTAAATTCTAAGTTGGGTAGAGACCGTAATGCTCACTTGAGAGAAATTCTTAGACTGTAATCAAGTAAGATTAGATAGAGAGAAACCATGTTCTATTTTAATTTCGAGGACGAAATTGTTTTAAGTTGGGTAGATTGTAAACCCCCTCACCCAAAATAGATATTTTGTGTATATTTTATATTATTATAGGTATTGAATTTCTTTAGAGTATTCTGTTATTTAATTAGCAAATGAATTTCTTGATATATTTACTTATATAAATATTTATTTAGAATTATTTTTTAGTTATTTTAGATTTTTGAAATTAATTAGGATTTATTTGGATATATATAGTCTTAATATTAGATATATGCTAATTTAGTGTTAATAGATATTAATAAGATTTTATAAATTATTTATATTATATTTAAGTATATTCAAGATTATAAATTATTGAGATAGATTCAAACTCTACTTTAAATTAATTCAAATCATGAACCTACTAGGAATACAACTTAATGTATATCATATCCTTATTTAAATTCATCATAATCCTATCCAAATTAACCAATCCTAGTTGTATTTAATTAAGTAGTCTCAACCATTATAAATACCTCATCCTTCAAATTTTTTCCCAAATTCCTCTCTTTTTCGTCCAAAAATAGTCAAAATTCGTCATAAATTCAGCCTCATTTTCTACTAGTTATGACGAATTAAAAAGACGATATCTCCTAGCTCCGGACTCCAAACGAGGCCTAGTTTTTTTTGTTAGAACGATAATGAGGTTAGATTTCTGATTATATAAATTGTTTTTCTAAATTATGAGTATTAAATTCTGAAAAATTCGTAGAACACAGCATATCCGAAAATAGACGTGTTTCGATGTTTTCGCGATTCCGGGAGAACCAGGAATCAGAATCATGAACCGTTTAAAGTTTCGGAAAGCTAATGTCGAGATCATCGACATATATTTTTCCCAGAATTAATTTGAAGTATTTACATACTGTTAATTCTGTAGAACTTTTAGGTTAGAATTTAACCATCGGTGCACAATACAAAATTTGTATGTGCCATAATTCCCAAACAAATTTGAATTCGGACGAGCCGTAAATTTCAGCATGTTTTTGACACTGAAATCTATAGGAAATCATGCATGAAAGTTGAGTTTGTGTCGGTTGACTTTTCGGTCAACAGATCGCCTCGATTTGCGTGCCATGAGTCTCGAGTTGATAAAATTCAGTTTCTTTGGACAAAATTTAGGAATTAACATAAAAATCAGAATAATAAGATTAAAATAGGATTTTAGAGTAACTATTCTAGAATTAAATAAATTAAAATAAATTATCTTTTGACGTGATAAATTTGTAATACATAGGATATTGGATTTGTTCTGCGCGACTTCTGGAGCAGGTTATTGGTACATCGTAGCTTCCTTACCAGGCAAGTGTACCTTGCCAAACTCTGCAGTATTGTTACATATTTTTCTTGCTTCATTATATTGCTATGCATGCTTGACCTAGAACCGTGTGACGTACTTAGCGTCCGATTATTAGTCGGGTGCCAACACTGTATGCGGTGTTGGGTACGGTCATCTAGAGATGGACATTCGTGACCCCCTTTACATTCTCGTACTTGTCTTACCAAGTATATCATGACCCAGGACACTTGACACTATTCATGAGACAGAATCTTCTTGAGATATTCATGGTGATTCTGTGTAGGATACAGGTTTTATGACATAGACATTTATTCATAGACATTAGATGACTTGCTGCATTAGATATGATCGTGCGTGACATGGACATGATGCATCGTGGACATGAGACGTGTGATTACATGGGGTGGGGAGAGACACACAGGCTACAGGCTGATTACATATATATAAAACATAGTAAACACATAGTAAAATACATAGTTATTGCTGCTACCGGCTCACAGACACAGAGCTTGTAGTGGTATCAGCCTAAGTACTCGTGATGCTCTCACTTGCATTTTCACATAGATGGTTACATATTTACCCTATTCATTTTATTATCTATTTCACTGCATTATTATGGCTTGTATTTTCTGTACCTTGCTGTCCCCTGAGGACCTGGATCCGGACTATGTCCCCAGGTATAGCTGATGAGATCGACCCCGAGGTTTACGGAGCAGGAGCAGACACCGGAGCAGTACCAGATTCAGTAGACGAGTGATCACCGAGGTTATCTTCTGAGTATATACTGTTTCCATACTCAGTATTTGTTGTAGTTAGCTTTATTCTTGTATCTTGACAGATGTATCAGACTCATTATCGGGCTATTTCCCGAGTGTTATATTTTATTGAGATTGATCTTGCTCTATGATTCTGATACTGTTGTATTCATTTCTGTGGATGAGATTAGTATATCTAGACCCTTATTATTGTACTACAGCTTAAGTATGCTCCGATGGATCCATTAAATTGGGTTTGTCCATCGGTGTATGCTGCTGGCCATTGCCACGTATCTGGTCCCTCAGTATTTTGGGACTGGGACGTGACAGCATGCAAGGGTCTGAATACATGAGCAATATTTCATTTCCATGTTCTAGCATAAGCAATACAAATTGGGATTATTCCCTTAGCTAGGTGCGTTGTATTTCTTATTAACATGCAGGGGGTGATTCACCTAACGACTAGCATGTATCATTCCATATTTTTATGTGTGCTGGCTAAGTAAAGACAAGTTCACCGTAGCCACCCACCTTAGCGATGATCCGCCTCGGTCGAGTGATACTGCGAGCGAGCCTCTGAAAGCCTAAGCCGAACTCCTGTAGGGACCAAGTATGGATATCCTTGCCTCAAACGAGTTGCCTCGCTGAATAAGGCAGGTCGGGACATTTGCACTTTACCGTTTGAATCTGCAGTCCGCTTGAGCGGAACGAGGTATTACACTGAGTATGGATAAGACATATACTCAGAAGAAATCCTCGGAGATCACCTCGTCTTCTAGATATGGTACTGCTCCAGTGCCTGCTACTGTTCCTGCTTCTGCTCCTGCTAATGCTCATGTCCCGTATACCTCGGGGTAGATCTCGTCTGCTAATCCTGGGGACATAATCCGGATCCAGGTCCTCAGGGGACATAGCAAGGTTCAAAATAACTCTTGCCAAAATAAATACAGTGTAGCAATAAATGAAACAATAGGGTAAACTATATAACCAGCTAAGTGATATGCAATATGAGAGCATTAATCATACTCAGGCTGAGACTACTATAGGATCTGTGGCAAAATCCATAACAGTATTTTCTCGAAGGGACAGTACATGTGTCAAAGCTCTGTGTCAGAGTCTAAGACACCTCCAGAAAATAATATATATAATATAATCAACCTTTGATATGGTAATACTCTCCCCACCCAATGTAATCATACGTCTCATGTCCACGACGTCTCATGTCCATGTCATACAGGATAATGACCTCTAACTGATGCAATAAGTCATAATTATAGCTAAGCACATGCAATGTCTATTTCCTGAATCATATAACCTATACAGAATCACCATGAATATCTCAAGAAGATTCTGTCTCATGAATAGTGTCAGGTATCCTGGGTCATGACGTACTTGATAAGGCAAGCACGAGAATATATAGGGTCTCGATATCCATGTCTAGGTGACATTACACAACTCTGCGTACAGTGTTGACACCCAAATATTATTCGGAAGCTAAGTAATATCACACGGTCCTAGTGTCACGCCCTAGTCCCAAAATACGTAGGACTAGGAATACGTAACACGCCCAGCCGTATGTATACGAACTCCAATATATGGAAACCATATACACACGTACGTTGTACATGAATATTCAATCCACCAGTGGTAATATATTGTCACAACAAGTCACACACAATCTATATCTCATCCACAGCACAAATAATAAGTAGAAATAAAGAGCTGAATAATATCTGAAAGGTGAGTATCAAGTCTGATAGTCGGATGGAAACAAATCCACTACAAAACGACTATACTGAAGTAGCAACAAGGATCTCTAAACAGCGGTAATAAAATCACAGATACTCCGAAAGCAAGGCCTCCTCCATCGGGTAAGTAGCGTCAGGTCCAGGTCCGTACTCCTGCGGATACTCCTGCTCGTCCATATCTGGAAAGGGACCAGGTGCTCAGAGGGATGTAACAAGATACATAATAATATGCCAATAAGTACTAAAAAGTAAACATCCAATGGGTCGCCTAACCGTCTAAGTGAATGCAGTTTGAGAACAACTTTTCAACACGTGGGCTATCTGGCCAAAATGGGATTGGCATGATTCTCTCGGAGAATCAGGGGCCTATAAAGCATGTCGTCTTTTGAACGGCAGAGGCCGCCTGATAATATATAGTGGTCATCACCACCCGTTTCTCCGACGGAGAATCCGGGCGAACAAGAAAAAAGTACAAAGGAGCCCAAATGCCTTACTTATTGTTCTCCCCACCCATGCTCTAAGCATGCCATATCCATGACATGATAAAACCTCTAAATAACTGCCAGGTCTACTAGCATACAAAGTTTCTAGTGACTCACACTCGTGTACGTACCAGTGACACGACTTGTACGTACCAGTGGCCAGCCGAATACGTAAGTCCGTGTCCTACATGTGACTCACACTCGTGTAAGAATGGTGTCATGGCCAATAAAACATAAAATGCCTCATAATAATGGGGTGGTCTCATAAAGTAGGTCCAATGCATATACATAAATAAAAATAGAATACGACGACACCGTCGTTGCACCCAAGTTTCCTTGGACGCACAATTTATATAGCAGTTAAAATAAATGAACTAAATAAGCAGAAATAAATTATGCATGCATCATATAAAATGTAAATATTAGTACAATGGCAAGGTATACTTGCTGAGCAAGAGTTATGTATAGTGCAAGCGTCCACTACGGTGTTATGTTTGGTGGAAGAAGTGGGGTTAGAGTTTGGGAGAGTTGTAATATATATAGAGATAAAGAGGCGGTGGGGTAACTTAATTTAGTGGTTTAAGAAACTATTGTCGCTGCTGATTCCTTCTTTCTTTGGTTTGGGTTTCGGTTGAGGAGAGTTTAGTAATAATAGATATAAGAAGCGGTGGAATGAGAAGGCTCACACACGCGGAGAAGGGAAAGGAAAGTTGGTTTTTGCTACTGCTGCTGTTGATATTTTCTTCTCCTAACGGGTCCGGGTAGGGGTTAAACGGTAGCGGGTTTAGGATAGAGGGTTTGGGTTTCGGGTTGATCCAATAGGAATTATATATATATATATATATATATATATATATATATATATATATATATATATATATATATATATATATATATATATATATACATAGAAAATTCTAAAAATTATATTGATGATACCATTCAGCTAGCAACTGTCTAAAGGGTCTCCTATATGGAATAAATTAGGAAAAATTTAAAAAGGCTTCATAAATCCCATAAATGTACAAATACCTCAAATTAAAATTAAATAAAAATCTATTTTCTCTATTTAGCTCATAACTATTATAAATTAAATAATATGGTTTTCAGAATTAGGGGTTTTACATTCTACCCAACTTATAAAAATTTTGTCCTCGAAATTAAAACTAAGCCATGGTAGAAAGTCAAGAATTGTAGGAGATATAATTTAACAAAGTAAATTTATACCTTGGTCTACAAATAGGTTCAAAAAACGTTGGCGCATGTCGTCTTCGCGCTCCCAAGTAGATTCTTCTTGTGCGCCATGCTTCCATGCCATGCGGACCAAGGGAATAGACTGGTTCCTCAATACTTTCTCTTGACGATCGAGGATTCTCACAGGTTGCTCTTGATATGACAAGCTCGGCCCAATGGTGATATTCGAATGGTCGAGAACATGACTGTTGTCTGCTATATATCGCCTGAGCAGTGACACATAGAATACGTCATGTACTTCCTCAAGTGAAGGTGGTAGCGCAAGTCGATATGCCACTTCTCCCACTCTCTCTAGCACGTCAAATGGTCCAATATACCTTGGACTCAACTTGCCTCGTCCTCTGAATCGAATGGTGCCTCTGGTAGGTGATATCCTCAAGAAGACATGATCACCCTCTTTAAATTCCAAGGGACGACGATGAAGGTCTGCCCATTGTTTCTGCCTGTCTTGTGCTGGTCGCAAGTATCCTTGTATCTTCTTAACTGTCTCAACGGTGTTGACCACTAACTCTGGTCCCAGAATCTGACGTTCTCCTACGTCACTCCAACACACAAGAGACCTACACTTTCTTTCATACAATACTTTAAACGGAGCCATCTGGATGCTCGCCTGATAGCTATTGTTGTAAGAAAACTCCACAAGGTGTAGGTGGTCCTCCCATGATCCTCCAAAGTCTAACATACAAGTCCTCAATATATCTTCCAATGTCTGAATAGTACGCTCTGACTGCCCATCTGTCTGCGGGTGATAAGATGTACTAAACTTCAGACGAGTTCCAAGACTCTCTTGCATGCTCCTCCAGAAGTGCGATATAAAGCGCGAATCCATGTATGATATAATGTTGATTGGTACGCCGTTCAATCTCATAATCTGTCTCATATATAAGTCAGCCAAAGCTTATATAGATTGGCCAACTCTAAAAGGCAAAAAATGGGCTGACTTGGTGAGTCGGTCCACTATTACCCATACTGCATCTCTTCCACTTGGACTCTTGGGAAAACCCGTGACGAAGTCCATAGTGATGTGCTTCCATTTCCACTCTGGAAGCGGAAGTGGTTGCAATAACCCTGCTGTTCTCTGGTGTTCCGCCTTTACTTGCTGATATACCAAATATTTAGCTACAAAGCGAGCTATCTCTCTTTTTATTTTATGCCACCAAAAGTGCTGTCGTAAATCACGATACATCTTGGTGCCTCCAGGATGAATAGAATATATCAAACTATGAGCCTCTGTCATCAGCTCCTGTCGAATCTCTCCATTTGGAACATAAAGACGATCACCACATCGTAATATTCCATCGTCATGGACGCGCAGTGCTGTCTGCTCTCCGGCCTCTGTCCTTTCCTTTAATCTTCTGAATCTGGCGTCTGTAGGCAATGCTGCCTTGATCCTCTCTACTAGTGATGATTGTACTTGCAAGTTGGCTAATGTCCCATCTGCTTCGGGTAATATCACTTCAATGCCAAGCTCTTGCAAGTTATCCAATAATTTTCTCTGTGCTGTCAAGAAGTAAGCTGCTGGCTTCCGGCTCAACGCGTCTGCTACAACGTTAGCCTTGCCTGGGTGATAATGTAGCTCTATCTCAAAATCTTTCATCAATTTGAGCCATCGACGTTGCTTCATATTTAACTCCTTCTGCGTGAAGACATACTTGAGGCTTTTGTGGTCTGTATAGATTTCCACTCGTTCCCCATATAAGTAATGTCTCCATAGCTTCAGAGCAAATACAACGGCTGCAAGTTCCAAGTCATGAGTTGGATAATTCTTCTCATGTACTCGTAAATGTCTAGATGCATATGCAATCACCTTGCCATGCTGCATCAATACACATCCCAAACCTTTCCCTGATGCGTCACTGTAGATCACATAGCTTCCTGATCCTGATGGAATAGTCAATACTGGTGCTGAAGTCAGTCGCTTCTTCAACTCCTCGAAAGCGGCTTGACACTCGTTGGTCCATATGAACTCTTGATCTTTGTAAGTCAACCGAGTCATAGGTGTTGCTATCCTTGAGAAGTTCTCCACGAACCGTCGGTAATATCCCGCAAGTCCAAGAAAACTTCTCACATCTGCTGCTGATTTAGGAACATGCCATGTCTTGACTGTCGAGATCTTTTCTGGATCAACAGAAATACCATCTCATGTAACAACATATCCAAAAAATGAGACTCTGTCCAAGAAGAACTCATATTTACTGAGCTTTGTATATAACTGCTCTCTCCTCAAGGTCTCTAGAACAATTCGCAGGTGCTTCTTGTGCTCCTCGTGGATCTTTGAATAGACAAGTATATCATCTATGAAGACGACCACGAACTGGTCCAAATATTGATGGAAGACTCGATTCATTAAGTCCATAAAGATAGCTGGAGCATTGGTCAATCCAAATGGCATGACCAAGAACTCGTAGTGCCCATATCTTGTCCGGAATCCGGTCTTCGGAATGTCCTCCTTCCGTACCTTCATCTGGTGATATCCCGATCTCAAATCTATTTTTGAGAACATCTTGGCTCCACTAAGTTGATCAAATAGGTCATCAATGCGCGGTAGTGGATATTTATTCTTCACAGTCACTGTATTTAAGGCTCTATAGTCAATGCACATACGTACTGACCCATCCTTCTTTGGTACAAACAACACTAGTGCTCCCCAGGGTGATACACTTGGTCGGATGAAACCTTTCTCTTCTAGTTCTTTCAATTGTGTCTTCAGTTCATCCATATCCTTCTTCGCCAGTCTATAAACATGTGATGCTATGGGAGTTGCTCCCGGTGTCAATTCAATTAAGAATTCTACGCCTCTATCTGGGGGTAGTCCTGAAAATTCGTCTAGAAAGATGTCTTGGAATTCTAAAATAATGGGATGATAGACAACATCGTCCATTGCGAGCTGCATACCATCAAGGATTTCTGTGGATCCTTGTGCAAACTCAAGTTCAGGCTGGCCTGGTACTTTGAAAAGAATGCTTCCTCCAAAGCAATCGAAAAAAGCGTGGTACTTGCTCAGCCAGTCCATTCTAAGCACAATATCAAAAGTTGCATAGGAAGGACTAAGAGTCGGGCATTCATCTCTCTGCCACGTATCACTATAGGACACGATCTACAAGTTCTACTAACAGGTACAACTCCTCCTCCGGTAAGAATTCTAATATAACTAAGTAAAGATGTGGAGGCAATGTTGTGTTTGGCTATAAATCTAGATGATATGAATGAGTGGGTGGCTCCCGTATCAAACAATGTCACAGCAGGAAAAGTAAAAGCAAGAGTGATACCTGCTATGACATCAATCTCCTGACCTATGTTATTCACTTCTAATGCAAAAGCTTGTCCGTTCCTCTGTGGTTGTCCCTGTCTGGCCCTCGCGAATTGATCCTCCTGTGTAGGTAGCGGTTGTCCTTGCTGAAATCCTCCTTCTGCTGGAGGTCGAGGTGCTCCAGGTCTAGTTATTTACTGGCTTCGGCGCTGGAAGCGCTAGTCTTTGTACTGACGGTGGAAGTGTCTGCTGCATTGGACAATTTTTTGCCAGGTGTTGTCCGGATCCACATCTCATATACTGTCCCAAACGGGTCCGACAGTCTTTTGAGATGTGCTCGCGCCTCCCACAATAATTACATTGGGGCTTCTCTGGAATCTGGTACGGTCCTGCTCTGTGTTGATACTGATATTGCGGAGCTAAAGGACGTCTGATAGGTCCTCCTTGTTGTATCCTTGTCGGTCCTTGTTGTGTCCTCAGCTGACCTCCCTTTTCTTTGCTGATGGTTTCTGGCAATCTAGATTCTGTCAGTAACTCGGCATAAGAGATCCGGGACTGTGAGCTGGTGTAATGTTGGAGCTCCTGAGTCAGTCCGCGATGAAACCTCTTAGCCTTGGCCAAGTCATCTGGTATCAGGGCAGCGCCATATTTGCTAAGGCGACTAAACTCGGCATCATACTCGTCCACTGTTCTTTTCCCCTGCTCCAGGTGAAGAAACTGATCGTACAATGCATCTCTGACGGTGTCCGAAAAGTACTTCCTTTCAAAGCACTCCAAGAACTGCTCCCAAGTCTGGTATGTCCCCAACTGGCGCTCTATAGATTTCTACCAATGATGAGCATTACCATCTAGAAGCGTTCTTACACCCGTCATCCACAGCTCTGTAGGTAGCTGCGATGCTTCCAATAGCTTCTGGGTGTGAGTGATCCAGTTGGTAGTCTCTTCTGGGTTCTCAATGCCTTTGTACGGCTTCAGACCCATCTGTATAAAGTCTTTTACTGAACCAACTCTATCTCGAGGTTCTGGAGCTAGTGCTTGAGCTGGTATAGTAGTCTTTGCAGCCATCCTTTCAAGTGCTGCTAGAAACTCTTGTCCCTGTTCTGCTGCTTGTTGCCTCTGCTCTGCAGCTAGTGTGGCGGCCTGTTGTCATTGTTCCTGCATTATCATCTGGAAGAATTAGAACAGTTGTGCCTGGCCATCATGCGGTGTCGATGAGACTGGAAGGTTCCCATTAGGTGGAACGGGAAGATCAGATAGAACTGGATTGTGAATCTGTCCATCTGGTCCCGGAAGTGTAGAAATTGTTGAGGTCCCTCCTTGAGTCTGACTATTGACTCCAGGAGTTGTATCGCCATCGGCGACAGTACATCCATTCTGCATATTCATCTCTCTGCAGGTGATGTACACAACGTTTAGACGAAGTACATGAATCAAACAGGATGCAAGCATTAAATAGAATGTAGAAGCATAAAATACGCTGGGGAATTGTCCGCGTATTTTACAGTCAAAAACCCCCAACATACATGAAGTCCCTCCCTGCGTAAAACAGGGACTCAAGGTAGTTGGCGTAAAACAGAGATTCAAGGAAGTTTGGCGTAAAGTAGAGCTTCAGAGCTGTCCGCGTAAAAGTCTGCGCATAAAAGATCTGCTGCGTAAAGTCTGCGCGTAAAAGATCTGCGCATAAAAGATCTGCTGCGTAAAATCTGCGCGTAAAAGATCTGCGCGTAAAATCTGTGTGTGTAAAGTCTGCGCGTAAAAGATCTTCGCGTAAAATCTGCGTGCGTAAAGTCTGCGCGTAAAATCTGCGTAAAAAGTCTGAGATACGTTGCAGCGTAAAGTTTGTACGAGGAACTCTTCGTATTCCTCGGATGAATTTATCAGACAATCAGTAAACCTGACATCTGACAAAAGTATTGCACAATGATCGAGAGAACGGCTGTGATGATGATTTGCACAGAGATCCAGGTTATCGTTTAGTGACATATTTGATACAAGTTACTTTTACGCATCCAAAAGAAAAAAAATGGAGTCTTCTGAATACGCTGCCTACAGAAATGAGTTTTTACGCTCAAAATAAGACAAAATCAGATGCCACGTCAAAAAGCTGTTTCTTGTACAGGGCTCGAGGCATATCTCTGTATTTAATGCACGAGATTTGTTCTTGACTGGGAAAGCTAAAGTTGTGCCAAATACGCTCACATCACCATCCTTATATTTTACGCCTAATCAGGCTACTTTACGCTGGTTATCTATTATTCATGAATCATCAAGTTTACACAGGGGCAGTTACCTACGTGGCTTACATGCCATGATCTTATAAGGGGATACGTGTCATACGCGGATTGAACGTGGGTAGCAGTTGTCATAACCGTAGCGTAAATGAGGCAATCTTCTTCATAGTTTGGCTTTTTACGCCAATAAGACAGTTATTTGGCTTTTACGCCAACTAGACAATCATTTGGCTTTTACGCCAACAACAGTCATTTGGCTTTTACGCCAACAACAGTCATTTGGCTTTTACGCCAACAAGGGTAAAGGGTCTGGTCACAGGGAAAATGGTTTTTGGCGTAAAACTTTGTTTATCCAAACATAGGATGGTTGAAAGGAAGAATGAGATTTTAGTCAAGCGTGGATGAGATCCTTATACTCTATTCCTATACGCAGGCTTGTTCAGTACAGTTACGTAACCGAGACAATATATTCTGGACCTGCATGGGCCACCACCAAAAATATGTCACGCCCCAGTCCCAAAATACGTAGGATTAGAAATACGTAACACGCCCAGCCGTATGTATACGAACTCCAATATATGGAAACCATATACACACGTACGCTGTACATGAATATTCAATCCACCAGTAGAAATATATTGTCACAACAAGTAACACACAATCTATATCTCATCCACAGCACAAATAATAAGTAGAAATAAAGAGCTTAATAATATCTGAAAGATGAGTATCAAGTCTGATAGTCGGATGGAAACAAATCTACTATAAAATGACTATACTGAAGTAGCAACAAGGATCTCTAAACAGCGGTAATAAAATCACAGATACTCCGAAGGCAATGCCTCCTCCATCGGGTAAGTAGCGTCAGGTCCAGGTCCGTACTCCTGTGGATACTCCTGCTCGTCCATATCTAGAAAGGGACCAGGTCCTCAGAGGGACGTAATAAGATACATAATAACATGCCAATAAGTACTGAAAAGTAAACATCCAATGGGTCGCCTAACCGTCTAAGTGAATGCAGTTTGAGAACAAATTTTCAACACATGGACTATCTGGCCAAAATAGAATTGGCATGATTCTCTGAGAGAATCAGGGGCCTACAAAGCATGTCGTCTTTTGAACGACAGAGGCCGCCTGATAATATATAGTGGTCATCACCACCCGTTTCTCCGGAGGAGAATCCGGGCGAACAAGAAAAAAGTGCAAAGGAGCCCAAATGCCTTACTTATTGTTCTTCCCACCCATGCTCTAAGCATGCCACATCCATGATACGATAAAACCTCTAAATAACTGCCAGGTCTACTAGCATACAAAGTTCTATCGGCAGTTATCCCTATCCGTCGCATGACCTGTATGTACCAGTGGCCAGCCGAATACGCAAGTCCGTGTCCTACATGTGACTCACACTCGTGTAAGAATGGTGTCATGGCCAATGAAACATAAAATGCCTCATAATAATGGGGTGGTCTCATAAAGTAGGTCCAATGCATATACATAAATAAAAATAGAATACGACGACACCGTCGTTGCACCCAAGTTTCCTTGGATGCACAATTTATATAGCAGTTAAAATAAATAAACTAAATAAACAGAAATAAATTAAGCATGCATCATATAGAATGTAAATATTAGTACAATGGCAAGGTATACTTGCCGAGCAAGAGTTCTGTATAGTGCAAGCGTCCAATACGGTGTTATGTTTGGTGGAAGAAGTGGGGTTAGGGTTTGGGAGAGTTGTAATATATATAGAGATAAAGAGGCGGTGGGGTAACTTAATTTAGTGGTTTAAGAAACTACTGCCGCTGCTGATTCCTTCTTTCTTTGGTTTGGGTTTCGGTTGAGGAGAGTTTAGTAATAATAGATATAAGAAGCAGTGGAATGAGAAGGCTCACACGCGCGGAGAAGGGAAAGAAAAGTTGGTTTTTGCTACTGCTGCTGTTGATATTTTCTTCTCCAAACGGGTCCGGGTAGGGGTTAAACGGTAGTGGGTTTAGGATAGAGGGTTTGGGTTTCGGGTTGATCCAATAGGAATTTTATATATATATATATATATATATATATATATATATATATATATATATATATAGAATTCTAAAAATTATATTAGTGCATACCATTAAGCTAGCAACTGTCCAAAGGGTCTCCTACATGGAATAAATTAGGAAAAATTTATAAGGGCTCCATAAATCCCCTAAATGTACAAACACCTCAAATTAAAATTAAATAAAAATCTATTTCCTCTATTTAGCTCATAACTATTATAAATTAAATAATATGGTTTTCAGAATTAGAGATTTTATACCTAGGTTAAGCATGTATATCATATAAATAAATCAGGATAATAATATGAAGCAGGTACTGCAAGTTTTGGTAAGGTACACTTGCCTAGGGTTCTGGCTCCAACTATAGCTCTGATATTAGCGAGATTTGCAGGTACTCCTCCGGTTACTGAAATAGACATTACCATCAGATTCAGTAGACATCAAATAGCTAGAATTGTCTGTCCTTGAGTCCAATTTGGACACAGTGGCAAAAGTGACCATTTCTGGTTAAAGCGGGGTCCACAGGTGGCTCGCTTTGCACCAAAAAACGTGTCAGAGACAATATTCTCCAAATTCGTCAAACTTAGTGTCCACAAGTCCAGAACGACGATACGAACCCAATGGAATGTCCAGAACTGGATTCCGATGAGCCGATCACAAAATCGCCCGTCAAGTGGATCCGTAGGGCCCACGATATGCGATTTTGTCAACGTTCTCAGAAACCAAACTTGGGTCACAGGACCAGCGTATTGCTACGAGTCCGATGGCGCAAGTTTCATTTCGATACGACGTGCGTACACGAAGTTACAATGAGTTCCAGAACATGGCCGATACGGGGCATTGTCGACGAATACGTGTTGATTCCGGTGTGCACGCACATCCAAATCAACTTTCGCAAAATCTTACACGTCCGTATTAACGGCGCACACCTTTCGGTTAAGTCCCCACACGACCAAGTCGTCCCGTTTAGCGGGGCGCACTCAGTTCCGGGAAAAAATAGGGTAAATATTTTCCTGATTTTGGGTCGCAGTTTGCGATCGCCTCAGGACGCGACACACCGAGCGAGTTGCACGGGTATCGAGAAGGTCACGCAGTCTACTCGTCACAGCAGACGGAACGGGAAACGGGAGAGCGAGGAGAGAGATACAGTCACCTGAACTGGGCTCCAAAGAAAGCTGAAACGTGCGCTTCACGAGGCGGCTAGGGCTAGGGTTTGCTCGCCGGGGCTGCTGCGGTCGTCACGGCGAAGGAGGTGGCTGCTCGTCTTCGTCGTGGCAGGGTCGTCGGGCTTGTCGTCGATTCGGGGGCTGCCGGAGCTGGAGTGGCGGCGTGCTGGCAGAGCTCGTCGAGGCGGCTAGGTCGATCAAGGAGATGGGGGAGACGGTGGAGGGGAGAGGCGGTGGTGCTGGTGCAGCGGGTCGGAGGCCGGAGGAAGTCGGGGACGACGGTGGTTGTGAGTGGAGAAATGCGGTGGCTGGAGGTTTTTATAGGTGGAGGCCGGCGGTTACGGGCGGAGGTGAAGGGTTAGGGACGGACGGCGCTGGGCGGTTACGGAGGCGAAGCGGCGGCCGGGATCGCGGCGGCAGGCGAAGCGGGGAAGACGGCAGGTTACGGCGGAGGGCGGCGAAGCCGAATCGCCACAGTCGGGCTGCTACGGTTACTGTAGCCCTAATTAATCGGGTCAGGTCGGGTTGTGGGATTCGGATCCGACCCGATCCGATATGCAATGGTACGGGTGATGGGTTAGCGGGTCGGATCGGCTAACGGGCCCGGATTCGACCCGCTAGGTTTGGTTTAGACAGGGTTCGGTTTAAGTTGGTTTGGTTAAACCGGTTGGTTTGGTTCAGAAATAAACCGAGTTTATTTGGGTTTTTATTGGTTTATTAAATAACTTAGTTTTTAGGTCTTTAAAAATATTTCCGGGGTCCAATAAATTCCAAAAAAATTACCCTATGTCTAATATTTTATTTTACACCCAAAAATATTATTTTTATAATATTTTAATATTTAATAAAAATATTTAAATTTATTTAATTTCAAATACCTTGATTTTAATTAGTTAAAAATTACCGAAAAATCCAAAAAATTATGAAAATTGATTTTTGAAATCCTGAAAAATCAGGGGGTTTACAATCTACCCCCTTTAAGAGGATTGCGTCCTCGCAATCAAAGAATAACCGGTCAGCAGAGATGACACGGTTGCAAGCATTATTCGAAGCACGTCACTATCAAGAATCATGATTTAGGAGATTCAAAGGATGAGGGTTTAAGCAAAAACACATAGGGAATAAAAACATCATTTTCCTAAGCAATGGAAGTTATGCAATTTTCAGAGTGAAGGAAATCTAGTTAAAGCAAGAAAACTACAGTTTTTAGAAAAACTAGGTTATTATTAACAAGTTCAAAATTACTAGGTTTACGGCTAAGGTCACGAACTAACAGGCACGAGCTAAAGCAATACTAGAATAGATAGCTACAAAAACTTACGCACATTTGCTACTCCACGAGTCTGCGCATCCTCCAAGGTCATCGCAAAAGCTTGCCCACGTCCTTGCGGTGGTGCCCTCTGCTGCTGCTGGGCCTGCTGGAAGAGTGCTGTTCGATGTGCCAAGGGTAGCCTCGGTTGATATCCTCCTGGTGCTGGTAGAGCATGTTGGTTTACTATCGGTGCTCCTTCTCGACGCTCAGGGCATTCCCACACAGAATGTTATCTGGATCCGCAAGCTAAACATAATCCTAATCTGCGTCAGCATTCCTTGGCAAGATGGCCTGCCTTGCCACAGTAGTGGCAAGAAGGTAGGATTAGTGCTAGTGGTGTAGATACTCTCTGCTGTTGGTGTAGGTGAGGTCTCTTTGCAGCTTCTTCTTCTGGTGCTCTGGCTAGTGCTGATGTGATTGGCCGCTTAAGGTTGGAGTCTCTCTTGGTGACGCGCTCCATACGTAGTGCTGTAGCAAGGACGTCCGTATATGAAGTAGGTGCAACGGATTCGATCATTCTCTGTAGCTCAAAGTTTAGTCCGTCGAAGAACTTCTCAGCCTTCTCTTCTTCTGTTGGGATCAAGGTAGGGGTGAAGCGACTCAGACGAATAAATTCCGCGTTGTACTCTTCCACTGTCATACTGTCTTGAGTGAGGCAATTGAACTTGTCCCGCAGTTTTGATCGAACGATAGCTGGAATGTACATCTCCAGAAAGAGTCATAAAAAACTCTTCCCAAGTGACTCGGTCTGGTCCGAGCCGTGTCTCCTCAGATAGCCACCAGTGATGGGCATTACCCGTCAATTGCAATCTGACGGCAGTCATCCAACGTTCCCTTGGAAGCTCGGCTGCTTCTAATTGATGTTGAGTGTTGGTGAGCCACTCATGAACTTCTGTGGGCTCCTCCTTGCCTGAAAAAATGTGGGGCTTTAGCTGGCGAAAATCGGTGATAGAGCCCGTCGTTGGCCGTCGTGCTGGTAGATCTGCCTGCTCCAGTGCGGTTACTAGGCTGCTCCTCAAGTTCTCTGCCTCTTGACGCAGAACCTCTTATTGAATTTGTTGTTGAGCTTGCATCATTGCGTAGATCATTTGTAATATCTGATGCCCGTCCATAGCCTGCCCTTGGGGGAATACGGGCATTGGTGGAGTAAACTGCGGTGGAGGTGGAATGTCATCTCGCCGAAATCTAGAAGCATGCTGATTTGCTTGACTGCGTTATTGAGCTGATTGACCTTCACCTACTGGTGTCGCTTCTTCTTCATGGGTAACCACAACTCCTTATGGTGTTCCTACAGGAATCTCGTCGCTTGCTGGTGGATCCATTACTCTGCATCCAAAATAAATAATAAGAGGCTCACAGAGGAATCAAGGCAGGATGCAAGTCAAGAATTTAATTTCGAATCTAAAATAGAGATCAAGAACGATTAAATCAAGTGGATAAGATCCTATGACTTATCCTATTTTATTGCAGGCTTGCTCGGTCCCTAAGTTGAAACCGAAGTAATTTAGTCGTTGACCTGCATGGGCCACCACAAAAATTATGTCACGCCCCAGTCCCAAAATATCGAGGGACTAGCCACGTGGCAATAGCCAGCAGCACACACCAATGGGCAAACCCAATTTAATGGACCCATCAGGATGTACTTAAGCTGTAGTACAACAATAAAGATCTAATATACTAATCTCATCCACAGAAATGAATATATCAATATCAACAAAATGAAATATAATCGTCATCAAGTCTCAAATAAATAAATCGGGGAACAACCCGATAATGAGTCTGGTACAATAGTCAAGAAATAAGATAACAACAGCATATACTGAGTATGGATAAGCCATATACTCAGGAGAAATCCTCGGCGATCACCTCGTCTTCTGGATCTGGTACTGCTCCAGTGCCTGCTACTGTTCCTGCTTCTGCTCCTGCTAATGCTCATGTTCCGTATACCTCGGGGTAGATCTCGTCTGCTAATCCTGGGGACGTAATCCGGATCCAGGTCCTCATGGGACATAGCAAGGTACAAAATAACTCATGCCAAAATAAATGCAGTGCAGCAATAAACGAAACAATAGGGTAAACTATATAACCAGCTAAGTGATATGAAATATGAGAGCATTAATCATACTCAGGCTGAGACTATTATAGGCTCTGTGTCGGG
Source organism: Iris macrosiphon (assembly GCA_036927795.1). Taxonomy (NCBI): domain Eukaryota; kingdom Viridiplantae; phylum Streptophyta; class Magnoliopsida; order Asparagales; family Iridaceae; genus Iris; species Iris macrosiphon. Next base: position 142,034,143 of record JAYESA010000014.1, read on the forward strand.
GAAACCCATACAAGTATTTTTTCGAAGGGACAGTACATGTGTCAAAGCTCTGTGTCAGAGTCTAAGACACCTCCAGATAACAATATATATAATATAATCAGCCTTTGATATGGTAATACTCTCCCCACCCAATGTAATCACACGTCTCATGTCCACGACGTCTCATGTCTATGTCACGAAGGATAATGACCTCTAACTGATGCAATAAGTCATAATTATAGCTAAGCACATGCAATGTCTATGTCATGAATTATGTAACCTATACAGAATCACCATGAATATCTCAGGAAGATTATGTCTCATGAATAGTGTCAGGTGTCCTGGGTCATGACGTACTTGATAAGACAAGCACAAGAATATATAGGGTCTCGATATCCATGTCTAGGTAACATTACACAACTCTGCGTACAGTGTTGACACCCAAATATTATTCGGAAGCTAAGTAATGTCACACGGTCCTAGGTTAAGCATGTATATCATATAAATAAATCAGGATAACAATATGAAGCAGGTACTGCAAGTTTTGGCAAGGTACACTTGCCTGAGGTTCTGGCTCCAACTGTAGCTCTGATATCAGCGGAATTTGCAGGTACTCCTCCGGTTGCTGAAATAGACATTACCATCAGGTTCAGTAGACATCAAATAGCTAGAATTGCCTGTCCTTGAGTCCAATTTGGATATAGGGGCAAAAGTGACAGTTTCTGGTCAAAGCGGGGTCCACATGTGGCCCGCTTCGCACCAAAAAATATGTCAGAGACAATGTTCTCCAAATTCGTCAAACTTAGTGTCCACAAGTCCATAACGACAATACGAACCTAACGGAATGTCCAGAACTGGATTCCGATGAGCCGATCACAACAAGTGGAGCCGTAGGGCCCACGATACACGATTTTGTCAACGTTCTCGGAATCGAACCAAACTTGGGTCACAGGACCAGCGTATTGCTACGAGTCCGATGGCGCAAGTTTTATTTCGATATGACGTGCATACACGAAGTTACAACGAGTTCCAGAACAGGGCCGATACGAGGCGTTGTCGACGGATACGTGTTGATTCCGGTGTGCACGCACATCCAAATCAACTTTCGCAAAATCCTACACGTCCGTATTAACGGCGCACACCTTTCGGTGAAGTCCGCACACGACCAAGTCGTCCCGTTTAGCGGGGCACACTCAGTTCCGGGGAAAAATAGGGTGAATATTTTCTTAATTTTGGGTCGTAGTTTGCGATCGCCACAGGACGCGACACACCGAGCGAGTTGTACGGGTATCGAGAGGGTCACGCAGTCTACGCGTCACTGCAGACGGAACAGAAAACGGGGCAGCGAGGAGAGAGATACAGTCACCTGAACAGGGCTCCAAAGAAGGCTGAAACGCGCACTTCGCGAGGCGGCTAGGGCTAGGGTTTGCTCGCCGGAGCTGCTGCGGTCGTCACGGCGGAGGAGGTGGTTGCTCGTCTTCGTCGTGGCGGGGTCGTCGGGCTTGTCGTCGAGTCGGGGGCTGTCGGAGCTGGAGTGGCGGCGTGCTGGCGGAGCTCGTCGAGGCGGCTAGGTCGATCGAGGAGATGGGGGAGACGGCAGAGGGGAGACGGCGGTGGTGCTAGTGCAGTGGGTCGGTAGCCGGAGGAAGTCGGGGACGACGGTGGCTGTGAGTGGAGAAATGCGGTGGCTGGGGGTTTTTATAGGTGGAGGCCGACGGTTACGGGCGGAGGTGAAGGGTTAGGGACGGGCGGCGCTGGGCGGTTGCGGAGGAGAAGCGGCGAAAGGGATCGCGGCGGCAGGCGAAGTGGGAAAGACGGCGGGTTACGGCGGAGGGCGGCGGAGCCGAATCGCCACAGTCGGGCTGCTACGGTTACTGTAGCCCTAATTAATCGGGTCGAGTCGGGTCGGGTTATGGGATTCGGATCCGATCCGATATGCAATGGTTCGGGTATAGGTTAGCGGGTCGGGTCGGCTAACGGGCCCGGATCCGACCCGCTAGGTTTGGTTTAGACAGGGTTCAGTTTAAGTTGGTTTGGTTAAACCGGTTGGTTTGGTTCAGAAATAAACCGGGTTTATTTGGATTTTTATTGGTTTATTAAATAACTTAGTTTTTAGGTCTTTAAAAATATTTTCGGTGTCCAATAAATTCCAGAAAAATTATCCTATGTCTAATATTTTATTTTACACCCAAAAATATTATTTTCATAATATTTTAATATTTAATAAAAATATTTAAATTTATTTAATTTCAAATACCTTGATTTTAGTTAGTTAAAAATCACCGAAAAATCCGAAAAAATTGTGAAAATTGATTTTTAAAATCCTGAAAAATAAGGGGGTTTACAGTTCTTCAAACCAAATCCTTTGCACTAATTAATTCATAATCCATGAATTGCTAAGGAAAAGATTGAAGTGAAGCAGAGCACGAGCAACGTCTTCGCGCAGTTCTTCAAACTCTCAGAGAGCATAAATTATATGCCAAGTTCAGCAAGTGCGAGTTTTGGTTTGATCGTATTTCATACTTAGGACATATTATTGTTAAATAAGGAGTTGAAGTGGATCCCAAGAAGATAGAAGACGTTGAGATGTGGCCAGTTCTCCGAACAGTTGTCAAAGTTCATAATTTTCTGGGATTAGCAGGATATTATCGGCACTTCGTGTCAGACTTTGCTAGAATTTTTGCACCATTGAATCTACTAACACAGAAAGGTGTAAGTTTTGATTGGAAAGATGAATGTCAAACCTCTTTTGAGAAGCTCAAATAGAAGTTGATCACTGTAGAAGCATAAAAAATTATTCAAGCCGCATAGAGGTCATACCCCCTCAAAAAATCAATCAAGCCGCAAAGAAGTCATATGCGGCCTGAACAACCAAGCCGCAGAGTAGCCACATACGGCCTGAACAACCAAGCCGCAGAGAAGCCATATGCGACCTGATAAACCAAAGATCTAGAAGCCGCATAGTATACTCTATGCGGCCTGAACGACCACAAAGCAGGGAGGCTGCATAAAACTCCCTGATACAGCATTCGATGACTGCCAGACTCTGACACATCACTCGTCACACTGAGACACTTCGAGATTCGTGAAGACGACGGCTCAGGAATAGACAAAAGGTCACATCAACTCATTGATGGCCTCGACAGACGTACCATGCCACGTGTCTATTCATATGCGACTACATACCCATGCGGCATCGTCATCATGTGGCCAGAGTGTCCATCCGACCAAGACCAGACGAGAGCTTGCATGTGGCTATATACCCATGTAAACTCCCTCACCCAAAATAGGTATTTGTGTATATTTTATATTATTATATTTATTATAGATGTTGAATTTATTTAGAGTATTATCTTAGTTAATTAGAAAATAATTTTTTTAGTATATTTACTTATATAAATATTTATTTAGAATTATTTTTAGGCTATTTTAGATTATTGGGATTTTTTTCATAATTTTTAGTTAATTAAAAACTAGTAACACTAATTTTTGAGGACTTTAAAGAATTTATTTTATGTTCAAACTTAATTAAAAATATCCCAAAATTTTATTTTAGGTTCTAAATAATAAAATATATTTTTTAGAATTTTTTGGGAATTTTTCGATTATTTTTAGCATTTATTTCGAGTTAATTATGAAAAACTGAATTAAAAACTAATTTCTGAAAAAGAAAACCCAAAAAGTAATTAATTCTGCCCAGTCAGCAAACAGGGGGCCCACCTGTCAGCCTCCAGCAGTGAACAGTGTCGGGCCCGCCTGTCAGTGACCACTGAGTGGGTGCGAGCCGAGCCGAGCCGACCTCGAGCCGAGCCGAGACCGAGTTCGACTCGGACTCAGCTGAGCCGAGCCGCATCGAACTGCGACCGTTCGATCTGGGCGGGGCTGCACGGATGGCTGCCACGTGGCGCGCTGTGAGCCGCGGCTGCACTTTCTCTCTCCTATATATATATATATATATAATAATTTAGATATTAATTTCTAGGGTTTTTCTTCAGCCGATTTTTGGAGAATTGTCATCTAGGGTTCCTTCATCTTCCAGAAGCCATTGCGCATAGCTCCGGACTCCAAACGAGGCCTAATTTTTTTGTTAGAACGATAATGAGGTTAGATTTCTGATTATATAAATTGTTTTTCTAAATTATTAGTATTAAATTCTGGAAAATTCGTAGAGCACAGCATGTCCGAAAATAGACGTATTTCGATATTTTCGCAATTTCGGGAGAACCTGGAATCAGAATCACGAACCGTTTAAAGTTTCGGAAAGCTAATGTCGAGATCATCGACATATATTTTTTCCAGAATTTAATTCGAAGTATTTACATACTGTTAATTCTGTAGAACTTCTAGGTTAGAATTTAACCATCGGTGCACAATACAAAATTTGTATGTGCCATAATTCCCAAACGAATTTGAATTCGGACGAGCTGTAAATTCCAGCATATTTTTGACACTAAAATCTACAGGAAATCATGCATGAAAATTAAGTTTGTGTCGGCTGACTTTTCGGTCAACAGATCGCCTCGATTTGCGTGCCATGAGTCTCGAGTTGATAAAATTCAGTTTCTTTGGACAAAATTTAGGAATTAACATAAAAAATCAGAATAATAAGATTAAAATAGGATTTTAGAGTAATTATTCCAGAATTAAATAAATTATAATAAATTATCTTTTGACGTGATAAATTTGTAATACATAGGATATTTGGACTGTGACTTGGACTCTGATTCATACCAGCAGCAGGACCCCAGGCAAGATACCTTGCCAAATTATTTACAGTACTTTGCATGCTATTTATATTTCTTTTTATTTATTTTATTTCTGTATAGTTCTTGCATGTGTAGTTTTTCTCCAGTCATTACTATGTATTAGATATGTTGACACACACATGGCACCTAGTATCATGGGAGGACAATCATTAGGCGTATGGGCTTTTAACCACTCTGGTAAACCGTAGTATATAGTTCGCACTACGGGCGTGTGTCGCGCTGGTCGCTACCCCAGAGGTATGTCGATTTCTGTAGAGTCGTGTTGGTCGCTACCCCAGAGGTATGTCGATTTCTGATGTTCTAGACGGGTGTGTGAGTTGTGAGGCTTAGATCGAGTAGACTACCCTTGCCCATACGTCGAAAAGTTGTCCTCATTTGCATTCATATAGATTGTCTTGTACAGCGTACTTATTTATTTTCAAATTATATGCATGTTTACTGTATTCAAGTTGGCTCGTATTTTCTGTATCTTGTTACGTCCCTCTGAGGACCTGGTCAGCTGCCAGGTGTATTTGTTCTTGAGTATTTACAGGAGCGCAGATTTGGATGGTTGTATATGCTTAGTGGATGTCTTCTCTTCGAGCCGTGATCGATAGCTGGTATACTTATATTGGGTTTGATTGTGTTGTACTTATATTGTATTTACCTTTCCTATTCGAGTTGGTAGTGGATTTGTTTCCATCCAACTATCATCCTAGATACTTCTTATTGAGATCTAGTTTCATCGATACTGTTTATTTATTTCTATATGATTTTGGTGGATGAGATTTAGATTTTACCCTGTGACTTGTATTACAGTTATACCACTTGTGGATTTGATATTCATATTACAGCGTACGTGTGGATTTGGTTTCCATATATTGGAGTTGCCATATCCATGCGGCTGGCATGCTTACGTGTCCTAGTCCTACGTATTTTTGGGACTGGGACGTGATAACCCATGCGGCATCGTCATCATGTGGCCAGAGTGTCCATACGACCTCCATAATACTTGAGGTACTCTAGATCTTGCCACTAAGGTACTCCTTTTATCTTGGTATCTAGTGCAAACTCATATCTTACACCTAACAACCACCCTAGGATATTCACATGTATCTGGTATAATATAACATACATAAATACTTTCTAGCCACTATGACACCATGATATCTCACTAGTACCCTTATATCCATCATACTGTTCACTAATACATACAAATTCTATACTCCAAACATTAGCAAGGTACTATGCCCACTGAACTTACTTCTATACAGGTTACCCCTCTTACTCACTGCCTGAAACACTTGTACCCTTACTCTCAAACACTCCTTCATCTATATTAACTGCTACACACATCTACTACTATCATACACAAGATATTCACTAATACTAGCATAATACTCAGTTGATATACCCTAGACACTGGTACTCTCTAGGCACTCTTGGTGTTGAAACACTAACTTCCTAACTATACATAGCATATGCACTTAATGTTCTAGAACACTAACTTCTTAACACTCACAACAGTTCATCACACACCACTCTTGACACTAGCTTACTCACTAGATCACCCCATCACACTCGCGAGAACTCATAATCGTATGCATATAATGCACTAGTTATACACATGTCTCACTTCACACTCATAGGCAGACACATGATTCCATATATATATATATATATATATATATATATATATATATATATATATATATATATATATATATATATATATCCCATACCTTCTATACTTGAACCTACAAACTGATACACTAATCAGTGGTACACTAAAACATATCTTCCATGACCAATCTTGATACTTCTCAACCCTTGACACACCATTGGAATTTCTAATACCCAATCCCCCACTTTCTGATACTCATGAAACTCCACACTGGTATTTCATTTCACCATCATGCATCCCTCACACATCCCCATTAACACTTCAACACTCCTAAGTACTAGGTAATACACCCACACTAGACACATACGGTGCACTCATATCTACCCACACCAATGCCCAATATTCAACACATACCACAAGTCTTATTACTAGCACAACACATTCTAACACTATCACACTCACATATATACTTATAGGTACCATTCCATCATGGCACACTCATTAATACCTCTCCTGGATACACATTCTCTTACTCATGACACAACCAAGTATCAAGCACCAAATGGAATATCATGCTCTATTGATATCCAAACACAAATTTATACATAGATCATTAACTATATGAATTTACATCTACCTAGAACAATCATGCTGACACTGATACCAACTCGTGGAATCACAACTGATACTCTACTCTCCCTTCTATCATTGGTACCAATACTAACTATACTGACACCTACCATAGAATTATTGCTACAAAGGTACTACACTATGAGTTATCTCTAGACTGATGCCTATAGCTCGTATGCCCAACCAAGAACCACTTACAGACTCACAAGTCACGCTCCCAACAATCAACATTGATACTCAATGACGCAAACCTATTTGCAAGTTACCAACTACTGCACCATCCAAGGAACCTCAAGAACTAATGAAATAAAGCTCTATAAGGAACTAGAGTAGAGGAACTAAAGATATCTCTATCATGAGCTAATAAGGGTGTTGGAACAGAATTCAATGATAATAAGAGCGAAATGACAAATATGATATGTTAAGAACCAATTTAAGATACAATCTAATAATCATATACGTCTATCCGGAATCATGTTACCCAGAATCCTTGCCACGCCAGTAAGCATAGCTGCGATAAACTATAGAGCCCATAACTAAGGTATATACCTCTATAATCATGATATCTAGAATTCTCGCCATGCCAACTAGTATAGCTGCGTCCCGCTAACTAGAATGGCTGTGATAAACTCTAAATTTCATAACTAAGATATGTACATCCAAAATCAGGTCTTTATGTTTTTGCCACGCCAGCTAGTGTAGCTGCGATAAACTCTAGACTCCATAACTAAGGCAGATGATTACCTTTCTCACTGTTCTTATCCAAATACGTCATCAGAATATACCTCAACTTAGTCCATAAAATTTATCTCGATATAAGAATCAAAGTCAACAATGAACATCAAGAATCAAACTCAACAACAACAAGTGAGAGTGAACGAAAACAAGTGAAAACAGATTTTGAAGTGGAGTTTATAGTACGATTCTCAGGGGTTATCCCAGGAATCTCTCAAGAAGTCCTAATTTGTGATTGAGTATTTCTCATCCTAATATCCTATATCATATATCATATCGCATGCTCGCAGTAGTACAACTAGGCAGTCGCACTACCACGACATCGCTCTAATTATGAAGTCTGACCTTTATGGGCCACCATACATAACAACTATATTTTAAGGACATAGGGGGTTATTTTGTATCCCAAAAATCCTATAAATAGGCGTAACTTAATAAAAATTAACTACACCAAAATTTCTTTCCTCTCTTACAAAATTTAGAAGAAAGCTAATGTGAAGAAAGTATATACTATCATGAAAAATGATCAACCATCACAGCAACTGGAACATCAGCAACTTCAACCAGCACCGCAACCTCAATCTGCACTACAACTAGAGTTTGAATCAAAAAATTGGCATCATTTTAGCGGAGTTTACAATGAGCGTGATACGGAAAGAAGATACTCAAATAAAGTTCTTGTTGAATGCTTGCATTGTAGAAAATGACTCAAATGAGACCATAACTGTAGTACAAGGAAGCTACGCATGCATCTGAAAATGTGTATGGATATCTAGTAATCTTGTATTTTCTTCAAAAAGTTTATCAATTTTATTATTGTTACATAAGTCACAGGTATATTTAAACATAATTACAACTTATGTTTGAGTTTCAGCTTTCAGTCTCTCTACAAACTTTATTTGCAGTATTACAAATAAATTTTAAAGAGAGGCTGAGAAGCTGAAACACAAATATAGGTTGCCTGGCTTATGTAACAAAAATAATATATATTAAAAATTATCTTCAATAAAAAAAATTCAATTAAGTGTTTTTGTTAGTTAGTGTTATTTACATATAAAAATTTTAATTATCGAAAGAATAATTTTTTATTTAAATTTATATAACTAATAACTCATATAGAAAAATATATAAACCATTATAATTATAACAAACTATACATAAATTATAGGAATATATATATAAATTATGTAACAAATTTTTTTAATAACAAATAACTTATAATTAAAATATATATATATAGAAAATATATTATAATTAACAAATAACTTATAATTTTATAAAAAAATAAGTTAACTCATGAAATTCTATTTATAGTTTAATAGTTATTATTATATGTATTAGGTATATTATAATTTATATATATAAAAAAATTACGAGTCGGCCCAGCCCAACCATGAACGGCCCGGATCCAGACCGGTTCACCCAGGTCATGGGCCCGGGCTGGGTCCATGAAAATTTCTACCGGCCCGACCCGTTTTCTCTCTCGGGTTCGATCCGGCCCGAACCGAACCCGGTCAAACCCGGTTAGCGCGGGTCGCGGGCCGGACGGTACCGGGCCCAATAACACCTTGAAGTCTATAACTAACTAGTAACGTGGTCATACATTGCACGCGCGTAAAAATTTTGTTAAATTTTTTAATATAAATTTATATAAATATTGTCATCCCTAGAAATTGAACTCAGGCAACCAAAAAAAACATCTCTCACATTAACCACTTGAGTTAGAATTATTTAGTTATAAGTAAATTATATTAGGTAGTTAAATAATTAATTAATTTTAAAAAAAATTAATGGAGTATTTAAAAACGACATAGACGTCTCAATTTTAAACCGTTTGCAACCCACCTTATATTAGTAGATATTTACAGAGAAGTTACATGGACCAAAACCAAATTTGACATAAATAAAATATAATTATAAACTAATCTATATTAAGAGGATGGGAATTTAAAAGATGTAAAGGAACTGGGATTGGATGTCATTGTGAGGCAAAGACCTATAAGAGAGAGGAAGAGAAGAAGAAGAAAAGAAAAAAAAGAAAAAAAGAAAAAAAAAGGAAGAAAGAGACAATGAATGTGGATGAGGAAGTGGGAAGGCTCAAGGAAGAGATCCAGCGATTGGGTCAGCTACAACCTGATGGTTCCTACAAGGTAACACCTCAACCATCCCACATCATTTACCCTTTTTTTTTTCCTATACATATAGATCTACAAAACTACAGTGGTTCCAACATCAAATGTTAGGTTGTTGCAATGAGATCCAGTTGTAATGAATCAGATCTTGAAACGTTTGTTTGACCTTGATGTTTTTGCATAGACTGCTGTGATCTGTTCAAGAACTGGATCAAAATGAAATGGCATTTGTAAAATCAAATGTATCTGGATCCAAATTCCGGAGGCTAAACTGTGTTGCTTGGATATAAATGCTGCACAGACAAATACAATACGGATACGGAGACACGGACACGGCAGTTATTTGGGCGCTGTGCCATGTGCTTTCTAGGATACGAGATTTTGAATGTCTGAGAAATTGTTCCGATGCATGAGCTCCCGCTAATGAGATGATCATAAGGTTTAGTATCTCGCATCTGGATGGATGCTCAAGGTGTTTCACAATTGGTGACAATATAAAGGGACTTGATAATAAAGTTTATTTCCATATCGGATAGAAAGTGGAAACATTAGGTATAGATAATTGAGATTGGTCATGAACATAATAAGGGATATCCCTTTTAAGTCATATGGGTCAAGTCCAATATCGTATCTCATGTATCAACTTCGGATCGGATCACACCGTGTTCCCAACGGGGAAGGGGGGGGGGGGGGGGTAAATGTTGGGTTCAGTCTGGATTTGGTAACAACACATTTTGGAGCCTAAATATACTCAAAGATTTGATTTGATGTGATTTGAAAATCTACATTAAATCTTTGATTTGATTAGATTTACAAATATGTATCAAATATTTAATTTAACCAAATTTGGACGTCCATAATTGGTGCTGACTATTTTAGGTAATGGATTTCTAATAAATCGATTTCCTATTTAGGAATTCCTATGACCTAAACTAGGGTTTCTCAACTATATATATGGGTTGAGGGTGGAGACACAAAAAAGAGCACAAGGTGGAGATTCATGGTGCTTGTCTACAGGAGATCTAAGAAAAAGTTCATACTTTGCTCTTATGTTATGGCTTGTCATCCAAGACAGAAGGGAGAGGAGATCTGATAGAGAAGTCGTTGTCTTTCGTTTAGGAAGATCGATACGGGTAGGGTGAGTGATTTCATTGTAATCTCTGTCTTTTCTTCTTAAGTGTGGTGAGGAGGTTGAACCTATTAGGGGAAAGGGTTCAACATTGGTTTTTGTCAATCTTGTAATTTTATCTAAGTTATATATATCGGAATTTGTCTAAGTGACGTAGTCATCGTCATATACGTTGTCTTAATCTGTGCTTGATGTTCGTTAGATGGAGGTTGGTTATCTCAGGTGAGTTGATCTAAGTTTTCGCTACGGTCAGTTTCAGACACGGTGTCAGAACGCTTGTAGGACGTGTCTGATCCCAACATCTAGTATCAGAGCATCTGGCTCTGGTGTCTGTTTTTTCAACAACTGGTATCATAGCTCTCAAGTTCACGAGAGAGAAGGTGCAATCATATCTACGGAGCAGATGAACATATGTATGATCACCCTCACAGGAAAGAACTCGGCGATTTGGAAGCCAATGATGGAGCATCTACTCTGGTGCAAGGACTTGCATAGTCCGTTGGAGGGCGATAGCGCCAAGCCATCGGACAAAGCTGTTGATGACTGAAAACGACTAGATTGGAAAGCAGTTGGATTCATCTGTCAATGGCTGGACGAATCGGTGTTTCACCACGTATCCATGGAGAGTTCGGCAAAAGTATTGTGGGAGAAACTACATTCGTTGTACGAAAGAAAGACGGTTGGCAACAAGGCGTTTCTTATTCGCCAACTCCTCAACTCGAAGTACACGGAAGGTGCTTCGGTAGCACAATATCTGAATGAGGTTCAGGGTATCATCCATCAGCTATCTGCGATGAAGATGGTGATTGATGATGAGCTTTAGGCCCTTCTGTTTTTGAGTTCTCAGCCAGAAAGCTGGAAGACGTTGGTGGTGTCGGTGAGCAACTCCACACCTGATAAAGTTTTCACGATGGAGGCAGTTAAAAGTAGTTTGTTGAATGAGGAGATCCGACGTAAGCAAGTTGAAATATCTTAGGAGTCTGCTCTGGTTTCTTCCTACGGGAAGGGAAGACCCAAGTCACAGGCGAGGACAATGGGGACTTCTCAAAATCTTGCGACTGTGGACCGCAAGGAGGGCTACTATCACTTTGGCGAAAGGGGTCATATCAAGAGGAACTGCGTGAAGCTCAAAGCTGAGAAGGCCAAAGGCAAAGATAATCAGGAGGATCTCACGGCTGTGGAAGATATCATCATATCATCATCACAACAACTGACGCAGAGAAACCTTGTGGCATGTGTCATGATGGCGATTGGGTCATGGACACGGGGACGTCGTATCATGCCACTCCACATAGAAGGATCTTCATATCATACCTAGGTGGTAGGTTTGGACGTGTGAAGATAGGCAACAAAGGAACGGCTGCAGTTGTAGGCATCGGTGATGTACACTTGACAACGGAGCTTAGTGAGAAATTCGTTCTCAATGGTGTGCGACATGTACCGAATTTGCGCTACAACTTGGTTTCGGTAGGGAGGCTGGCGGATGATGGTTGTCGTACTTTGTTTGGAAACAAAGACTGTATGCTTACGAAAGGTTCCCAACAACTAGCTCGAGAAGATTTATGTTGTGGCATGTACAGTCTCAAGCCGCTGAGTTGTACAGGTAGGCCACAGACATTAGCTGGAGGCTCAAGGGGTGTCCGACAGGAGTTAGTGGATCATCGGGAACTTGCTGAGGGATATGAAGGATTCGATTCGTCGAGACAAAGCGACGAATAGTGATGAGTCAAAAATTGAGGGTCAGTCTATCGGTCCCATGACAGCTGGTCGGTCTCCAAGTGAGAGTTATTCCACGGATCCGGTTTGGTGACGGATGGTTTGCCAAAGCTTTACGGAGCGACATTGGTTTCAGCAGTTCGAATCCAGGGAGGAGATCAAGGTATACAGCAAACTCATCAGATACGGGTGCATCTCCATTTGCACTGTTCCGGGAGAGCTGTGGGTCATCGACGGCGTGTACAGTACATGATGTTCTGCTCGAGAATTTATGTGTAAGAGAGCTTCATTTTCGGGCACGAATGTGGGCATGTTCATGAGTTTGAATCTCGAAAGAACCGTCCCATCCGCTTGGTTGGGTCAGCCAAGGGTGAAGAAGCTCGTCGGAACGGTATTACGTTTCGGTGGAAGACGGAAGTCGGGGACATGCAGCCAAGACTTATGGTGAGACCGATCGTCATGGACTTCGGTCTTGCCTGTGTCATTGATATCGGCTATTTCCTAGTAGTGCAGGAAGTGCTACGCATGGCAGCTAGCGTCGACGTGACGGTCGAGGAGCATGAGACGAAGGAAGATGCAAAGCAGCTCGTAAGATCGGAGATCGGTGGCATGAAAGAGTAGGAACTCTGTCACGGGACAACAGGTATGGAGTCCAGTCGAGGAGCCATGGGGTTAACACCCTCTCATCAGACTGGAGGGGGGGGTATGTTGGGTCCATTTGGATTTGGTAACAGCAAATTTTGGAGTCCAAATATGGTCAAAGATTTGATTTGATGCGATTTGAAAATTGGTTTGATTAGATTTAAAAATCTGTATCAAATATTTAATTTGATCAGGTTTGGACGTCCATAATTAGTGTTGGCTACTTTGGGTAATCGGTTTCATATTTTAGGGTTTCCTAGTTAGGAATTCCTATGATCTAAACTAGAGTTTCTCAACTATATATATGGTTTGAGGGTGGAGGCACAAAGAAGAGTAAGGTGGAGAGTGCTTGTCCACATGAGATCTAAGAGAAAGTTCATACTTTGCTCTTAGACTTGTTTTCCTTCTCCCTCCCTTCAAATGCAATTCCAACTCGGCCCAAGACAGAATGAAGAGGAGATCTGATCGAGGAGTCGTCGCCTTCGTTCAGGAAGATTGTTACGGGTAGGGTGAGTGATTTCATTGTAATCTCTATCTTTTTTTCTTGAGTGTGGTGAGTGGTTGAAGCTATTAGGACAAAGGGTTCAACATTGATTTTTGTCAATCTTGTAAATTCACCTGAGTTATATAGATTGAGATTTATCTAGGTGACACAGTCACCGTCATATGCGTTGTCTTTATCTGTGCTTGGTGTTGGTTAGACGGAAGTTGGTTATCTCATATGGGTTGGACTAAGTTTCTGCTGCGTTCAGTTTCAGACACAGCGTCATAACGCTTGTAGGACGTGTCCGATCCCAACGTCTGGTATCAGAGCATCTGGCTCTGGTGTCTGATTTCCCAATAGTAACCACCGGCAAGAGTACTCTTTTGATGGAATATGAGTTACATTGGTTTACCTAACAAATTTTTACTTATTCCTGATTTCCTTCTGAAGTAGGCTGCTGAATTGAGTGGTTACCTTGCTGACAACAAATGTTATTCAATCTTCATAAGAATATTTCAACCAAGAACTTCCATTGCTTTTCTTTCCGTAAAGGAGTGCTATTGAGTCTTCTAAGTCCAATTTCTCGAAAAGGCTAGTGTGTCCAATTACATCATAATCTTGTCTTATGATTTGGACATAATAGTCAAGATTCTATTTTATCAAGTATGCCCTAAATTTTCAACTTTACTTCTTTGGGTACTATCGTTGAGAACTGAAGTTCTCATTTTAGTTAGTCTTCTAGGATCCCGACAAGATATCTTCTCTCCGAAGTTGATGAGTTTTTACACAATTTTATCCAAAGAATTGCATGTGTCCAACTTAACGCACAATTCACTCGACTCAGTACCTATTGTCAACTTGGCAAAAAATGCAATTATGATAATATCAATGAATTATTTGCCTCTGCAGTTTGTATCATCATAAGAGGATTACACGGGAAGTACGAATGTCATGTCCTCCTTTTATGGTTATTTCTAACCTCTCACCTAGAACCATACTTGTATCCTCTGGTCATAAGGTATATTTGGAGATGTGTCTAGATGCAGGGTATGCCAAGTTCTGATTAAACAAAATTATCTTGTTGGTATCTTGTGCAATATGAATAGACAAGAGCTTCACATCACTGACGTTCAACATTAAATACTCATCTAGGCTGTCAACTTGCATCACTTATCGTGTATCGATTTGCTTGCATATTGTGTATCGTGTGGTATAGTAACTCTAGGAGTTTATGTCTATACTTTTAATATGAACACGATTAATATAATTCTATCATAAAATTTCTTATCTGTTTCAACTTTATGGGTCTATTTAGTTCCAGAATACATATTCTTAAGTATGCATTACATGATTCAAGTAAAAAAGATCGATACTACCTTTCAGCATATATGTAACGTATCAGATGAAACGATACGTAATGAATGATAGAATATCATATCGTAAGATATTAATAACATAGTTACTCATTTTTGCTACTTGAGTTTCGATCTTAAGACAAATGCGGTTTTCGATATTAAGATACAAATGCAGACTTGGTATTTTGGAATTGCATCTATGAAACTAACGCCACCAACATGGACAAAAATAACCCACTGGTGATCATAAGTACACAGTTTCGACACCTAAATTGGGTCCATTAGGTATTAGGCTAGGTATTTTCATATAAACGATATCAAATATTAGGTGTTAATCAGCATGGCACAAGCTCTTGCCTTTGTGTTGTTACCGAAGTTATCCATGTTAAAATGTTTTGGCTATACATTTTACAGGTTTATTACCTACTTCTTTGGGAATTTACCAAACTCATTTATATTTTAATAATTTATGCTTTAGATTTTCATGCCTCTAATTTTCTTTGTAATTCTTGTTTTTGTAACTGGTTTTCTCTCTCAAGGGGGAATTCCAGTGAACATTTTTTTCCAGCTCTTTACATGCTAATATAGTAATATCTCTTTCTTTCTTTTAGATAATACCAGTTATTAACGAACGTCCCTGTCCTATCCTCGGCTACTAGCACCAAGAACCCCTCCCATTTAGTTAAATTTTTACCATGGTTGGAATTAAAACTCATGCCCACTCCCTTCCCCTGCCAGTTCTACCACTGGACCATCCCCTCAGTGGTTACATGATAGTAACTCTTGGAGATGATGATCGCATCTATATGCTGCCAATTCTATGGTTGTGCGAAATTGAGGAGGATGATTATAGATTCAAAGCAACAGAAGTACTTTTGGAGTATTATGTGAATTTTGATGTCCCCCTTGAAATTGAAAGAAAAATTTGTAAGATGGCTATAGTCTATAGGACAACCATGCAGTATGGATCACAATGTTGGCCCACAAAAAAACATGTCGACAAACTGATAAAACATGAGAATGTTGCATGGGTGAGCAGTACAATTAAAATTATGAGGAGTTAAAAGTGGATTTAATTGAGATTTGAGAAGACAATGAGGGAAAATCATTTGAGATGGTTTGTAGACGTGCAAGAGAGCCTGAAAGGGCACACCTTTAAGTAGGAGTGCTAGGATCAAATGAAGAAGTTGGTCGGACGGAGTAGACCAGAATGAAGTGGGCTGAAGCAACAAGATTGCACTTCAGCAGTTGTTAAGAGAAAAGATGTTCTACAATATTATTGAACAAAAGAAAAGGATCCATGTCGCTGACACTAAAAATTTGGGATAAAGGTTGTGGTGTTCTTGCTTCTGCCATTGTTGCACTATCATCTTCATTCTTAGAGTTTTGAGTGCATCCTTTAGCTACTGACGCATTCTCATAAGTCAATGTATTGATTTGACCAAATGTAATATTCTTCTATCCCACATGTTGCACGGACATGAGAGAAAGGGTGTCTGTACCCATATCATGTCTGTACCTGTATCAGGGCGGATCCATTAATATTATTCAGTGGGGGCTTCATTATTCAGCAGGGATTTGAAAAGTAGGGGGGGGGGAAAATTATAAGAAGTAACTAAAATGTGGTTGAACCTAGCTTTGAACCCACAAGACCTTCTAGCTAAAATCTAAGAAGCTTAACAATTGGTTCACTGTTTCATTATGAACTAATCACTGAAGTGTCCAAGTTATTGAATGTTTTGGAAAAAAATATATATATATTCTACTATATAATGCCAAAAGTAGGCTCACCGTAAAAATTTTATTTTCAAAAATACCCTTTACTATATTTACTTATTAAAAAGATTAATTAAAATCAATAGGGGTATCTAGGTAAATACAATAGTTGTCCTTTGGTATTCCTAATTACAATAGTTATTAAATGCATTGAGTATCCAAAAAGAGGCATTAAAATTGGACTTTGTTTAGCATCATTCATTCATTGAAAAATGAATAAATTTTGACTATATGTGTCTTTTAAACACGTGCATATATACTAGTAACTATATAAAGATAAATTTGAAATTTCACTGGGAGCTTGAGCCCCCACTGGCTCCCAAGTGCACCCACCCCTGCCTGTATAATTGTACCTCAATGAAAAATGTCAGCATTTCGTATTTTGTATCGTGCCCCTACCGTGTCGGTATTCCTGCAACATAGTATGCTCGATTTCTTTTTATCTCATCTGATCACCGGAAAGATGGCCTTAGGTTCTATTAATTCATGGTTGAATTGTTCTCTTTATATGTATTTCAGGTGAAGTTTGGAGTGTTGTTTAATGATGATAGGTGCGCAAACATATTTGAAGCGCTTGTCGGTACCCTGAGGGCAGCCAAGAAGAGGAAGATCGTCCAGTACGAAGGCGAGCTGCTTCTGCAGGGTGTTCATGACAATGTGGAGATAGCCCTCCTTGCGCCCCCATCTACCGCCTAACTGGCTTGCATCTGATGAAGATGGTTATGGTTTATAATGTGGTTTTATGTGCTAGTCTTACAAAAATTGTATTATCCGTCTAGGAACAGATTGTATCTTGTTTGCCTGACGGATAGGTTTGTGTTAGCTGAGTGAATAAAAGTGAACCTAGGGCACCAAAAATGATCCTAGGAAAATGATATTATTAGGTCTTTTGATATTATCTTTGTCTAGTTTTCTACTGTTACAAATTTCTGACTCAAGCTGAGAGAAGGCGTATTACAAAATTTGTAAAACTTCCCAAAGTTATTGATGTGAGATCTACTGATTGGAATTTCCGAGTTTGCGCTTTCTTACTGCAATCTGTTCTTAAAACACATTAGAATTATTTGAGATCAAGTATTCTTAAATTTTTCAAATCATGAGATTAACATGAATTTTACAGTGAAGAAATATCCACACCCACATAAATTTTAGAGCCATTGTCTTTGTTAAGAAGTCCTAAACTTCACTCATAGCTCTACACCCCTAGCATCCTCTTGGGTAACCAGGGCCCAGGTTGATGAAAATTGCCCCTCAAACTACCTTTGCCATCCTTGCTAAGAAGAAAGCACATGAATTTCCTTAGCCAAATGTGCGAGGATTTTATATCCCAAAACTTTATGTGATTTTGTAACGGAATTTGATCAACTTTGATAATCGTCGAAGAGTCTCTTACTCATAAAGTGGTCAGAGAGAAAAAGATATATTTGCAAGATTAGAGACAAAGTATAGTTGCGGATTAGTCGAGATTTATCACACAAATTTAGGTGTATTGAATAAGAGTGTGTACATGCACAACAAAGAGAATTAACAATAAAACTAACCTATATGGGGATATTTCCTTCATCCCTTGGGGAATTTCCTCTAGGGTGTTTCCCTTCCCCTTTAGGCCTCATTTGGTTAGGAAATGAAATGAAATCAATTCTTTGATGTTTCCTTTCCTTTGGAAAATTATAATTTTCATCAAATTTCACTTTCGGTGTTCGGAAAGGCCAAAAAAATTGGAAGGGAAAGTGAATCCTTGGGCCCATCATTTTTTATTTATGGTGTTTGGAAAAACTAAAAAAAATGGGAGAGAAAGTGAATCATTGGGATGGGTGGAAGGAACTATTTTTTTTCCTATTTTCTTTCTTTTAGGAACTATTTTTTCTTTCATGCTCCTTACCTTTGGCATCGAAATGAATGGTTTTACTTTCGCAAAACCCTCATTTAACAAACCAAACATGACCTTATTGTAAAACTAGATTCCTTCTTTAAAATTGGTTGAGAAAATTTTATCTAGCACTACAAGCTCTCACAATATTCTTAAGGATCAGACTTCTTTCTTTCTGAATTTTATCTCAGTCGAAAATAAGAAAAAGAAAAAAAATCTCAGTCGCGAACGATATGCACCAAAGAATTCTATTTTGAATATCCCTCGAGTGTCTATAAATCATGCAAACCTACAAGAAACCCAACTTCTCATGGTGATTTCGTTCATATGTTACTTTACTAAGCAATGATTGATTTTAGTGAACAAAGTCTATTACCCTGCAAACCAACTCCAGAAAACAAATGAAAGATCTTTGCTACCACAAGAAATAATAAGCCCTCTCCTAGATTCATTACTTATTAATGTTATTCAGTAAATTTTCACATAATGGGAAGAAAAAATGATCAGTAAACTTTATAGTCCACTCTTTGTTTGATCTTGAAGTTGTTGTCGAGACTCAGAAGTTCCAGCAAACAAGTTTGTCCTATGAAAAACTCATGCCAATAAAGTTATATATATATATATATATATATATATATATAGTAGCAGATTACAACTTTTCTGGATCACAGAACTCAAGAATCAAAACACATTCTTCCTTGCAAGAACGTTTACAACTAGTTGAGGTGGTTAAGATCACCGTTGCTAAAAGCAAGATTCGTCCTCTATCGACGATCTGCTCCCAAGAGCTAACAAGTTCACAAGAGAACTTCTGGAACGCTCGTAGTCACCTCTATGTGTGACTCGAACGGACTCTCTGGACTCCTCTTTGAGCATTTTTAGTCTCTCTCCAAAAGAAGGTCTAAGGGCTCTATTTATAGAGAATGGTGGAAACCCATCTCCACTCCCAGCCGATGTGGGACTAAAATACCAACTCTCAAAAATAATGATTGATATTCCAAATTCCGCAATCAGTGGAATTTTGCGCTAACCACGCACTCTGCGCATATGTGCGCAGCAGCTCAACAACTGCTCCTGCGTGCATAAGCCAACAACGCAGCGGCCCATGCACACAGCAGCGCATGCTCGCATGCAACGATACAAAGTGCAAAGTACGCCAACAAAACGTCATTTTGTGCCCTTGAGTCCGAGTCGCTAAGTCCCTTCTCCTAAGAAAAAATTCTCAAAAGAGTGACAAAAGGCATAAATGTTTTCTTTGAGGAGTTTAGCCTTAATCCTTCTAGAAAAACATTCCACATGACACCCACCCTTGGACCACCGCCCCACGTGCATCTCTCAGCACCCACATAATATTATATTGAGATACCCACTTGAAGTATTTTCCAATGTGAGACTATTTTTTTTAGTCATGCAAGAAAAAAATCTCCTACACATTAGAAACCCAACTCCAGAAACCCACCCTTGGGCCACCACCCTTGAATATCCCTATAAATCATGCAAACCTACAAGAAACCCAACTTCTCATGGTGATTTCGTTCATATGTTACTTTACTAAGCAATGATTGATTTTAGTGAACAAAGTCTATTTCCCTGCAAACCAACTCCAGAAAACAAACGAAAGACCTTTGCTACCACAAGAAATAATAAGCCCTCTCCTAGTTTCATTACTTGTTAATGTTATTCAGTAAAATTTCACATAATGGGAAGAAAAAATGAAACAAAAATCCCCCAAGAAATCATGCTGCTCCTGACAAATCAATCATGTCTTCAAATATGTACCAGAAACTCTGCCAATATGAACACATATACTGTATGAAAGAAGTCTCTTTTGCTACATGCAAATGTCAAAATTGCAAATTGCATATAAACTAGAAATATAGCAAAGAGCAACAGCACCGAGATGAGATCCAATTTGAAAGCTCCTCGGCAAATCTAATACAAGAGCTTACAAAGCATGTCATAATAATCAAGACAATTGCTAAGGACACAACACAATATGTAAGGGGACATCACAAATTTGACGATCTTGTGCATATTCAAGATTGCCAAAATTGTGACAGTCCGTAGACAAAGAAGTCTCTCTCCAAGACTGCCAATTTTGGTAGTCCTCTAATAAATTAGGACTGCCAAAATTATGATATCCCCTACCATATGGTGTTGTGTCTTTAGTAATGGCCATAATCAAAGCATCTCGACTTGGAAGGTGTCGCAACCACAATCAAGGGAAGCAACAATCCTGTGTCTGAGAGCTCATCATTGACACACTGCGTGTTATTGATCAGTGTAGGCTAGTGCAGCCTCATCAAAACCACCCAATAAACCAATAAGACCCTCGAGAGTGTTCTAAAAATCACCATGTCCAGCCGTCTTGGCGCCGCCTAGGTGCTAAGCGGCGCCCCTAAGCCGAACAGAAAACTTCCTACTCGGCAGTATTATGCGGTTGTGCGGCCATGTTCGGCCATTTTTGGCGCTTAGGCACCTTGTGTGTCTTGTGCGACAGTTCGGATTTTAAGATTGTTTGATCTTTTTTTTTTATGTTTAGTTGTATTTTGAATATGTTGTTTCGATTGTAAGATTGGATTTGGGTTTGGATTTAGAACATTAAAATTTCAAATTTGTATTATGGATATAATGATTTCTTTATTAAACGTGTTTAATTATGACATAATGTTGACGATGTCTTAATGATTCATGATAATGATAGAATACATGTTGATGATTTTTTTATTAAGTGTATTTCATTATGATATAACACTATATAAGTTGTTACAAATGAGTAGGAGGAGAAAAAAAAAGACCGATACCTGTTCGGCGTCTAGGCATCCCTCCTCCGTACCGAATTCGTATAGTGAATTTGAGAACCTGTTCAAGCCTTAGGCGAGTGAGCTGCACAACCATAGATCGCTTGCTTCCTATGGGTGGATTGGAGAAGCACGACGACTCCCAATTGAGAATTGGATCAACTATATGCCTGCAATATATCTGTAACCAATCAAAGACAGTTGCATCTGAGGCTTGACCATTCCTAGCATATCACGGATTTCCGAATCCATCGAGTGCAATGTCCCCCAGCCACAAACTCATGAACCCCGCCATTCACTTCAATCGAACTACACCCCGGCATCTTCCTCGACCCCTCTTCCCTCATCTCCTTCCTCACCCTCGTCAACTTGTTCCAATCACGATCCTCCGCGTGGAAATTCGACATCATCACTCTAGCCCAATTGTCACTCGGGTCCAATTCCACCAACCTCTCTGCTGCAATCCCACCAAACTCCACATCGTTGTGCACCTTACAAGCACTCAGCAGTGCTCCCCAAATTATCGCATTTGGCTCCATGAGCATCCCTTTTATAAGCTCATGTGCCTCTTTCAAACGACCCATGTGGCCTAGAAGATCAACCATGCACCCGTAATGCTCGACTTTGGGTGACAGTCCAAACTCTCGTTCCATCGATCGAAAGAAATAAGTTGCACGGTCGACTAGCCCTCCGTGCTCACTAGCATTAAGTACTCCGACCAAGGTGATATCATCTGGTCGGACACCAACTTCTTGCGTTCGCACGAAGAGCTTGAGCGCATCACCGGCTCGGCCATGCATCGTGAGCCCACATATGGCCGAAGTCCAAAGAGTACAGATCTCCCCGAAACACCTGGATCGCCTTCTCAATGCTCCCGCACTTGGCATACATGTCGACAATGCAATGATCATCGACCCTCTTAAGTTCATCCCCTTCCTCTCGATGTAAGCATGTATCCACATGCCGGGGGCGAGGGTCCCGAGTCCAGCGCAGGCCGAGAGAGCCGTGCAGACGGTCAGCTCGTTCGGTCTCGGTCCGACCACTTCCATCTCCCGGAACAGCTCCAGCGCATCTCCGTGCCTTCCGGCCCTCGATAACCCCGACATCATCGTGTTCCAAGAGACGACATCTCTCTCCGGCATTGCCGCAAACAAATCATAACCCGTTTCAAGCGACCCGTTTGTTATGCACGGGTGAACCATAGCGTTCCGAACGACTACGGTTTTAGAAGGGGTTTCGTCGAACAATGCACGAGAGGAGGAGAATTCTCCGCCGTCGCAGTAGCTACCGATCAGTTCGGTGGTCAGGAACGGGTCAGTATGAGCCCGTGAATTGTCTTCGCGGTGGGGAAGGCACAGACATGGCGGCTAGCGGAGACGGCGATGGTAAGTGCAATGGGTCGGAAGAGAGTCCGTGCGAGAGCATTGTGCGGAAGAGGGCGAGGGAGTCGAGGGGCGCGGGCCATGGCGGTGAAGGGGGCGAGGTCCGGGTGGGGGATTTTGTCCAAAAGGTGGCGGGCGGAGGAGGAGAAGGGCGGTGGCGGCGTGTCCGGACTTGAGGAGAAAGGAGTGGAGCTGCTCGGCGGAGGAGAGGGATTTGAGGATGCCGACGATGGCGCTGGCGGGGATGCTCCCCAAATGTTTGATCATGCTGGTGGATGTAGTAAAATAGCCCAGTAACGATGAAACAGGACACAAGTTTTGTGGAGGATGAATAAACTTGGTGATTTTTATTGAATGAAATGGTAGCTATATATAGTTGAACATTTGATGTAAAGAGATGGACTAAATAATAAATATATCAAAGTTGTTTCAACAAACAACTTATCAATCTAAACCAACTAATAATCTAAACCAACTAAACAATCTAAACAAACTAACAAGATTATCCCAACAATCACTCCCTTAATCTTGTTGTATCAATGTTTCACTTTCTGCACCCGAATTTTCTTGCGCATCTCAAGAAACTTTAGACGTCCAAGTGATTTAGTCAAGATATCGGCGAGCTGATCATTTGTGTTTACATATTCTACTTCAATCTATGCCCTCCTTAAGTGTCTCGCGCTCTTTGAGCAGCTTAAGTGCACCTGATAAGCCTTTGCCAACTGCACTCTCATGGATGATCTTATCCGGAACAATGTCCTCTTTCTCTTCATCAGCTGGTGGCTCATTGTTTAATGTTTCTTTCATCTCTGTCCAGCCTCCAGTGTCTGGTTTCATTTCATGATGAACAGATTTAGGAATATCCTCGTCGTCCTTGAAAACATCTTCGGAGTCGGGATTTTGAGTTTCTTCATTAAACTGCAAACCAAGTACAAACTCCTCCATCTCTGTAATCACACTTTTATTTTCTTGAGGCTCTCCTGTTGTTAAGGTTTGAGTATCTTCTTCTTTCTTATTTGCTAGAGCCATGAGTGCAACTGCATGAGGACCAGAAGCAGCAGATTCTTTCTTCCTCCTGAGAGAAAGTTTTCTTGCTTGCTCCAATGATTTCTCAAGATCTTCATAGTCTTCTCCAAATACCACATCTTCATCGTCCATGGGCTTAACAGTTAAAGATTGCTCCTGCCGCGGTACCTTGGATGCCTCTTCTGCCTTAGCTAAAGCTGACTGGTAAGCACTATTCCTCATTTCAGCCTTAATTTTGGCTTCTTGTTCTTTATCTCTTCGAAGCATATCTTCTTTAAAAACTGCCTGTTGTTCAGTCCTAGTCAAGGTCTGCCGCAACTCCTCAAGTACTTGAACCAGCATTGATTCACGTTCACCAGCTTCTTTCAAGCGACTCTCGAGTTCCATTCGAGCTTCATTATTGACCCGTGCCTCCGCCAATGCCTCAGCCTCCTTGGCTGCATTCAATGCATTGGTATAGAATTCCTTTTGAGCAGCAAGTTCTGCTTGATTTCTCTCTATTGTTTCTTGCAGCAACTTTTTTGTAGCTGCCTTGTCTTTTTTAATACTTTCTACTTTTGTCTCCTCAACCTGGAGCCTTGAATTAAGCCTTTGCTTTTCTTCTTCAAATTCGCGAATCTGTGCCCTTAATTTTCTGATAGTAGATTCCTGGGCAGCTTGCTTCTTGGATAGCTCTTCACTTCAGCCATAACTTGACAAATTATCTCGTCTTTTTCTTCGGGGGGGAAGAAGTTGGTTTTCAGACATTGGAGTTCGTTGGTGTCAGGGATATCCATCTCGAAGTCCATTAATCTTTGTTGCACCTTCTCTTCATGGATCTGCACTTTTTTCTCATGAAGCATGGCCATGAGCAGTGTTGGTTCATCGTCTTCTATTTGCGTCAGATTGACACGCTCATCGCGCTTCGGCTTGCGGCAGTCCTTCGCCCAGTGGCCGTAGATGCCACAATTGTGGCACTCACTCTTCTTGTCGCGCGTGCCATCGGACACGTTGTCGTTGTCGTAGTTCTTGTTGCCGCGGCCACGACCTCTTGGCTTGCCGCGCCCACGACCATAACTTTTGCCACCGTCGGAGTAGGCGTCGCCTTCCTTCCTCTGCTTCGTGCTAGCGAGCCACTCCTCTTCGGAGAGGAGAAGGCGGCTACTTGTGTCGCCGGAGTTGCTGCCAAGATCGTACCGCTTCTCGACGGCTAAAAGACGACCGGTAAGCTCTTCAATTGACAACGTCTTGAGATCCACTAAAGTCTCAATGGCGATGGCGACTTGCATGTATCTGGATGGAACGACTCGAAGGAATTTTTTAACTACCTTCTCGTCGTCCATTTCGTCGCCGAGTAGTTGCAGGTCGCTGACGAGTCCCGTGAGCCGCATCGCGAAGTCCTCGACGGACTCGCTGTCCTTGAACTTCATTGATTCGAAGTCAGCGCGCAATTTCTGCGCCTTGGCCTCGCGCACGCGCTCGACCCCCATCCGCATCATCTTCACAGCGTCCCATGCTTCCTTGGCAGTGTCTTTTACTGCCAGTGTCCGCAGCATCTCTGGCGGCACGGCACGGAGTATGACGGACAGGGCCATCCTGTCGTCGCGGTAGTCGGCTTTCCCGGGTTCGATCGCCTCCCACAGGCCTTGCGCCTGCATGTTGACTCTCATTAAGAGAGCCCAATCTGCGTAGTTGGTCCGTGTCAGCATGGGGTACTTGAAGGTGAATGACGTCGACGTCGTGGGGCCTTGCTCGTCGTTGGTTGTCATAGCTTCTCTGTTCCTCAACCCGAGCTCTGATACCAAATGTAGTAAAATAGCCCAGTAACGAGGAAACAGGACACAAGTTTTGTGGAGGATGAATAAACTTGGTAATTTTTATTGAATGAAATGGTAGCTATATATAGTTGAACATTTGATGTAAAGAGATAGACTAGATAATAAATATATCAAAGTTGTTTCAACAAACAACTTATCAATCTAAACCAACTAATAATCTAAACCAACTAAACAATCTAAACAAACTAACAAGATTATCCCAACAGTGGAACGGTGGGTGGGTTTGGCGGTGGTGTCAGGAGGGAAAATGAGATTTAAACTTGCTTAATCTTGGCCTTTGATAAAGGTACTACCAAAAAAAACTCAAGACGGTCTAAATTTTTACCCATGATAATTATAAGTTTGTTATTCCAAAATTACCAAGCTTCCCACTTTCAGTTGATTTTTTTTATAATCAGGACTGTGACAGTTCTACCAATTAGAACAACTTTCAAAATTTTGACAGTTCTAACAATTTGAAGTACTGTCAAAGGAGGAGGAGGGCTACGCGAGGTGACATAAGGGTGGAACTGCGTGGAGGCCGGATAGAGGGGCGCGGAGCTGCACGAGACGGAGGAGGAGGAGGAGGAGGAGAGGGACTGAAGAGGAGAAGAAGAAGGCCGGAGAGGAGCGGAAGGAGGTAAGAGCATTTTTTTGTCACTTCAATTCCTATAGACGATATTATATATAATAAATTTATATTAAAAAAAAATACGTGGTACTAGTTGATAATAGGGGCTCTTTTGTTCGGTGTAACCATTTTGAAGTGTGAAAAGTAAAATGTATATACATATAAATTTTATTCTAGTTTTATCCGCTAGAACTATTTTGAATTTGTGGATAATGATATTTTGTATCTTGAAAATGTGTAAATTCATACTTTTGTATTTGAATGTTAATATAAAAAAGGTGGATGTCAGAAAAGGTGAATTATAATAATCACAAAAAAGAGTTAATTATATAACTAAATTATTTATTATTTATTAATACTAATTATTTATTTATTTTAATTTAAGTATTAATAATTAATATCATCAAATGTTTGATTAAATAATTATAATGTATTAAATAATATTAGTATTGTGAATTATTTTAATGTATCTTCGCTATAATTTGGACAATCTTCACTAGATTTTGGAGTGTCCGTATGTATCCTATATGGTGTCCGCGGTGTGTCCTCTAAATATTAATTAATTATCATATTTAATTAAGTATTTATTTATGTCAACTATTCTGAGTAAGCTTTTTATTATTAGGTAATGTTTAATTACCAATTAGTTCTTGTTAATAATTAATCATCATATTTAACTAAAAATGAAATAAGTAAAACATTTCTCATATTGGTCCTGCTCACATCCTAACAAAAAGGAAAGCTGAAAGTGAAAGGAGGACAAGCACCGACATGAGTGGAAGGCGATGATTGTATCCATTGTACGTCCAAATTCATAGTGGAACCAAACACGTGAATTGTTAAAAAGTGCTCCACTTCCTTGCATACGTAAAATCAAATATGCACTTTCAGGAAGCCTAACAGCATCACATGTACAAACTAGTACTCCATTTAAATTCAAACTTTTTATTGTGCCAAACACAGTTTTCCACATCAATATTGATTCAAATATTGATTTCAAGTTGGATGAGATTTTTTAATTTTAATTGTGTTTGGTACGTATAAAATTCTTTAAGTTCCCACCTCAAGCCATCCAACAGCTTGTAGTTTCCGAGCTTAAATAAACAAATGCCAGTGTTTCCAAGTATGGGGCAGAAATATATGCACGAGTGCTAACAATCAGCTTGTAGTTTCCGAGCTTAAATAAACCTTTCTATAACTTGAAAACACTTAAATGTTCAATCAACAACCAACGGAAAGACATCCAGATTCCAGATCGCTGAAGGAACCCCCAATGCGTTAATGAACCCCAAGTGCACAACAATTGTTACGATATACGAAGTTATCCTACCATAAAAACTAGCCTTTACATCTGGCCTTCATGCAAAAGTGTAGGGTTCGATTCTACTTAGAGGGCGAGGTCAGTTTATGGTCAGGTTCATGCTTCATTGTCGAGTCCCCTCCCATTAGTTCATGGAATGCCTCTACTTTCACCGGCGGTGTCCTCATGGTATTATATGCGTTCCTGCATCAATTCACAATTAACATTAGAATAGTTCATGGAGAAGTCCAATAGCATCGGGTATTATATGAATGTCATTATAGGCATGTAATTACTGTGCTTGAAATTGAGGCATTTGAGCAGCCTGTAATTGTCTGAACTGCTCTGAGTGAGCAGCATGGTGGTTTCCCATAGCCATTTGTTGCTGCTGAAGCTGCTGTTGTCTCAACTGCAGCTGATGTTGCTTAGTGAGGGCATTGAACGTGGTGGCATCCATTGGTGATGATTCCATCATGTTCTCAGTCTTGACATCCACCATTGGCTGCTGATCTTTGTCCACGAGCATAACGGAACCACGAGGGGTTGTGGATCCTTGGCGCCTGCGCAATTGCTGTTGTTGCTGCTGCTGGAAAGCTAAGTTCTGGGGGTGAAGCATATTCATTTGGGGATGTCCATGCATTTGTCTCTGGAGCTGTACATTGCATTGTGTCAAGAATTGGATAAGCATAAAGTTGAAAAGTGCTAAAGCAGATTTAGCTGTAGACTTCATTGGCAATAGATCAGTGAAATACTGAGCCAAACAGTAAGGACACTGACTTCAATCTCTCTCTCAAAAGGTACACGCTTTTCCTTATTTGGGTATAAATCCGGAAACCTACAGCCCAATTATATTATGTACGAATGATAGCTTGAGTGGTGATCACTTCTAATTGCAATATCAGTAATGAAGCTCTTATGAGCACAATGTCACCAGGAGAGCTTATAGATTATTCACTGATATTAAGTGATTTCTTGGTAGTTTCTCCTAAAAAGCAATGAAAAAGCTTTAAGGGAGTTTGGAAGTCTAAGAACACGATTTACAGTAAGAATTTCAGTTTTGGTTTCTGACCCAAGGTTCACAGTAACAGACCTGAACCGGTACACGACTGATAAGATGCAAGGGAAATATGATTAGTATGAAATTTAGAAAAAAAAAATGAGAGTTGATGCAGTAAGAAATTTGTGGATAATCAACTATTATCAATTTATTACAAAAATATAATAGAAATGAACAAGATAATAGTCGACTTTTATAGCCGAATTTTGGAAGTGTGTGGGTTGCGTTGGGTCTTGAAGTTGGACTTTTGTACTCAGGACCCGAATCAGCGTCGACACCGGAGGCGGAGAAGATGACAAGTAGATACACTCTAGGATTTTGGCATCACATTATACAAACTCAAAAGTAGATTTGTCTAAGTTGATTCTTCAATAAATAATTTATGAACTTACAAACTATTTATAGAATATCTCAAGAAATCAAAAGAAAATAAAGTCAATTTCTAAAAGCTTATCCCTAAGATGATTAAAATCCCTAAGCAACTCAAAAAGATAAAAAAATTCTTATTTAGGTTAATCCTAACAAACAAAAATATAAAATGAAATCTAGGAAAATAATATCAATCCGGTCTACATATCGGACGGATGGTCCTGTATCAATGACCTTTATGAGTATCAATATCAACAATCTCAGCAGTATCGTTGGTTTTAAATGAGTTACGGAGTTCTTCATTTAGAAAATCAAAAAATAACAAAAAGAAATTTAAAAATATTTGATGCATTTATACACTTAGAAAACTTAATGTATTATTTTTTCTGTTCTCGTAAGCTTTGAATGGAATAATATTCAACAGTGAGGAGATACTATCCTTTCTTAGACGTATACCCGCAACAGATAGTTTTGAATGGTATGATAAAATGAACGAATTTTGTGAATATGTAGATATACAACTTTGACAAATAATATATTGTTGATAAGAAAACTTATTGGTATACTCTAGCATGTCGATTTTTTGTACGCCTGAATCATTGTAAAGACACTTTTTTTCTCTTCCCAAACCTCTTTTTTTTTCCCTAAATTGACCAGGAAAGATAGTCCTAATGTCGGTATCAACTAGGATCGGTCAATATTAATGGGGGTCAATATCTCATAGGGACAAGGCAAAAGCGATACCATACGGACAATACGTAATTGTATCAGCCAAAAGCATATAAAGGCAAAATCGATACCATACGGGCAATACGTAACTGTATCAGCCAAAAACATACAAACCATATTCTGACCCTTCCTATTTGTACGATTTTAACAATTTTGGCTTTTAGCAGTTCAAGATCAACGTATCGGTGGTCTTGGTATCTACACTTCAAAAAGAATACAGAAAATATTAAAAAAAATTAAAAATGGAGAGAAGTAACCTCAGAATAATTTTTAAGTTTCTTGTTTATATTTCTATGCATATAAGTTATTGAATGTGCTACTAAAAAAAGGAAAGAATAACAAACCCGAGGTCCATAAACTTGTCTTCCGTCCAAACCTAAGCACAACAACAACAACGAAGTCTTTATCCCAACCTTTGGGGTTGGCTATTTGAAACATGTTCTTCCGTTCGGCTCACTTAAGGGTCATATAATCTATAATTCTAACCAAAACCGCATACTTCTTTATACATTCAAACCATGTTCTTCTAAACCTAACTTCCAAACCATGTTCGTCTAGTCCTAGCGTCTCCATTAACTATTATATTATTGCTTCTTATGGAAGTATCTATTGGTCTGTGAATCATATGTCAAAACCACGTAAAGCGATTTTCTCTCATCTTATCCTCTATTGGCGTCAAGTTTGTGAAAAGCGCTAGGCACTAATCGGACGGGCACTAGTCGGGCGGGCACCCGCCGCCTAGCATCTAGCCTACCTAGGCGGCCGCCTAGATGTAGGTGGTTCAAAAAATATTTTAAAAATTCAAAAAAACCTAATAAAAATTGCATAAAAAGTGCATAAAATCTCATAACATGCATAGTCGGACGCCGGGGGGACTAGGCGGGCATCAGGCGGACACCAGTCGCCTAGCGCCTAGGCAGCCGCCTTTTAGAACAATGATTGGCGCCACATCTAACCTCCCATACATACACTCACTTCTTATCATATCATTTAATGTATTGTCACTCGTCCTCTTAGCATTCTCATTTTGCCTACCCAAACTTTCTAGACATTTTCTTAATTGTCCAATAATGTGATCCATAAAGCATGGTTGGCCTTATAATAGTCTTGTAGTTTTAACTTCACAGGAATCTTGCGATCACAAAGGACTATAGAAGCACTCATTCATTTCAACCATCTTGTTCTAATTCTATGCATGACATCCTTCTCAATCTCTCCATAATGATGAATGATTGGTCCAATGTTTTAAAAATTAGTTCAACCATCGACCTGGCGAACTCAATGTCGACTGGTTCATTTAATTATTATACCATCTAAGTGACTATTACTAATTTTTGGCACAAACTCTTATTTTATTACAATTCATAATATGTGCAAAATTTGAATAGTATGATCAATCAACCTGACAATTCAAAATTATATATATATATATATATATATATATATATATATATATATATATATATATATATACACACACACACACACACAAAAAGATATACACACACAACATCTATATTGAGGCCTAATCAAAACAAACGAACCAAGGCAATGTAGTAATATTATAGCAACGAAGATGGACAAAAATCTATTAGAAGCAACTCCTATCACAAAGATTCACATGGTGTAGTGGTCAAGCTCACCATTTGTTTGTTTGTAGGTCGTTGTTTGAAGCTTATTATCAACTAATATAGTTTTTACTTGTTGTTTTTAGTGAACCGCTCGGTTCACTCAACCCGCTACAATGTTGAGCGGTTCAAACGAGTTTAACGGTCCAATTCGTTTTTGGATGGTTCAATTGTCTGTTTCAAAATATTTGGCGGGTCCAATCGATTAAACCGGACGGGTTGAACCGGTTTCTAAAACACTGGATTGATCCTAAATACTGAAACTATTACTTTTAGATATCCTTGTCCATCTATATGGACTAGTCTCTTATTTCTCTTTGATGTTTATCTCTTATAAGTTATATACTCTATTTTTGTTCTACTAGTTTTAAATCTCTTAGATTCCCAAGTTTTTTTTTGCACTTCTATTTTAGGAT
This sequence comes from Iris macrosiphon, assembly GCA_036927795.1. Lineage (NCBI taxonomy): Eukaryota > Viridiplantae > Streptophyta > Magnoliopsida > Asparagales > Iridaceae > Iris > Iris macrosiphon. The sequence goes on from JAYESA010000014.1 coordinate 142,066,095, forward strand.
CTAACATTTCTTTACTCTCATTGACCAATACAATATTGTTAGTAAACATCATGCACAATGGAACCTTCTCCTGGATATTCGTTGTAATTTCATCCATAACTACCGTAAAAAGGTAAGAATTTAACGTTGATCATAGATATAAGGTAATGGTAATTGGAAATGGTTTACTGTCTCCTCCAATAGTTCGCACAATCGTTGCAACCCTATCATATATATCAATAATAGTCTCAATATAACTACTAGAGTAGAAACTTGTTTCTTCTCCAAAGTCTACCACATTATCCTCTTAGGGACTTGATCTTCAACTTTCTCCAAAATCAATAAGAACCATATGTTAATCTCTCTTTTTCTCTCTAAATTTTTCAAATCTTTTTAATAAGTAAATACCTTCTATTAATCCAAACCTAAGAAATTTAATATAAAAAAATAAGGGGACGATGAGACCATCTGGCAACAACCCCTCGTTCCCCTTTCCTTCTCCAGCACAAACACGACAACACCCCACCTCACTCTCGACGATATCATCAACACCACCAAAGTCCACTCAGCTACGTCCCTCTACTCTTCCCCCTCCCCCATTTCTCTTTCTCTTTCTCTTTCACTTAGATTAACAGTATATGCCAACAGCTTTCAGTAAGATACTGAATATTGGCCTATACTATCATGAATTGGCCAAGCCAAACACTATGGCCTGATTTTGAATCCATACCCTCCAATTTCAATCCGGAATGGCTGAAAAGTATCAGGTTCAGCCAATGATTTCAACCTTCTATCAGAAATATAATTAACTCATTAGGACTACTTCGAAGTTGGAACTTTGTCAATTCAGATCAACATGGAATCACCTACTTGGTCAATCATGATTCATGGCCCACTTGGACTATTCATACAGAGGTCCGAATCAAGAGAGTATAAAATGAATTCCATACAAGTAGTCTCATGAAGATTCCTCTCATATTTAAGAACAGTTTCACCAACACGTTAATTACTTATCCTTAAAATAAAAGTTGTAGTTTACAACCAAAACCTCTTGGTTAATTTCCCCTTACAAGTTTTTAGTTCTTAATTTGATGATATTCGTCTCCGATGTCATCCATATGCCAGTTGACTAGAAATGATCCCCAGCCTTATAAGTGGATCAGACCTAGATGGAATCACCTACTCAGTGAACCATGGCCCACTTGGACTATTCAAACAGAGAGGTCGGCTAGTCCTCTGGCCTGAGCAGGAGATAGAGTATAAAATGTATTCTATAAAAATAGTGTCATTATGATTCTTCTCACATTTAGAACAGTTTCACCAACACTTCCATTTCTTGGTAACCCTTGTAACAAAGGCTACATTTACAACTAAAACCTCTTGGTTAAGGAAGTTCCAATCACAAGTTTCCAGTTCTTAATTTGAGGATATTTGTCTATGACATAATCCATATGCCAGTTGACTACAAATGATCCCCAGCCTTACCAGTAGATTAGATTTGCAAAAGGGCCAATAAAATGCTGGATAGTGCCTGAACTCAAACAACTTCAACACTCCTTGCTAATGGGGGAGCTGATTAACAAAGGCCTCCTTCAGTATGTAACAGGAAAGTGAGAAAATGGGTTTAAATTCATGTGTACATGACTGGGGATCAAATTACAAGGAATTTGCAAAATAACTTATGATCTGACATCTTGATCTCTTCAAAGATCGCGATGAGAGAATAGAGCCTGTTAAGAAAGGTAATGATATTAGAAGATGTGAGAAAATAGGAAACGAGATGAGAAGCATAGCAGAGAGAAGTTTTGAGAGAGGTCAAAAGATAAAGAGTTATCTTGTCTCTACCAAGTTAGCTCTATGCATTCTCATGATTTACGGGCTTAACCAATTGACTTGTGGTAAAAGGGTCCCATAATTCAGACAACAAATTTTAGCATTTATTTGCTCTGGTCTGGAATAAACACTGAAAGGGATAAGATCGGGTCAAATGGATTCAAGTCCCCATGCTGACCAAAATCAACACAATAAAACAAGTTCGTCAACCAGAAATCACCAAAGCCAATAAGTACAACTTGAACCCTTTAATTTTTGTTGTGGGCTCATGGATCTGGTCAAGACTGCCACAAGGGCCACTTTACTTGCAAGGAATTGAAATTCCAAAAAGGTTTGTAAATTTTAGGAATCGAACGTCTCAGAAATAAGATTTCAACTCTTGTTTGATTGTACAACTGGTATTTTTTTCCATTTCCATGAGGGTTACTGCTATATGTGGCCTACAAAATCAGTACATTCTATCCATTAGATTCCAAGAATCTATTGGCAATTCCAACTCTCTCCTGTTGTATATAAAAGTTGGGAGTTCGAATTCTCAGTGGAAGGCAAATTTCAAATTTAACCAAATGACAGGCTTTATACCAATTTTTTCGAAGTGAATTTTTTTACAATTCCAACTTCTTGCAACCAAAGATGTCCAACGAGTCATGCTCTTGACCAACTTAAGGACAAACCACATATGCCCTTATATAGAACAAACATAAGTATATGCAAAATACTCTAGTTAGTTCATATAGAGAATAATAATGCCAGAATATGAATGAAGCACCCAAAAAAAAAACAATTTGCATGGTCAAGCAGTTGCTGGTTGCTTGAATGAAGAATTAGCGAACAGAACTATTTTCACGTACACTGCAATGCAGCTATCGCATACAAGCAATCTAAGAGTTCATGTTTATGTTTCAATAGGGGGTCCATAAGTTGAAGACTTGCAATTGTATGCACTATGCAGAATAAACCAGTTCAATTAGAATATATGATTAGCAGGCAAGAAAATTATTTCAATTTTCAGTGGCAGTTTTTATGCAAACAGGTCAAAACTCCGCACTTACATTCATCATATAGAAGATAATTTCATAATTTTAAAACTAAAGCTTCATCATGAGTAGGAATTGTAGTAAACAGCAACAAAAATACAAGCTAGAAGAGAGGAAAAAGCAGAAGATAGGAAATATGGGTTGACATGACAAGACAAGCATGCAAAATACCTAATTCTTGTCTTAATCAAAAACTAAAACTAAATACAGACAGTAGAAAAAAGTTGAAAGTGTCAACAGGATTAACTAGGAATTTGAAGAAATCCCCAAAGAAACCTTCCCAAACTCCTTGGAGATGACCAACGAAGAAACTTTACAGGAAGAAAGGTCCATACAGTCCAGAGGGTTAAAAATGAAAAATTTATGTCAGTGGTTCCAAGTAAACCATGTAGTCCACGGATAGGAAAGGATACTCTTTCTCTGATCTATAAATTCCTTAATTTTAAACCAATCTTGAATGAATATCTAATAATCATTGAAGTTCCAAGTCTGTCAAAGTAACACATTAGTTGCCAGCTTTCTGATCCATCTACAGGTGTATCAGACATGCAACACGTATGGACTTTCAGGTTGTGTTTGGTTGCTAGGAAAGTGATGGAAAGAAAAGGAAAATGAAACTTGATCATATGTAAGCGGGATCCCATTTCTTTATGAAACATTTTCACTTTCCTTTTCTTTCCCTCACTTTCCACCAAACCAAACACAGCCTTGTGAAATTCATAATCTGTCAGGTGAAGTGACTATCACTGTGGATCTGTTAAGGTGGGACATCTTTATCTGAGGAGGCTTGATTGTTTGGATCCTCGCAAACTATCTTAGGATCAGCCGACTTATCCTAGGAATCCAAAAAGCATAACCAAACTATTGAAGAGTGATTGATCAGACAAGTACCAATTCCAGAAGCCTTCTTTCACTTCCAAATTTGGTTGCAAAATTCTTTGCATCGGTATTAGTTTGTTGGCTGCATTGGGGGCATCAAACTGTGGCTTCTACAGATACCAAGAAAAGCAGCCTTGAAAGCAAATGGATAAAAACTAAATATCATGTCACGTTGGAGTTGGACTAATACCATTTCTGCCTTTTTAACCTTCAGATTGGTCATGTCACAAAATATGACACACAAATAGGTTATGCATGTAGACATCAGCAAGCATACAAGGTCGGTTTTTGAATCTTAAATTACCCAGATAAGTACAAAAGGTTTGCAACAAATAATGTATTAAGGAATAAGGTTTCTATTGTAGTAGAACTCAGAGTTATGGTGCACAACGGTCCAGAGTGAACCCTAAGCATCTTAACTTTATCCACAGTATACTCTAGTAGTCTACTGTTCCTTGATTAAACCTGGAGTGAAGGGGAGCACTTTATTTTTCAAGTTGCTCTACTGGTTTAGAGCAAAAGAACAACTGAAACTTTTCAGACAATGATCACATTTCTTAAACTTCAAGATATACTAATAGAAACTAAACTGATTGGAAAACTCTGTTCCAATTCACAGCCTAATTATTTCCCCTATTTTGTATGCACCAGCATGAGTACCTATGCCACCTATGCCATCCTCTTTTCAAGTGCTTCAAAGTTCAAGCATGACAAGACTGTAGGGGACGGCAGCTATCCTTTTTCTTTATGATGATACATTGGGATAATACTGTTTTTTTTTCAGAACCAAAGGAGCAGAGCATTCAATGACTGCTCCCTAACAAAGCTTTATCCAAATTGTCTTTAAGGGAATGTTCCCTTTCCACTAGCGAACAATTGGCTGCACTCACTTAAGCCATCTAGTTCCCGTTGTAGTTGGTCAAAAGAACATAAGTAAAAGAGGTGAAGTTGCATCTATATGTAGCAGTAACAGGTTTGATAAAGTTGCAGTCGGAACTTATTATGAAACACTCAAATGAAGTTACACATACACCTATATGGATCAGCTACATAGCTTGAATTGCTATAAAAAAAATTATCAAGGTATTGGGTCAAGTTCCCAAACTTAAGCTTATATTATTTTGGAATTAGGAGGGTTTCCTTACTTGTTGAGCCTGTAAGAGAGAATTTTGATGTTGTGTCTGGACTGCGCGCACATGTTGTGGTGTCTGGTGAATGATCCCCTTGTTACCGTCCTTGGTAAAATCAATTAAAGCTCCAAGATTACTGTAAAATTAAAAAGGGAATGTTCTACGTCACGAATCATAGGAACTTAATGTACCAAATTAACTAGATAAAAAGTTTTTAAGACAAAAAGGGTAATGAACACTAAAACAATATTGATAATTTAGACAGTTATCATGTTAATGATGTCATATGGAGTAATGGACATCTTCATATCACTAGTGATTTGAGGTTCTATTATTCCAAATTGTCACTTCAGTGTGAAGACAGGGATCAGGTTTCCACTCTACAAAACCTAAAATAGGGGGTATACACATTTTGTTTGTGAAGAAAATAATACTGAAACAACTGATACCTCTTTCCACTATTAGAATTCACTAATATAGCTATGAGAGTACAAATGGAACTACAGCATACTCTAACCAGCTAATAGTATCAGCAAACCTAGTTACATAATTAAACTTTGATCTATAAATGAGTAGATTGTTCACCTAATAATAATAAAAATGATCATGGTAACAGGTATGTTGTTCCCAATACAAATACATGTTACAACTTACAAGGAAGTTTTGCATCTTGTATGTCATTCTAGATATTTTAACTTTAGAATATCAATCACTTAGAGTTAAGGGTCAAAACAAAGTAAACTTTCTAATAGTGATTTTGTGGACTGGACTTGAGAATGAGAAAATGAGCTAAGAAAAAAGGTAATTAGCTGTAAATATGTGTTTAGCTACAAGGAAGTTTTGCATTTTGTACGTCATTCTAGAGTTTTTAAGTTTAGAGTCACTCATTTGGAATTTAAGGGTCAAGACAAAGTCAACTTTCTAATAGTGATTTTTGTAGACTTGAGAATGAGGAATTGAGTTGAGAAAGGTAATTACCTGTACTCAAATAGTTGGGGCAAGATTTAAGCCAGAATCATGGTCCAAATTGATACATCATCACAAAGAAACGCTTGAGGAAAGCCACCAGCATTTTCCACACTCACACTAAGTTTATAAATGGGGAAGGAGAAGAAGGAAGATTGAGCCAGATCAGATCTATCCTACAGGTAACATAAGATGGAATAGTAGCACACTTGGTTTAGAGAGGAAGATTAAATGAAAAGAAGCCAGTGTTTGTGAGAGCTCTTAGGTAGTCAGTCTGGCTCTAAACTTTTTATCTATTAGTTTGTTCTCCAAGAAGCGTGCTTCAGAAGATCGTGAGTTTTATACTCTACACACACAGAACATTCGCTTAAATTATGGTTTATGGCTAGGATCATCCTCACTAAACCCAAAATTCTTTGAGATTCTACCGTGGAAATAATCTTTGAGGTACCTATAGCAGTTAGCTGGATATGACCAATCTTACCAGAATTCACTATCTATGCAACAAACTGTGTCCCAGAACACATGTTTTCATTCCGCATTCATGTACTATGTTCCTGTTGATATACACTTTTGAAGTTTAACCAGGTTACCACACAGCGTTCCACATTCCAGGTAATCATGGCTAGGACCAAGGAACATTAGCAGTCAGTGGACTGGAAACGTCATACTTATCAACCTCTACAATAAACTTACTTGGCATTTGCAAATACCATTCTGGAACTAATCTTGTATTTAGGGCCAGAATTGACACCACTCAAGTTTAGATCAATATTACCAGGATCGTGGGTCGCTTTGGTACGTGGTACGGGTACGCGGTACGGTACCTCAGCCGGTACGCAGTGTGGTGGGGGTAGGCTTATTTGGTACGCTATTTGGGGTGGATGTTCGTTTTTAATTTTTATATGGGTCGTCTTTTGTACCATATACAATTATATAGAAGTATACACCAAATATCATAAGTTCATAACCAAAGCCATCAAAATCCAAGTGAAGGAAAGCATAGACAATATTATTGTAACTAAACCAAATATCATAAGTTCATAACCAAAGCCATCAAAATCCGGATCGCTAAATTTGACGAACGGGTCGCGAACGCACCCCGTTCGGGGTCGTTCGTCCCAATTCGTGGAACGTAGGGCGGGTTGGCGAATTAGACAACTATGGTTTAGATTATTTCAAGTTTGCCCTTGAGTTTAAACCATTAATCATGATTTGATAGAGCAAATTCTCTCTCATAGAGGCAAGGTATATTAGAGATCTACTGACATATGCCCACTCATATTTTTTCCAAGCCCTACAGGCCTATCTACCTCTCTAAGAAATGGGACCATTCCAAAGTCTAATGGCAATAAGGGAACAATGGGATGAAGAGGCTCAGAACTTACACGATGTGAAGCAGAAGGCACTTCGGGTTAGAAAACGTAGAAGTTGTTCTCACTTTGTCTCAATATTTTATCTAACATATTCTTCTACTGTCACTACTATAGTATCTGCTAGGCCGGGTTCGTGTAAGGGGTTTGGGAGGTGGGATTGGCCTGTTGCCCTTCTAACCTGACTCAACCGACCCAACTTGAATCTATAACCAAGTCTACAAGAATAATCCTACCGTCTAGACGAAGTCACTATGTCACATGAGCTGTTAGAAATGGATGATTGGAATCAGAATTCAGAAACAATCAACGAGTTGGAATATACGACGGAATTGGGGGTTCTTTCATAGTAATACCTCACCTCCTAGGTGTAGATGTCCTCCCTTCTTCTTAAGTTCTTTTAACCTTCTAACAAGTCCTTGTGGAATTATATAACCAATTCATTTCCAAATAGATAGATAACAAGGGTGTTGACAAACTAGGTTTCAGCTACATACGTGCAGTCTTTGAAATGCAGAAGAACCATGCAGAATACACATAAAGCTGTAAAATATTCATGTAAACATTTTATCACGAACTAAAGTGAGGAGAACAGTTACCATCAGAAATTAGCTCTTTGCTTTCAGAAATACGATATATGGTGTCAACAAATATGAATAACTTTTATGACCATAGGCGTAGATAATCATGTGTGCCAATGCTTGGTAGTATGCAAGATTTTTGGTAAAATGTAATCGACTTACCTATTTCCAGTAGTTTGAAGAAACATCTTAAGGAGTTCAATGGATGAGAATTGTTTTTTGTAGCTATCAGCCAGAAGCTTCAATTTGCGACCTAAACTGCAGATATGGTTACTAAATACTTCTGAAAAGACTTCAACCGAGACTTCAGTTCCCCCTTCAAACCCTGCATTCAGTAGCGAGCGAGCTACTACCTTGCGAGTCAAGAGAGATGCTTGCTCTTCACCCAAAGGCTTCCTGTCAATCGCATCTTTTCCTCTATATTTGCTTCCCACCTTAATATACTCTGGTCTTATCCCAAACCTTTCCATCATGGCAGTACTCCGGCTAACTACAGTGGGCAAATTATCAAGAACCCCATAAAACTCTACATTCTGATTCTTCTCCACTATATTTGTTAGTGGAAGTGCACTGTCAGGGACACAGTTTGAGGGAAACATAATTTCAGGAAGTAAAGTGATTTCTTCGTTATTTGAGTTACTTATATCAGGAACATTTTTCTGAAGTGTGGATCCATTGACCGACGTTGTTCCACTAATGCCCACGTGTTGATCCTCCTTAAATGCTTGTCTCTTCCTTCTATGTAATTCACAAAGTTTCATGTATTCTAACATTCCCTCAGACGTGCGCTTGAGAGAATCCTTGTCAGCATATGGAAACTTCTGATATATTGCTCTATATTTCTCAGCACATTGACTATACCAGGTTTCTGGCAATTCTTCATGTTTATGCCTTTGGGAAGTATTTTCAGGTTCATTATATCTTGAAGCAACATTAGAAGCCTGCTCTTTGCGTGCAGGTCTTGGTTGCATCTGCATCACCAAATCGTAATGTTAGCTGTGTTAGGTCTGTACTTGTAAAAACAACTAAGGGAGATCATTATATTTATAGATTTCCTTTATAACTGCATCCAACAATCTGTTGTTTACTGACTACTCAGTGATGAAGACAATATGCCCACAAATTATAGTCCGTGAGATAGCTTGCCAAACTAAATTGATGAACTGGTAAGCTTTAAACAGAAATCAAGTTAACAGTTCCAATTGGATTTAACAAGCACAGGGTTATTGTTAGAGGGTGAATGCAAAAAATTGTAATTCAACATATGATACTTGTGCATGATTGAAACAAGCATGTAATAGAAGATTAAAGAAAGTAACTACCCTCCAATAAATTTCAGGGAAAATGAAAAATTACCAAAATCTATATTCTATAGTTCTTGTCTACACTCAACTCAAAAGTCAAAACTCCTAAAGAGAACACTAACCAGCCTACATCAATGCACTTATATAGCAAAGGTTACAAAAGAAAAATAAGCATGGTTCGTTGTTCAGTTAAAATGAAGACTAGTATGGCAACAAGTACTAATCCAAAAATCCAAGCAAGATTGTAGCAATCAAAAGTGCAAAGTAGATAAAAGAAAGTTCGAGAGAAGGCCTGAATAGAAGTTAAGCCAGAGTTAAATTTGATTCCTAACATATAGGCAAGGTTCTAAACGGCGGTAGGCGGGTACACGGCGGAAAGAGTCCGCTTACCGCCTAGGCAATTGATACATTTTGGACATTTTTTACTATTTTACCACAATTTTTTACATTATATACATATTTTAAGGACGTTTCATGCATAACTATGTTGTAGAACAAAGATTTATTAAGTTTTAGTCCTGTAAAAGTGAACCATAGGCCCATAATCCTTACAAAATAGTTTGGCCAAAATATCTTGTTAGGTATTACTCCGCATACGCCGCCAAAGCTCCGTTGGCCACATATTCCACCGCCTACCGAAAAACAGTGAGGACAGAGACCGCCTACCGCCTAGGCGCCGTCTAGACGGTCGAGGCGGCCGTCATTTAAAACACTGCCTGTAGGGTCAAAAATGATACAGAAAAAAGATGGAGGAACAATGAGGATACACATGTGAGCCTTGTGGCTCACTCTAGTGTCATGCTCGCTCAGGGATGCTGCTACTTTGACACTTGTGATGGACGTCAAGTGCCATCCAAAAAGAATCCAATTAACTACTTAGACACAAGTATAGCAGTGTTCTAAAATAACTTCGAGTACTGCAAACCTTTATATTCTTGAAATTTGGTTGAATATCTGCCATTTTGCAGTCAAATAAATGGCAATAAGAAAACCAAGTATCATCCGTTTAATTCAATAAAGAGGGTGGCCAATTAAGCAAAATCTCCACATGGCCATGCAATCACGATTAGTCAGCCACATAATCTGATTATCCCTACGAGCGATAGACTGGATGCATAACAAAATCGTTTAATATAACATAAAGAATATCGTATGTTTATGTGTATGAAAACAAGTCTTTGCATAAAAGGAATTACTGGCTTGACCAACTTCTTCAAATATGACCAAAATGACTAACACAACTGTTCGATACGAACTGTACTTCACATTGTTCGTATTAAGATGTCTACAACAAGCGTCCACTTGTATAACAAAACAACAACAAAGCTTTTATCCCATATTATTTTGGTGGGTTGTTTGAATCGTTAAGCTCTGTTAAGGGTCATGTCCTCTGCCACTAACAAGTAACAAAAACCATATGCTTCTTTAAAACCTCAATCCATGATCGCTTAGGCCTACCTCTAGTCATAGTGGTTCCTTTAACTACTATATTTATCGCTCATGCTCCTCCTTACTGGAAAATCTACTAGTCTACAATGCATATGTCCAAACCACCTAGACCATTTTGTCTCATCATGTTCTCACTTTGTGCCACCTCTAACTTCCATAGATACACTCATTTATTATCATGTTCTTTAATGTATTACCACTCGTCCATCTTAGCATTCTCATTCCGGCAACAATAACTTTTGAACGTGTTGTTCCTTTATTTTCCAACCCTCTAATCCATAAAGCATGGTTGATCTTATAGCAATCTTGTAGAGTTTTCCTTTCAACTTCCAAAAGTATCTTGTGATCACAAAGTACTCTAGAAGCAATCCTCCATTTCAACCATCATGTTTTAATTAAATCACACGGGTAAATCAACGTTCTAAAAATCGAATATATAGCAATTAAATGACCAGGTATCATCCGGATAATTCAATAAAGCGGGTGGTCAATTAAGAAGAATCTCCACATGCCCACATACCAGTCCTAGACTGGATACGTAACAAAATCGTTTAATATAGCATTGAGATATTGTATGTTTATGTGTATGGAAACAAGCATATATGCATAATAGGGGTGATCGGCTTGACCAATTTCTTCAAATATGGTTAAAATCTTAAAATGACTAACACAATTGTTTTGACACAATCTGTACAATCTTTATGATATCATTAACCGTTTGTATAGCATAGCATGTACAAAATGGCCATCGAAGTTTTGAGTGCTCGGGTAACTAACACCTGAGGGGCTTGGAGGACTCACGATGCGATCGTGAATCCGTAGAAAAAAGGAATTGACATTGTAGAATTACTATTTTGCAATCCATTACCGCAACATTTCGATAATCGGTAGTTACTTGGCTGTATTGAACTTGGAGCTAGAAATCTTACTTGGCGATGGAGGCTGCCGTCTTGCTGGTCCTCCTCCAACGAGAAGAAGATGTCATCGCCGTGCAACTGCAGATCTGCAAACACCGAAAGGGGGGAAAAAAAAGCATCGGTAACAGAAAAGCCTCGACCTAGAAAGCAACGACACATACCGGACGCAGCTGGATCACTCCAAAATACACAGGACACACCAAAATCGGCTCCGTGTCGCCAGTGTCCTTACCGTGTCCGTGCAGAAAACCCCCAAATTAGGAGGAGGAGGAGGATTACTTACAGCTGGGATTGAGATCGGAAAGAGGAGGGGTGGGGAGGCAGAGGGAGGCGGAGGCCTTGTCGAAGAGGAGGGCTCGAGCTCTTAGCTGGAGATGGATCGAGGAAGGAGAAGAGGAGGGGGACATGAAGGACTCCCACGAGGAAGGGGAGGAGAGGGAAGGGGCGAACATGGCGTAGGCGGCGTCGCCGAGCCACGCCCGCCATGCGCCGCAGCCGTCGAGCTTGCGCGCCAGCTCGTAGCCCCGCCCGTCCTCCCCCAACACTGCAGCAGCAGCAGCCATGGAGACTCTCTCTCTCTCTCTCTCTCAGCCACGCTGGAGTAATCAATCACTCCCGACATAAATTAAGCTCCTCATACATCCTTCTCTCTCTCTCTCTCTCTCTCTCTCTCTCTCTGTGGCTACCTCCAATGGGATTAAGAAAAGGCAAATTCTAAACACACTGGATAAATTGCTTAGCGCAGTTCAAAAAAAATTCAGTTTATTTATAAAATTTTTATTTAATTTTTTATTTGAGGGCAGTCCAAAACTTCATATAAAAATCAATAACTTCTATTTTTTAGGCCAATTTTTTTTTCATAACTGTCACAATATTGACAATCCTTCCAATTGGAAGAACTGTCAACATTGTTACAGTCCTAAATAATTAGGACTGTAAAAAAAAATTGGCAATCCTTTCAATTTGAATGATTGTCAATTTTGTTTACAATCTAACAAGGAGGAAAAGAAGAAGAAGAAGAAGAAGCAGGATCAAGGGCGGAGTGCGGGGGCGGACGGCGGCGAGCGTGGGCGACGCGGGGCGGAGGTGCGGGGTGCGGGATGCGGGGCCGACGCTCGCGGGGTATGGGGGTTGCGCGGGACGGGCGCATGCGAGGTGCGGGGCTTACACACGGTGCGGAGGAGGTGGGCGGACAGCAGCTACAAATCCATGAAATCTTGTCGATGAAGAGCGTGAGGTTCTCTACCACGAGGTCGCAGAGCTTTGTCAGAACTTTCATGGCGATGAGAAGAAGAAGTAGGATGAGGGAGGAGGAGAAGGAAATAATAACGAGAGAGAGTTGCACACCGCCGCAAGCCCCGCACCCCCCCCCCCATCCCCCCTCCGCCGCCGCAGCCGCCCGCCCGCCCCTACTGCTGCTGCTGCTTCTTCTTCTTCTTTTTCTATCCTCCTCCTTATTAGGACTGTCACTATGTTGAAAGATTGTCAACATTGTAACAGTCTTGAAAAAAAATTAGACAGCTGGAACAATTTTTTCGATGACAAACTTGTAAATAACTAAAAAAAATGCTAGCCTAAGTAAATTTTGTAGTGCCTATAGAATTTGTCCAAAACAAAGGTAACTTATGGGGACACTACAAAACTTATTCAGGACTAGCGTTGTATAGAAACTAGCCATTTTTGTGGAACTTTTATTCAGGACAGCCAAAAATTTACTATGGTTGTCCATCCCCCCAACCCCCCAAACTCAAATATTCTAACTTTTACTCTCTCTCTCTCTCTCTCTCTCTTCAAAATTTTTTCCATCATTCCTTCACTTCAAAACCCTAAACTTCTTTCCAATTCTTGTTAATGTCCAAATATTATTGTGTACTAACATAAAATATGTTTAGGATGAACTTTCGGCAAAAATTTCTAAACTTCGAACCCATTATAGGGTTTTGAACTTCGGATTCCTGCCGACAGTCGTGATTCGGGACTGTATAAATTTTCTACAATCCTGACAACATACGGGTCTATGGAAAATTTATACAGTCCTAACTGGATCTATAATTTATGAAAATTTCTATCTATATTGGAAGGACGTTCAAAAAAATTGACAGCCCTACCTATTGGAAGGACTGCTAAATTTTTTGACAGTCCTAAATGAACAACATATTTTCTTTGAAACTGTCAAAAATTTTGACATCCAGTATATTGATAGGATAAAAATTGTGACTGCCCTAAGAAAAAATTTGGACAACCCCACGACTAAATTTTTCGATGACAAACTTGTAAATAAAAAAAATTTGACAGCCCCTATTAACTTTTGTAGTGCATTTATAAATTATCAAAATTAAAGAATCAATTTAGTGATTTAGTTTGAAAGAAAGGTCAAAAATTAATTTCTACGTCAGAAATAAAATGGTCAGGCCTAATATTAATTTTCAATATAGATGGAGAATTTTTATGAGAGTTTCTACATGTAAAAGTTCTCGTAGAAATTCTCCATTCTGCATGCACACGAATAAAAATTGGTATAAAAATCATTGTTGAAGTTTTTCTAAAATAAATTTCTACCATGGAGAAATAGGGGAGAGAGAAATCAACATTGGAGATGGCCTAATATGGACACTCCTCATAAACCAATTAATTGCGATAGTCCTAGGTATATTTAGGACGACCAAAATTATGATTGTCCTAGATATTTTTAGGATTATCAAAATTATGCATATTTTGCCAAAAAAATTGACAGTCCTGCTACAAAATTTAAAATTTAAACAAAATAGCTTTTTAAAAAATGATTAGAATAAAAAAACACATGTTTATCTTTTGATAAAAAATTATGATTTAGAATAAAAAAAAAATAATGATATGAAATTTAAATTTTTTAGCAAATTAGTTTGACAAATAATATGATTAGAATAAAAAATTTTTTATCTTTTTATGCAAAAGATATTATTAGAATAAAAATATGTTTAAAATGACATTTGTTTTAAAAGATATGTTTATCTTACACCTTACTTAAACTCGTACATATTTCTATTCTAATCATATCTTACACCTTACTTTCAACTATTGTTTAAAAAGATATGTTTATCTTTTGATACAAATATTGTATATTTTTAATATCGCACATTTATCGAAAAATTAATCTTATTTTGGCATATTTATAAAATAATAATTTTAAATAGTAGTTGAATATGTACAAGACTGTTAAAATTTTGACAGTGCTATAATAGATAGGACTGACAAAAAAATTCCTATATAGAAAAGTCTTTGTATTATGACTGTCAAAGTTTGGTAGTCCTATCTTGTTCCAAAATTTTGGAGGTCCAAATATATAGAACTCTATGTACAATCCCATAAAGGCTGTCTGCTACAATCCACCTACGTGTATGCCATAAAATGAGGTATAACATACACCCATGAAAACTTAAATCAGTAACCTCAAATATAAAATTAAATATGACTACATGTGCTAGAAAATAACTTAACCTATGGTTTTGATTCTAAGGTGCACATACAGCTGAAGATAAATCCTAATAGAGATGAGACTACTTTCACAAAACATCAAAATTTATCCACCATTCACCTCAGTTTCTTATTTATTATTATGATATTATTTGATACTCCCATCCTAAGATTTTTTATTACACTTTCATAAAAACATATCTTAGGGTCTAAATCTTAGTCTATATATAGGTTTCCTTAAAAGCTATACAAATTCTTAAATGCCTTACATGCATAGGTCATCACCAAAAGACGTGCCACGTTTCGTTCTCGAAATATAACGAGTCGGATACGTACAATATCACAGACTACGCGTCCTACGAATACCCATATATCTGTATAGCAATTATTGCTTGTAAGTTATAGGAATTGAATACAGATACCACGCAACTATCATAGATTAACTTCATAACTATCTAATTTACATAACATTCTCACATATTACATAATTAGGATATAGGTCTAAAAAACATTACTTTACATAAACACATAGAATAAGTTTAACAAAGTGAAGGATCCAAACTCGGTCCGTCAATCTTTATTCTCGACCTCATCCACATTGTACAAGTATAAAGTATCTTTTGGTTCAACATCCTCTCCTCGTGGACAAATAATAGGTCATCAAACGATAACCAAGCCCTCAGATGCAATAGAGGTGATGAAATTAAATAAGATGAAAATCTTAAGAAATAATAGATTCTCGAATCTGGAGTGATAGAATGGAATATTTAATTTATGACTCATTATAGTGTTCACTTGAAATATGACATTAGAATTCTATCATATTCTACTTGGTGTTTGAAAACAAATCGCAGTAAACAATCACATAGACAATTCAGACAAAAGTCCTAATGATTATGCAAGTTAAAAAACATATTTGGATCACATACATCATATATTTTTTCGACAATAATCCAATTTACCTGTGATCATGTGATGTCCTGATGGTATGGTTTTTAATGTCTGGCCCCTCCCACACAGGAAGTAATTTTTTTTATAAGTTATAAACTCTTAAATTATTATTTTATTTGAAGAAAATCTTGAATACATAATCTCTCTTGGTGAGCTAAGCCTCACCCCGACATTGTATGGCTTTACGAATGCGAAAAATCTACTGATAAACTTTAACTTGTTAGTTATATTGTAGGAATTTTGTATGATCTAGTTGTTCTCTTCTACCCCATGATGCAACTACAATCACAAACATCATATCTATTATTACTTAAGTCTAAGAGGAGGACCGGTGGCACCGATCCCCAGGATGGGAAATCAGTGTTATTCCTGAGGCTTAGCCAAAGATGGAAGAACGCGTGGTCGAGATCAGAGGTTCACACAAAAGTTTCCATTCTGACTTTTCTCGATCACCACAAAAAACTATATAAAGATTCTGATTACAACTTGCTCTCAAGATTACAAAGGAACCAAAAAAATAAACTTCACGTTCTTCCTTGCACTCACAGTTGCAAACAGACAGAACAAAATTACAACTAGCAGAAGAGAAGAGAAGGGAGAAGAAGAAAATCTGCTTGCTGGGGTGATAAAGATCACCATTGCTCAAAGCAAGATTCGCCCCCACACGATCTGCTTCCAGGAACCAGCAAGTTCACGTAGAACTTATGGAACGCTCGTTGTCACCTTTTTTTGGGACTCGCACGAACTTTCTGGACTCCAATGGAGATAGCAGCAGCAACTCTCTTCGTCTCCTGATTTCTGAAGTAAGTTCTCAAAGAGACACGAAGAGAGTATTTATAAAGAGAGGGTGAAAACCTTAGTCGCCCATAAGTTACGAAAAGATAGGAACAAATTAATTACAAATTCCTAAAAGATAGGCATGAATTAATTTCAAATTCCACAAAAAATGGATTTGAATAACTGTCCATATCTTGCCATAATCGTTCAAATATATCTGAAAGCAGCGGCCACGCAAGCAACCTCATATGTGACCGCTCATGCAGCAGCGCAAACTACAACGCATGCGGCAGCCCAAGCAGTAGTCCATGCGGCAGCCCATGCGACAACCCAGCAGTAGCCCATACGGCAGCTCATGCGGCCCCGCGTACGACCGCGCATACAACCACTCATGTGGCTGTTCATGAATTCCCGCGTGCGATTGCGCATGCAACCGCTCATGCGGTCCCGCATGCGACGATGCCGACGTACTAAGAACAAAGTGTGCCAACAAAGTGCCACTTTGCGCCCTTGAGCCCGAGTCCGAGTCCGAGTCCAAGTCCGAGTCGCTAAGCCTCTTTGGGGCTTAGCTCCTATGAAAATATTTTCAAGAGTATGACAAAAAGCATAAATGCTTTCATGAGGAGTTAATTATTTTTTCTCCCAGAAAATACTTTCACATGGCACCCATATGCCCTACCATACCCCATGTGCACACCTCAACTCATACAAAGTATTATATTGAGATACCCACTTGGTGGTGTAGCCAATGTGGGACTATCTTTACTAGTCCAAAGGAAACAACACCAACAATCTCCCACATATCTCAATATATATGGGTTGAGCGTTCCCCACAGTGACTGCCCATCATGCATTAGTATAGATGTCACTTTGACTTGAATCTTCCCGCATAGGTCGAATAGCAGTATGATACAATAATGGACTAAGCCTTGAATTATGCACCATAGCTGCAATTCTTTCCCACTCACACAATGACATCAGCTGTGATTTTGATTGCTTATTGAAGGCCCTGTGCACGCCTAGTTTTGGTGTATGTATTTTGGTTGTCTACAATTTTTTTCTCAAGAGACGGCATGTATCTCTTTCCATATACTATAGGTGAGTTATTTTAAAGAGTCCTTGACATGAAGACTTGCGCTTTCTTTCGGTGCTACGTCACTATGACATGGTCTAAAGTCGAGGTTCACTCCCTCATGTGGTATCATCTATTGTAGCATGAGGTCTCAGCCTCTTTGTAGTGCCAAACTACCCAGCATGAAGCCTTGCGCTTCCTTGCGGTGTTACGCCACTGTAACATGACTTTCTGTCGGGGATTTACACCTTTTACCTCTGTGGTGTCACTTTACTGTAACATGAGGCCATCAACCTCTTTGTAGTGCTGCCTATGTAACATCCTGTTCCGCTCAAGCGGACAGCCGACTTAATCGACAATAGTGCAGCTGTCCCGACCTGCTTTGCCTCGATCAAGAAGCAAAGGATATCCAGACTTGCCCCTACAGGAATCCGGCTTAGGCTTTCAGAGGCTCGCTCAGACGTATCGCTCTACTGAGGCGAATCATCGCTAAGGTGGGTGGCTATGGTGAACTTGTCTTTGCTTAGCCAGCACACATAAAATCTGGAATATTTGTGCTAGTCGCTAGGTGATAACCTCCTGCATGTTAATAAATCCAACGCACCTAGCTAAGGGAATAATCCCAACTTGTATTTGCTTGCTAGAACATGGAAATAAAATACTGCTTATACTCAGACCTACGCATGCTAAGTCCCTCAACGGTTTCATCTCTCGGACTACCTTCGGGCCCGAGCAAACGTGCCTGCTTATGTGTCACTACCACATTTTAGAAAAAAGGGTATTTTAGTAATTTTCTATTTAAATAAATATTGTGCATGGTAAATAATTTTTGTTGTATTATTTAATTGTTGGTTGGATGTTATTTAATTATTTTGGACTTATTTTAGTGGACCCAACTAGTTTAGATTGGACCCATGGACCAACATGAATTAAATAGTTAGATTTGGCCCATTTAGAAAGCCCATAGTTAAGGAGATGGATTAAATTAATTAAGTGATTAGACTAGAAGCTTCCTTCCTTAATTATTTCTTCATGAGAGGTCCCAAGGGGTACATTGGACATTTTACAATTGCTTGGGAGAGGGGCAAAGCCGGCCTATTAAAAGAGGGGGGAAATTTCTCTCTCCTCTCATTCTCATTCCAAATCTAGATCTAGAATTTCCCACTCCCAAATTCCCTCCATTCCCATTCCAATTCCCTACCAAATTCATTCCAAATTCTTCCCAATTCACCATTAGAGAAGGAGGAAGCAAGGATCTAGAAGAAGGAAGCAAGGATCTACAAAGAGGAGCAAGGATCTACAATTTGGAAGCAAGTTCTTCTCAATTGGAGGTTTTATTGGGAATCCATCTCCCAATAGGTATAATTCAAATTTTCCCATTTAAATAGCTTCTAAATCTGAGATTTAATCATGTAAAATCAACCTATATGTATGTACTACCCATAGGACTTTGTTTTGTGTTCATAGGAGACCCATGGAGAAAGTTATGGTGCTTTTTGTGTTAATTTTGTTGGAATTCCGAATTTATATTTTGTTGTGTGTATCAATTGATCCTATAGATCAATTGGACATGAGCTTATGTGTTTGGGGCTAGTGTCGTGTCCATAATTTGGTACATGTGGTTCGTATCCCAACTATTTGGTGATACGTGTCATTTTGGGGGTTTTCCCTCCGACACGGGGCTTTGAACATGTCGTATTTTGACACGGACACATAGATCTACTTTTGACACTTTAATTTATTCATAAATATTATTTGTGATTTGTTTGTATCCTTCGGGGTGCAATTGGTTGTGTGTTGGACTCGTGTCACATGCGTATCCTAGATCTAGTGGGATACGGTGTGATACTCTCCAATTGTGTGGATTTTTGAATAGATCTAATTATGTATGGTTTAAATTCTTCAATTATAATTAGTAAATATATATAGATATTATATATTTATTTTGTGTATTTATTATAGTAATTATTGTAGCATAGATCTATATATTTTTGTGTGTGCTAATATGATGTACAAATATAATATGTAGCTTTCTTGCATGTAATTATATATGTACTTATGTTAATAGTATAAATTATACATAAATATTTTATAAAATATATTTATGTGTTTAATTGTGTAATTATATTATTTATAATTATTATATAATTATTTGTATATTAATGTATATATTTTAGGTGTGCTTCTAGCCATGTAAAATATGAACATTAATATGTGCATGTGTTGTAACTATTGGTATTTAATTATAAGTTTATATGTGCATATATATATAAGTATATAATTATTTATTTATATATATGTATTCTGATTATTATTGCATATATATATTTATATATATATATTTCTGTGTTTTAGTGACAGTGGGTTTGTGACAGTGAAACTGTCGCTAAATAGGCGGGTCAGCAGCAGCCGCTGTAGCCCACTGTGCATTAATGACAGTTCTGTCATTAATGCTGCGGGCGGGATCTTAGCAGCAGTGGCGACAGTTTTCGGTGACAGTTGATTAACTGTCACCAATGCAGCAGCAGTGGTTTTATTACACAGTGGCTTTTGCGACGTTTTCTGTGACAGTTGAGACTGTCACTATAAGCTGTTTTAATTAAATTGTATTTTTAACTCCCTGTTTTCAGTGACGCTTTGGCAGTTTTAAATTATATTTTATATATTATTATTGTATATATATATATATGTGTATATATATGTGTTTTGTGAGGTATAATATTTGTAATAATATATTATTTTATTTGTATAAATATTGGTTGTTTATATATTATATTAGAGTATGTATTATTTGTATTATTAGTATACTTTGTGTGAGTGTCTTTTGGGATCTAATTTTGATTCCTAAATTGTTGTATTTTATTTCTATATTATTTTATATAGTTTTCTTGTGAGGTTGACCTTGGTTTGACCATGTTTGACTTTAGTTGACTTTAGAGTTGACCATAGTTGACTTTTGACTTAGAATTTATTTATTGACCTAGGAGTTGACTAGTTTGACTTGTTCTCTTTCCGGGACCTTGTTTTAATGTGGTATTCCATATCTAGGTCTTCGAGGTACCGAGTCAGACATCTGTGAGACTGTTCTTTGGACTTCAGGCGAGTACATTCTCTGATAGTTTCTCATTTATGATATCCTCTATGTTCGTTGTATCTAGTGTAGATTTACATGTTTCTCTCGACACTATGGTTACACGGATTGGTATATCCGGATCTCGTCATGAGATGTTATTCCTTGGTATATGGTGTATATGGTGCAAGTATTGTTTCATTGGTTATCTTGTACATATACAGACACCGATTCTCGGGGAGACTAGCTATCTTCTTGGGGAATCTAGTGCCATAGCATACCGTGGTTGGATCTATTATACCAGTTGGGGGTGGGGAGTATTAGTATAGATATGTGATCAAATCCCTATTGAATAAAGTATTGGTAAGCGAATAGTGTTGATCATGCACCGCACGTATGATTAGCCAGGCCGCATTGTATCTTGCCCAAGCCGATCACATGTTAAGCTAGTACTCACACACTTAGTCATTAGTATTATTGTTTCATTGGCATATTGTTCATTATTGTATTTTTTTCTAGTATTTCCTTATTGTCTATATATCTCTTGTATCTATTTTGTGCATCTTGTTTATCCACAGCTATTTACTGTTACATAGTTTTTATCATGGATTAGAACTGCTGTTAGAGATGTACTCTGCTCCTTTCCTGACTGGATATATTTTTCCAGATGACACTGAGGAGTACCCTACCTATTATGGACCCCAGGATATTGTGGGTTTAGATTCGGAGACCCTGGCTCAAGAGGGACTTATCCCAACTGAGACAGTTGACCCTGGAGTGTAGCTTGTAGTATGATAGTATTCTTTTGTACTGGATTTGTCTCCAGCTTATTTTTGTTACTCTTCAAACTCATTGATGTATGTTGAAATTAGTTGATAATTTTATTGATTGTCTCATTGGCATTATATAGCCTTACAGTCATTAATACAATGATTTCAATCATTATGACAATAATCTCATAATGGAATATCCTGTGACATATTCTGGCATCCCAAATATGTCCTCAGGATATTTCCATGTGCTTATACTATACTTAAATATGACACCCAACATACCATATCAACACTCCCCCTCAAGATGGGTGAAAGATATTCACTAAGCCCATCTTGTCACATCCTCTAATCATGCTCACTGAGGCGAGTCCCTTGGTTAGTCCATCTGCTACTTGATCCCTGGTTGGAACATGGCCAAGCTCCAGTAATCCTCTATCCAACTTCTCTTTGATGAAGAATCTATCAATCTCGATGTGTTTGGTCCTATCATGCTGTACTGGATTGTTGGCGATACTAATAGCTGACTGATTGTCACACCACAGCTTCATCTTGGCTCCTTGATCCAGCTTCAGCTCCACCAGCATATTCTTCAACCATAGCAGCTCTGCAACTCCCAAGGCCATAGCTCTGTACTCTGCTTCAGCTATCGATCTGGCCACCACAGACTGCTTCTTACTCCTCCAGGAGACCAAGTTACCTCCTACAAATATGCAATATCCCGAGGTAGACCTCCTGTCATCAGCACAACTAGCCCAGTCAGAATCACTGTAGCCCTCGATGCTCACGTGATTGTTCTTCCTGAATATTAGTCCCTTCCCGGGAGCACATTTCAAGTACCTCAGAATCTGGTACACTGCATCCATATGACCCTTCCGCGGGTCATGCATGTAGCGGCTCACCACACTTACTGCAAAGCAGATATCAGGACGTGTGTGGCTCAAATAGATCAACTTGCCAACCAGTCTCTGGTATCTGTCCCGATCAACTGGTTCTCCAGCCTCAGCATCAATCTTGAACCTCTGATCTATTGGTGTCGCTGCAGGTTTGCACCCCAACATCCCAGTTTCTGTGAGAAGGTCCAATGCATACTTCCTTTGAGAGAGAACAATCCCCTCTGCTTCTCGAGCAATCTCAATCCCAAGGAAGTACCGAAGAAGGCCGAGATCCTTCACCTCGAATTCTTTGCCAAGCTTTCCTTTGAGTTGGGCGATCTCCTGCTCATCATCTCCTGTGATAATCATATCGTCCACATACACCGCAAGCATGGTGATGTGGCCTCCACTCCGACGGAAGAACACAGTATGATCAGCATTGATCTGCTGATATCCCATCCCTATCATCGCCCTTCTGAATCTGTCAAACCACGCTCGAGGAGACTGCTTCAGTCCATAGAGGGACTTCTTCAACCTACAGACCTTGCCTACTGTCTGATTGGTGCCAAATCCTGGTGGTATCTCCATATACACCTCCTCCACTAGATCTCCGTGAAGAAACGCATTCTTCACATCCAGTTGGTGTAGCTTCCATCCACCATTCACTGCTAGAGAAATCATAGTCCTGACAGTGCTCATCTTTGCAACTGGTACAAAGGTCTCGTCATAGTCGATGCCATACGTCTGACTGTATCCTTTGGCTACTAGTCGAGCTTTGTAGCGATCAACCTGTCCATCTGGGTTCTGCTTCACGGTAAAGATCCACTTGCATCCAACTGCTCTCTTCCCCTCTGGCAGTCTCACAAGCTCCCAAGTGTGGTTCTTCTCCAGAGCTCCCAACTCCTCGTGCATTGTCGCTTTCCACTTTGGATCGTTCTTGGCAACCTGCCAATTGTTAGGTACAGTAATACTATCCAAAGATGCTATAAATGCTCCATGAGAAGAAGGGATATGGTCATAAGAAACAAACTGAGCAATATCCCAACCATATCTGTTTGGAGGATTTCCTGCATTGCTGCGAGTGGTCCTCCATACAGATAGTGGTGTGGGAGGAGTAGTAATAGGAGGAATGATATCTTGTGAAGGAGGGGGTATCACCTGAAGGGGGGTTGGTGTCGGTGCCTCAGGAGTTGGGACGAACGCAGGCAAGGGACTTGGCACTGGCACTGTCGGTACTGGTCCTGCAGTTTGCTTCTCTCTCCTGCTGTAGGTAAGTAACTCTCCCTGAGCCGTAGGCCTAACACCTTCACCTTCTTGTCCCTTCTCCGTGCCTCCATGCCAAACTTCTAAATCGGTTACCACCAAGTTCTCCATCTCCCCCTCTCGCCTAATACTGGCAGTATTAGGCGTGTTGTGTGAAGTTCTGTCCTGGCGGTAGTATGCCTCATGCTCCCGAAAGTGGACATCTATACTGACAAACTTCTTCTTCTCTACTGGACTCCAGCACACATACCCCTTTTGGGTCGTCGAGTAGCCTACGAAGATGCATTTGACCGCTCTAGGGTCAAGTTTCCCAACTGATGGCCTGTTGTCCTTCACAAAACACACACACCCAAACACCTTCAGTGGGAGTATCCCACTATTATTGCCTTGCAATACCTCACATGGGGACTTCCATCCGAGGACCTTCGAGGGCATCCTGTTGATGAGTTGAGCTGCTGTCAACACTGCATGCCCCCACAGACTCTGTGGGACATTCATGTCGATCATCATACTTCTTGCGACCTCCAGAAGGTGTCTGTTTTTCCTTTCTGCAACTCCATTTTGTGCTGGTGTGTATGCACAGGTGGTCTGATGCTGTATTCCGTGTGCTGACAAGTATTCTGCAAGCGTCCTGTTGGTATACTCTGTTCCATTGTCAGACCTCAGTACCTTCACAACTGCTTTGTACTGAGTCTGGACATGCTTATGGAAATCCCGAAAACAAGCAGGTACATCACTCTTATTTTTCATCAAATATAACCAGGTAACACGAGAGGCACACTCAATGAAAGAAACAAAGTACTTATAACCATTCATAGTGTTAGTAGCACATGGACCCCAGACATCAGAATGTACTACCTCAAAAGTAAAAGTGCTCCTATGACCCGTGCCAACATATGAGCTTCTAGTAAGTTTTCCTAACTCGCACGCATCACATACTAATTTCTCTTTATTTGTTTTTGCATAAATCTCTGGATACAACTTACTTAGAGTATCAAAGGAAGAATGTCCCATCCTCCGATGATGGAGTATCAAGGTATCCTCAGTCCTCTGCTGCAGTCCTTCCATGCCAGCCTTCTCTGCCATAGATACCAATGCTGAGTCCAGTCCTTCTCGATCTAGGTACCACAGTCCCTCATGCCAAGTGCCAGTCCCAAGTCTTCGTCCTGTCCCTTTCTCCTGGAAGGTCACCTTAGGAATATCAAAAGAAATAATGCATTTAAGTTGGAGGATTATAGAACTAATGGACAAGAGACTGACTGGAAAGGATGGAGCATATAAAACATTGGATAATCTTACTGAACCTATACAATTAACAGTACCCTTACCGACCACTGGCTGGAAAGTGCCATCAGCTGTCTGAATGCTGTCTGCTGATGCTAGGTGAGTGTAGGAAGAAAACTCACTAGCATTCCCCGTCATATGTCGAGATGCTCCCGAGTCGATAATCCAGTCTGATGATTTAAGGGAAGAGATAGACGCAAGGGCAAGTGATTCGTCAGTACCTTCTGATGGATGGGCATACATGGCAGCGTTGCCCCTAACAAAGAATGAGGTGGACGCCTCCTCTGTTCTACTCCTCATGTCTCCCAGTGCCTGGTCCTCCATAGTAAATGTGCCATCAGCTTCTCCGTTCACTTCTGATATCAGGAGGTTTGCCCGATAACCTCCTCGGTCGCCTCGTCTATCCCCTCGACCACGACCACGTCCTCCATTATATCCTCGTCCGCCGAACGGTCCTCGTCCACCACCTGAATCTTCTTCCCTAGGTGGTTTGGTACAAGCATACCGATGATGACCCATCTTCCCACAGTTGTAGCACTGTCGGTTATGCTGCCAGGGCTCTCCCTTAGATCCTTTGTTACCTGAGCTGGTGATCGCTAGTGCTGACTTTGCTTCGGGGGGACCACCTGTCCCGGCTTGCAGCTTGATGCGTGTCTCCTCCTGGATCATGGCTGAGATAGCCTCCTCAAGGCTAGGGATCTTTGGTTGGGCTAGAAGTAGGGCCGTCCTCTGTGCGAAAGCTGCAGTCAGCCCTTTGAGGAACTTCATCGTCCTTTCTTGCAGACATACCTGTCTCTCCTTACACTTAGGGTCTCCGCAGCTCGCCCGATCTGAGGAGTGATAATAATCCAACCACAGACGCTCCAACTCTGTGGCATACTCCTGCATCGTCTTCTCTCCCTGTACGGTGTCATCAATCTCCCCCTTTATCTGGAAGACCCGTAAGTTGTTCCCCACACCATCATAGGTCCTTCTCAACTTCTCCCACACATCTTTTACCATCTCAATACCGTCTACTGTGGCGGCAATAGACTGGACTAAGGAGTTGAGAAGCCAGATGTAGATCACCATATGAGTGGACTTCCACTCATCGCGTCCTGTCGAGCCCTCGTCCGGCTCTGTCGTCTCGTCCGTCAGGAACCCCTCCATGTTTTTTCCTGCGAGGGTTCTTCTCACCCGTCGTGACCAACTCAGATAGGTGGCTGGTCCATCTAATTTCAGATCGATGGAGGGAAGCTTCAACTCCGGCGACGTTTGTGTCGTGTTCTCACCAGCCGACATCGTCAACAACTTCATCAACGTCGCCACCTCTGCAGAATCTAGCTTCTTGATGATCTCCTCCATCGATGCGTCGTCTATCCAATCAAGTCACGTCCGCTCCACGACTCACGCTTGTCCTCGTCGTCCGCTCCTAGATCCGAACATGTCCCCCATTTTTTCAGATCTAGGCATCCCTATTAGGCGCTGCCTCGTGCTAGTGCGAAGGAGGCGGCAGCACGCATGTCACAACCGCCGTCGCAGCAGCAGCAGTCGCAGCAGCCGCAGCAGCAGTAGTAGCCGCAGCAGTAGCGGGACGGGGCAGCAACAGCGAAGAGCGGCCTGCGAAGGGCGGAGAAGAGGAGAGGAGGGAAAAAAATGGGGGGGCGTGGAAGAGTTCGGTGGAGGAGATCTAGAAAATCCTCCTGTGGGTTTGTGGAAGCTTGGTGACGGCTAGGGTTTGTGGAAACTTGGCTCTGATACCATGTTGAAATTAGTTGATAATTTTATTAATTGTCTCATTGGCATTATATAGCCTTACAGTCATTAATACAATAATTTCAATCATTATGACAATAATCTCATAATGGAATATCCTGTGACATATTCTGGCATCCCAAATATGTCCTCAGGATATTCCCATGTGCTTATACTATACTTAAATATGACACCCAACATACCATATCAACAATGTATTATTTTAAACTCATGAGTTGATGACTATTCTATTTTATATGATTCGTGTTCATTCTATCTTAGTTCTGTGATTGAGTACACTATCTTTTGGTGGTTCATTATATTAGATAGACTTTCTAGACAGCGTTCTACCGCCGATTCTGCGGCGTAGGCTGGGCGTTGTTTCCGACTAGTACCCTTACCCCGGGTACGGGTCGTGACACATTTTTGGTGGTGGCCCATGCAGGTCTAGCTTCACAAGTATGTGATATCGTGGTAGTGCGACAACTTAGTTGTACTACTGCGAGCCTGCAATAGGATATAGGATATAGGCTAAGATACTCAATCACATCTAGAAAATTTTTTTTGATTCAACTATTCTCTTTTGATATTGATACTTGATCTCTTAAACTGTCATTTCCTTGATGTCTTACATCTTGTGCCATATTGATTCTTTCTTTCGCTTTGTCTCAGGATGCCACCTAAGACTAGATCACAGCAGGGGAGAGCAGCTTCTGAGAGGTCTGCGATATCCCGAGGGCCTGCACCAGTCACTTCTCCGGTGATTGGAGTGTCAGCTGCTTTCGGAGGTCCACCACCTACTCAGAGGACTGTGCCAGCTGTATCTGAGGGGCTTCCACCTCCACCTCCTGTGCCAGCAGAGGCATCACAGATGTTTACACTGTTTCGTGATATGCTCGAGGCACAGAGGGCTCAGTCAGAGGCACATCAGAGGCAGACCGACGTTCTACGGCAGGGCATCGAGAGTGCTCATCAGCTTGCTCGTGCTGTAGTTGAGAGAGGAGTTCCGATCCAGCAGCAGGTTGTTCCTCAAGTTGCTCAGCTTCGGCCAGGCAACATTCAGGACTTCAAGAAACTGGAGCCTAGGGTTTTCAAAGGGACGGAGGGCATCGTCTATGCTGATGATTGGCTCGAAGACATTGAGCGTCTTATGAGGGTGTCCCGTCTTTCTGAAGATCTGAAGGTTGAGGCGGTAGGACTTCAACTGTTCGACGTCGCTCGCACTTGGTTCAGGAATGAGCCGGTTCTAGTTGACGCAGGACAATCTTGGGAGGTATTCAAGGACCTTTTCAAGAAGAAGTTTTTCGCTCGGATAGACAGGCTTGACTTGGGGAGACAATTTGAGAGTCTCATTCAGGGAAGCATGTCTGTGGAGGAATACGCTGCGGAGTTCGGTAGGTTGAGCCAATTTGCAGAGTACTTGGTAAGGGAGCCGGAGGTTCGAGCTATTCGTTTCCGAGAGGGTCTAAACTGGGAGGTGAAGATTCTCATTCCGTCTTTTTATGAGACATACTCGGAGATACTTGCGGAGACACGCAAGGTTGAGCGGGATCTGGGTTTGAAGACCAAGAGAGACCGTGATTCTTTTCTGGGGGCCAACGGCAGTGCAGTATCTGCCAAACGTCCTCATTTCCAGTCCAGACCTTTCCAGCTGCCACAGCAGAACCAGACTCCAGCTAGAGCGCCTTTTCACCAGGCACCTCAGCAGCAGAGGCAGTTACAGCAGGCCCCATGCAACTTCTGCAAGAAGCCCGGCCACATCTGGGAAGTTTGCAGGAGGAGGCTAGGAGTTTGTTTGTATTGTGGTACTGAAGGGCATCAATCGAGGGAGTATCCTCGTCGTACAGTTCAAGGAGCAGCTCCAGCTCCGAGGACACAGACGAGACCACCTGCAGCACAACCGAGGGGACCGCTTCCGACACAGCAGCAGCGTTTTGTCCAGCATCAACAGCAGGAAGGTGCTCGGCAGGGACGAGCATTTGCTATGACCGTCGAAGAGGAGGAACCCACAGGAGATGTCATCGCAGGTTCTATTCTTCTTGATTCCATTCCAGCTTTAGCTTTGTTTAATAGTGGTGCTTCCCATAGTTTTGTATCTGTTTCTTTTGCTCTGAAGCATGGTTTGGTAGCTGAGTCTTTGCTTAGGACTTGCAAGATCATGACCGGGGGAGGCATTATCCTGGTTAATGATATATGCAAGGATCGGAGAGTTACTCTGGAAGGCCGGGAGTTGAGTGCGTGTCTACTTGTAATGCCACTTCTAAGCTATGACATTGTACTTGGGATGGATTGGTTGAGTAGGCACCGTGCTAGCATAGACTGTAGAGGAGGTAGAGTTTTGTTTGGTCCACCAGGAGAGCCAGAGTTTGAGTTTACTAGAGGAGCTGCGGAGCAGGAAGAAGGCATTATTTGTGGAGCTATGGTAGAAGACAAGGAGTTGCCACATCCGTTGATAGCAGAATTCTTGGATGTGTTTCCTGAGGAATTGCCAGGATTGCCACCAGATCGAGATGTTAAATTTTCTATAGACTTGGTGCCAGGTGCAGAACCAATTTCTCAACATGTCTATAGAGTAAACAACAGCGAGCTGGTCGAGTTGAAGAAGCAGGTGGACGAATTGCAGGATAAGGGGTTTATCAGATCGAGTTCTTCACCATGGGGAGCCCCGGTATTGTTTGTACCAAAGAAGGATGGATCGGTGCGCATGTGCATTGATTACAGGGCTTTGAATAATCTCACTATCAAGAATAAGTATCCTTTGCCACGGATTGATGATCTGTTTGATCAGTTGAGTGGTGCGAAGGTATTTTCTAAGATAGATTTGAGATCAGGCTACCATCAGGTGAAGGTGAAGCCGGAGGACATACCGAAGACTGCTTTTAGAACTCGGTATGGTCAGTTCGAGTTTATGGTGATGCCGTTTGGTTTGACTAATGCACCGGCGGTATTTATGAACTTGATGAACAAGGTGTTCCACCAGTACCTTGACAAGTTCGTGGTGGTGTTCATCGACGACATACTCATATACTCGAGGACACTGGAGGAGCATGAGGAGCATTTAAGGATTGTGTTGGATGTGCTGAGGAAGGAGAAGTTGTATGGGAAGTTGTCCAAATATGAGTTTTTCTTGGACAAGGTAGAATTCTTGGGGCATGTTGTGACTGGTGATGGTATTTCAGTGGATCTGAAGAAGATTTCAGCAGTGGAATCTTGGAAGACTCCGAGTTCGGTAGCAGAGATCAGGAGTTTCTTGGGATTGGCAGGCTATTACAGAAAGTTTGTGCAAGATTTTTTGAGGATTGCCGAGCCGATGACCAGACTCACAAGGAAGGATGTAGAGTTTGTTTGGACGGAGGATTTCCAGATTGCTTTTGAGGAGTTGAAGAAGAGGTTGACGTCTGCTCCTATTTTGACGTTGCCATCAGGGTCCGGAGGTTTCACTATTTATAGTGATGCATCGGGGAAGGGTTTAGGTTGTGTTCTTCAGCAGCATGGGAAAGTGATTGCCTATGCATCCAGGCAATTGCGTCCTCATGAAAAGAACTATCCTACCCATGATTTGGAGTTGGCAGCTGTCATATTCGCCCTGAAGTTGTGGAAACATTATTTGTACGGAGAGCGTGTGGAGATCTTCACAGACCACAAAAGCTTGAAGTACGTTTTCACGCAGAAGGAGTTGAACATGAGGCAGCGTCGGTGGTTGGAATTGATGAAGGATTTTGATATCTCTTTGCAATATCATCCTGGGAAAGCCAATGTAGTTGCCGATGCTTTGAGCAGGTATCCGGTAGCTATGTTCTTGACGCAGGATCGATATCTGTTGGAGGACTTGGAGAGCTTAGGCATTGAGGTGATTGTTCCTGGGTGTGCTATGCAGATGTGGGAATTGCAGATACACTCAGATTTGATGGACAGGATCAAGGCAGCACAGTATGATGATGTATCTTTGAGGAGTATCAGAGCTCAGGTGAGAGCAGGATTGGAGGATGATTTTACTATTGCAGAGGATGGATCCTTGAGACATGGAGTTAGATTGTGTATGCCTAGTGGGGAGTTGCGCGAGGAGGTGTTGCAGGAAGCGCATCGCTCTCAGTATTCCATACATCCAGGTGCTAACAAGATGTATCGGGATATGCGAGAGAGTGTGTGGTGGTATGGCATGAAGAGGAAAGTGGCACAGTTTGTATCCAGATGCTTAGTGTGCCAGCAGGTGAAAGCCGAGAGGCAGAGGCCAGGAGGTTTACTTCAGCCATTACCCATTCCAGAGTGGAAGTGGGAACACATTACTATGGATTTTGTGTCCGGACTTCCACGATCTCCAGGAGGGAAAGATACGATTTGGGTCATTGTTGATAGGTTGACCAAGTCGGCCCACTTTTTGCCTTTCAAGGTGGATTTGTCTACGAAGAAGCTGGCAGAGATGTATGTGAGGCAGATCGTTAGGATACATGGAGTTCCCGTCAGCATAGTCTCAGATCGGGATAGTCGTTTCACTTCTCATTTCTGGAGGAGTTTGCAGGAGAGTTTGGGCACTCAGCTCAAGTTTAGTACTGCATATCATCCCCAGACAGATGGGCAGTCAGAAAGGACTATCCAGACTCTCGAGGATATGTTGCGCATTTGTGTACTAGATTTCGGGGGTTCTTGGGAGGACCATCTCCATTTGGTAGAATTTGCTTACAACAATAGTTACCAGGCCAGTATAGAGATGTCACCTTTTGAAGCTCTATATGGTCGGAGGTGTCGTACTCCTTTGTCTTGGGACGATATTGGAGAGAGAATTGCTTGGGCCAGAGATGGTTGTGGATGCAGCAGAGAAGGTTCAGTTGATCAGAGACAGACTTCGAGTGGCGCAGGACAGACAGCGGCATTGGGCCGATAGCCATCGGAGACCTTTGGAGTTCGAGGTATAGTTTAGATTTTGTTTGTGCTTATTCTTGTTTGTTATAGATTAAGTTCTTAAGATGGTGTTTTGTTCTAGGTGGGTGGTTTGGTGTTTCTGAGGATTTCTCTGATACGAGGCACGATTCGCTTCGGTGGAGCGGAAAGCTTAGTCCGCGATTCATCGGACCTTTCACTATTCTAGAGAGGGTCGGTGCAGTTGCTTATAGACTAGACTTGCCACCTGCATTGGAGGGAGTGCACAACGTGTTTCATGTGTCGCAGTTCAGACGATACGTGGCAGATCCTAGTCATGTATTGGATCACTCAGAGATAGAGGTGGGCCCTACTCTTAGCTATCCAGAGCAGCCAGTTGAGATTCTGGATCGGAGAGAGAAGGTGCTGAGGAACCAGACTATTCCTTTGGTACGCGTCGCCTGGAGGCATCACTCTCCGGGGGAGTCTACCTGGGAGAGAGAGGATGACATGCGAGAGCGTTATCCATATTTGTTTGTACCTTGAGGTATATTATTTTCTAGTTATGTTCTGTTCATTAGTTAATTGTAATTCTTTAGTTCTGTTCTGTGATTTTTCTGGGGGTAGTTTTCATCTTTAAATTTCGAGGATGAAATTATTTTAAGGAGGGTAGACTTGTCACTACCACATTTTAGGAAAAATGGTATTTTAGTAATTTTCTATTTAAATAAATATTGTGCATGGTAAATAATTTTTGTTGTATTATTTAATTGTTGGTTGGATGTTATTTAATTATTTTGGACTTATTTTAGTGGACCCAACTAGTTTAGATTGGACCCATGGACCAACATGAATTAAATAGTTAGATTTGGCCCATTTAGAAAGCCCATAGTTAAGGAGATGGATTAAATTAATTAAGTGATTAGACTAGAAGCTTCCTTCCTTAATTATTTCTTCATGAGAGGCCCCAAGGGGTACATTGGACATTTTACAATTGCTTGGGAGAGGGGCAAAGCCGGCCTATTAAAAGAGGGGGGAAATTTCTCTCTCCTCTCATTCTCATTCCAAATCTAGATCTAGAATTTCCCACTCCCAAATTCCCTCCATTCCCATTCCAATTTCCTACCAAATTCATTCCAAATTCTTTCCAATTCACCATTAGAGAAGGAAAAAGCAAGGATCTAGAAGAAGGAAGCAAGGATCTACAAAGAGGAGCAAGGATCTACAATTTGGAAGCAAGTTCTTCTTAATTGGAGGTTTCATTGGGAATCCATCTCCCAATAGGTATAATTCAAATTTTTCCATTTAAATAGCTTCTAAATCTGAGATTTAATCATGTAAAATCAACCTATATGTATGTACTACCCATAGGACTTTGTTTTGTGTTCATAGGAGACCCATGGAGAAAGTTATGGTACTTTTTGTGTTAATTTTGTTGGAATTTCGAATTTACATTTTGTTGTGTGTATCAATTGATCCTATAGATCAATTGGACATGAGCTTATGTGTTTGGGGCTAGTGTCGTGTCCATAATTTGGTACATGTGGTTCGTATCCCAACTATTTGGTGATACGTGTCATTTTGGGGGTTTTCCCTCCGACACGGGACTTTGAACATGTCGTATTTTGACACGGACACATAGATCTACTTTTGACACTTTAATTTATTCATAAATATTATTTGTGATTTGTTTGTATCCTTCGGGGTGCAATTGGTTGTGTGTTGGACTCGTGTCACATGCGTATCCTAGATCTAGTGGGATACGGTGTGATACTCTCCAATTGTGTGGATTTTTGAATAGATCTAATTATGTATGGTTTAAATTCTTCAATTATAATTAGTAAATATATATAGATATTATATATTTATTTTGTGTATTTATTATAGTAATTATTGTAGCATAGATCTATATATTTTTGTGTGTGCTAATATGATGTACAAATATAATATGTAGCTTTCTTGCATGTAATTATATATGTACTTATGTTAATAGTATAAATTATACATAAATATTTTATAAAATATATTTATGTGTTTAATTGTGTAATTATATTATTTATAATTATTATATAATTATTTGTATATTAATGTATATATTTTAGGTGTGCTTCTAGCCATGTAAAATATGAACATTAATATGTGCATGTGTTGTAACTATTGGTATTTAATTATAAGTTTATATGTGCATATATATATAAGTATATAATTATTTATTTATATATATGTATTCTGATTATTATTGCATATATATATTTATATATATATATTTCTGTGTTTTAGTGACAGTGGGTTTGTGACAGTGAAACTGTCGCTAAATAGGCGGGTCAGCAGCAGCCGCTGTAGCCCACTGTGCATTAATGACAGTTCTGTCATTAATGCTGCGGGCGGGATCTTAGCAGCAGTGGCGACAGTTTTCGGTGACAGTTGATTAACTGTCACCAATGCAGCAGCAGTGGGTTTTATTACACAGTGGCTTTTGCGACATTTTCTGTGACAGTTGAGACTGTCACTATAAGCTGTTTTAATTAAATTGTATTTTTAACTCCCTGTTTTCAGTGACGCTTTGGCAGTTTTAAATTATATTTTATATATTATTATTGTATATATATATATGTGTATATATATGTGTTTTGTGAGGTATAATATTTGTAATAATATATTATTTTATTTGTATAAATATTGGTTGTTTATATATTATATTAGAGTATGTATTATTTGTATTATTAGTATACTTTGTGTGAGTGTCTTTTGGGATCTAATTTTGATTCCTAAATTGTTTTATTTTATTTCTATATTATTTTATATAGTTTTCTTGTGAGGTTGACCTTGGTTTGACCATGTTTGACTTTAGTTGACTTTAGAGTTGACCATAGTTGACTTTTGACTTAGAATTTATTTATTGACCTAGGAGTTGACTAGTTTGACTTGTTCTCTTTTCGGGACCTTGTTTTAATGTGGTATTCCATATCTAGGTCTTCGAGGTACCGAGTCAGACATCTGTGAGACTGTTCTTTGGACTTCAGGCGAGTACATTCTCTGATAGTTTCTCATTTATGATATCCTCTATGTTCATTGTATCTAGTATAGATTTACATGTTTCTCTCGATACTATGGTTACACAGATTGGTATATCCGGATCTCGTCATGAGATGTTATTCCTTGGTATATGGTGTATATGGTGCAAGTATTGTTTCATTGGTTATCTTGTACATGTACAGACACCGATTCTCGGGGAGACTAGCTATCTTCTTGGGGAATCTAGTGCCATAGCATACCGTGGTTGGATCTATTATACCAGTTGGGGGTGGGAAGTATTAGTATAGATATGTGATCAAATCCCTATTGAATAAAGTATTGGTAAGCGAATAGTGTTGATCATGCACCGCACGTATGATTAGCCAGGCCGCATTGTATCTTGCCCAAGCCGATCACATGTTAAGCTAGTACTCACACACTTAGTCATTAGTATTATTGTTTCATTGGCATATTGTTCATTATTGTATTTCTTTCCAGTATTTCCTTATTGTCTATATATCTCTTGTATCTATTTTGTGCATCTTGTTTATCCACAGCTATTTACTGTTACATAGTTTTTATCATAGATTAGAACTGCTGTTAGAGATGTACTCTGCTCCTTTCCTGACTGGATATATTTTTCCAGATGACACTGAGGAGTACCCTACCTATTATGGACCCCAGGATGTTGTGGGTTTAGATTCGGAGACCCTGGCTCAAGAGGGACTTATCCCAACTGAGACAGTTGACCCTGGAGTGTAGCTTGTAGTATGATAGTATTCTTTTGTACTGAATTTTTCTCTAGCTTATTTTTGTTACTCTTCAGACTCATTGATGTATTATTTTAAACTCATGAGTTGATGACTATTCTATTCTTATCTGATTCGTGTTCATTCTATCTTAGTTCTGTGATTGAGTACACTATCTTTTGGTGGTTCATTATATTAGATAGACTTTCTAGACAGCGTTCTACCGCCGATTCTGCGGCGTAGGCTGGGCGTTGTTTCCGACTAGTACCCTTACCCCGGGTACGGGTCGTGACATTATGTTCCTTAGAAACGCATGCTTGTCTGCTTGAAGTTACCGTGTTTTCATCCAAACCCCGGAAGACTACTAAGTAGTCGTTCCGTGCCTGAACGAACCTGCAAGTATACGGGACCGCTAGGTCACCAAGGCAATCTCCGCCCCAGGAGAATTGCATCAAGGCAAAAGACAGTCACTGAACAACGGAACAGGCAATGCATCTTGTCTTGTACTATTGTTGCCCCAACAGCTTGCCTCTTGTCTTGTACTCTTGTCTTGTACTCTTGTTGCCCCAACCAAGGCCCCGTTCGATCATGGACAACCAGTGCACAGGGTAACGGTCTCGCGGGCGATGCTGGGGCACTGGCATCGACCCGGTCCGGGCGAGACATATTGTTCTTAGTCTCTTGTTCGGCGGAATGGCTTGCAGCGCCTCTTGTACTTTGTTGTAAAGCATTCTCGTCAAAGACTAAATAGTCTCTTGTTCGGCGGAATGGCTTGCAGCGTCTCTTGTTCTTTGTTGCAAACCATCTCGTCAAAGACTATACCGTCCATATGGCATACACCAGTGATCGCCTTGTATTTAACTTGTTGCATGCTTGCTGGTAAAGAAATAAATGATAACAAGTAATCCTCGCTTAGCGGCTATCCGCGTGCGAGGCACTGTATCGCATCAAGAGCAACTAAACACCTGAACGATCTTGAAATAAATACTCTTGTTTGCATATGCTATGCCTCCTGAATGTTTATACATGCCCCTGCTTAAATTAACAATGTTTGCCTTGGACAGGGAAGGAGATGGTAAGTTGGTAAGTCTCGCCGTGTTTCCTCTAACATCGCACGGCGCACTGCCCGACACGTTAGGCTATTCGATATCTGCATGAAACTGATCCTAAGGCAACTAGAAAGACAACTTAATAGTTGTGCACGGAACTTATATTACGTGTTTGGATTTGTCGAACGGGCGAGTAGCTTCCCCACCAGTGCATTCAATGTACTGATAATCCACCAGTTTGTAGGCAGGGTGCGGGAGAACCTCGTTCGGTGCGGACGCCTCCTTCGTGCGTGCTAAGGCCAGGAGTTCCCTCTGAAGCCTTGCAACGGTGCGTCCGGGACTGAAGCACATATACAAGACATAATGTTGGAGCGTCGCCTGACCATCGCCTGTACATTCATTCCACAGTTATAGCCACTTGGCACGCTTTTACTATTTCAGAGAGAGAGGCTTGAGCGACTTGTAATCTCGGCTATACGCCGCCTGTAACACTTGTTCATATCAATAAAGAGATTACTTTACTTGTTTCAATGCTTTCGCTATATTTGTCGACTCAGTGAACCTGTTACCGATCGCCTATGCGTTCATGACTCCGCTGCACTCGGACAATTTATGCGACTCTGTGGCTTAGAACTCTTGCCGCCAGCCAATGAACCATGGCCTTGCACGGGCGTGGCTCACGCTCGTGCGACATCACGCCCGGATGGGTTAAGCGATCGTTCCACGGGAGCGCTGGCGAGGGTGATTCCCGCCTAGCGGGAACGGCCGATTGCTTGCGGGAGATCGGGGCGTGACAGCCTACCACTCTTAATTCTACAGCATTAGGCTACCTGCCTATGTGTGGTGCTACGCCGCTATGACATTTACTTAATGCCGATGATTTATATCTTTTACCTCTGTGGTGTCAGAGCATTGTAGCATGGGATACAAGTCCCTTGTAGTGCTGAAACTACGTGCTTCCTGTAATGCACACCGGACATTCACTCTATCCGAGAACTCATTAAGGCGTCAAAGCCATCCTCCCATAAGAAATATTCTGTTCAAGAACAAATAGTAGACCACAGTGGTTCTGGGTACATATCCCACAATGTCCCTGAGGACTATCCATTGTTCCTGATATTCTCCCAGTCAATGGTTCTCCCTTGAACCAATAGCTAGATGTCTAGTATATTTCTCTTTGAACTAAAA
Source organism: Iris macrosiphon (assembly GCA_036927795.1). Taxonomy (NCBI): domain Eukaryota; kingdom Viridiplantae; phylum Streptophyta; class Magnoliopsida; order Asparagales; family Iridaceae; genus Iris; species Iris macrosiphon. The sequence continues at coordinate 142,103,650 of JAYESA010000014.1, forward strand.
GCATAAAACTAAATGGTAGGATTGCAAAGACATAATATCAGAGGTCCTCCCAGCCCATATATGTTGTGTCCTTGACTATATGCGGTGTTACGCCACTGTGACATGACCTGAAGTCGAGGTTCACTCCCTCTTGTGGTGTCATGCCACTGTAACATGGAATACTACCCTCCTTTATAGTTATTGGAATCAGCTGTCACTGGAGGCCTTACATGAACGGATCTTCCATACCCTCCTGGCTCCGATCATCAAATATTGTAATGATCCACGCTAGCTGCACATATTCAGTGTCATGTACTAGCCCTTGAAGCCTATCATGAACGGGTCTGCCAGATTTATCTAACTTCGATCATTAAAGTACTGTAATGATCCATGCAATCTGTGCTCATTCAGTGTCATGTGTTCTATCCACATAGTTCTCTTCAAACCATTGAAGAGATGAACAGATGCCACCGCTGTAGCTTCATGGTTTTTATAGTATGTCGGTATCACCCGAATCTGTGTACTAACCATAGGAAGATCATCTAAGAGCTTCTCGAGCCATTCTGCTTTACTTGCTGCAGCTTGATAGTGCAAAGAACTCTGAGAGTAAAGACTACTTCTTCGACTTCCACGATATAGCAACACCACCCGTGGAGAAGTTATGTCCTCCTGTGGATCTTTCACTCTTTTATTCTGAGCACCAACTGGCATCACCGAAGCCTTACTTCATATTTGGATAACTGTTGTAGCGCAGGATATACTACTAAGTTCTCCTAAGAATTATGAAGACTCTCTTCACAGCTTTCAGTGTTCAATACATATACTGCTTGTGAACCGACTCAGCATCCCTACAACAAAAGCTATGTCAGGCCTGGTGGTACACACAGCTTGAATCATTCACCTGATGAAGCTCGAGTATGTAACACCCCGTTCCGCTCTAGCAGACTGCCGATTCAAACGGCAAAAGTACAATGTCCTGACCCATTTTGCTTAGGCGAGAATACTCGTTTGAGGCAAAGGATATCCAGACTTGTCCCTACAGGAATTCAGCTTAGGCTTCCAGAGGCTCGCTTGATGTATCGTTCAACCGAGGCGAATCATTACTAAGGTGGGTGGCTACGGTGAACTTGTCTTTGCTTAGCCAGCACACTTAAAATCTGAAATGATACATGCTAGTCGCTAGGTGAATTATCCCCTGCATGCTAATAAGAATCCAACGCACCTAGCTGAGGGAATAATCCCAACTTGTATTGCTTATGCTAGAACATGAAAATAAAATATTGCTTATATATATGTTCAGACCCTCGCATGCTACCCTAGAACGTGTCGCTCGGGAAGTCCCTTACGATCTCACTCCTCGGCTTACCTTCGGGCCCGAGCCAACGTGATTGCTTATGTTTGTATAAATGCATGCTTGCCTATTCATTGTTGCCTCGATTCAATGCTTGTAGCATAAGTTATGCCAACACCCTATTATACAGAGTATTGTTCGAAAAGAATATGCAAATGAGTCAGGCAATGTACTCTTGTCTTGTACTATTGTTGCCTCAACAGCAATGCCTCTTGTCTTGTACTCTTGTCTTGTACTCTTGTTGCCCCAACCATGTAAATTGATAACTTAACCAAGATGTCGTTCTATCACGGACAACTTATGCACAGGGTCACGGTCTCGCGGACGATGCTGGGGCACTGGCATCGATCCGGTCCGGGCGAGGCCTATTGTTTAGTCTCTTGTTCTTGGCGGAATGGCTTGTAGTGCCTCTTGTACTTTCATTGCATACCATTCTCGTCAAAGACTATATCGTCCATTATGGCATACGCCAGTGATCGCCTTGTATGTTTAGCCTTTGCATGCTTGCTTGTAAAATAAAGAGATAAACAAGTCATCCTCGCTTAGCGGCTATCCGCGTGCGAGTCATTGTATCGCATCGAAAGAACAACTGAACACCTGAATGATTATGTTATAACGATTCTCGTGAATGCATATGCTATGCCTCCTGAATATTTATACATGCCCGTGCTTGAATTAACAATGTTTGCCTTGGACATGGAAGGTAAAATGGTAAGTTGGTAAGTCTCGTCGTGTTTTCTCTCATGTCGCACGGCACACTGCCACACGAATTAGGCTATTCAATATTTTCATGAAACTGATCCTAAGGCAAGTAGAAAGACAACTTAATAGTTGGTGCACGGAACTTATATTACGTGTTTGGATTTGTCGAAAGGGCGAGTAGCTTCCCCACCAGTGCATTCAATGTACTGATAATCCACCAGTTCATTTGTAGGGTGCGGGAGAACCTCGTTCGGTGCAGATGCCTCCTTCGTGCGTGCTAAGGCGTGAAGATCACTCCGAAGCAGCATTGCGTCCGGAACTGAAGCACATATACAAGACATAATATTGTGAACATCGCCTGAATATCGCTTGTACAATCATTCCATAGTTATAGCCACTTGGCATACTTTAATTGTTTTAGAGAGAGAGAGAGGCTTGAGCGACTTGTAATCTCGGCCAAGCGCCGCCTGTAACACATATTTATATCAATAAAAGAGTTGCTTTACTTCAACTTGTGTTATTCAATGCTTCCGCTATATTGTTGACTCAGTGAACTTATTACCGATCGCCTATGCGTTCATGACTCTGCTGCACTCGGACAATCAGTGCGACTCTGTGGCTTAGAACTCTTACCGCCAGCCAATGGACCACGGCCTTGCACGGGCGTGGCTCACGCTCGTGCGGCATCACACCCGGATGGGTCAAAGCGATCGTTCTGCGGGAGCGCTGGCGCTATGATTCTCTTATAGCGGGAATGGCCAATTTTGCCTGCGGAAGATCGGGGTGTGACAGAGTACACTAATTGTCTGACACTTTTTCTCGGATTTGGCTTAATATCCATGTCATAGCTGAGGAGTATCGTCCCTGATACCCAAAGCGTGTGATCAATATTTTATGCTGAGAGGTTGTGACTTAGCAAGCCCACCTGGCATCCGAATTATCTTATATCCTCAAAGCTTGTGACTTATCAATCCCATCTGGCATTCGAATTATCTTATATCCTCAGGATGATATCTGCAATCTCATGTCTTGAGTTTGGACAAAAAGGACATCTTTGTTCTAGTGACACTTCTATGTCCACAATTGGGACTAGCAAGTCGTCCACATAGATACAAATGATACCTCCTCTATTATCAGCGAACTTTAATATTCACACACTTGTCCGTCTCGCTGATCTTGCGACAACTTTGATTAGAAGACTTGTCAAACTCCTGTTGCCACATCCTGGAAATTGCTTCAGGTCTTATCGAGATATCACTAACTCGCATATTGTCTTCAAACCTGAATGATAATTCTGACTATTTTTTGTGAATCTCTCATGTCTGTCTTCATCCAAGACTTGTTGTCTGTCATGCCCCGATCTCCCGTAGGAATCGGTCGTCCCCGTTAGGCTCGAATTACTGTGCCAGTGCTCTCGCAAGACGATCGTTTCTATCAGGACGTGATGTCGCGCGAGCTTGGAGTTGCGCCCGCACATGGCAAATACCGAAACGGCCTTTTGATAACTAGTTCGCAGAGTCGTCATAGCAGAAACATAGAATAAACACAAGTATTGAATCCAAATCAAGCTCTTTATTGATATAAAGTAAAGATTACAAGCAACGCTAGGCTAAGATTATAAGTCACTCATGCTCTCTCTCTCTCTCTCTCTCTCTTTACAATAAATAAGCCCTTAGGCTTAAAACTGAATCAAACACTTTGGGTGATCATGTTCACATACATTACGTCTCATATATGTGAGCTATGGGTCCGTGCGCCATGCTCCAAGACTTCAAGTGCAGTCCGGCGCCTCGATGCGTCAAGCGATCTACAAATCCGTGCGAGTTCTCCCTGCACCCTGTATATAATCTGGTTGGATATCAGTACATTGAATGCACTAGTGGAGAGGCTTCTCACCCACGCCATAAAATAAGCACGTTCATTAGTTATGTGCACCGACTGATTATGTTGTCTTTGTCACGCCCCGATTCTGTGGAATCAATAGTCGTCCCCCGGGCGTGACCGCCATGCGGGCCTAGGTTGTGCACCGCACAAGGCTAAGTATTTTATTTTCGCATAGCGAGCACATATTCAGAGTACGCAGATTAAATGAACACAGATTTGAAGCATGGAAAAGTTCTCTTTTTATTGATAATATGAACATCTATTACAAACTCCTTGAACTGAGTCATAAGGATTGCCTCTACGGGCTTACAGAAGTGTTGACACAAAGTGAGATTGCAGTCTTGTACATTACATCCCTTACTAAACTCAAAATATAAGACCTTGGGTCGGAACGACGGCTTTGCCACGAAGTTGCATATTTGCTTGGTGGCTAGCTTCTTCTTCAAAATGCTTCAAAAGGTTGGCACGGTCGAGGCGTGCCTACAGCTGGACTGGATTGGGAAATTTGTCTTCTGCTCCTCGCTTGGTTCTCCTTAGCGCGGGGAACCTGTTTCAACGAGGGTCAGTACATCAAAACGTACTGGTGAAGGCAAGCTAACCCAACTATACCAATCAACACTTGTTTTAATGAAGCATGCATATTTATTGTGGTCTTTCTATCTTGCCTTAGTTCATTTTATAGCAAGCAATAGATATAGAAATCAATAAAATAACCTGCCACCGCTCGGTGACATTTACCTGTTCGTCTGAACCACCTGTATAATACTTACCCTGCCTTCCCTGCCAAGAAGACACAAGTTAGTTGCAACAGGTTTAAATATACGAGGAGATCACTGGCTTGATGCCATAATGGATGTTATAGTCTATGGGCGAGGATGGTATGCAACGAAGTAGTGGAGGCGCTGCATAATCCTGCCCGGGACATGAGACTATCATGAAGTTCCGTCCGGATCGGATCGGTGCCAGTGCCCCAGCAACCGTCCGCAGGAACCCGAAGGCCTTGTGCACAAGTTGTCCGTGATCAACGGCGTTTGTGTTAAGTTTACCATTTATGTAACTGAGGCATGAAATCAGGAGATATGTAGCATTGTATGGTTTATTTTGCATAGTCTCCCTGATCAATTTGTTGCATGGCAAAGAGTGTTCTACATATAGCATATTTATAGAAGAAGTAAGCATTCTAACTTGTATTTATGCATATGATGAACAATTCAAACGAGCAAGCATGTAAGTAAGTAACCGTTCACAAGTTTCATTGACAAGCAATTGATCCAAGTCTATTCCCTTATTATCTTGATATCTTTTAGTTATTTACTTGGTATCGTCTGATCGGGGCAAGCAAGAACACAAGATTATGATGTGAAGACTAGCAAGAAGGGCTAGCTAATCGGGATGGTAGCCACTCACTTAGTAGTTGGAAGGAAGAAGGAAAGAAGTGCTCTAGGAGTCCGTTCGAGCGACGCCTACTACTGGATCACCTGCATTGCCACGAACAGCTGATCAATACCTCTTCTACTCTTTCCATTATCGGAATTGAAGTACAGTTCGAAGAACAAAAATAATGAAATCCATCGAAATCGTTCAAGAAATCTCAATCCGAAAATCAACTCAAAGCACGAAAGCAACAAGCGACAGCGAAACCTAGGCAACAAAAGATGCAGCGAAAAGGTCCCTCCTGGCTCTGCCGCTAAGTCGATCCCGGGGGCACGATCCACTGAATATGGGAATCGATTCCGAAGAAGCAAATCCATAAAGAGGATGGGTTCTTGTTTTAATCTATCCCGATCGAACGATACCGTCTTGTATTTCTTAGCCGCGCTCCCCGAATAGGGGGAACGGGACACCACAGTCTTTGACTTAGGATCAGTTTTGTGGCAATATAATGAAAGTAAGACCCGTATCTGAAATAAGAGTGTCGTATTGTAATCAACTAAGTTTGTTTTACCATTTTCTTACCATTCGGCATTCCCTGTTATATGCAGTAATATAATCAATAATCTACTAAGTAGCGAAAGAACATCTATGCAATTCAAGTGTTATGTTTGTGTCTCTGCCTTAGACATATTTTCCTTCGAACTATGTTATATGTCGTGCATCCATTCTAAATGTGCAAAGTATCGTACAAATGTACTCCTTCATGTTACTTCTCTTCTAAATGCGGATAGCCGCTATGCATGCATGAATTATCTATATGAAGGTCATTGGCTCTGTTAGCCATATTGGACATGATCTGGGATGGAACGACTGTCTTTCCAGCTCGGTTGTGAGCCTTATTGGGCGTCCTAAACCATCCGACAAATTGGCTATCTTTTCAGGTCGGTAGCAAGCCTTGCTGGATGTCCCACACTCGCCTGCTAGTAATTTAGCTAGCTATTGCACTAGAACTTCAGCTAGCACAGTCCTCCCAGGCTGACACGACTCTGATGCCTCAAAAATTGTTCGAGGACTCTTTCTGGTGCGCAACCAGTTATCCGTGACCAAGCAACTACTCCACCACTTTCAATCCTAGCTAAGAACTTCATGTTCGATTTTTTTTATCCGAGGAATTCAGCTCAGTTCAATCTTGCCGAGGACTACACTCGAATCTTTCTTCTTTGCACAGCTCCTTGATTAGAGACTGTCTCGATGATCTGAATTTCCTTAGTACTTTCTTTTCTTTTCTTCTCCTAACTTGGAACGACTACTTGATAGTCTTTATCGTCCATGTATGCAATATGATTATAATCTATCCCGTGTCACATTCCGGGCGGTGCGGTACCTCAATATGAACTCAAAACTACTTTTGTGGCACATATAAGAAACTACTACATTTCGACTCAATAAGCCAGATTTCGCAAATAGCAAGTATGATCTCCATGTTTTATAAAATAATAAGGCGGGGTTATCCCCTTAGCTATGTGCGTTCATCTTTTTTTATTAGCATACAAATGTTATCACTTAGAAACTAACATGTATCATTCCTTTTCTTAAATATGCAGCTAAGCAAGGACAGGTTCACTGGGGCCACCCACTTTAGCGATAAATCGTATCGACCGAGCGAGACTCCGAGCGCGCCTCTGAAAAGTCTAAGTCTGAACTCCATTCGAAGGTCCAAGTTTGAATGCCTTTACATCGAACGAGTCATCTCGTTGAGCAAGGTAGGTCGGTTCGCTACACTTGTGCCATTTGAATCGGCCCTCCGGGTTGAGCGGAGCGGGTCGTTACATAGTTTTCCCATCATCTGATAAATAATCAGCTTGTGAATAGCAGCTACGACAATCATCATCCTGATCTATGACATCCTCATCGAGGTGCCAAAGAACTCAATCCCCTTTTGCCTGAGAAAACCCCTAGGCAGATAACCTAGTCTTGAACTCAACTGTTCTATCTGGTTTTATTTTTATCGACTTGAAGATCTGATAAGAATCTGATTGGTTTAGCTCCTTTAGGCAGATTGACCAACACCCAAGTGTGGTTGGAGGTTATTGAGTCATACTCATTATTTATAGCCTTTCTCCAAAAAATAGCATCTCTAGTCTTCATTGCCTCATCATAGGTAAGCGGATATGCTTCCACATTATAGATAACAAAATCTTCTCCGAAGTCCTTTACTCTCCTCACTCGCTTAGACACCGGCTTCACGAGTTTTGGTTCGATCGTTGTCGTTGGGAGGACAACTTCTTCTTGGACTACATCTTCGTTGGAAGCTTCAACCTCCTGTGCACCCACACTATTTTTCAAAATATCTATGATAACTAAGTTCTTGTGCCTTGCAAATTTATCTTCGAAGAGTTCCGTATCGCGAGATTCAATGATATGATTAGATTCGATATAAAAAAAATCTCCAAGCATCACTCTTCGCATCATCACCCTGAAAGATTGTCTTCGTAGTCCTCGATTCTAGCTTCTTTTAATTTCGAAAGCTTCACAGACGTCAGACACCCCCACGCTCGAATGTCGTTCAATTTTGGTCTAACTCTGAACCAGAGTTTCTGATGTCACTCCCTGTTCCTAATATACGTATTTGGAGCGTAATTATTTTTTGCTAGCATAGTTATATGTTGTAGGGAGACTAGACCCATTCTTTGGTTCACTTGGCTCTTGGTTTATTTGTTTGGTTAGGTTTTATCATGAGATAAACCCATGGTCTAAACCTCAAACCCTCCATATATAATCCAACTCTACTCTCTCTCCTCTCATTTTTCCTCTTATATTCTCTTTCTTAGGTTTTCCTCGCCCCCTCCATAGGCAAGTACATCTTGCAAGAAATGGAGAAAGGTCATTGGTAATCACTGGTACGTTGATACACGCACTTATTTAACTGTAACTTCTAGAAGTTCAGAACCATTGTCCCAATCCCCAGACCATCTACTTGATCCTTGCTTGCCATCAAGACCTTCACCACTGAAAGGTTCGACCTTGATCAACAGTTCTTCCTAAAGCATATGTGGCTTGATGCACCAGTTTCCATCCACTGGTCAGCAACTACGCCATAGGACTTAACCCGCGCAATCATAGCAACCAAGTTAAGTAATCAAAGGAACCAAGTTTAGTTATACCTGGCTATATTGGTTCGGATTGGTTCTATTGTCAAGTTTTAATTTTAGCTATGCGTCAAGTCCTGTATTGTGTTGTGACCTTCATCTTCATAGGCCACCATGCGCCAATCCATGTGCATAAGCCACCATGCGCCAATTCATACGCATAAGCCACCATGCGCCAAGATGCCAAGACCTCCAATGCGCTTCCATGCGCCAAGTCTTGCTATACGCCAAGGTCTGCTATGTGCCAAGGTCTGCGTCCTATGCACATACTCTGCAATCATTGGTCATCTTGTAATCTTCCTTCCAACTAGAATGCGCATCCTTCAAACGCTATCTTCTCCATCCTCTGGAATGGTAGGTTCAGACAACTCACTTTCAACATTTGACAAAGGACTTCTTTCCTCATCCAAATGTTCGAAGTAAATTCCTTCAATCTTCTCAAGTTTGTGAAAACTTGTGTCCAGAAGACTTGATCGAAAGTTCTCCATCTTTCTTCGGATCTTGCTTTAAGATTGTTATTTCCGAGTCTTAGCCAAAGATGGAAGAACGCGTGGTCGAGATCAGGGGTTCACATAAAAGTTTTCACTCTGACTTTTCTCGATCACCACGAAGAACTATATAAAGATTTTGATTATAACTCGCTATCAAGATTACAAAGGAATTAGAAAAAATAAACTTCACGTTCTTTCTTGCACTCGTAGTTGCAGACGGACAAGACGAAGTTATAACTAGCAGAAGAGAAATGAGAAGAAGGAGATCTGCTTACTGGGTGATGAAGATCATCGTTGCTCAAAGCAAGATTCGTTCCCACACGATCTGCTTCTAGAAACCAGCAAGTTCACGTAGAACTTCTGGAACGCTCGCTGTCACCTCTTTTTTGGACTCGCACGAACTTCCTGGACTCCAATGGCGGTGCCAGCAGCAACTCTCTTCGTTTTCTGATTTTCGAAGTAAGTTCTCAAAGAGGCACGAAGAGAGTATTTATAGAGAGATGATGGAAACCCTAGCCGCCCATAAGTTACGGAAATATAGGAACAAATTAATTCTGAATTCCTAAAAGATAGGCACGAATTAATTTCAAAGTCCACAAAAAACGGATCTGAATAACTGTCTATATCTTTCCATAACTGTTAAAATATATCTGAAAGCAGCAGCCACACAAGCAACCGTATATGCGGTCGCTCACGCAGCAACGCAAACCGCAGCACATGTGACAGCCCAAGCAGCAGCCCATGCGGCCCCGCGTGTGACCGTGCATGCAGCCGCTCATACGGCCCCACATGTGACCGCGCATGCAACCGCTCATGCGGCCACGCATGCGACCCCACGTGCGACCGCGCATGGCTGACATGCTAAGTGCAAAGTGCGCCAACAAAGCGCCACTTTGCGCCCTTGAGCCCGAGTCCGAGTCTGAGTCGTAACCTATGGAAATATTTTCAAGAGCATGACAAAAAGCATAAATGCTTTCATGAGGAGTTAATCATTTTTTCTCCTAAGAAAATACCTCCACATGGCACCCATGTGCCCCACCACACCCCATGTGCACGCACACCTCAACTTATACAAAGTATTATATTGAGATACCCACTTGGTGGTATAGCCAATGTGAGACTATCTTTACTAGTCCAAAGAAAACAACACCAACAATGTGCACTATAATAAGGGGCAGATCGAGGATGTCCTGCGGTGTTGCAATCGCGTCGTCGAGATCTCTGCGTTTGGAGCACAGGTTATGCCTTACCCATGGACGCATCATTAATTTTTTTGTCCATTTAATTTTAAATTTTTCTTTAAGGTCTAACATAATAACCGACTTTTAATTAAAACATATTTTTGTTATACGTTTGCAATATTTGCAAACTTCATGCAGCAAATACAAATTTAGTATATTTTAATAATAAAATCTATCAAATCGAGGAGGAAGCTATGAATCAATTCGAAAACTGATGTGACGGTCCCCCATTAGACCCCACCCCCTGTCCTGCTCCATTTATCGGTCCCACCCCATCCAATGGGTAGATAAATATGCAAATAAAGAAACGCACACATTGACTTGCGAGTGGGACCAAACTAGCCCTGACCTCTGAACCAGCCCCTCTAGTTAGATCAGATCCAGCACGAAGCCCTAATTTTGAATACTTTTAGATGCCCTCCATTATTTTTTTGTTTGAAATCTCAACACCACGCCCCCCTCGCAAAATCCAAACCCACATCTCCCTCTTTGGCAACAGTTCTCCCCCAATTTTTTTTTGTAAATTTCCAAAGTTGTGTGCATTCTACAGATCTCGGGGAAGAAAAAAATGGAAGAAATCTACAAAGAGCTGGAGGAGACGAAGTCGGAACTGGAGTCCCTAAAGAAGGAATACCAGTCCAAATCCCGGCTCGCCGAGAACCTGAAGCACGCTCACGACGAGAACCTGAAGCGGCTCCAGGAGGCCCGGGCCGAGATCTCCAAAAACGCCCAAGAGATCTTCGCCAAGAGCGTGGAGGTGGCCGCGTCGAAGAAGACGAGCCAGGAGCTCCAGTCCAGCCTCCGCGACAAGGACTCGGCCGTGAGGCGTCTCGCCTCTGCTAACGAGAGCCTGAAGAGTAGTTTCGTTGAGAAGGTGGCGTCCTTGGAGGAGGAGAACAGGATGTTCGTGTCCGCTCTGGAGGAAGCGGACGCCAAGAGCGAACAACAGGCGCTGAGATTGGGCGCCAGCGAGGAGGAGACCAGACGCCTCAACGCGCTGCTGTCCGCGTCGCAGGAGAAACTCCTCGATGCGGAGAGGAGGGCCCGCGCGCGCGAGGAGCTGGCACGGCGAGACGAGACGCTGGCCGAGTCGGCGCGTGAGAAGGGGGAGCTCGAGGAGCGGTTCAAGTGGAGGAACGAGCAGTTCCGGCACCTCGAGGAGGCCCACGACAGGGCCCAGGAGAGGTTCAGGAAGCGCGAGAGGGAGTGGGAGACCGAGCGGTCGGACCTGGTCGACGGAATGTGCTCGCTGCAGGCAAGGCTGGACTCGGAAACCAGGGTTGCGGAGGATCTCCGCGCGCGGCTGGGGATGTGCAGCCAGGCCCTGGCCCATGAGGAGGGACGGAGGAAGGCGCTCGAGGCCCAGGTCTCCGAGTCGAAGGCGCTGTACGAGAACGTCGTATCGGAGTTCGAGGAGGCCAGGTCGAGCATCGCGGCGCTCGCGGCCAAGAGGGACGGGGAGATCGGTTCGCTCAGGAACTCGTTGGCTACCAAGGCCACGGTGGTTAAGGAGATGGAGTTTAGGAATTCGCACCTCGAAGAGGAGAATCGGGAGTTGAGGACGTCTCTGAAAGAACTCCGGGAAGCTCAGATCGTCGGAGCGGACAGCGGTGGTCCCTCTATCAAGAGCTTGCGGCAAAAGTTCAAATCTCTGGAGCAAGTGCACAGAGGGTGTGCCGAGAAACTGAAAACCAAGGAGGCTGAATCGATTGCCGAGACAGAGAAGCTCAGCAAAGAACTAGAAGAGTGCTTGCTCAAGTTAGCTTGCCGAGACGAGCAGATTTTGAAACTTCAAGATGAACAAGAAGTGTGCCATGCGTCCTTAGTGCAGCAGAAGTTAGAGAAGGAAGAGATGTTTGTGGTAGTAATGTTACTGCAATCAAAGTTTATGGAGTTCAGCTCGAAGGTCTGGAAGTCCGAAATTGAGATGGAAGAGTGCGGTGCACAGGTTGAAGAAAGAGTTGCCCTTCTAATGGATCAATTGGAGAAGAAAAATAGTGATCTTGTTCAAGCCCAAGCTGAAATCAAGAAGGAGCACGAGTTGGTAGAGTCATTGCGGGCAAGGGCCGAGCATTCGGAATCCATTCAGCAGGAGTACATTCTAATGCAGAAAAAGCTGGAGTTATACAAGGCAGGGATGGATGAATCGTCGAGAAATCTTGATCGGTTCAAGGAACAAGCTGTTCGAAAGGAAAAGGAGCTAAGCCAAGTTGTGAGTAAAGCTTTCAGTGATCTAGACCGTGCAAATTCTGCGTTTGCTGAGAAAAACAGTAAACTGAACGAAGCAGAGTTCGAACTCCAGCAACTGAAATCTGTTGTTGAGAGGATGGAGAAGGCCAAGCGTGATTTGGAGCTCGAGTTGAAGAAATACAGTGATGAAAACCTGTCGATCAGGAGGGATTTGGAGAACAGCTTGCTTGCTAAGATTGAAGCTGAGAAAGCCCTCAAGGATGGAAAAGAAAGTTTTCTTCAAATTACAGAAGAGAAAAATATGAAAATGGTAGATCTGCAGCATTGTATTGTTCGACTGGAAGAAGAGAAACAGGAGCTTGAAGCTTGTGCATTGGCCAAACTAGAGCTTGAGAAGCATTGTGAGAAAGAGAAGAACAAGTTTCTCCAATTTGTAGATGATATGGACAGGAGAGAACAGATTATTCAAGCAGAAGTTGATTTGCTCAAACAAATTTATATACAGAGAGAGTTTCAACTTTCAATAAGGCTCGAGGAAGAGAAAGAGAGATTTCTACAAGGTATGGAAGAGGAGGAGAAAGCAATAGCAGAAATGCAGCAAACACATTCAGCACGCGAACAAGTTTTCATCAAGTATGTTGAAGTTGGAGATTCTGCAATCAGCACACTCAGTGAGGCGCTAGAGAAGATAATATCAGCTTACATTCTCGAATGCCAAGAGATTCAGTGCAGAAACATGTTGATTTCCAACTTGGAAGAAGAACTTGCTGCTCTACAGATGAAGTTGGAGTTCGAAGAGAAGCAATCATATGGACTGAGGAATCATATTCATCAACTTGAAGTTGAGGCCAAGTCACTAGCAGACTTGTTGGAGAACGAGAACGAGAAGATTCATCTCGAGGATGAACTCAAAATTCATGAGAAGACACTGGAAGTCCGGGCAGAAGAGCTTGAGGCTGACAAAAAGTTCCTTCATGATGCGATTGTGCAATTGGTATCAGAGAAAGAAGAATGGCTAAAGGAGATAATGGAATTTGATGATCTGATAGGCAAAGTATCCAACGGAAGTGAGGAAGTTATGAGAAACTGGAAGAGGGTTGTTTGGAACGCAGCAGATGATGAAATTTCCATGGAATTGGAAGTTCAAGATCTCTGTAGCTCCAGAAAGGCAAACATGAAAAAATGTTATTCCCCTTCAAGAACCAAAGCAGGCCAGACTCCTGACAACAGGTCACCATTAAAAGAATGCAACTGCTAAAATTTGTGAGGACTAGACATTTCGTTCAGGTTTGTACTTCTACTGTAATCTGCGTTCAGTTTTACTGATATCATTTCTTTGTTAGATGTCCTCGATATTATGTTCTACTGATATCATCTCTTTGCTAAAAATTTACTGATATTATGTTCTCTGTCGCAACAGTCTCTTGTTGTATCAGAAGAGAGTTTACAATTTGTAATCGAAATATTTCAATCCAAGAAGGATCTCTATTTTAGCAAATTTTCAACCATTGTCTGGTGATTTCTTGACCATGTTATTTCTGTATCTATGCTTTTGCTGTGTATGTTATCTTGATTCGAGATATGTAATGCCTTGAATAGGGATGTCTACATCCCTAGTCGACCATTTTCACTATGAGTATACAACTCTTCACGAGTGTCACTGTTCTAAAAGGAGGCCGTCTAGGCCGCCTAGGCACTAGGTGGCTGGTGTCATCGGGCGGCACTAGGTGGCTGGTGTCCGCCTGATGTTCGCCTAGGCGCCCGCCTACTTCTCCCGACTATGCATGTTATGGGATTTTATGAACTTTTTATCATAGTTTAAAGTATCGGCCGATACCGATCCGATACGGCCGATACCGATACAGTTTGGCATGTCCCGATCCGATACCGACCGATACCCGATATTGACCGATACCGACATTAGAGGTCTCTTTTCCAGTCAATTCGGCAAAAAAATTTGAATTAAAAAGACCAATTAGAAAGGATGTAAAAGCATAATAAGGTTGTAAAAACATATAAAAGAGAAAAACTTATCTCTCACATATAAATCAATCGACAAGGATGACTACTATTTCATTCAATATAAAAAATACTAAGAAACAATACTGAAAATACTTTAAATTATGCATAAATGTATAAAATATATTCTCTAAAATGTTAATAATTTACTAATAGTTGTTTGCTTTCCGATACCAAAAAATCCGATACTCCGATCCGAAACCGCCGATACTACCGATACCGCCGATCCCGATACTCATAGGAATGGTCCGATACCGATTTCGATACCGATACTTTGAACCTTGCTTTTTATGCAAATTTTATTATGTTTTTATATTTTGATTTTTTATATTTTTTGAACCGCCTACATCTAGGGGTGTCCGCTCGTCTAGCGTTTTTCACAACCTTGACTAGTGTAGCCTTCAGTGTCAATTTAGTACCACGGAGTGTCATCTCTTCTTATTGTTCCAAGAATACATGTAACATAGTACTTTAAACATTCTTATGAAATGAATCTAGTTAAGAACGAACCTAAATATTACAAACCATACTTCCAGTCATTTTTACCATTTCATGGCTTTTAAGGGACCAGTTTTAAAGCTTACACTTGCATTTTGCAATAGGATACTGAGATTCTGTTATTTCCGAGGCTTAATCAAAGATAGTAGAACCAGAAGTGGAGTTGAGATCAGGAGTTCACACAAGAGTTCCCTTTCTGATATCTCTCGATCCAACAAGAAAATAATATATAGGATCTGATTACAACTGGAAACAAGATAATAAAATAATCAGAGAAAATATCTTCTCGTTCTTCCTTGCAATCGCAGTTGCAAACGGACAGAACAAAGTTACAACTCACAGAAGAGAGGAAGAAGAGGAAGAAGAAGAAGAAGAAGAGACTTTGCTTGCTGGGGTGATAATGATTACCGTTGCTCAAAGCAAGATTCGTCCCACACGATCTGCTCCCAGGAACCAGCAAGTTCATATAGAACTTCTAGAACGCTCGCTATCACCTCTGTCTGGACTCACACGAACTCCCTGGACTCCAATGGCGGCAACAACAACAACTCTCTTCGTCTCCTCTTTTTCGAAGTAAGTTCTCAAAGAGACACGAAAAGAGTATTTATAGAGGGTGAAAACCCTAGTCGTCCAACAGTTACAGAAAGATATGAATATATTAATTACGATTCCCTAAAAGATAGGCACGTATTAATTTTAAATCTCTAAAAAAACTGATATGAATAACAGACCTTATCTTTCCATAACCGTTCAAATATATCCACAGCAGCAGCAGCGCATGCGGCAACGCATGTGACAACCCATGCAACAGCGTATGCAGCAGCCCATGCAGCCTGCCCATGCGACAACGCATGCGACCCGCCCATGCGATCGCGCATGAGAGAGCGCATCAAATGCGCACAAGCGCCTGCCCCGATGCTGACGTGCTAAGTGCAAAGTACGCCAACAAAGCGCCACTTTGCGCCCTTGAGCCCGAGCCCGAGTTCGAGCCCGAGTTCGATGCCTAGTAGATTTCTCTTTGAATTAATTGCATAAAACTTTATGGTAGAATTATATAGACACAATATCAGAATGTCTTCAAGCCCATTTTGGTTGTTGTGTCCTCGACTACCTGGCGCTTGAGACCCTTGGTGAATGGGTCCACCAGGTTCTCCTGACTTCGAATATCAATTACGGCAATGACTCCAGTCTTTATTAGATCATTCACTGCCTTGTGCCTCAACCGCACAGTTCTCTTCTTACCATTGAAGAGGTCATTTGATGCCATCGCTGCAGTCGCCTGGTTGTCGCAATATATCGGTACCGTCGGAATCTGCGCACCAACTAATGGAAGATCATACATGAGCTCCTGAAGCTACTATGCTTCATCCACTGCAGCAGCCAGTGTATAAAACTCAGATTCCATCGAGGAATGAGAGAGCATAGTCTGCTTCTTCGACTTCCACGATATAGCAGCTCCACCCATGGAGAAGACGTATCCTCCTGTGGACCTTTCGCTCTCTACTTCTGAACACCAGTTTGCATCACAGAAGCCTTCCACTACTGTCGGATACCTGCTGTAGTGCAGTGCATATTTCTGAGTCCTCCTGAGATATCTCATCACTCTCTTCACAGCCTTCCAGTGCTCCATACCTGGGTTACTCGTGAATCGACTCAGCATCCCGACGGCAAAAGCTGTCAGATCTTGTGGCAGTTGTTGCATACATCAAACTCCCAATGACGCTTGAATACTCCAGCTGCCTGACGCTTTCTCTTAGATTTGGCTTCAGCTTCTTGTCACACCTGTAGGGAGTATCGATCCCGAGAAGATCCTGATATCCATAACGTGTGAGCATCTTCTCAATATAATGAGACTGTGATAGCGCCACTCCAGTGTCTGTCCGGATGATTTTTATCCCGAGGATAACATCAGCTTCCCCAAGTCCTTCATACTGAACTTGGATGAGAGGAACTTCTTTGTCTCAGTGACATGTGCTAGATCCGTACCCAGGATTAGCATATCGTCCACGTATAGACAAATGATGACTTCTCTCCCGTCAGCGAACTTAGTGTAAACGCACTTGTCCGTTTCACTGACCCTGTAGCCGTTTGATCTTATGACTTTATCAAATTTCTCGTGCCACATCTTGGGAGCTTACTTTAGACCGTATAATGATTTCACCAACTTGCAGACTTTGTCTTCAAGCCCCTTGACGACAAATCCTTCTGATTGTTGCATGTAAATCTCTTCGGTCAACTCTCCATTCAGGAATGTTGTTTTGACATCCATCTGATGAATAACTAGCTTGTGAATTGCACTCAGAGCAATCAACATCCTGATGGTCGTCATCCGTGCTACTGGAGCATATGTGTCGAAGTAGTCGATCCCCTGCTTCTGTGAAAACCCCTTAGCAACCAGTCTTGCCTTGAACTTGTCAACAGTTCCATCGGCCTTCATCTTTTTCTTGAAGATCCACTTGCATTCGATCGATTTTGCTCCTTCAGGTAGATCGACCAACACCCAAGTGTTGTTGGAGATTATTGAGTCATACTCGTCATTGATAGCCTCCCTCCTGAAGACAGCGTCTCTGGTCTTCATTGCCTCATCATATGTAAGCGGATATGCTTCCACATGATATGTGACGAAATCTTCTTCGAAGTTCTTCTGTCTCCTCATCCGCTTAGTTCTCGGTTCTGCGAGTTCTGGTTCGAACGTTGTCTCTGGAATGACTTCTTCATGTACTATATCTTCTTTGGAAGCTTCAGTCTTCCGTGCACCCACACTATTCTCCGGAATATCCGCGATAATAATGTTCTTGTGCCTTACAAATTTATCTTCAAAGAATTAAGCGTCGCGAGATTCAATGATATGATTTGATTCTATATCAAGAAACCTTCGAGCATCACTTTTCTCAGCATAACCCAAGAAGATGGTCTTCGTTGTCCTTGTACCCAGTTTTTGAATCTTCAAGTCCGGGAGCTTCACATATGCTATACACCCCCACACTCGAATGCCATTCAAGTTGGGTCTGACTTTGTACCAGAGTTCATGAGGAGTGACATCGGATGTTGCACACGACACTCTGTTCAGGATGAACGTAGCCGACAAAGCAGTTTCTCTCCAGAAGCAGTTTGGAAGACCAGTAGTTAACAACATTGAATTCATCATTTCTGTCAACGTCCTATTTTTCCTCTCAGCTACTCCATTTGATTGAGGAGAATACGAAGCAGTCGTCTCATTGACAATTTCATGTTCTTTGCAGAGCGATGCGAATTCAATAGACCTATACTCTCCGCCTTGATCACTTCTAAGTCTCTTGAGTTGTTATCCAGTCTGACGTTCAGCTTCAGCTCTGAACTCCTTGAATTTCTCGAATGCTTCGTCCTTTGATTTGAGCAGATAGACGAACGCATACTTCGAGTAGTCGTCGATGAATGTAATAAAATACTTCATCTTGGCCTTTATGGAGAACTGTTTGAAGTCACAGATATCTGAGTGCACAAACTCCAGAAGATCTGTGCTTCGGTTAACTCGCTTGAACGGCTTTCTAGTGATATTTGTCTGCGTATAGACCTCACACTTCTCCACCTCCTTACCCCCACATTTGGAGATAAGCCCTAGACTAGACATCTTCTTTATTCTTTTACAATGAACATGTCCTAGTCTATTGTGCCATAACTCAAGAGAATAACCAGAAGAAGCGACTGCATTTATGTCACCCTCACTTTTCTAGCTATGGGTAGTTTGATAATTTGGTATGGGTATTTAATTTTAGAAATATAATATTGAATATTGTGTGATGATTTATATTTAATTTAATTAAGATAAGCTATGATTATTATGCCTACTATTAATTAGTCATTAGAGACTTGTGTTAAATAGTTAGTTAGAAAGACTAGACAATAATTAGACTTGTCACATATGGACCTATTTAAATTTGTCATGACAAATAGTGAGCTCAACTTGGACCCAAGCCAATTAGTCATTCCATTAATTTAATTAAGAAGGATTAGTATAATTACAATTAGTTAGAGACTTTCAAATATATCTATCCTTAATTATTTCTCATAATGTAACTTGTAGGGGGCAACTTGGACTTTTGATATTGTTTGGGGAAGGGGGAAGAGGCCGGCCACATGAAGAGGGGGGGGGGGGGGGGGTTCTTCTCTCTCTCTCTCTCTCTCCTCATTTGCATTTTATTTTGTGTCCATATTCTAGATCCACAATTTTTTAATTTTTCTCCATTGAATTTCTACACAATTCACCACCAATTCCTTCCCAAATTTACAACTCTTGGAGCCTTGAAGCTTGGAGAAGCAATGAGCACAAGGAGAGAAGCTTTGGAGCTAGAGATCGTGTCTGGATCGTGTCAAATTATATTTTCTAGGAATCCATCTTCCAATTGGTAATTCTTGAAATTTTCTCTCATTATAGCTTATTAATCATGCATTTGACCATTAGGAATGTCCCCATGGCAAATGACTACCTATAGGAATAAGTTCTAGGCTATTTGGCTTTGTATTGTAAGATCTATGAGGTAATTTGTGTGTATGTTAGGAGAATTACGAATTTGACACATCAATTGTGTGTCATGAGAACAATTAGATCTAATTAGACTTAGATTGGAGTTATAGGACTAGGTACGTGTCCACAAATGGATACGTATATGCCGTATCACGGTATCTTGCGATACGGTGTGATACGAGATCAATTTTGGATGATTTACATGAATTCTCTTTATTGTATGTTGTAATTATATAAATGTGACTTGTGAGAATGAACAATTGGGGAGAATGGAGAGTTTGGCATCTCAATGGTTGAGTATCATAGATATCCTAGTTGATGCACTTTAGGTATTTGTTTAAATGCATCAATCTATATATTGTGTGTATGTATATGTGTATGTGTAGTGATATATATATATGTATCTATATATGTGTGTGTGAGTGTGTGTATTAGTGTCAGTATGTTGAGTGTCTCATGGAGTATCGGGGAGGATAAGCTAGGTGCTCAGGTTCATGCATATGCAGTGAGATGGGTGGTCGGGTTTAGCAGTGCAACATAGCAGTTTCAGCAGTGCAATTTACAACTGCAGCAAGAGCAGCAGTGCAGCAAGCTACTGCAGCAGCAGTGCAGTATCATCATGCAGTATGGCAGCAACATGCTCGAGCAGAGTTTTCAGCATTTGTAATGGCAAGTACAACAGCAAGCAGCAAATGCACATCAAGTATTAGCATCATGCTGCAGCAGTATCGGCAGCATAATTGCAGTAGCATGCTCGAGTGCAGCAGCAAGAGCAATAGCTGCAGCAGTGCAGCAGCTAGCAGCAATGGCTGCAGCAGTAGCAGCAAAAATGTTGCAGCAATCACAGTATGCATGGGATTAGTAGTTAAGTTAGTATCTTTGAGATGTTAGTTGAAAGTCAGTCAATGGTCAGATAGTGTCAGTTATTGGTATCCGTTTGTGTATCAATTGTGCAAGTTTCAGTGTTAGTATGGTAGGTGAGTGTCAGTAGGAATCTAAGTTAGTATTGATAGTCAGTAATTGGCATGGAAGGATGTGTTAGTGAAGGTATTAGTTAGAGTATCAGTTAGTTTAGTATACACCTAGCTAGCATGGTAACTATTAGTATTAGAAATAATTATTACTAGTATATATATATATATATATATATATATATATATATATATATATATATATATAGCAATAATGACTAAGTATAGCTAATACTCATGACTTAAAAAACCAGGGGAGACCTAGTATCATTTGGTACCCACTAGTACAACCTTGTATTAGACTTAAAAGCAAGATATGACCCTAGAATTAGGGTATTAGTCTAGTGTGGACCTAGAAATTCATATTAGTGTATTTTAACTCATCTATCATCCATTACACATAAATGACATTGATACTTAATATATAGGACTGTGTGACACCAGCTTGGGCATCGAGAGACATATCTTGCTCAGGACCTCAGGCGAGTACATCTCTCTGTTAGTTTTTATTTCATGATAGTGTATATATTACTTGTTCTAGAACTGCGTACTTGATACTGACACTTGGTTACACGGACTGGTACTATATGGATCCCATCAGGAGATGTTATCCCTTACCGTGTTCAGCGGGTATTCATTCACATGTATTTCATCATGTGCATCGGATATTGATTTTTATGTGCATCCACTCTTTTGTGTGTTAGTGTGACTATACCGTATTCATGTGCGTAACGTGTCGTGATTGGATTCATAAGTATTGATTGGGGAGGGGGAGTAGAAGTTGGTTATGTGATCAAGCCCTATTTATCTCATGTGTATGTCAATTATACACCTCACGTATAATCGAGTTACCTATTTACCTCATGTGCAACCTAAGCCGATCACATAACGAACTTGCGCTCTAAACCACATAGCTAGTATTCATGTTCTTCTACTTGCAGTTATTTCTATATTACCAGCATTTACTTTTCAGTTCTTTATTGTGAATATTTGTCTGTTCTCACCTATATTTTCTATTTCTTAATACTTGTGCATCTTGTATCCTTTTCTATTACTCGTCATATATGTTATACCATGTATTTGGAGTTACTTTCAGACTTTTGTACTTCGCTCATTTCCTGATTGGATATATATTTTTTAGATGATTGGCTAGAGGAGCTGTGTCCTACTTATTACGGCCCGCAGGATGGTGAGCCACTAAAGGATACTCCCATAGAACATGACATAGTACTTGTGACCGAGGAGGCCTAGTTATATAGTTTTGGACTTGTACTAGTCTTATTTTGGACTCATGGCATGTATATATATTATTTTGGAGAGTTGTTGAGCCTAGACTTATAGTATTGGACTTGAGGATATTTTGTCTCCTATTTCTCTTTTATTCCATATCGTACTTTCATCCTCCTTAGTTTGATTTTGTGATCGAGTATTGTTTACCAATATTACACTATTATATTGTTCCTCC
Organism: Iris macrosiphon; assembly: GCA_036927795.1. Lineage (NCBI taxonomy): Eukaryota > Viridiplantae > Streptophyta > Magnoliopsida > Asparagales > Iridaceae > Iris > Iris macrosiphon. The sequence continues at coordinate 142,125,468 of JAYESA010000014.1, forward strand.
ATTTGGAGTTGAGACAGCATGACATGTACTCTTAATTATATTGTGTGAGATGTTTAGATAGTTATATTGCCTTAGACAGCGTTCTACCGCCGATGCTGTAACATAGGCTGGATGTACCCACGTACTCGTGCCCGAATATCCGGGTGTGGGTCGTGTCACGACCCGCACCCGGAAATTTGGGCACGAGTGCGTGGGTACGTCCAGCCTACGCCGCAGAGTCGGCGGTAGTACGCTGTCTAGGTCAATCCATAATTACTAACTAGCTCATTCACAACAACATAGGCAAGATAATAATGAGAAATAAAACTTAAGATTTCAACTGAAAATAAATGTGACAGCAGATTCAAATGTTTTAGTACATGAATTCAATATTGAAATCGGGGACAAACCCGATAAATAAGATAAGAATAGGATGAAAGATAGCTACTACTAGCTACTCAGCAGCAGGGGTCTCCTGGGTGGGTTCTGGCTCCTCATAGGTATCATCAGTCCCCTCATAGGGACCATAATAAGTAGGGGCAAGATCCTCATCATCGCCTAAATCAACAGATCCAGTCAGGAAAGGAGCAAAGTACACAGTGCACAACAAGATTAAACTAAATATTTTATGACAATTAAATATTGATATCATGTTGAGAATCAGCATAACAGAACATTATTATCTCAAAGTCAAACTGTAAACAGGAATATGAGAAACAGAACTAGATGAAACAGGAAATGAAACTACAATAGCCAGCAAGAAATATAACATGACCAGAACTATCTGTGTGAACTTGTGTTTGTTTTTAGAATACATAGTTGGCATGTAGGGGTTTATAAGGCTAATCCGGCCGTCATAAACGGCTATTAGACAATACAATCGAGATCCGGCTGATGGACAGTCGTGTATCAACAGCTATTAGACAATACAGGGGAAAGGGTAAACTACATGCCTTCTAGGTATTCTCCCACCCGACATTAAAAACAAGACAGGAACTACCAATATTCAAGACATGAAATTCGATATTTCTAACACTAGGTGTAAACATCAAGGGTACATGTATGGCAGGGAATTAATTATCACAATATATAAAGATTAACTTGAAGTGCAGGTACTTGCCTGTTGTTTGGATCAGATTAATTTGGTTCTTGGGGGAAAAGTCCAGAGATGAGTTCAAAAGCTGAAATAGACATTACCATCATGCTCAGAAGATGTCAAATAGCTAGAAACGCCTGTCCTTGGGTCCAATTTGGAGACAAGGGCAAAAACGGCAGTTTCGGGTCAAAACGGGGTCCGCCGATGGGCCCGCTTTGCACCGAAAAACGTGTCCGGGTCAAAGGTCTTCAAATTCACCAAACTTAGTGTCGACAGGTCAGGAACGCTGATACGAACCCAACGGAACTTCCAGATTTGGATTCCGATGAGCCGAACACAAAATCGCCCGTCGAGCGGGGCCTGTGGGGCCCATGACACGCGATTTCGTCAACGTTCTCAGAATCGAACCAAACTTGACCCACGGGACCAGCGTATCGCTAGGAGTCCGATGGCGCAAGTTTCGTCTCGATCTGATGAGTGTACAAGAAGTTAGGGCGAATTGCAGAAAAGGCGGATACGGGGCGATGTCCGCGGATACGCGTTGATTCCGGTGTGCACGCACACCCGAATCAGCTTCCGTGAAATCTCACGCGTCCGTATCGACGACGCGCACGTATCCGTGAAGACCGCACGCGACCAAGTCGTCCCGTTTGGCGGGGCGTACTCAGTTCCGGGGTGAAACAGGGTCTGGTTTTTCCTGTTTTTGGATCGCGGTGTGCGATCACCACAGGACGCGATGCCCCGAACAGTTTGTCCGGACACCGAGAGGGTCATACAGGCTTCGCGTAGAAATTTACAGAATCGAAAACGGAGATACAGGGTGCAAGATACGAGTACCTGAACTGGCTCGAGAAACAGGGATATCTTGTGTCCGTGTCGTGTCCGACACGACACGAGGAATCGGGGAAATTAGGGTTTCGGTTCTGCGGATGGCCGTAGACGGCGGGGGCCGGCCGGAGGGGGGGCCGGAGAGGGCCGGGGAAGGTTCGCCGGGCTGGGCGGAGTCGGTGGACGGCGGCGCGCGGGAAGGAGGGGCGGCCGGAGTCGGCTGCTCGCGTGTCCGGCTGCTGCGGGTCGACCTCGAGCTGCTGGCGGTGTCTGAGACGGCGGAGGAGGAGGAGCAGAGGAGGGTGGCAGCGGCGGGCGGTCGAGGCGAGTGGGTGGTGGCTCGCCGGCTGGGGGGGTGCCGGAGAAGGAGGCTAGGGTTAGGGTTAGGGTCGGAGTCGGAGGAGGAAGAAGAAGAGGGGGGGGGGGATTTAATAGGGCGGAGGAGGCCGGCCAAGGCGGGGCGAGAGGGGGGGACGTGGCCGCGGAGAGCGGGGCGAGCCGGCCGGAGCGGGCGGCGCTGCGCGCGGAGCTCGCCGGAAGAGTCGGGCGGCGTGGGGGCTGGGGGAATCGGTCGTGCGGGTTTCGGGTCGCGGTCGGGCGGGTCTGGCGGATCCGACCCGACCCGCGAGGGGGCTGGGCCGGGCTCGGGCCCAATGGGCCGGGCCGGGCTGCTGGGCTGGAATAATAGAAATAATATAAATAATAATAATAATAAATATAATAGAAATAGTTAATTAAATAATTAATTAGTTTAAAAAGTTTTTAGGTATTTAAAAATAGGTCTGAGGTCCAATAAATTCCAGAAAAATTACCCTAAGTCCAGTTTTTTATTTTACACCCAAAAATATTATTTTCACAATATTTTAATATTGTTTAATATCAATTAAAAATCATATAATAATTCAAAACCCTGATTTTAATTTCAGAAAATTCCCAGAAAATTCCAGAAAATTGTGAAAAGTCCCAATTTTAGTATTTTTGAAAAATCAGGGGCTTACAGGTCGTGACAATTTATCATTGTAGTAGGAGTTACAAGTTGAAGTTTGAACATCCCTTCGGTACAGAAATCTTTTTCGAAGTATTTTCCTTTGAAAGATATCACCATCTGTTTAGTATTAATGTCCATCCTCAAGCCTGCGTTGTAGAGCAGACTTCCTGAGACCAGATTCTTGGCTATCATTGGTACATGTTTCACATCCTGAAGCGTCAAAGACTTTTTCGAAGTCAGGTTCAGTACCACAGTTCCGGTCCCTAGAACTTCAACTTGTGCTTGGTTCACCACCATAACCTTATCAGATGTAGGCTTGTAGGTGGTGAACAACTCCTTCTTTGAGCAAATATGGCAGGATGCGCCAGTGTCCACCCCCTAGTCAGAGTCGACACCGGTCGTGACAACCTGTGCAATCATAGCAACCTTGTTAAGCTCACCTTGCTCTGTTTGTTTGGGCTTGGATCTGCATTCTCTCCGGTAGTGGCCATTCTTGCCACAATTGAAGCAAGTCACTTCGGACTTGGACTTTGGCTTAGGTTTGAACGAAGCCGACTTCACCTTCAGATGGTTGAAGTCATTTTTCTTGTTGTGAGAAGCCTTATGCTTCTTCTTGGAATCACCAACATGCACCAAGTTGGCCTTTGCCAACTGTTTGGACAGGGAATCCAACTTCAGTTGTCCCCTGGCCTCATCTTCAATATGAATCGAGTAAATAAGATCTTCGAGTTGGATCTACATCTTCTTACGGTACATATCGGTCTTGAGCCTGATCCAGCCTGGAGGAAGCTTGGTGATGATAGCCCCCACCATGAACTTATCTTCCTGTTTTATGCCATCTTCCTCCAGCTTCTGTTGCATCTTCAGAAGTTCCTTGACTTGCGACAACATTATTACCTTATCGTATTCAAATTGCAAAGTAAATTTTTTTTTCAACGAGATAGATTTTTGACATCTTTTTATCAGTTTTATAATGCTTCTTAAGAGTTTTCCATACGTCTTTGGCTTTCTCTTTCTTGCTGTAAGACTCTGTCATCGAGTCCTCAATTCCTTGAGGATCAATAGCCGACAGAGGTCGTTGTCTTCTTTCCACTTGTTGTGCATGTCCTGCGCCACACCAACTTCAAGTTCTCCTCCATCTTCAGGGATGGTAGGTTCTGGTTCAACCAACACATAAGCAACTTTGACAAGACGAAGATTCAGATTGATCTTTCTCTTTCAAATGTTGTAGTGTTCGCCATCAAACTTCTCAAGCTTGTGAAAGCTAGTATCGAGAATGTTTGATCGGTTCTCCATCTTACTCGGATCATCCTTTGAGATTGTTATTCCCGAGACTTAATCAAAGATGGTAGAACCAGAAGTGGAGTCGAGATCATGAGTTCACACAAGAGTTCCTTCCTGACATCTCTCGATCCAACAAGAAGATAATATATAGGATCTGATTACAACTAGAAACAAGATAATAAAATAATCAGAGAAATCTATTTTCTCGTTCTTCCTTGCAATCGCAGTTGCAAACGGACAGAACAGAGTTACTACTCACAGAAGAGAGGAGGAGGAAGAAGAAGAGACTTTGCTTGCTGGGGTGATAAGGACCATCGTTGCTCAAAGCAAGATTTGTCCCACATGATCTGCTCCTAGGAACCAACAAGTTCACGTAGAACTTCTTGAACGCTCGCTGTCACCTCTGTCAGGACTCACACGAACTCCCTGAACTCCAATGGCGGCGGCAGCAACAACTCTCTTCGTCTCTTCTTTTTTAAAGTAAATTCTCAAAGAGACACGGAAAGAGTATTTATAGAAAGAGGGTGGAAACCCTACCCGCCCAACAATTACGAAATGATAGGCGCCGATGTGCTAAGTGCAAAGTGCGCCAACAAAATGCCACTTTGCGTCCTTGAGCCCGAGTCGCTAAGGACTTAGCTCCTTTAGAATAAATTCCAAGAGAATAACAAAAAACATAAATGCTTTCAATAAAGAGTTAATTTTTCTTCGTCCTAATAAAATACTCCCACATGGCATCTATGTGTCTCACTACATCCTATGTGCACACCTCAATACAAGCAAAATATTATATTGAGATACCAACTTAGTGGTGTAGACAATGTGGGATTGTTTTTCATAGTCCAAAGACAAAAATACCAACAGATTCTACCAAAATGATGTTATTATTTTGGTTCCAACGTAAATGTGGTTTGGTTCTTTTTGTGTGTGTCGAATCTAATCACGGTTGCTGCATATTTTTGTCTGGAAATGTTCGTTCGAGAAGGAAATTCTTTCGTTAGTCCTATATTCTGTTATTTATCCTTGATAACTTCTTGTTCCTAAGGGTTCTCGTAATATTTAAGCCACTCTTATTCTCTTCCTTATAAGTGGTCGTTGTGACTGATTGGGTAAGAAACGATCGAGTAGTGCATGTTATTCTTACGAGTTATACAAAACTAATGTAGCTTGATTGACCAATATTTGTACTATATTATTTTAGGAGCTCATATATTCCAAAATTTTAAGATAGGATCTGCCCTTAGTTTAGTTAATCAAACCTTAAAGTTCTTGGTGAGATTTAGTTGTGGTGCAGTGTCGAGGAATGCTAGTTTACGTTCTCTAATATGGGGGTGTTGATAGGTTTTATATACTTTGATCTCTGTGAAATCAAGCTTGTTCCTGAATGTATCATGAACCACCCATCCTTACACATGGATTTCAATAACTCTTTTCTGCTACCACAAAATCAAGCTTGCTCATGAAAAGAGTCAGTACAAGTTCCATGAAGCGTGAGTGGGGGATGGATAGGTGGTCGAATTTGGTCGATGAGGTGTGTTTGCTGCAGGCTAGTGGATTCCGAAACAAGAGTTTGGGAGGACCTCTGTTCGCGGTTACAGATGTGTAACCTGTTTGGAATTTTTTTCTAAAGAATGCAAATTGAAAGATGTAAAATTAAAGGCAGAAAATATGTAGAGGATTCGAGGCACGTTACACGCTGTTCTTAGAATAGAATTTCGTCCCCACGAACTGTGCAGCGGGTTCCTGGCGATCTATTCCCGAGATACAACGAATCCCTTCGATCCACTGCACCGTGCACCCGGTGACGAATCCCACGAACGATCACAGTCTTGTCCGAAGAATAGAGATTGGACGGAAGAGTTTTTGGAGGAATTTAGGTTCTGATAGTTTTCTTTTTCTTTTTCGTCTCTGTACGATTCTTCTTTCGTTCCGAACAGAGAGCGAGGGAGAGAGAAGAGAAAAACAGATTACTGTTATCTGATCGTGTCCTGGATATATCTCTCACGTAATCTTTTTTACTCTTTCCGTAACGGGATTACGTGAGAACGGTTCCGCGGAAGACCAGCAGCCCACCAGACCAAACCAACAGAAAAAAAAAAAAAAAAAAAAGTTGTGAAATTATCTTTGTACCCATGTCCGTTACGTTAAGTGCTAAGTGCGCGACTAAAAAACGCGCATTAAATCATGCACCCACTCCCAAGTTAGATGAGATCTAGTCCATCTCCTACAAAATCTACTTATCCACTAAGAGGGGTAAAATAATATATAAAAAGGAGAATGACTTCTCCTTTCCCATATGGGACTAAAAAAAATGAGTTGTCTTTATTGAATCATATGGATTGCTTTCAAAGTAAAGCCAAAACAACTCTAACAACCATGCTCAAGTAAGGAGAGCCGGAGGAAGTTGCTCGAGATTTATATTTCCGAGCCGAAAACTTTGTATTAGAATGTTAAAGCAGTTTTTGGAACTTCAGGATGAATTAGTAGGGTTACTTTTGTTGTTAATGCAGCAAGGTTGGGGAATGAAGAGATGCTTGCTCTTTTAATGGTAACATTTCTTCTTTAGATGAAACCCGAAAGATGTTTATAAACTCTTCCTATTCTTATTTCATTACCAACAACTTCTCAAGAATTGTAAGGCCCTCTTCTCATTTCTTTGTCAGATATCTTCAATTATGTTTTTCGGTGTCATGCTTGACATATTTCCTAAAAGCTTTCTTGTTTTTATCAGAAGCAACATTTGTTTACAGTTTGTCATCAAGGTTAATTCCAATTCATGCAGCATCGGTGAGTAAATTTTTTTTCTTGTCTGTTTGATTTCTTGATCTTGGCATTTTTGCATCTATTCTGTTGCCATATAAATTATCGGGTGGATTATTTAGTTTTAGGGTTTCGTATAATACTAAAATTTTGCGTTTGGATTTTTGTATTGTTTATAATTGGGTTTGGATCTCGTCTTAACGGTTCATTTGGGCTGATCGTCGAAAACGAAGACATAAATGTTGTTGGAGTTTCTGACCTATGTGAAAAACACCCTGGAGTGCGACGAGTGCCATCCGTGTGTTGGAGAAGCTCAGGGAGACGACAAGTGCCATTCGGGACAGCGGAGGAACTCGGGAGTTGGGCAGAGCAGTTCTGGCCAGTGACATCCAAACTCGGGCCCTAGGTCGAGTTCTGGCCGAGTTCGGTCTCTTAGTTCCATAACTGTTTTGACTCGACAGTACTGAACTCTTTTGGAGTTCGACGTCGGCGGGTTGAAGCAGTTTTTGGGATATTTTATACACCATTGGATTACATCGTGCACTCCGGATCTATTGCGAAATTAAAGGAATATATATTAGGTTTCTCCTAACCCTAATTTTAAGAGAACATTGTAAAAAAAAAAGACGAGTGCTTTGCAACTATTGAAGAGAGAAAGTGGAGATTGACGGCCGATTTCAAAGAGAAAATTGATTCGGGACTCTATTCGTCATTTTTGTTCTTCGTGTGAGTTTGTAATCATATTTTCTCTTTAAGGAGTTCTGTGATCCGTTTGGATCGGTGAGAAGCTTGTAAGGAGTCGGTGTATTTTTTATTCCAATAGTGTAGGCTTTTCAGGGTTGGATTCCGATTGTCCCATGATTTTTTTTATCTGAATTTTTCACGTAAAATCGCTTGTGTTTGCGTTTGGTTCTTTTGTGATTGTTGGTGTTTGGTTTGTTTGCTTTTGTTCGGTTCTCTCGCAGTTTCTTTGGTTTGGGGGAACAATTTTCGCGTTTTGTTTCCAACAAATACAAATTTTAAAATATTACATAAGATCCTAATATATATATATATATATATATATATATATATATATATATATATATGATGGTTGTATGACTTAGGTTATTTAGTTTTTGCTAAATTTTAACTTGATACCTTTAAGTATTCAAGTTTTGCAACTTAATATCCTAAACTTTCAAAATAGTCAATATGATATCTTGAAATTTAAATTTTCTAACATAACCTCTCTCTCTTCCACAGATCCCCCCTCCCCCCCCCCCCTCACCCTCTCTCTTCCAAAGAACCCCCCCCCCCCCCTCCCCTACCCCACCCTCCCCCCTCCTTCCGTCGTTCACCCCCCCTCCCGCTTGCCTCCATGCCTCGTGCGCCCCGCACGCACCAGCGCATGCCTGCGCCGTCCCGCCTGAGCGCAGTCCACTCCGCCTGCGCGGGCTGTTCCTGCCGCGTCCGCCCCCGCTGCTGTCGCGCCTGCTGTTGCCGCTACGCCTGCAAGAGAGAGAGAGAGAGAGAGAGAGAGGAGAGATCGTCGGAGAGAGGGGAGAGGGGGGAGGGTCATCGTCGGCCAGAGAAGGGCGTTCATCGCCGGCCGAAGAGGGGGAGGGGGGAGGTGAGGGAGGGGTAGTATCAAGTTGAAAAGATTTAATAGTTGATGGTATCAAGTTGTAGATTAAAAAAGTCTAGGATATCAAGTTGAAAAACATAGATAGTTAAGGGTATCAAGTTGTAAATTAGTCTTTAGTTTTTTCATGATCAATCAATAATGAGATACAGTTGTTTACTTACATCCTCATACATTTTTTTTCTAGTTTTAGGGTGTCGTATAATATTCAAATTTTTTGTACATGTCTCCATTTTTTACTGTTGCGACGAGACCAAGATTTTATTTTATACAATATGGAGACATAAATAAAAAATTTATTATTATACGAGACTGTAACTAAATAACGCTAAATAATATTGGTTTTGTGTTAAGCAATACTTGGAACAGGGATGCCTGTGAAAGGTGTGCACAACTGGCCCATTAACCAGTTGTCTCTTTCATCATTAAAGCATTTCGCGTGACTGTGAAAGGGACCTTAATATGTTTCAATTTATGAAAGAGTGAAAATTATATAACATATGTTACATGCCTGATATATTTTAATTTCTGCAATTATGCCTCCTTTGTGTACCTATACTTTAGTATTGGCTGGATCTGCATATGTTACATGCCTGATATATTTTAATATCTGCAATTATGCCTCCTTTGTGTACCTATACTTCAGTATTGGCTGGTTCTGCATAAAAAATTCCAAAAAAATTTACTGTACAAAAAATATTTTTAAATAAATTACCTAAAATAAAAATATTTCAGAAAAGTTGAAGTTGTGAAAGCTTTCGCTATCACAATTGACAAAAATATGAAAAATATATATATTTTATTTTTTTAAAATTTTTTGTCAACTCAGTTGGCAAAAATTTGACTTTGTCCAAATTTTCTTCAACTATGACTATGGATTTTTTTAGGTTTGTTTTTTGTTGATTTTTTTTTTTGTTTGTTTTTTTTGGATTTTTTTGTTATTTTTTGGGATAGTTGGGTTTGATTTTTTGTGTGTTGGTTTTGACGGATTTTATTATTCTATTTATGAAAATCTTTGATTGTTTATGAAAACCCCAAATTATTTTATTTTATTTATTCTTAAATTTTTTTTTATAACAGTTTGTTACCAAGCATGGGTTTGATTGATTTAAAAGTCGCTACTTAAAACTATTCAAAACCGAATCTCTCATAACCGTTCATAATCGGTACTCTAAAAATACCTCATAACTGCTACTCCCATAATTGCCAAGCAGACCCTTAAAGTTTTTACCGTAGTCGAAAGTTAAATCGATCTTATTACGATTAGTAAATTATTTTATAAATAGACAATTTTAGCGTTAAAAAAGATAAAAAAATCTCATCCCATTTTTAATCATCTTCACACTGATATATTATATGATATCGTGTGATGGTTCGGAGACCAATTTTTACTCGTTAATATCGAATTACCGAAAACAAATCCGAAAATAAAATTACTCAAAGTAAAATTTGGAGATCGAAATATCATTTTTTTGCGATTCTAAAATTTTTCAAAGTCCGTCAAACGATGAAGCGGTTTATCTCATAATACTTTTTGCTACGGTCATTTTGGCATAAGCTGGACCTCGTTTCGATCTCTCAGTCAAAAGTTATAATATTTTAAAATTTTCAATTTTTATACTTTTGTCTGTAACATGTGCATTTTGCTTCGGATGAAAATTCTTTCTACATGAATTGTGTTACTCTCGTTGAAAACATACAAATCGATCTATTGTTTGACGAAAAACGATTTTCGAACAAATAGTTATGGCTGTTCGAAGTCTGCTCGATGGCATACGTAGTTTTCTTACGGTAGAAAAGTTTTAAATTTTTGGATGTTCACTGATAGCATATTTTATTTTGTATGTTAAATTTCGTTTTTTTTCTAATTTACTTAAAAAAATTATTGTTACAACATTTTTTTTAAATAACTAAACCTAAATAAAACTAAACCAAAGCACTCTTTTTTCCCAAAAAAAAAGAAAACTAATTAAAAAAAATCAACACTCACCCAAACATTAAAATCGAATCAACCCTCACCCACCCACCTGCGGGTCAAAGTACTGAATTTTTGCCAACTCAGTTGACAAAAATTTGACACTTTCAATTTTTGTCATCGGAGATGACGATATTTATCGTCAGTTCAAATTTTTCAGAAATAGTATCGTTATAGTTAATTTATTTAAAAATATTTTTTTTACAGTAAATTTTATGTAAAAAAATCATGATGTTGCTTCCATGGAAGCTTTCTTAAGCTTTGTGCTCGCTAACCGTTTCCTGGGCAACTAAAGTCCATACAATTACAAAAACACTTAATGACTCCCTTTCCTTGGCTCCCAACCGATTTCTATCCACGTGTCAAACCCACACCTCCTGTTAGCATGAGAACTCACTTCCGAATTTTTTGTCCTACTCCTCTCCAATCAATGCCGGCCACGTCATATGAGTACATGGCCTCAGGGGACCATAAAGCAGTTCTGATACAATTATTGCCACAAAGTCGTAATTGCCTACTTGTGGTCACTCACATGTGGGCCATACTGTGTCCTATCAGCTAGACCCACTTGTTATGCAACGCGTAGAAAGGCGCTGAAGGAAAAAAAAAGAAAAGAAAAAGAAAGTTCCAGCTATTAGGTCCTCTCTAACACATCCTAATTTTTTTTCTCGATTTTAAGACTCCAAATTGATGTTTTTGTTTTTTTTTGTTTTTTTTATACATTATGCTATCATAAAATTTTGAGTTATTTGTATTAATTTTCCAATTGCTAATAATATTTTCATTACCTCCCATTTAAAAAAAAATTTAGTGTTATCCTCTAATTCTCAAAACTTGCCTTTTTTTATTGTGGGTGAGGGAGGTAATCATAATTACAATTACAAAAAATTTCGTTTAAAGGGATGATATTTCACCCATTTGCACATCAGGAAAATATTTTGTGAAAATTGCACTGAGGGGGATAACTCGCCAATTGACTTGTTATTCAAGTAGCACCAACATTAGATAACTCGCCAACTGACTTGTTATTCAAGTAGCACCAAAATTGAGATTAAGGGAAAATTTTCGTTTAAAGGGATGTAATTTCACCCTAAGATAGTGAAGATGCATGAAATTATATTATTAAGATTAATTCACAGTCACGGTATATAAATATATATGTTATTCAAGTAACACCAACATTAGATAATAGAAATAACAAATATTTTTTTGAATACCAGCATGTTAGTTCAGGTACTAATTCTTCTCAACAAATTATTTAATTTTCTCAAGAAGATCATTCATCAGATGAATCTACCATGATAATGATAGTGACAACGACGATGAGAATAGTGATGATTTAATTGAAAATGTATATTATGAGGTAGATGATGATGTTGTTAATGCTATCACTAATGAATTATTTGTGGAAAAATTATTTTCTAGCCGTTCAAAATTTAGAAGTTTTATAAGTAATTTAGCAATTAAATATAATTTTAGTTGTTCAGCTAGTGCTATGAATAATGCTCATAGAATTATATATAGTTGTGATCAGCCGAATTATAATTGGAGAGTATATGTCAAATCCATTGGAAATGACGATATAGTTAAATTTAGTACATTAGAAAATCGTCATTCTTGTTTAGGGAGACTTACAACAGGACGACTTTGTAGAAGCATAAAAAAGATGCAGTCATGCGACCGATGTCCATGCGTCTCCCAAACAAAAACTCAACAAATGGATCGCACGGACACCATACGGCCCAGAAAAGGAACACCCATGCGATCCAAACAAGCGGCCCGACAACTGGCCGCAGGTCGACCTGACATGATGTCCTGACAACAAAGATGACTCTTGACGCAGAATCCTAACAAAAATAATTTTTTTTGATCACCTCGGAGGATGAGAACACACTAAGAGACAGAAGTCCCAAGGATGGTACGGAGCCACGTGGACAACGCGACAAAAAGATCCCACGCGGCTCTGGCCCATGCATCCCAGACTTCATGGGGTCCATGCGTCTCTGGCCCACACGCGTCCTAGACTACATGCGTCCCAAGCGACTTTGGCCCATGCGTTCCAGACTCCATGCGGTCCATGCGTCTCTGGCCCCGTGCGTTCCAGACTCCGTGCGTCCCGTGCGTCTTTGGCCACATGTGTCCCAAATTCTACATCGACCAAGTCTTGTTGTTGCAACTGAGTGTTCCTCTCCAACCAAATAGTTGCCACGTGTCCATTTGACCAAGTCGCGACTACACAGTTGAGAACCGCCCAAATACCCAACAAAATAACAAAATTCCAATAAATGTTCATGTGGCAACGAAATCCGGATTTTCGTGCATAGTTGTAGCACCCTTTCATTGAGAAGAGACACGTGGCCAATCCCGCCATCCATGTGGCCCGAAATCCATGCGGCCACAAATATTGTAACAACCTTTTTTTTTTAATTTTTAAAATAATTTTTGGGATTTTTTTGTGATTTTTGATTAATTATTAAAAATGTCCTTCATGAATTAATATTTTTATGTATTAAACTAATTATTAAAATATTAAAAAAATTATATTTTTGGGTGTATAATTAATTAATGGATGTTGTGTAATATTTTTGAAATTTATTGGGCTAAAAAACTATTTTTAAATAGCTAAAAAATTCTTGTTTTAATTAAACCAGACTAAACCCACTTGAACTGGACCAAACCGTACCAAACTAAACCCAACCGACCCAAACCCGCCCTAATGGGTCGGGTCCTACCCAACCCGACCCGCGGACCCGTACCCGACCTGACCCTTACACAGTAACATCCCCCCCCGATTCCCCCGCCCCCGACTCGATCACCACGACCCCGACTCCTCCACCGGCCGCACGACCCCGCCCTCCGCGACCGACCACCCCACGACCCTCGAATCAGCCGGCCCTCAACCCTCCGCTCGGCCTCCCCTCTCCTCTACTTAAACCCCACAGCCACCGCCATCTTCCCCTTCATCCACCGCCACCACCCGACTCCGCCGCGACCCCCAGCTCCACTCCGGCTGACGAGCTCCTCGACGATCTCCGTCCTGACCTCCGGCAATAACGACGAGCCCCCGGCGACCCCAGCGCCACTGCAGCAGCCACAACATCCCTAACCGCCGCCGCCACCGTCGTGCCGCGCCGTGCCATCCTGTCACGAATAACAACGAGGTATACCTCTTCCCGCTCGCGTAACTCCTTGTACGTAGATCCAATTTTTGTTCTGTCAAATCCTGTGAGTATACCTCGTGACCCTCTCGAACCTCGTGCAAATAATTTGGGGTATCGCATCCTGTGTCGGTTGCAAAGCGCGACGCAAAAACAGAAAAACAACCTAATTCTAGACTTCAGAAATCGTCCCGAACTCACAAGTTCATAGCCGATTTACTCCCAACCTGTTTAATAATTTTAAATTTTGTTTGAACAATTAATTAGACAGCATAACCAAGATTTAGACCCTGTAATTAGTTTATTTTATTTTGCTGTATGCTGTATTTTATTCGCGGGTGAAATCGACCAAAAACTTGGTTTTAAAAACCCAAATTTTTTTCGAAATTGGGTGCGTCCCGCTAGACGAGGCGACTTAGTCGTGTACGAAGTTTACCGAAAGGTGCGCATCGTCAATGCGGATGTGTGAGATTTTGCGGAAGTTGATTTGGATATGCGTGCACACCGGAATCAACGCATATCCGTCGAAAATATCCCGTATCGGGCCTATTCTGAAACTCATTGTAACTTCGTGTGTGCTTGTCATTTCGAAACGAAACTTGTGCCATCAGATTCGTAGTGTTATGCTGGTCCTGTGACCCAAGTTTGGTTTAATTCTGAGAACGTTGACAAAATCTCGTATCGTGGGCCCCACGGCTCCACTTGACGGGCAATTTTATGATCGGCTCATCAGAATCCAGTTCTGGATATTCCGTTATGTTCGTATCCTCGTTCTGGACTCATAGACACTAAGTTTGATAAATATGGAGAACTTTATCTCTGGTATATTTTTTGGTGCGAAGTAGGCCACATGTGGATCCCGCTTTGACAAACAACTGTCAATTTTGTCCTTGTGTCCAAATTGGACTAATGGATAGTCAATCCTAGCTATTTTATGTCTTCTGAGAGTGATGATAATGTTTGTTTCAGCATCCGGAGGCATTCCTGGAGATTTCACCTACACCGGAGCAACTGAAGGAATTTAAACCCTAGGCAAGTGTACCTTGCCATACGTGCAACAATTACTTTATAATATTCTCTTGATTTATTTTTGAGTTATATATGTTCAACCTAGGACCGTGTGACATTGCTTAGCGTCCGAATAATATTCGGGTGTCAATGTCGTACGCGGAGTTGTGTAACGTCACATAGAGATTGATATCGCGACCCTATACATTTTCGTGCTTGCATTCTCAAGTACGTAATACCATAGGACACCAGACACTATTCATGAGGCAGAATCTTCCTGAGTCATTCATGGTGATTCTGTATAGGCTACAGGATTCGTGACATAGGCTTTATATATATGCATAGCTATCATTATGACTTGCTGCATTAGATATGATCTTGCGTGTTATGGACATGAGACGTCGTGGACATGAGACGTGTGATTACATTGGGTGGGGAGAGACACACACAGGCTACAGGATGATTATATATATATATATTTATTATTGTGAGGCCATAGACTCTACATCAGAGCTAGGCACTTTACTAGTGATATTACTGCTACCGGCTCCCCGTCACAGAGCTTGTAGTAGTCTCAGCCTGAGTACTAGTGATGCTCTCACTTGCATATCATATAGATGGTTACCTAGTTTACCCTATTGATTCATTTTATATACTGCATTTATTTGGCTTGAGTTATTCTTGTACCTTGCTATGTCCCCTGAGGACCTGGAATCCGGATTATGTCCCCAGGTTTAGCCGAGGAGATCTACCCCGAGGTATACGTGACAGGAGCTGACATTGGAGCAGTACCATTACCAGAGGACGAGGTGATGCCCGAGGATTTTACCTGAGTATTTGCTTTATATACTCAGTTATTTCTGTTTCTAGTTTCTCTATTTCCTGTCTCTTGGATTATTGTACCAAACTCATTATCGGGTTATTCTCCGAGATATTTTATTGAGACTTGTTGATTTATATATCATCTTGATTATTCTGATATTTGAACTGTGATTACCTTCTGTGGATGAGATTAGAACTAGACTGACTTGTATCGTAGACCTTTATTATTGTGTTATAACTTAAGTACACTCTAATGGGTCCATTAAATTGGGTTTGCCCATTAGAGTGTGCTGCTGGCCATTGTCACGTGTTTAGTCCCTCGGTATTTTGGGAGTGGGGCGTGACAAATATGACTATAACTAGTAGGGTACTAGACCCGGACAAAGGGCTGGCTGGCTATCTGCGAATCAACACTCAAGGGAGAGAGAAGAGCTTCCCCACCGGATCATCCACGGAGTAAAGCGAGTTGCTACACTCCTAACCTTCCATCGTCACCCCCCAGAAAATAAATTTGTACTTAGATTGTCTCCTAGGACTCTTTTTTGTACTTTCTTAGTTTGTTAAATCAAATCCAGTTCTCTCAGTTCTCGTTTTGATATTAAATAACAAACATGGTGGTGACTCTGCTTGGGACTTCCTTCTCCTCTGTTGAGAAGTCGGTGACGCAATCCGATCCGGCCAAGCTCGGCTTGACACAAAAGATGCTGGTGGTCCCTTCGACCAGCAAGTGTTCGAGGATATGCTCTCCGGGGATAGCACGATTCCTTCTCCGAGGCAAGCAAAGTCCAAGAAGACCCGCAGGACGTGGGTAGCCAATGTCACCGTGCCTCACCCAACTGCCGAACATGCGCTCCCCATCTCTCTCCCAACCGCAGGAACCGTACATAATGCGGCCACTGTCTGTGCGGCAGCCTCATCCAGCCGAAAGGGTGCTTTCCACTCGAGGACTCACAGAACGTGGGCTGCCAAGGCCGCTGCGCCCTACCCAACTGCGGAGCAGATGCTTCCAGCCTCTCACTCTGTTGTCGATGACAGTTGTCGGACGAACACCCATAACGTCCATATCCATGCGGCATCCAGGGCTGAAACAGAAACTTTTCAGCACCCTGACTCTGGCAGAGAAAAATACTATGATGCCAGACGTCCTGGTGCTGAGGCAGCTTCTAGGCGGCCAAGGAGGAGGCCGCACAGGATCGTCCATACGGCAGCAACTCACAACCGCAGACAACAGGTCGCATGCGGCCCCAATATCAACAGAACCTCTGTTTTTGACTGTATCTCCCGTGGCGCAGATCCTATGCGTCCTACTGAGAATGGTGAAAACCCAAAGCTGGACTCTTCATACTACGCGCCTGCGGTAGCTAAGCTGAAGATGTCTAGGACAGTGCGAGCTTGTCAAGCTCAAGCAACTGTGTCACGCCCCAGTCCCAAAAATACGTAGGACTAGGACACGTAAGCATGCCAGCCGCATGGATATGGCAACTCCAATATATGGAAACCAATCCACATGTACGCTGTAATATGAATATCAAATCCACAAGTGGTATAAACATATATCACAAGTCACAGGGTAAAATCTAAATCTCATCCACCAAAATCATATAGAAATAAATAACCAGTATCTATGAAACTAGATCTCAATAAGAAGTATCTAAGGATGATAGTTGGATGGAAACAAATCCACTACCAACTCGAATATAAGAGCAAATACAATATGAGTACAACACCACAACACAATATAAGAATACCAGCTATCCATCACAGCTCGAAGAGAAGACATCCTCGGATCACATATAATCATCCAAATCTGCGCTCCTGCAAATACTCAAGAAAAGATACACCTGGCAGCGGATCAGGTCCTCAGAGGGACATAACAAGATACTTAAACACATGCCAATAAAGTACTGAAATAAATATCCAATGGGTCGCCTAACCGTCTAAAGTGAATGCAGTTTAAGAACAACTTTCCCAACGCGTGGGCTATCTAGCTAAAATAGGATTGGCATAGTTCTCTTGGAGATCCAGGGGCCTACAAAGGCACGGCGTCTTTCGAACACCGGAGGCCCGCCAAGTAGTATATATAGGGGTCATCATGACCGCGCATCTCCGGCGGAGCGTACGGGTTACACAAGGAAAGTGCAACGGAGCCCACACACCTTACTTGTTGTTCTCCCCACCCCATGCTCTAAGCATGTCACATCCATGACACGATAATACCTCTAATAACTACAAAGTCTACTAACATGCAAAGTTTCTAACAGCAGTTATTCCTAACGCACGGCCTACACGTACAGGAGGCCAACCTGCACGCAAGTCCGTGATCTACATGAGACTCACAACTCGTGTAACAACCGTGTCACGGCCAATGAACCTAAAGATGCTACATGATGATGGGGTGGTCTCATAAACAGGGTCAATGCAAATACATAAATAAAAATATACCGCGACGACACCGTCGCGCGCATTTTATATAACAGTTAAAATATATAAAAAGACAGAAAATAAAGATGCATGCAACATATGGAATAAAAATAACAGTACAATGGCAAGGTATACTTGTCTGACAAGGAAGCTGCAATGTACCAATAACCTGCTCCAGAAATCGCGCAGAACAATCCAATATCCTATGTACACATAAATATAATATAATAGAATTATTAGTCATTACACTAGCACATACTCAACCACATTTACACTGGAATCAGAGGGTATACTAGGGGTAACACTAGTCATCTAACACGGTCAATTACGCATTGAATTACGCGGGTGTCACGTCTTCAAGTACTGTACGAAATCAGTCAGTCAACTGACAGGTGTCTATGCCAGTACGTTAGTGTACGCAAGGAAGACAAATTCACAAGTTCTTAGGGTCAACATGGTCAAGGTAAGTATGGGATAGTCCACGATGTCCTAGGGTCATACAGTCTGAATATTTAGTCATAATTATCAATTAGCATTTACTTACATATATATTCATATAACTATATAATAATATAACCATTAATTTATTTTAATTTATTTAATTCTGGAATAATTACTCTAAAATCCTATTTTAATCTTATTATTCTGATTTTTATGTTAATTCCTAAATTTTGTCCAAAGAAACTAAATTTTATCAACTCGAGACTCATGGCACGCAAATCGAGGCGATCTGTTGACCAAAAAGTCAACCGATACAAACTCGACTTTCATGCATGATTTTCTGTAGATTTCAGCATCAAAAAAAATTTATGGCTCATCTGAATTCAAATTCGTTTGGGAATTATGGCACATACAAATTTTGTATTGTGCACCGATGGTTAAATTCTAACCTAGAAGTTCTACAGAATTAAAAGTATATAAATACTTCGAAATAAATTCTGGGAAAAATATATGTCTATGACCTCGACATTAGATTTCTGAAACTTTAAACGGTTCATGATTCTGATTCCTGGTTCTCCCGGAATCGCTACAACATCAAAACACGTCTATTTTCGGACATGCTGTGCTCTACGAATTTTTCAGAATTTAATACTAATAATTTAGAAAAACAATTTATATTATCAGAAAGCTAACCTCATTATCGTTCTAACAAAAAAACTGGAGCATGTTTGGAGTCCGGAGCTAGGAGATATCGTCTTTTTAATTCGTCATAACTAGTAGAAAATGAGGCTGAATTTATGACAAATTTTGACTATTTTTTTGGACGAAAAAGAGAGGAATTTGGGAAAGAAAAATATGAAGGATGAGGTATTTATAATTGTGGACACTATTAATTAAATACGAATATGATTGGTTAATTTGGATAGGATTATGATGAATTTAAATAAGGATAGGATATGCATGAAGTTGATTTCCTAGTAGGTTCAGGATTTGAATTAATTTAAAATAGAGTTTGAATTTATCTCAATAATTTATAATCTTAAATATAATTAAAGATAATACAAATAATTTATAAAATCTTATTAATATCTATTAACACTAAATTAGTATCTATCTAATATTAAGACTATATATATCCAAATAAATCCTAAATAATTTTAAAATCTAAATAAATTTCTTAAAATTCTAAATAAATTACAAAAAAATATAATTAAATATTTTAAACTAAAATAAATATTTGGTAGGAACGACATGCAAGTATGGTCGTATAGTAAATCATAGAAGTCCTAGAAATTTATGTTTTTGAAGTTTTAATTACCAAAAATTCTAGAAAAATCTCCAAAAATCTAAAATAACCTAAAATAATTCTAAATGAATATTTATATAAGTAAATATATCAAGAAATTTATTTTCTAATTAACTAAGAGCATATTCTAAATAAATTCAACATATATAATAAATATAATAATATAAAATATACATAAAATACCTATTTTGGGTGAGGGAGTTTACAAACTGCTCATACGACCGGCCGCCAACAGGCATCGCTAGTTATTATGCGAGCCTTTGACGGACAGTTGTACAAGACTGACCTGTGCGTCCGCCCACAGAGACCAATGGACAGGGCCAGTCTCAAAAGTCTTCCATCAGTACCTCGGGGCAAGTTCATGTACAAATCCCAGGTCAGGGAGCAAAGACAGCACCTGTGCATCCGTGTGCCCGGGATACCCGAACTCACAAAGAGGATGCAAAGGTAAAACACCCTTCACATGATTTGCGTGACGTGATTACTCACAAGCACAAAGCAAGAAAAATAACTATGGCGTACGACGTGCCCTCTTTGAGGCACAGTTGCGCCCGCATTATTATTAATTGCTGTTGCAATAAAGCAGCAGTACTCACAGACAGACAATCGGCCTTCCAGCAACTGTACCGGAAAGCCCCTACCCGACGACAACTCAGAGATCAGGTACAATTATCAAAGGAGGAGGAGTTGACCTTTGTCTCATGCTACTCAACTGAAAAGCTTTCCACCACCAAGAAAATAAAGCAGTCAGATACCTCCAGTTCAGCGCTCTCTACCACGACATCACGAAGGCGATTACTTGGAAAGCTGGCGATGACACCCGCAGAATGCGTCTTCCAAGGCACCCGCTCAAGGAAGAAGCTATCAGCTCCTGGGGATAGTTCATCCTCAGAACCCCTGGGGTGGCCCAAGTTGGGGGTAGTGTCTCCCTGGAACTACGCGACATCCCGGCGTTCTGAGGAGACTATGATTCTCAAGGAACGGACACCGAGATCCCGGAGGATAGCTACTCCCACCAAGATGACACAATCTTCTATGTTGGGGATAGTATCCCCTCCAAATCCGAGGAAGACATAACGGCTCCCGCCCTCCTTTGTAAACTCCCTCATTTAAGATGAATGGTAATTAGTATAAACATTACTAATATAGTTATTAAGGCTGGAATCAGAGTTAGACCTAATATATATGCATAGGCTTTTATAAATATAGTTAATAATTAGCTTAAGCTAGGTATAAATGTTTGACTTTAGAAAACCCATTTCCAACGACAGCCCATTGTTTGACACATTCCATTCATCTACACGATTTCCTTGTTATTTCTATATATATCTATTTTAATTGTTGGTGCACCGTTGGTTGAAGCCAACTTATCTCAACAAAACCTTTCATTCCAATACCCATCCGATCCAAACATCCACCCTATCATTGCAACAAATCCTAGCCCATGCATGTGCATTCACTTTCCTTTATTGGGTCGGATGGGTCACCAGACCAGCACCCAAATCCGGAACTTATGAAGGGATTCAAATTCTTTTCATATGCAAACAGTTCATTCGTCCCTGTCGCATAGGACAATGTAGACCACGTCTTGCTGCAGAGTGGAACGACCATGCCTGTACGTCGAGACCCCCTCCAGCTCACGCGCACGTCTGGCGCCAACGACCACCCTCTCCCCTGTCAAGCCTATCCCACCGTTCATCTCCATCACCTTCTCCTAGCTAACTCTAAACTCATATCTATATATTTCATTATCTTCATCTCTTCATAACCAACCCTAGCCACCACTTTCACCTTCACTAGGAGCAACTTCACCACCATCTCCTCCATTGGCTCTTACTCATGACCAACCTTCTCCCTCTGCTCCTTCTCCCTCCTCCCACTATTTTTGACCTCCACTTCCCCCGAGCCCCTCTTGCTATCATCGTCATCAGTGTCTTCAACGAACAGCATTGCACCTCCTAGGTCTCGGATGAGCCACCCATGCCTGTCTCGAGCACCAACACCGTACCCTTCCAACACCACGTCCGATGTTGGCCTCGATGTGGCCGAGGGTCAATGGACAGCCCTGTCCATCCTCTCAACGAGGTGACAGCGAGCAACGTTCTTGCTCGCCCCGAGGTCCAATCTGATATGAGCATGCCATGTCGAATCCACCATCTCTCTTCCAAGCTGCCTTCCTGATGGTGGCACCTCACCCGTACATCCTCGTAACCGTCACCCCCATCTCCGCGAGCTCTCCAAGTCCTCTTTCCTTGACTCATCCTCTCGACGTACATATCGAATCAGTGATCTCAACATCAACCACTGCTCTTCCTTGTAGCCAACATCCTTTCCGCTCTCCAAGCATCTTCGTCGTCGAGGGACAGGGGACCCTGACTTCGTCTCCGGTCATTTTGATCCGGCTTGGGATTCAACGACATTCTTCAGCCTACGAGATCCGCCCTACCGAAGACTAGGAGCCATGCATATTCAAATTGTCGCCTTGGTATATTTGCTTCTACGTTACTTTGTTTCTTCATATCTTGGTGTTCCTTATAATATTTATTGTTGATTGGTTTATCCTAAGGTTTTTATTGTCGCGCTATTGTGTATAGAGCATCGAGCATAGAGCAGACTTGAGCCTCGCAACCAAGGACGCGATTGCATCCTTCATGCTCAGACGAGTGGTCACTCGCACTCGTAACAGTATATTAAACTTAATTTTTTTTCCTTATTCTTAGTGTAAATTTTGGTTTAGAATTAAATGAGTAATTAAATCACTATGTTAGCTAATAATATGGACCACCCCTCGATTACTTACTTTCTTTCGACATAGTATTGATAAGGATCACAATTGTCAGGTCCCAGTCCTAAAATACTGAGGGACTAGCCACGTGGCAATGGCCAGCCGCACAACTCCAATGGACAAAACCCAATTTAATGGACCCATTAGAGTGCACTTAAGCTGTAACAAATATAAATACAAGTCTACAGCATCTATCACAGTTTAATTCTAATCTCATCCACAGAAAGTAAACACAATTCAATATGAAAGACCAATCGAGATATTAGATAAAGAAAATAGTCCATCAACAAGTTCAAATAAGTAGTGTCTCGGGGAACAACTCGACACAATAAGAAAAGAGAATATCACCAATACATATGTCCATAAGTCCAGATATGAAATAAAAATAAGCATAGATAACTGAGTAAGTAACTGAATACTCAGGAGAAATTCTCTGGCACAACCTCGTCCTCTGGTGACAGTATTGCTCCAGCGTTAGCTCCTATCCCATAAACCTTGGGGTAATCCTCCTCTGTTGTACTTGGGGACATAATCCGGATCCAGGTCCTCAGGGGACATAGCAAGGTACAAGAAACACCCAAGCCAAATAAAATACAGTAAATAAAAACATATTCTCAGGGCAAGCTATGTAACCAGCTATGTGAAATGCAAATGAGAGCATCACTAGTACTCAGGCTGAGACCACTACATGCTCTGTGTCGGGGAGTCCATAGCAGCAAGTAGTATCACGACTCCAGTATAAGTGCCAAAGCAAGTAGTATCATGTATTCCAGTAGTATAGTATATATATAATCAGCATGTAGCCTGTGTGTCTCTCCCCACCCAATGTAACCTCACATCTTATGTCCACGACATCTCATGTCCATAACACGCAAGATCATGACCTCTAGCTAGTACAACGAGTGATAATGATATCTTAATATATGCAAGTCTCATATCACGAATCCTGTAAGCCTAAACAGAATCACTATGAATAACTCGAGAAAGATTATGTCACATGAAATAGTGTCAAGTATCCTACGGTATGACGTACTTGGTAAAACAAGCACGTAAAAATATAGGATCGTGGTATCAACTCTCTAAGTGACGTTACACGACTCCGCGTACGACATTAACACCCGAATCTTGTTTGGACACTAAGCAACGTCTCACGGTCCTAGGTTGAACAGGTACATCACATAAGTATATATATAGAAAGAACTCAAGCAAATACTATAACATGATCTTTGCAGGTTTGGCAAGGTACACTTGCCTGGGTTCTAAACTCCGTCAATTTCTCCTGTAAAAGTAAAATCTCCAAGTATGCCTCCGGATGCTGAAACAAACATCACCATTGCTTTCAGAATATATAAAATAGCTAGGATTGACTACCCATAAGTCTAATTTGAACACAAGGGCAGAATCGACAGTTTTGGTCAAAGCGGGGTCCATATGTAGCCAACTTTGCACCAAAAAATATGCCAGATATAAAGTTCTCCAAATTTGTCTAACTTAGTGTCTACAAGTCCAGAACGATGCTACGAATCCAACGGAACCTCCAGAGCTGGATTCCGATAAGCCGATCACAAAATCACCCGTCAAGTAAAATCGTGGGGCCCGCGAAACAATATTTCGTCAACGTTATCATAATCGAACCAAACTTGGGTTACAGGACCAGCGTAACGGTATGAATTCGATGGCACATATTTTGTTGCAAAATGACAAGCATGCACAAAATTATGATGAGTGTTGGAACTGCCGATACATTATTTTTTGACGGATACGCGTTGATTCCGGTTTGCACGCACATCTAAATCAAGTTTCGTAAAATCTCACACGTCCGCGTTGACGATATGCGCCTTTCGGTAAAATCTTCATACGATAAAATCATCTCGTTTAGCGGGACGCACCCCGTATCGAAAAAATTTGGGTTTAAAAAATCAAATTTTTGACAGATTTCAACAACAAATAAATCTCAGCATAAATCAAATTAAAAGAAAGTGTTTAAAGGGATTAAAACTAGGTTATGTTGTCTAGATTACTGTTCAAGTATAATTTTAATATCGCGTGCCATTATGAAGATAATGAGACTCAAACACGCGCACCTGGGACAGTTTATGTTCTCACAACTCGATTATTTTTCTCTGTTTTGTGTCATAATTTACAATCGACACAGGACACGATAAGCTCAACTAATTATACAGGGTTCATGGGGGTCATGTGGTCTTCACATAGGATATGATGGTTCGATATTAGGTTTACTGTGAATGGAGAAACATGGGTGGGAAGAAGGGTACCTTACGTCTTACTGCTGCTCGTGATTTGGGCGGCTGCTCGCGGCGGCGGTTGACGGCGGCGGCGGTAGTCGTCAGGACACATGGGATCTCCTTGTGGTGGTGGTATGCTATGATCTATATATAGGGGTACAAAGGGAGATTTTCTAAATAGGAAAGGAAGGGGTCGGCGGTCGGTTACAGGGAGATGAATCAGAGCTGTCGGGGGAGGGGGAAGGTTACTGTAGCAGGGTGCGGGTTATGGGTTTTGGGTTGGTTTGGGTCTCGGGTCTTTGGTTTAGGGTTCGGGTTTTAGGATCTGGATTTGGGGTTTATTATAATAATTATTAACATATATATATATATATATATATATATATATATATAGCCACTCAAAAATATGTTTAAAACCCAAATAATTCCAGAAAAATTCTACAATATTCTAATATTAGTTGTACACCCAAAAATATATTTTCTGTATAATAATTGCAATTAATTAAATACACATAAATATCAATCCATGAATATAATATTATTGTAATTAGTTAAAATTAATAAAAAAAATTCTCTTAATCTCAAAAATTACATAATACTAATATTAAATAATTTTAAAATTTAATCTAAAAAATTAGGGGATTTACAATCTACCAAACTTAAAAGAATTGCGTTATCGTAATTAAGAAAATAAAACATAACTGGTCAGGAAAGGTTTGCTCCCGAAGAGATGATGCGGTTGTATGACATTTGTTGAAGCATGACACAAAGGATAAGGGACTATGAACAAGGAAAAAATCGAGAGGAAGGGTGAGGGTTTTGTTCAAGCAGAACACGTAGGGAAGCAATGAAAACTTTTTCTTAGGCAATGAGAGATAATTAACTCAAGAGTAAATGAGTTTGATTAGAGCGAGGATCAACTACAACTTCTGAAAACTTGGGTATCACTTACATATTACTACTCTAGACCAACAAGTTCAAGCTAACATAATACTAGGTATAGGCTAGGAAATGGAACTAACAGGCACATGCTAAAGAATTACTAGGAATATTCGTTACTATAGCTAACTATGATAAAACTAAATCTTACCCATATTTGCTACTCCTCGAGTACGTGCCTCCTCCACTGTCATCGCAAAATTCTGTCCACGTTCCTGTGGTGGTGTCCTCTGCTGTTGTTGGGCCTGCTGGAAGAGTGTTGTCTGTGATGCCAAGGGTGGCATTGGCTGATATCTTCCCGATGTTGGTGGTCTGATTCCTCTATCTTCTACCTGTGATGCTCCTGGTGCTGGATAAACTGGTTGATTTGGCTACTGGACTGGTCTCGGTGCTGGTAAAGCTTGTCGGTTTACCATCGGTGCTCCCTCTCGACGCTCAGGGCAATCCTTGGCTGAATATTAGCTGGATCCGAAAACCAAGCATAGTCCCAACTTGCGTCTGCACTCGCTCTCGTAGTGACCTCGCTTGCCACAATATTGACATGTAGGTAGTGTCTGCGGAGTTGCTCTGTGTGGCTGGTGCATGTGAGGTCTCTTTGCATCTTTTCCCTGTGGTGCTCTGGCTGGTGCTGATATGAACGACCATTTCTGGCTGGACTTTCTCCTGGTGACGCGCTCCATGCGTCGTGTTGCAGCATGGACGTCCATGAATGAAGTAGGTGCAACGGAGCCAATTAATCTTTGTAACTCAATGCTCAGTCCGTCAAAGAATTTATCCGCCTTCTCTTCTTCTGTCGGGATCAGTGTAGGGTCGAACAGTTGAATCAAGCATGATGCAAGTCAAAGAATTTATTTGAGTCCTATATAGAGGTCAAGGACGTGTCAACATGTGGATGAGATCCTATAAATTTATTCTAACCTAATTTACAGGCTTGCTTGGTTCCTTAGTTGAAACCAAAGCAATATAGTCGTAGACCTGCATGAGCCACCACAAAAACCATGTCATGCCCCAATTCCAAAATACCGAGGGACTAGCCACGTGGTAATGGCCAACAACACAACTCCAATGGGCAAACATAATTTAATGGACCCGTTAGAGTGCACTTAAGCTGTAACAAATATACATACAAGTCTACACCATCTATCACAGTATAATTCTAATCTCATCCACAGAAAGTAAACACAATTAAATATGAAAGACCAATCGAGATAATCGATAAAGAAAATAGTCCATCAATAAGTTCAAATTAGTAGTGTCTCGGGGAACAATCCGACACAATAAGAAAAGAGAATATCACCAATATATATTTCCATAAGTCTAGATATGAAGTAACAATAAGCATAGATAACTGAGTAAGTAACTGAATACTCAGAAGAAATCCTCTGGCACAACCTCGTCCTTTGGTGCCAGTACTGCTCCAACGTCAGCTCCTATCCCGTAAACCTCAGAGTAATCCTCCTCTACTGTACCTGGGGACATAATCCGGATTCAGGTCCTCATGGGATATAGAAAGGTACAAGAAACACTCAAGCCAAATAAAATATAGTAATTAAAAATAGATCCTCAGAGAAACCTATGTAACCAGCTATATAAAATAAAAATGAGAGCATCACTAGTACTCAGGCTGAGACCACTACAGACTCTGTGTCGGGGAGCCCATAGCAGCAAGTAGTATCATGACTCTAGTATAAGTGCCAAAGCAAGTTTCCAGTAGTATAGTATATATATAATCAGCCTGTGTGTCTCTTTCAACCCAATGTAACATCACGTCTCATGTCCATGACTTCTCATATCCATAACACGCAAGATCATGATCTCTAGCTAGTACAACGAGTCATAATGATATCTCAATATATGCAAGTCTCATATCACGATTCCTGTAAGCCTAAACAGAATCACCATGAATAACTCGAGAAAGATCCTGTCACATGAAATAGTGTCAAGTGTCCTACGACATGACGTACTTGGTAAAGCAAGTACGTAAAAATATAGGATAGTGGTATCAACTCTCTAAGTGATGTTACACGACTCTGCGTACGATGTCAACACCCGAATCTTGTTCGGACGATAAGCAACGTCGCACGGTCCTAGGTTGAACAGGTACATCATAGAAGTATATATATAGAAAGAACTCAAGCAAATACTATAACAAGATCTCTGCTGGTTTGGCAAGGTACACTTGTCTGGGTTCTGAACTCCGTCTATTGCTCTTGTAAAAGTGAAATATCTAAGTATGCCTCCGGATGCTGAAACAAACATCACCATTTCTCTCAGAATACGTGTCACGATCCGCACCCGAAAATTCGGGCACGAGTACGTGGGTACGTCCAGCCTACGCCGCAGAGTCGGCGGTAGTACGCTGTCTAGGTCAATCCATTATTTACTAAACTAGCTCATTCACAAAAACATAGGCAAGATAATAATGAGAATTGAAACTTAAGATTGCAACTGAAAATAAATGTGACAACAGATTCAAATGTTTTAGTACAGGAATTCAATATTGAAATCGGGGACAAACCCGATAAATAAGATAAGAATATAAATGAAAGATGGCTACTACTAGCTACTCAGCAGCAGGGGTCTCCTGGGTGGGTTCTGGCTCCTCATAGGTATCATCAGTCCCCTCATAGGGACCATAATAAGTAGGGGCAAGATCCTCATCATCGCCTAAATCAACAGATCCAGTAAGGAAAGGAGCAAAGTACACAGTGCACAACAAGGTTAAACTAAAATATTTATGATAATTAAATATTTGATATCATGTTGAGACAACAGCATAACAGAACATTATTATCTCAGAGTTAAAACTGTACGCAGGAATATGAGAAACAGAAATAAATGAGACAGGATTTGAAACTACAACAGTCAGCAAGATATATAACATGACCAGAAACTATCTGTGTGAACTAGTGTTTGTTTTTAGAATACATAGTTGGCATGTAGGGGTTTATAAGGCTAATTCGGCCGTCATAAACGGCTATTAGACAATATAATCGAGATCCGGCTGATGGACAGTCGTGTACCAACAGCTATTAGACAATACAGGGGAAAGGGTAAACTCCATGCCTCCTTAGTATTCTCCCACCCGACACGAAAAACAAGACATGAACTCCAGTATTCAAGACATAAAAATCCAGTGTTCTAATACTACGTGTAATCATCCAATGGTGCTAGTAGAACAAGAAATTAATTATCACAATATAAAGAATAAACTTGAAGTGCAGGTACTTGCCTGTTGTTTGGATCTGATTAATATTGGCTCTCGGGGAAAAATTCCAGAGATGAGTCCAAAAGCTAAAATATACATTACCATCATGCTCAGAAGATGCCAAATAGCTAGAAACGCCTGTCCTTGGGTCCAATTTGGAGACAAGGGCAAAAACGGCAGTTTCGGGTCAAAACGGGGTCCGCCGGTGGGCCCGCTTTGCACCGAAAAATGTGTCCGGGTCAAAGGTCTCCAAATTTACCAAACTTAGTGTCAGCAGGTCAAGAACGCTGATACGAACCCAACGGAACTTCCAGATTTGGATTCCGATGAGCCGAACACAAAATCGCCCGTCGAGCGGGGCTTGTGGGGCCCACGACACGCGATTTCGTCAATGTTCTCAGAATCGAACCAAACTTGACCCACAGGACCAGCGTATCGCTACGAGTCCGATGGCACAAGTTTCGTCTCGATCTGATGAGTGTACAAGAAGTTAGGGCAAATTGTAGAAAAGGCAGATACGGGACGATGTCCGCAGATACGCGTTGATTTCGGTGTGCACGCACACCCGAATCAGCTTCCACGAAATCTCACACATCCGTATCGACGATGCGCACGTATCTGTGAAGACCGCACGCGATCAGGTCGTCCCGTTTGGCGGGGCACACTCAGTTCCGGGGTGAAACAGGGTCTGGTTTTTCCTGTTTTTGGATCGCGGTGTGCGATCACCACAGGACGCGATGCCCCGAACAGTTTGTCCGGACACCGAGAGGGTCATACAGGCTTCACAACGCAATTTGCGGAATCGAAAACAGAGCTACGAGGCGAAAGTTGCACGCACCTGAAGGGGACCCGAAAATTCAGGGTCGAGTCGTATCCGACTCGTGTCGGACACGGAAATTGGGAATTAGGCTAGGGTTAGGGTTCAGGTGAATTTCGGCCGTGGACGGCAGGGACTGGCCGGAGAGGCATCGGCGAGGGTGGGGGACGGTTCGCCGAGGGGCGGCGCGGCGTCCACGGGGCGGCGGTGGCTCAGGGCGGCCGGTCAGCGGCGGTGGGAGCTGCTCGTGCTGCTGCTGCGGTTGCTGTGGGGAGCCGGAGAGGGGAACGGCGGAGACGGTCGGCTGAGGGGCTCGGCTGCGGGGGCTGGAGGGTGGAGGAGGAAGCCTGTCGGGGCGGAGCTGGGGCGAGGCGTCCGGCGACGAGGTGGGGGCGAGTGGGTCGAAGGGGACGGCCGGGGTCGGGGTTTATATAGGGAGGAGAGAGGGGAGCTGGGGCCGAGGGAAGCGGTGGGGTGGCGGAGAAAGCGGCGGCGTGGCGAAGCGTGGGAGCGGAACGCGCGGCGCTGCGCGCGGCGGCCGGCGCTGGACGCGGGGACGTGGGGGCTGGGGGAGACCGGGCTGGCGGGTCGGGCTGCGGCGGGTCGGGTTCGGTTGAACCCGACCCGACCCGATAGGGTAGGGTCTGGGCTGAGGGAGCGGCTGGGCCGGGCCGCGGCCCAATGGGCCAGGGCGGCCCGCGGAAAAAAAAAAAAAATTAATAATAAATAAATAAATAGATAATTAATTTAAATAATTAATTAAATAGTTATTAGGCATTTAAAAATATGTCTGAGGCCCAGAAAAATCCAGAAAAATTACCCTAAGTCCAATTTTTCATTTTACACCCAAAAATGTTATTTTCATGATATTTTAATATTATTTATTGCCAATTAAAAATCATTTATTAATTAAAAACCTTGATTTTAATTACAGAAAATTCCAGAAAATTGGAAAAAAATCCAAGATTTAATAATTTGAAAATTCAGGGGGGTTTACAACCTACCCAACTTACAAAAATTTCGCCCTCGAAATTTAAATATGGCAGGGTTCTCTCTGCCCAAACTCACTTGATTACAGTCTAACGGGTTTCTCTCCGGTGGACATTGCGGTCGCTACCCAACTTAGAATTCTACCCATATATCCTCTAAGGCTGTACAACTAGTAAAGCTAGGTCCCAACTTAATAAATTATGGTATTGAATCTAAATACAAGTACACTACCTATGATATTCCCTTAGTCAGAGAGGTTATCATCAATTCGACCGTCTGAGGGGTACATCTAGCACTCCAAATCAACTTATACCAAACACAGGACTTTGTCTTTCCGAAATAAGGGAAGGCGAGGCTCAATAACAAAGATTTTAAGGGCGAGGTGGTAGAACAGAGGTATAGGGATCAAGGCGTTTAAGGAATTCTAATGGAAATTGTCAGGCGGTTTATGGATTGAGATTCTATTCTGGTAATCATTTTATTCGCATGCTCGTATTAGTACAGTTATGTAACTGATACGATATGCTCGGACGTATTTAGGGGCAAGCATACTAGTCAACTATATATCTCAATCCACATAAAGTAGTCGTGCGAAGTGCGAATCAAAATGCACTAAGGTTGATCAGACCGTAGTACACTGATTCTGAGTAGACACTTGTATTAGTGGGGTTGATCAGGCCTCAATAATACAGGTATCATGAACAAGCCTGATAAAGAGTAAGCTTGCAAAACTAGGCTATAAAATAGCAGCATCAGTTGAGTTCAGCAAAATTAAGTGCGCTAGATGATGATGAAAAGAGGTACAAATTTATTGAAGTTCACAAGACACAAAATAAGCACAATAGCAAAAGCCTCCAAAAATCTCTACATTTATCAAATTTAAAAGCATACTAGGATATTTAGCAAGTTCAAAAATTACTAGGTTGGGGCTGAGGTCACGAACCAATATGCACGAGCTAAACAATACTAGAAAAGGTATCTACGAATCACTTACGCGCATTAGCTGTTCCAAGAGTCTGCGCGTTCTCCACGGTCATTACGTAAGCCTGTCCGCGTCATTGAGCAGCGGGACAGTCCCTCACTTGATGTGCTGCTGAGCCACAAAGTAGACAAACACCTAGCCTCTTTCTGCAAACTTGCCAAGTATGGCCTGGTCTATGATAATAGTTACAAGGGAGAGCTTGCTGGTTCTGTCCTTGAGCCTGGTGTTGGGGTGCTGGAGCTCGAGGGAGAGGACGCTGAGTTTGCTGCGGGGCCCTCTGTTGTTGTTGTTGAAAAGGGCATTTGTTGGGTCCCGCATTTCCGGTATCTCTTTCTCGCTTTAGCTTATGTCCCATGTCTCTCTCAACGCCTTGTGCCACGCTCAAGATTTTCTCATAGGTGCGAGCTCGGCTGGTGGTGACAGCAAGGCGAATATCCGGAGACAGCCCTTTCTTGAATCTACGGGCTCTGTCCTCCGGGGTACGAACCATGTACTCCGCAAAGTGGCTTAACCTGCTAAATTCAGCAGTATATTCATCAACAGACAGGTTACCTTGTTCCAGTCTCTCGAATTGGCTTTCGAGAGCTTCCCGAGCCACTTCGGGGTAGAATTTCTCCTTGAATAGCCTCTTGAAGTCTTCCTAGGTGATGTCAGGAGCAGATAGTTGGGGTTCATCTCTGAACCAGGTTCGAGCAATGTCGAACAGTTGCAGGCTTGCGGACTCCACTTTGAGGTCATCAGGGACCCGAGCAGTCTTCAGGAGTCTCTTGACGTTCTCTATCCATTCATCGGCATAGAGAATGCCTTCAGTTCCATAGAATTCCAGGGGTCTAAGATTTTTGAAGTCTTTGGCACTCCCTGGCCTCTTGAGTGGCGACTCCTGGGACCTAAGAGCTTCTGAGAGGCTGGTCCGCAGAAGTGCAGTCTGTTCTTTCTGGGATTCCACTAGTCCCTGGAACACTCCAAGTAGTTGTGCCCCATCCAAGTAACTGCCGGAACAGATGGAGGCGGCGGGAGTGCAAGAGTCTCGGGCACATTCTGCTCAGCTGGTTCTGATGTGCCTCCTACTGTGTTCCTGGTCTGGACCATTCTGTAAGATTAAGGGATAGGAAGATCAGAATAGAATACTTGGAAATCAAAGGCGATGGGAAAATTAAGCAGCGAAGATATCAAGAATTGAAATAAGGACCCTATACAGTGAATGAGCTTTTCCTAGAATCCTCAAATTTTATTCCATACCCTGTCCTAGGGTATTACCCTATTTAAGGATAGGACCTGCATTTAGACCTGCATGGGCCACCATAAAAACGTGTCACGACCCGCACCCGAAAATTCGGGCACGAGTACGTGGGTACGTCCAGCCTACGCCGCAGAGTCGGCGGTAGTACGCTGTCTAGGTCAATCCATTATTTACTAAACTAGCTCATTCACAAAAATATAGACAAGATAATAATGAGAATTGAAACTTAAGATTGCAACTGAAAATAAATGTGACAATAGATTCAAATGTTTTAGTACAGGAATTCAATATTGAAATCGGGGACAAACCCGATAAATAAGATAAGAATATAAATGAAAGATAGCTACTACTAGCTACTCAGCAGCAGGGGTCTCCTGGGTGGGTTCTGGCTCCTCATAGGTATCATCAGTCCCCTCATAGGGACCATAATAAGTAGGGGCAAGATCCTCATCATCTCCTAAATCAACAGATCCAGTCAGGAAAGGAGCAAAGTACACAGTGCACAACAAGGTTAAACTAAAATATTTATGACAATTAAGTATTTGATATCATGTTGAGACAACAGCATAACAGAACATTATTATCTCAGAGTTAAAACTGTACGCAGGAATATGAGAAACAGAAATAAATGAGACAGGATTTGAAACTACAACAGTCAGCAAGATATATAACATGACCAGAAACTATCTGTGTGAACTTGTGTTTGTTTTTAGAATACATAGTTGGCATGTAGGGGTTTATAAGGCTAATCCGGCCGTCATAAACGGCTATTAGACAATATAATCGAGATCCGGCTGATGGACAGTCGTGTACCAACAGCTATTAGACAATACAGGGGAAAGGGTAAACTCCATGCCTCCTTAGTATTCTCCCACCCGACACGAAAAACAAGACATGAACTCCAGTATTCAAGACATAAAAATTTAGTGTTCTAACACTACGTGTAATCATCCAATGGTGCTAGTAGAGTAAGGAATTAATTATCACAATATAAAGAATAAACTTGAAGTGCAGGTACTTGCCTGTTGTTTGGATCTGATTAATATTGGCTCTCGGGGAAAAATTCCAGAGATGAGTCCAAAAGCTGAAATAGACATTACCATCAAGCTCAAAAGATGCCAAATAGCTAAAAATGCCTGTCCTTGGGTCCAATTTGGAGACAAGGGCAAAAACGGCAGTTTCGGGTCAAAACGGGGTCCGCCGGTGGGCTCGCTTTGCACCGAAAAATGTGTCCGGATCAAAGGTCTCCAAATTCACCAAACTTAGTGTCAACAGGTCAGGAACGCTGATACGAACCCAACGGAACTTCCAGATTTGGATTCCGATGAGCCGAACACAAAATCGCCCGTCGAGCGGGGCCTGTGGGGCCCACGACACGCGATTTCGTCAACGTTCTCAGAATCAAACCAAACTTGACCCACAGGACCAGCGTATCGCTACGAGTCCGATGGCGCAAGTTTCGTCTCGATCTGACGAGTGTACAAGAAGTTAGGGCAAATTGCAGAAAAGGCGGATACGGGGCGATGTCCGCGGATACGCGTTGATTCCGGTGTGCACGCACACCCGAATCAGCTTTTACGAAATCTCACACGTCCGTATCGACGATGCGCACGTATCTGTGAAGACCGTACGCGACCAGGTCATCCCGTTTGGCGGGGCGCACTCAGTTCCGGGGTAAAACAGGGTCTGGTTTTTCCTGTTTTTGGATCGCGGTGTGTGATCACCACAGGATGCGATGCCCCGAACAGTTTGTCCGGACACCGAGAGGGTCATACAGGCTTCACAACGCAATTTGCGGAATCGAAAACAGAGCTACGAGGCAAAAGTTACACGCACCTGAAGGGGACCCGAAAATTCAGGGTCGAGTCGTGTCCGACTCGTGTCGGACACGGAAATTGGGAATTAGGCTAGGGTTAGGGTTCAGGTGGATTTCGGCCGTGGACGGCGGGGACTGGCCGGAGAGGCATCGGCGAGGGCGGGGGACGGTTCGTCGAGGGGCGGCGCGGCGTCCACGGGGCGGCGGTGGCTCAGGGCGGCCGGTCAGCGGCGGTGGGAGCTGCTCGTGCTGCTGCTGCGGTTGCTGTGGGGAGCCGGAGAGGGGAACGGCGGAGACGGTCGGCTGAGGGGCTCGGCTGCGGGGGCCGGAGGGTGGAGGAGGAAGCCGGTCGGGGCAGAGATGGGGCGAGGCGTCCGGCGGCGAGGTGGGGGCGAGTGGGTCGAAGGGGACGGCCGGGGTCGGGGTTTATATAGGGAGGAGAGAGGGGAGCTGGGGCCGAGGGAAGCGGTGGGGTGGCGGAGAAAGCGGCGGCGTGGCGAGGCTTGGGAGCGGAATGCGCGGCGCTGCGCGCGGCGGCCGGCGCTGGACGCGGGGACGTGGGGGCTGGGGGAGACCGGGCTGGCGGGTCGGGCTGCGGCGGGTCGGGTTCGGTTGAACCCGACCCGACCCGATAGGGTAGGGTCTGTGCTGAGGAAGCGGCTGGGCCGGGCCGCGGCCCAATGGGCCAGGGCGGCCCGCGAAAAAAAAAAATAAAAAATAAAAAAATATTAATAATAAATAAATAAATAGATAATTAATATAAATAATTAATTAAATAGTTATTAGGCATTTAAAAATATGTCTAAGGCCCAGAAAAATCCAGAAAAATTACCCTAAGTCCAATTTTTTATTTTACACCAAAAAATATTATTTTCATGATATTTTAATATTATTTATTGCCAATTAAAAATCATTTATTAATTGAAAACCTTGATTTTAATTACAGAAAATTCTCAGAAAATTTTAGAAAATTGGGAAAAAATCCAAGATTTAATAATTTAAAAATTCAGGGGGGTTTACAGAATACATGAAATAGTTAGGATTGACTACCCATAAGTCCAATTTGAACACATGGGCAAAATCGATAGTTTTGGTCAAAGCGGGGTCTACATGTGGCCCATTTTGCACCAAAAAATATGCCAGAGATAAAGTTATCCAAATTCGTCAAACTTAGTGTCTATGAGTCAAGAACAATGATATGAACCCAATAGAATCTTCAGAACTGAATTTTGATAAGACGGTCATGAAATCACCCGTCAAGTGGAACAGTGGGGCCCGCAAAATGGTATTTTGTCAACGTTCTCAGAATTGAACCAAACTTGGGTCACAGGACCAGCGTAACGTTGCGAATTCGATGGCACAACTTTCGTTAGAAAATGATAAGCACACACAAAATTATGATGAGTGTTAGAACAGGTCGATACGGTATTTTTGATGGATACGCGTTGATTCCGGTGCGCACGCACATCCAAATTAATTTCTACAAAATTTTACACATCCGTGTTGATGATATGCGCCTTTGGATAAAATTTTCACATGACAAAGTTGCCTCATTTGGCGGGACGTACCCCGTATAGAGAAAATTCGGGTTTAAGAAATCAAGTTTCTGACAGATTTCAAAAGCAAATAAATCACAACATAAATCAAATTAAAAGAAAGTGTTTAAAGGAATTAAACTAGGTTATGTCGTTTAAATTATTGTTCAAGTAGAATTTTAACATCGTGTGCCGTTATGAAGATAATGGACTCAAACACGCGCACCTGGGACAGTTTCTGTTCTCATAACTTGGTCATTTTTTCCTATTTTGTGTCATAATTTATGATCGACACAGGACACGATAAGCTAAACTAATTATACAGAGTTTATGGGGGTCATGTGGTATTCATATAGGATTCGACGGTTCAATATTAGGTTGACTTTGCAGGAAGAAACATGGGTGGAAAGAAGGGTACCTCACGTCTCACTGCTGCTCTTGATTTGGGCGGCTGCTCGCGGCGGCTTGCGGCGGCGGTGGTCGTCAGGACGCAGGGGATCTGATGGTGGTGGTGGTCTGCTCTGATCTATATATAGGGCTGTAAGGGGGGGGGGTTACTGAATGGGAAAGGAAGGGGTCGACGGTGGTTACAGGGAGAGGAATCGGAGCGGTCGGGGGAGGGTGAAGGTTACTGTAGCGGGGTGCGGGTTATGGGTCTTGGGTTCGTTCGGGTCTTGGGTCTAGGGTTTACGGTTCGGGTTTTAGGATTCGGGTTTGGGGGTTTATTATAATAATTATTTACCTATATATATATATATATATATATATATATATATATATATATATATATATATATATATATATATATATATATAAAAGAAAATTTACTGTAGCGAAATAAATTTATATTAAATTCATGCAAACGAAACAAGTTTGCAAAATTTTCAAATAAAGACAAAGTCAGCCAACAGTGTTGGCGAAAAACACAACAGCCCCACAAGCCAATTTCTGCCAACACTATTGGATAAAATTGGTGAGGGGCCAATTTCTGCCAACTGTGTTGACGGAAATTGGGTGTGGGGCCTACGGGTTCATTTGATTATTTTGGTTTGGTTTGTTTGTTTTGATTGGTTTATTTTATTAGTTTATTTTAATTAGTTATATTTTAGTTATATTTATTTAGTTTTGTTTCTTAATTAGATTTAAGAAAATATATTTTAACGAAATAAAATTAAAATAAATTAATTGTAAAGAAAATTTTAGAAATAATTTTTTCGAAAATTTGCTTCCACAACATCAAAATTTGTATAAATTCCATCTACAGCATAAAAGTTTAAAAAATTATTGAAAGAGCATTAATTGGGTGTTTATATTTTTTAATATTATATTTCTATCTTTAATTTTTTTGTCGTAACAGACGTTAAAAAAAAAAAAATCTGTCTGCCGTAAGAATATTACGTCTGCGGTCAAGCAAACTTCGAAGGGCTATAACTATTTGTTTTAAAATCATTTTTCGTTAAATAATAAGTCGATTTGTATATTTTCGACGAGAGTAACACAAATCGCGTAGAAATTTTTTTTATCCGAAATAAGACGCACATGTTACAGACAAAAATATAAAATTTAAAACTTTAAAGTATCATAACTTTTGACTGAGAGATCGAAATAAGGTCCAGTTTGTGCCAAAATGACCGTATCAAAAAGTACTATGGGATAAATAATTTTATCGTTTGACGGACTTCTAAAATTTTTAGAATCGTAAAAAAAAATGATGTTTCGACCTCCAAATTTTACTTTCGATAATTTATTTTCGAATATTTAAAATTTACTGTAGTGAAATAAATTTATATTGGATGTGGGCGCCCACAAATTTAAACTGATGTTTTGACCTCCAAAAATAATTTAGGAAAATTTAAATTAATTTTTTTATGTCTACTATGAAAAAAACTAATAAATAAAATAAATAATCAAACCAAACCAACTAAACCAACCAAAACAAACCAACCCAAACCACCCAACCGAACCCGTGGGCCCCACACCCAATTTCCGCCAATAGTTGGCAAAAATTGGGTGTGGGGCCCACGGGTTCGGTTGGGTGGTTTGGGTTGGTTTGTTTTGGTTTGTTTTGGTTGGTTTTATTTTGGTTGGTTTTGGTTGGTTTTGTTTTGGTTGGTTTTGTTTGATTATTTGGTTTTGTTTTGGATTTAGTTTTTTTATTTAGTTTTTTTAGCCAACATTTTTTATTTAGCTTTTTATTTAGTTTTGATTTGGATTTGGATTTTTTTTATTTAGTTATGTTTTGAATTTTGGTTTGCTTTGGTTTTTTTATCTATGGATTAATGTTGGTTCAGGAGTTGGTTCACGTAGAAGGGGGTAATGTTCCTCGGTTTGGTTTAACGAGGAAGAGACAAGAATGACTACACTATAAAAATACTGAGAGACAAGAGAGTTGACAGGAAAAAAGAAGAAAAGACTTGACAAGAAAAAAGAAGAAGAGACGTGAGAAAAAACGAAGAAGAGACGTGAGAGTAAAAAGAAGAAGAAGACATGTCTCGTGGGGGAGGAGAGAGAGGAGTACAACAAAGATGAAGTTGGTGCGAGGTGGGAGCTATAAGAAGAGAAGGAGGAAGAAGAACAAAATGCAAGGAGGAAGAAGAAGAGAGTGCACTACGATCATTTACAGCATTCCTTGTGAGCACATAGCAGCAATTTGAGCAGGCTTAATTTTTTCTCATTTGCAAGTGGACATAGCAGTATCTGAGGGACTGGTATGTGCCCCAGCGGAGATTGATCACATAGACGCTATTTATGCACAGTATCTGAGGGACTGGTGTCACGACCCGCACCTGGATATTTGGGCACGAGTACGTGGGCACGTCCAGCCTACGCCGCAGTGTCGGCGGTAGTACGCTGTCTAGGGCATAATCACAGGTAATATAAAATCTAGCTCATTCACAATAATTAAATAGGCAATGAAAAATAACAGGAAAAAGAATGCTAAGATTTCATAAACTGAATGTGACAACAGATCCAGAGTTTATTACAGAATTCGGAAAATAAATCGGGGACAAACCCGATTACTAAGATGAAAGGAAAATAAATATCTACTGCTAACTATTCCGCAGGAGTAGTCTCCTGTGTGGGAACCGGCTCCGCAACTGTATCACCTGCTGCCTCATAGGGGCCATAATAGGTGGGGGCAAGGTTCTCATCATCGCCTAAATCAACGGATCCAGTCAGGAAAGGAGCAAAGTACACAATGCACAACAAGATTTAAACTAAATATTTGTGACAGGTAGAAAATAACTGACTAAGCATCATGTTGAGAAATATGCATAAGTAAGTAGTGAAATTAACTGAAAACTAATGCTATAAATCAGGACTAGAAGTAAAATATGATTAATTGCTATAACCAGAAATATGAGTAAACAGGAATAAAATATGACAGGAAAATGTAACTGTAACAAGACAACAAGAACTACAACACGACAAGAAACTATTATGTGTGAACACGTGTATTTAGAATACATAGTTGGCATGTAGGGGCTTATAAGGCTAATAAGGCCGTCATAGACGACTAGCAGTCAGGAACAATCAGGAATAAGACTGATGGTACAGTCGCGTACCAACATCTAGCAACCACGACTGGGGGAAGGGTAAACTATATGCCTTCTAGTATTCTCCCACCCGACACGAAAAACAAGACATGAAATCCAGTATTCAAGACATGAAATCCAGTATTCAAGACATAAAATCCAGTGTTCTAACACTACGTGTAACATCCAATGGTACTAGTAGAGTAAGGAACTAATTATCACAATATAAAGAATAAACTTGAAGTGCAGGTACTTGCCTGATGTTTGGATCCAATTACAGTTTTGTGTCTCGGAAAAATTTCTAGAAATGTGTCCAGATGCTGAAATAAACATTACCATCATGCTCAGAAGATATCAAATAGCTAGAAATGCCTGTCCTTGGGTCCAATTTGGAGACAAGGGCAAAAACTGTAATTTTGGGTCAAAACGGGATCCGTATGTGGGCCCGCTTTGCACCGAAAAATGTGTCAGGGTCAAAGGTCTTCAAATTCACCAAACTTAGTGTCAGCAGGTCAGGAACGATGATACGAACCCAACAGAACTTTCAGAATTGGATTCCGATGAGCCGATCATAAAATCGCCCGTCGAGCGGGGCCTGTGGGGCCCACGACACGCGATTTCGTCAACGTTCTCAGAATCGAACCAAACTTGGGTCACAGGACCAGCGTATCGCTACGAGTCCGATGGCGCAAGTTTTGTTTCGATCCGACGTGTGTACAGGAAGTTAGGGCATAAAATAGAAAATGCGGATACGGGGCAGTGTCCGCGGATACGCGTTGATCCCGGTGTGCACGCACACCCGAATCGACTTTCGTGAAATCCTACACGTCCGTATCAATGCTGCGCACGTATCTGTGAAGACCGCGCGCGACCAAGTCGTCCCGTTTGGCGGGGCGTACCCAGTTTTGGGGTGAATCGGGTCGATGTTTTTTCTGTTTTTGGATCGTGGTGTGCGATCACCACAGGACGCGATGCCCCGAGCGGTTTATCCGGGCACCGAGAGGGTCATACAGGCTTCACAACGCAATTTACGGAATTGAGAACGGGGCAGCGAGGAGAAATATATGAGTACCTGAACAGGGCTCTGAAAATCGGATTTTTCGTGTCCGTGTCGTGTCCGACACGCCGACACGAGGATTCGGGAATCTAGGGTTTAGGGTTTTAGGGTTCACTGGCCGTGGACAGCGGGGGCCGGCCGGAGGCGCGCCGGGGAGGGCTGGGGACGGCTCGCCGGGCGAGGCGGAGGCGCTGGCGGCCGAGCGGCGCCGGAGTCCGGGCGGAGGCGGCGTCCGCTGCTGCTGCTGCTGCTGAAGTCGGGGACGGCTGCGGCCGCTGCTGCCGGTGGAGTGGCGGTGCTGGAGGGGAGGAGGACGGCGGCGGCGGAGCTGGGGGAGAGGAGGACGGCGGCGGCAGAGCTGGGGTGGTCGACGGTGGCCGGGGAAGAAAGGGGGAGGGATCTTATAAGGAGGAGCGAGGGAGAGGGGAGGCCGAGCAAGGCGGAGGGGCCGGGGTTCGTGGCGGCGTGGGCGGGCAGTTCGGCGCGAGGCGGGCGGAGCGCCGGGCGGAGCGGCGCCGAAAGCGGAGGGGGGAACTGAGTCGTGGGGAGGGTGAGGGGACCGGGTCTCCGGGTCGGAGGCGGGTCGGGTCCGGGCAGACCCGACCCGACCCGGTAGTGGAGCGGGCTGGGCCTGGATGCTGGGCTGGGCCGGTCAGCCCAGTGGGCCGGGCTAAAATATAAATAATAATAATAATAATAATAATAATAATAATAATAATAATAATAATAATAAATCAGTTAATTAAATAAATAAATAATTAAATAGTTTATTAGGTGTTTTAAATTAGGTTCGGGGCCCAATAAATTTTAGAAAAATTACCCTATGTCCAGTTTTCCATTTTACACCCAAAAATATTATTTTCACAATATTTTAATATTATTTATTATCAATTAAAAATTATTTAATAATTTAAAACCCTGATTTTAATTACAGAAAATTCCCCGAAAATTCCAGAAAATTATGAAAAATCCAAGTTTAATATTTTTGAAAAATCAGGGGCTTACAATCTACCCAACTTATAAAATTTTGTCCTCAAAATTTAAAATATGGTAGGGTTCTCTCTATCCAATCCCACTTGATTACAGTCTAACGGGTTTCTCTCAGGTGAACATTGCGGTCGCTACCCAACTTAGAATTTTACCCATATATCCTCTAAGGCTATACAACTAGTAAAGCTAGGTCCCAACTTAATTAATTATGGTATTGAATCTTTAAGTCTTTAACACAAATACACTACCTATGGTATTCCCTTAGTCATAAAGGATTATCATTAATTCGACCAGTCTGAGGGGTATATCTAGTACTATCTATATATCAAACTTATACCAAGCACATGATTTTGGTCTTTCCGGAATAAGGGAAGACGAGGATCAATAATAAAGAGTTCAAGGGCGAGGTAGTAGAACAAAGGTATAGGGATCAAGGCGTTTGAGGAATTCTAATGGGAATTGTCAGGCGGTTATGGATTGAAATTCTATTCTGGTAATCATTGATTCGCATGCTCGTATTAGTACAGTTATGTAACTGATACGGTATGCTCGGACTTATTTAGGGGGCAAGTATACTAGTCAACTATATATCTCAATCCACGTAAAGTAGTCGTACGAAGTGCGAATCAAAATGCACTAAGGTTGATCAGACCGTAGTACACTGATTCTGAATAGACACTTGTATTAGTGGGGTTGATCAGGCCTCAATAATACATGTGTCATGAACAAGCCCGATAAAGGGTAAGCTTGCAAAACTAGGCTATAAAATAACAGCATAAGTCAAGTTCAGCAAAATTAAGTGCGCTAGATGATGATGAAAAGGAGTTACAAATTATTGAAGTTCACAAAATAACACAAAATAAGCAAAATAGCAAAAGCCTCTAAAATCTCTACAGTTATCAAATTTAAAAGCATACCAGGTTTATTTAGCAAGTTCAAAATTACTAGGTTGGGGCTGAGGTCACGAACCAATAGGCATGAACTAAACAATACTAGAAAAGGTATCTACGAATCACTTACGCGCATTAGCTGTTCCCAGAGTCTGTGTGTTCTCCACTGTCATCACGTAAGCTTGTCCGCATCCTGGAGCAGCGGAACAGTCCCTCACTTGATGTTCTGTTGATCCACAATATAGACAGGCACCCATTCTCTTCCTACAAACTTGCCAGGTGTGACCTTGTTTTTGACAAAAGCCACAAGTGGGAACTCGTTGATTCTGTCCTTGAGCTTGGTGTTGGGGTGCTGTGGCTCGAGGGAGAGGACGCTGGGTTTGCTGCGGGGACCTCTGCTGTGGTTGTTGTTGGAACGGGCGTTTGTGGGGTCCCATACTTCCAGTATCTCTTTTCCGTTTTAGTCTGTGTCCCATGTCTCTCTCAACACCTTGTGCCACGCTCAAGATTTCCTCGTATGAACGAGCTCGGCTAGTGGTGACAGCAAGGCGAATATCAGGAGACAATCCCTTCTTGAATCTACGGGCTCTATCCTCAGGGGTACGGACCATGGATTCTGCAAATTGGCTCAGTCTACTAAATTCAGCAGTGTACCCATCAACAGAAAGATTATCTTGTTCCAGTCTCTCGAATTGGCTTTCGAGAGCTTCCCGAGCCACTTCGGGATAGAATTTCTCCTTGAACAGCCTCTTGAAGTCCTCCCAAGTGAGGTCAGGAGCAGAAAGTTGGGGTTCATCTCTAAACCAGGTCCGAGCTATGTCGAACAGTTGCAGGCTTGCGGATTCTACTTTGAGATCATCAGGGACCCGAGCAGTCTTCAGGAGTCGCTCCACATTCTCTATCCATTCATCGGCATAGAGAATGCCTTCAGTTCCATAGAATGCCTTCAGTTCCATAGAATTCCACGGGTTTAAGGTTCTTGAAGTCTTTGGCACTTCCTGGCCTCTTTTGTGGCGACTTCTGGGATCGAAGAGCGTCCGAAAGGCTAGTTCGTAGAAGTGCGGTCTGTTCTTTCTGGGATTCTACAAGTCCCTGGAACACTCCAAGTAGCTGTGCCCCATCCAGAGTAACTGTCGGAGTAGTTGGAGGCGGAGGGAGTGCGAGAGTTTCAGGCACAGTCGGCTCGGCGGGTTCTGATATGCCTCCTACTGTATTCCTGGTCTGAACCATTCTGAAAGATTTAAGGGATAGGAAGATTAGAATAGATTACTTGGAAATCAAGGGCGATAGGAAAAAAATTGACTAGGACCGATATCAAGATTGGAAATAAAAGATCATATTCTGTGAATGAGCTTTATCCTAAAATCCTCAATCTTATTGCAGGCCTGTTCGGTCCCTAAGTTGGAACCGAACAATTTAGTCGTTTGACCTGCATGGGCCACCACAAAAATGTGTCACGACCCGCACCCGGATATTCGGGCACGAGTACGTGGGCACGTCCAGCCTACGCCGCAGTGTCGGCGGTAGTACGCTGTCTAGGGCATAATCACAGGTAATATAAAATCTAGCTCATTCACAATAATTAAATAGGCAAGGAAAGATAACAGGAAAAAGAATGCTAAGATTTCATAAACTGAATGTGACAACAGATCCAGAGTTTATTACAGAATTCGGAAAATAAATCGGGGACAAACCCGATTACTAAGATGAAAGAAAAATAAATATCTACTGCTAACTATTCCGCAGGAGTAGTCTCCTGTGTGGGAACCGGCTCCGCAACTGTATCACCTGCTGCCTCATAGGGGCCATAATAGGTGGGGGTAAGGTTCTCATCATCGCCTAAATCAACGGATCCAGTCAGGAAAGGAGCAAAGTACACAATGCACAACAAGATTTAAACTAAATATTTGTGACAGGTAGAAAATAACTGATTAAGCATCA
This sequence comes from Iris macrosiphon, assembly GCA_036927795.1. NCBI lineage: Eukaryota > Viridiplantae > Streptophyta > Magnoliopsida > Asparagales > Iridaceae > Iris > Iris macrosiphon. The sequence continues at coordinate 142,170,130 of JAYESA010000014.1, forward strand.
TGTTGAGAAATATGCATAAGTAAGTAGTAAAATTAACTGAAAACTAATGCTATAAATCAGGACTAGAAGTAAAATATGATTAATTGCTATAACCAGAAATATGAGTAAACATGAATAAAATGTGACAGGAAAATGTAACTGTAACAAGACAACAAGAACTGCAACACGACAAGAAACTATTGTGTGTGAACACGTGTATTTAGAATAAATAGTTGGCATGTAGGGGCTTATAAGGCTAATAAGGCCGTCATAGATGACTAGCAGTCAGGAACAATCAGGAATAATGCTGATGGTACAGTCGCGTACCAACAGCTAGCAGTCACGACAGGGGGAAGGGTAAACTACATGCCTTCTAGTATTCTCCCACCCGACACGAAAAACAAGACATAAAATCCAGTATTCAAGACATGAAATCCAGTGTTCTAACACTACGTGTAATATCCAATGGTACTAGTAGAGCAAGGAACTAATTATCACAATATAAAGAATAAACTTGAAGTGCATGTACTTGCCTGATATTTGGATCCAATTACAGTTTTGTGTCTCAAGGAAATTTCCAAAAATGTGTCCAGATGCTGAAATAAACATTACCATCATGCTCAGAAGATATCAAATAGCTAGAAACGCTTGTCCTTGGGTCCAATTTGGAGACAAGGGCAAAAACTGTAATTTCGGGTCAAAACGGGGTCCGCATGTGGGCCCGCTTTGCACCGAAAAATGTGTCAGGGTCAAAGGTCTCCAAATTCACCAAACTTAGTGCCCCAGCGTATTGGATATCCTCGAGATTGATACTGTGATATTTCATATACTTTTATTGTAGTTATTGTGTGATACAAACAACTTATATATTATGCCCATTATGTGACTGTGATACTTATATATTATGCATTTTGTGTGATTGTGATACTTCTATTTTGTGTGTATTATGTGACTGTGATATTTTATATATTTTTTGTGTTATTTCGTACCAAATTTTTTTAATGGAGGGTTGCTTTAGGTCTGTCTATAATATTTGTGTGTATTGTACGACTGTGATACTTTTTACTCATATTAAATGATGTTAATTTACCGGTGTTGAGTGTTCCACCGTAGGGGTCGGCGAACCCAAAGAATTCAACGGAGGGTTGCTCCGGGTCTATTTTTAATTAAAATTTCATAAATTGCAGGAATAATAGTTTGGAAACAATTTAGTATTTTTTTTTATTTTTTCTGTAAAATTAGCGACATTTTTAGCGACGTTTAGCGACGTTTACACACGTCGCTAACTGCGTCGCTAATTAGCGACGTTAATAAACGTCGCTAAATACGTCGCTAAAAATATCGCTAAATACGTCGTTGTACGTCGCAAATTGCTGACATGGCAGTACTGCCAGGTCATTAAAGAAGTCGCTGCCGCGTCGCTATATAAGTCGCTAATTAGCGACGTTTAGCGACGTTTGTTTACGTCGCTAATTAGTGACGCTGCGTCGCTAAACGTCGCTAATTTAGCGACACATTTAAGTCGCTAAAAAATGTCGGTATAGCGACGTTTAGCGACGTTTTTCCTTTCAGCGACATGCCAATTTTTGACTTCTGTAAAACGTCGCTAATTACGTCGCTAAACATGATTAGCGACATTTTTTTGTCATTTAGCGACGTTTTTTGACGTCGCTAATTTGACTTTTTCTGGTAGTGTGAGTACACACAATCCTTATTGTTGAAGGTCTTTATTCTATTCTTCTTCATTTATACTCTTATTTGTATATACAATAATTTTATGTTAGTTTTTTATTTTTTAAATGTTAGGATTCTAGTATTTATTTAGTAAATTTAAGTTATGTAATGTGCAAAATGACGGGCAGCCAAAATATGTGTTTTGACAACCATAATTGTACAGATGGACGGCCAAAATGACGGATGTATTCCTGGAGGCCCTACTACGGATTTAATAATCCAGCAACGTGCGAAACATATATCTACTTTGGTATTTTATGAGAAGGTACAATAAAATATAATTGTGTAAATAAATATGAATGATATTTTGTACATGTGTACTAATAAAATCGTCTATGTTTTTCATATATAGCAATACGATTATACTAATAATGAACGGTGCCGGGAGCATGCCTCGTGGCGTCATGATAACAGACTTGGGTATTGGAGGTTGATCGACCACCAGGTGGCACTGTTGAAAATATTTGGCTTTTATTATGTTGACAAGATACATTTTATGCAACACGATAGAGACTTAATCTTCTGTTTAGTTGAGCGTTGGTGGCCCGGATGAAATACCTTTTAGCTACCATTCGGAGAGACGAGTATTATTCTAGCAGATGTGGCAAATATTTTAGGTTTACCTATTACGGGTGAACCTATAATATTTGATAAATCAATTTCCGTCGACACTATGATTACAAAGTACCTAGGTGAGGAGGCGCCGCATAATAAGCATAATAAAAATCTTGTGACGTTTACGTGGCTCCGTCATAACTTTTTGCACCTAGATCGTATTGGTGATCAAGTTATCTCAGTTGGTGAGTATCGGGTAAGTATGCTTTTTTTTTTGCAACTTATGTAATTATTTACGTAGTATATTTTTAATTGAATTTAACGCATATAATTTTTTTTATCATTTGTTTAGATTATTGCTTGCACCAGAGCCTACTTGCTAGGTTTATTAAGCGGAATGTTGTTTCCAGACTCATCCGATTTAGTTGATTTACGTTTTTTTACCTTTTTTGGTAGACCTGACCGCACCTATGTGCCACGCTTGGGGAGCGTCTGTGTTGGCATATTTATATAGTTCTATGACAAATTTTGTACAATTTGAAGACATGAATGCAACGAAGGTAAATCTAAGTGGTTGTGCGACATTAATACAGGTATAAAAATATGTGCACTTATATCATATGAAAAGTTTTACTTAATTCCATTTACATTGAAAATAGATGCACTTATATCATATGGTTATATTTTCTAGGTTTGGTCCTACGACCACTTTCATATTGGTAGGCCAGTCTCCCACATTAATACCGACGTTGGTGTCTTTCCGTCAGCTTTACGGTGGACTGCGGATGCAGCAGATCCAGTACACTGTGAACATGCGGTTATCTCTTTATACCGGGTCGAATTTGATACACTGAAGTATAACGAGTTAAAATATCTATATTATTATTTTATAAAGCCATTATAACCATTATCTTATAATTTTTTGTCATAAAATAGGTGACATACTGTCCGTACCGGCTTGAGCATAATCCTACTGAAATATAAACAACAGCCTATGACCTTAGTGTCCATAGTTGTTTCCTAATATTCGACGGTCAAATATTCGCATCTGTTTCATTATAACATCTTGCAAGGTAGTCTAATTTACGTTAAAAATAAGGCAGTCTACATACTAGTTTTAAATTTTGTTTAAAATGTTGAATACAATAAAAATGAGGTGATTCCGGAAAAGTATCACGCATGGCATTTATTAATCATTTCTGTTTATCTGATATAAAAGAAATTGTATCCCACACATTAAAACTACCATCAAAAGATGTTTTCAAACCGTTTAAAAACCAAGTCCAAGAATTTGTGTTTTTGCTCTCAGCAACAACATAAGCAATTGGATATAATTGATAGTTAGGATCATGAGCACACACAATAAATAAAATACCTTAAAATTTAGAGGAAAGAAATGTAGCATCAGTACTAATCACAGGTAAACATCCCCTTAAAAAGCCATCAATGCATGCCTTAAAACAAATAAAAATTCTTTGAAACTTATTATTTTTTGTAGTCTTTATATAATATCTGCTACCTAGATTTGTCTCAATGATTGTAAAAGCATACTCTTCAAGACTACTATATGCATCAATATAACTCCATTTATTTCTGATAGAGCAATTTTTTAGCTTTTCAAGCTTTACAATATTTAATATGTATTTGGTGTTCCCTATAGATATCATTTATAACATGCGATGGACTACACGACTGATTATCACGAATTTTATCAATAATGTTATTCGTAACCCATATAGTTGTCGCTAATGGATAATTTTCCGTTATAAGTCCACCTAAACAAGAATGTACATTTTCAAGCGTACTAATGACGAATGTTTCGCCGTTGCCAGTGGCTTTAGCGTACACTCTCCAATTACAACTAGAAACGTTACATTTATATACAATTCCACTGGCATTGTTTCTAGTAAACCTGCAACAATTTTTTTTGCAATTGCTATATCACTAATAAAACTTCTAAATGCATGACGATTTATAAATTCTCTTCCAATGAATAAATTGTTTAAACTATCAACATTATCATCAAGTACATCATCTATATTTTCTATTAAATTATCACTATTTTCATCGTCGGTATTACCATCATCTACTCTATGTTTTTCTTCAGTAAATGAAATAACTTGGTGAGAAGAAATAGGACCACTACTAATTCTTGGTGGTGGTGGAGTCACAAAAATATTAATATATGTTGATTGTATATTAACTTCAAGAATAAATTTCCATGCCTCCTCACTAACTAAATTTATGCAATTAGATAGATAAATATGTACCAATAAAAATTCACAGTCAATAGAATTTTTTTTAAATATTAGATTACGTAAATTATCAAACAAAATATTTCGATCAATTAAAAGAACTTCAACTAAACCTCCTTCATAAGCTAACCCATTTAGTACACCACCAAGCGAGCATAGTATTATTATACTTCGATCCATGGCAACAAAAAATGGGCTTCAAAGATTGTATATTGAACTGAGCTTCTCCTGTGTCGAAAGAAAGAAATTTCATATGAAAAGAAATAAAAAATTTGATTGCAATGTTTGATATGCTGATATCAAACAAATAGTACGTATATATAGGTAACTTCGAACCAATCGTTAGACGAACGTTGGATATGAACATTACAAAAATAAGAGCCGTTGTAAAATAGCCGTTGTACATAAACCAACTACTAAACCAACAATCCATAGACCCAGACCCAATTTTAAACCAAAATAAAAACCAAATCATTCCCCGACCTATTATTTGTCTTTCTTCTTTACTTTGTCTTTTTTTCATATAAAAAAAACTAAACCATTAAAATAAAAAAAATTAGAGGACACAAAAAATACTAGTTTTTATTTTATTTTTTCTTCTTTATTTACTTTTTTTTCTTATCAAACATTGCAATAGCCATTTTTTTACAATTTTCTAAATAAATCAAACCATTTTTTTAATTTTTTTTCTAATTTTTCCTTACAATTAATTTATTTTAATTTTATTTCGTTAAAATAAATTTTCTTAAATCTAATTACAAAATAAAACTAAATAAATAAAACCAAAACATAACTAATTAAAATAATCCAAACAAACAAACAAACAAACCAAACCAAACCAAACTAATCAAACAAACCAAACCAAACCAATCAAATGAACCGTGGCCCCCACACCCAATTTTCGCCAACACAGTTGGCTGAAATTGGCCCCCCACCAATTTCAGCCAACAGTGTTGGCGAAAATTGGCTTGTGAGGTCCACTTAATTTTTTATTTATTTCTTTGCTGTGTACGTCTGTTGTGTTTTCCGCCAACACTGTTGGTAGACTCTGTCTCAATTTTAAAATTTTGCAAACTTGTTTCGTTTGCATGAATTTAATATAAATTTATTTCACTACAGTAAATTTTATGTATATATATATATATATATATATATATATATATATATATATATATATATATATATATAGCCACTCAAAAATAGGTTTGAACCCCAAATAATTTCGAAAAAATCTACAAGACTCTAATATTCGTTGTACACCCAAAAATATATTTTCTGTGTAATAATAGCAATTAATTAAATACACATAAATATTAATCCATGAATATAATATTATTTTAATTAGTTAAAGTTAATAAAAAAATATCCCTTAATCTCAAAATTACATAATACCAATATTAAATAAATTTAAAATTTAATCTAAAAATCAGGAAGTTTACAACAATGCTCATAGTTTATCCTAATATCCCTTGCTATGCATGATAACTATAGATCATACCTAGTATTTACTTGACAATAGTATTCCTCAATTGTCACATTTTTCTACAACTGGATCATATTTACTAAGTAGAATTTGCTCGACAGCATAAACTGTATGTGTGTGAGGTTATGGTTAGACACTCCTAGAATTATGCTATCTTTACATTAGTTGTACCTCTACTTTATTTGCTTTTATTCGAGACAGTGTACATAATGCCTTAATGACATGAACTTGGTCTAAACACTTGCTTTGCGTGCTAGTTAGACAACACACTTGTTGTACCCTTTGTTGATATATGTACCCCTATTTGATTTTGTAATTTACTTGTAGTCGGATTCTTATTTACAAATGCAAATACAAAGGAGACTCTGCCGAAATTTTCAAAAACCCTTAGAATAAATATGGAACGTAGATGTAAGGGAGCACCTTAGTTTAGGGATTACTACTTTTTTCTAGTTTAATTTGATAGTTGAATACCAGTTAGGACTCATCTTCCTTTATGACCTAGCCATTTATTTGAATTTTACTCATAATAACTTATATATCGGTTTCCTTAATTCGTGATTAAAAAGATTCATGTTTGACTATTAGTTGGAACTTGAGTGATTTATGATTTAGAACAACTTGCTTGACTTGACTTGGAACAGCTTGCTTGACTTGACTTGGAACAACTTGTTTGACTTATATTTTGGAACATCTTTCTTGACTGGTATATTTAGAACAGCTTGATTTTCTTGATTTTGCATAACTCGATTACCTTTGATGTTTGCACTTTGGTGGTTCACTGCGATACTTGGATGTTCTCTTATCTACTGCCATTATGTGTATATGTATTATTTTTATGTAACTCATATGCAAGCATATCCGCACGCAGGTATGAACCTCCTATCAAAATTTCTTAACTCTTGTCTTTGGTTACATTGTATTTACTTCGTACCCGTACCTTGTCGTAGCTTGCCCTTGTTATGATTATATTGATAGGATGGACTTAGTTACATACCTATGTATGTTTGATATATTGTAATGAGAGCGACTTCCTTTGGACCCTCGCTCTCTCCGAATTGACGGGTTGAATTTGTGTATCCAGGTTTCAGGAAAGTGAGTGACAGAGGATTGATCAAGCTACAATGCTACCGAGGAGTCAGGTTGAGGCGCAAGTACCCGAGCAACCGTGGGTACCCTCACCTCGTATCGTTATCTTTATCTTTCGTATTTACTTTTAGTACCTTCTTCATTAGGAGCGATATGTGCTACCCATGGTATTCTACTCTTATGAGTTTAGTTTTTATATGTCCATGTTCTTATGTTTCGGATATATTCGAACATAAATGCTATCAGGTGGCCAACTTTAGTATTATATGTTCTGACTTGCTTTCATTACCCATGAAAATTGAGATACAGTAATAGGCCAATCATAGATTATGCATGCTAGAATACCCAACTATAGATAGCTTATACGTATATCGTTGGACAAGAGTCCACGGTAAACGTAGCTGGCCGTTGCCACGTGGCTCGGTCCCGCGTATTTTAGGACTGGGGTGTGACATCTTTGATGACCACTCACTACAAGGGCATGAAACAGGAAGCACGGCATACACGGCCCCCTCCTTTTCTTTCCGTGTGAGGACGGTGTACATGGACGAAGACGACCATGAAAGCCCTAGTGACCGGCAGCGCCTCGTTGTAAACCCCCTCACCCAGAGATTTAGCTATTTTAATTTAATATAATTTTTAAAATTATTATTTTTATTATTAATTAGGATTAAGTAAACAAAAGTATCCTTTAAAAATAATAATTAAATTAAAAGGGTATAAAATGCCACTCTACAGGTACAACGCGCAAGTCCTACATCTTATCCAAAAGATGTGATACAACCTGGAGGTCACTGAAGGATTAAACAACGTAAAAGACCGAAGAACGCCTTTATGACTTCCCTCCCCTGCAGGCAAGCCCGAAGATTACTATCATAAGACTAAGCATGGCTTAGGATATATAACGCCTCATATAACCCCCAAGAGCTCAGATAAAGAAGATAAAGAGCACTCACACTCTTCAAAATCTTTAGCCTATGATTCCGACATCAGCATCGGGGACGTGCTCATACAAATACTGTCCTCCAATATGGTGTCTGCCGACCTTAAGGAAGACAACGAGGATCCATCCGAGCTCTTTGAGATGGAAACTCGGGCCCAACACCTGTGTTGATACTGGGAAATAAAATTTGAGCAGCGAGAACCTCCTACCGAGGACGAAGTCGTTCAAGTTAATCTAGGTGACAAGACCTCCCCGAAGCCTATCTTCGTCAGCAAAAGTCTGCCCGAAGAAGACCGAAAATCCCTATTACAACTCATCAGAGTTTACATCAATGTCTTTGCCTGTAGTTACGAAAATATGCCAGGACTGGATCCCCAAATCACGGTCCACAAACTTAACATTCGGCCAGATGCCAAACTAGTCAAGCAACAACAACGATGGTTCCAGCCAGACGTGATGGATTCCATCGAAGCCAAAGTTAACAAGCTGATCGATTGTGGCTTCATCCGTGAGGAACAACACCCTGATTGGGTAGCAAATGTCGTGCCCATCAGTAAGAAGAATGGAAAAATCCTTGTCTGCATCAACTTTTGTAATCTAATCGCGACATATCCCAAAGACGAATTTACTCTTTCAATCACCGACGTAATGATCAACAACACTTGTGGCTTCGAGCGTATGTCATTCATGGATGGATTCTCAAGCTACAACCAAATTAAGATATTTCCCGATAATGAGAAACATACGTCATTCCGGACCCCGATAGACGTATACTGTTATATGCTCATTCCTTTCGGCCTGAAGAACATAGGTGCTACATATCAGCGAGCTATGAGCACCATTTTTTGTGAACATCTGAGCAAGATGGTGGAATGCTACGTCGATGACATCACCGTCAAGAGTCTCTCCAAGGATGATCACCTCCAAGACTTGAGGACTGTGTTCGATTTAATGGGCGCATACCGCCTCAAGTTAAACCCTATTAAGTCCTTTCTGGGAGTCTCCAGCAGCAAATTCTTGGGTTTCGTCATCACTTTCTGGGATATTCACATAGATCCCGATAAGACATAGTTCATCCTGGAGATGCACCCGCCAAGGAACCTCCAGGAACTCTGTGGCCTCCAAGGGAGGTTGGCATACATAAGAAGGTTCATATCAAACCTCTCTGGACATTATCGGCCGTTCATATAACTCATGAAGAAATGTGTCTCCTTTGTTTGATATAAAAATTGCCAACGAGTGTACGACAACATCAAACAATACCTATCAAACCCTCCTATATTGGTGGCCCCAGTCATGGGAAAGCTATTCCTGCTCTATGTACGTGCAATGGATCACTCTCTTGGTGCCATATTAGCCCAGAATAATGAATCAGGCCACGAGCAGGCCATATACTACCTCAGCCAGATGATGGTCGGCCCAGAGCATAGATATACTATCGTCGAGAAAGAATGTCTTGCGCTGGTATTCGCCATCTAGAAAACTCAATACTACGTGACTGGACAAACCATCCATGTAATCTCGCGAGTCAACCCCCTCAGGGTCCTCATGACCAAACCTGGGGCACTCAGTTTCTGCTTGGCAATATGGGCAATACTATTATCTCCATATGATATTTTATTCGTCCCAGAGAAGGCCGTCAAGGGTCTGGCATTGGTCGACTTTCTGGCAACCTACCCAGGGTCAGAAACATTAAAGCTCTATGAAGAGATTCCAGACGAAGTAGAAGACGCCAACGTTACCTCACACGAAGCAGTTTGGCGAATGTTATTTGACAGCTTCAAGAGCGGGGTCCAACGGCAACATCATTGCTGGGGTCGGGATAGTATTGATCTCCCTTACGGCCTCGTCATCTATCGCGCATACTCTCTCACGGAGCCATGCTCCAATAATATGGCAGAATATAATGCCATAATCATCAGACTCCAGCTCGTCAAACAAGTTAGAGTAGAGTACTTGGAAGCCTACGACAATTCTCAGCTTATCGTCAATCTAGTTCGGGGAGTATATGAAGTCCGAAATGAAGACTTGATCCTCTACCACCAAGTTGCACATAGCATCATCGCAACTTTCTAGATATTCTTTATTGAGCATGTCCCTCTGTTGCAAAACATTGAGGCAGTGTCACGCCCCAGTCCCAAAATGTCAGGAACTAGGCCACGTGTCACTGGCCAGCTGACACGTCACTAAGGGCTTAATCCATTTTTAATGGACTCAAAGGAACGTGCTACGCTGTCCTAAAATACTACATGTAAAACACAGTCAAATCTATCTCATCCACAACAAAATATCAGAAAAGCAAGTACTGAACATATATATAACTGAGTCTGATACAGTACACAACTGGTGAGAATATAAGCCTACTACAAAAACTGATAATAGCGCAGAAAAATCAGATAGACTAAGCAGCGTCTATCTGAGAAAAACATCTCTATCTCCAGGTGGCAGGCCTCTAGGGTCAAGCATACTCTGAGGGTGTCTCCTCGAGCTCCTCCTCGGTAGCATATCTGGCCTCCTGATCAGGGCCGTACATAGTGGGGGTAGAAAGCCTCGTCTAGATCTGGCAGGGAACCAGGTCCTCAGTGGGACATAACAAGATACAGAAAATGACATGCCATGTATGTAAATACTGAATAAAAAAAATAAATACAGGGTGCTAACCATTCTAAGTGAAATGCAAGTAAAGACCTTGTAGTACGCATGAAAATATGTAGGCTAGACATACGCTGACGTAATTCACCAATCGTGGTGACTGGCTAGTATATGTGTCGTATGCCCCCTGACTCAAGGGCACTCTGCAATCGACCATCACTGGTACGAAGGTATAAAACATTTATGGAGGGGGTGTCCCATACGTCTACTAGTTATCTTTCCCATCCCAATGAAACTAAATGTCAAGTCATACTATTCCTGAATTATTCTAATCCGTGATGCGGGTCACATGTACTGGTAGCTAATCAACTACGCAGCTCGCATCCCAACATGTATTGCAACTATGTTGCGTGTTTCCGTGATAGAGTCTAGGAGAATATCAGGATACTCTCACAGCAATTGGTGAGTCTGTAAGACTAAGTTAATTATGCTAATGTCAACGTATCAGTTGACTGTACCCAAGGCAGTCTTAGGTAATCATTGTTATATAAAATTCAGGAACAAGTAGATATCAATAATTAAATTTAAATAGTAACTTGGCAAGGTATACTTGCCTACTCCCTGATAGTGTTGATAACCTGATCTCAGGTTTGGCGGTGCTTGTGACAGGGGGTCACTGGCTGTGCTGGAGTTGGTTTCTGTTAAAACAGACAGGGTTCGGGAATATTATGGTTGTGATATAAAGCATATATATATACACATATATAATATAGATATATATATAGTATGTATATATATATATATAGATATAATATATATAGCAGTATATATATCATATAAAGAACAGAAAAAAATGCAGGTATATATATAATTATTATAGTAGCAGGGTATATCCACTGCTCTATATATATAGTAATATGATATTATCAGGGTGTATCCACTGATATATATATAATATAATAATCAGGGTATATCCTCTGATATAAATAAATTGAAATGACAGGACAGAAAGTAAATACATATATATCTTATGTACTGTATTATACAATACTATATATAATATACATATATAATAAATTGAAGACTGTGCAAAAATTGAAGATATACATATATAATATATATAAGCTGTATTATCCAGCTGAATATTAATATATATATATATATATATATATATATATACATATAGATAATATATATATATATATATATATATATATATATATATATATATATATATATATATATATATATATATAAATATATATATATATATACATATATAATAAATGCAGGAAATATATTAAGTGCAGAAAATAAATAAAAGAAAATGTATAGTATACATATATACTATATTATATAATATATAACATGTAGTATACATATCATATATAACTATATATATATATAAATATATGTACACACATATTTATATATACTATATATATATATATATATATATATATATATATATATATATATATATATAAACAGAATAAAATGTATATATATATATATATAATAATTATTACATAATATTATACAGTATATATAAATATACATATATACATATTAATATACATATATATATACATATATATATACATATATATACATATACATATACATATAGGAATATATATATAAATACATATATATTAGGTTTAGGTAATATACCCTCTGACAGGTGGGGTCCACACGTCGTCGACGGCGGGAGGACGGCGGCGGAGCTGGCCGAAGGCGGCCGGAGGAGCAGGAACAGCAGTAATAGCTGCTAGCAGCAACAGCAGCAACAGCTGAGTGCGGGGGCTGCCGGCGGCGGAGGAGTGGCGGAGGTGGCCAGGCAGGGTACGGGATCGACGGAGGAAGGAGGGGCGGTCAGATTGGTGGTGGTGGCGGAGGTCCACGACGGCGATGGTGGAGGCTGGAGGCCGTCGGAGGTGGAGGGGTCGGTTAGGGTTAGGGAAGTGGGGAGGAGCTGCGAGGGCTCTGGCCGGCGGAGGCGGCGTTGTGGGGCGGTGAGGGGTGGTGGTCCGGTGGAGGGGAGGGTGGCGAGTCGAGTGGTGGGGTGATGGCGGTGCACGGTGGCGGAGGGTGGCGCAGGGGGTGGTTCGGGTGGTGGTGGTTGCTGTGGGCAGTGAGGGAGTGGGGAGGTTGCGGGGGCTGCTCACGGCGGAGGGGATGGCCGGAGGCGGCGGGGCTTGGCCGGAGGGGAGAGGGGGTCAGGGCGGAGGGCTGGCCGGAGTTGGGCGGCCGGTGGTGGTCGGAGGGGAGGGCTGTGGAGTTTGAAAGGGAGGGGTGTGTGGGTTTATATAGGGTTTGGCCCAATGGCAGTTTCGTAATTATGGGGAAGTTCTGGGTTATTTTGGTACTTTTGGTTTTTTTGGGATATTTTTACAGGATTTATCTGGATGTTTTGGGTGGGTCCCATACACCTATTCACTAACCAATACGATTATGCCACCTTGCATGTATTTTTGCATAAAACCCCTAACTTTTCATAAATTGCATAAAAGCCTAAATTTGGTATTTTGCGTAATTTTGCAATTTACCTGATTTAAAATACTGATTCCCCGAAATACTGAATTGTACAAAAATGAGAGAAACAGCTGGGGAAATATTTTGGAAAGTGTGGGGATGAATCTGGACAGAGGCAGGGTCTGATTTCTTAGGTGATACGGGTCACCGTATTTATTATTTAATAAATACTGCGCACGGTGTTCACTAATTATTTAGAGGCAGTTAGGGTCATAATTTTTCTACGGTATCAATACACTAATTGTAGTATAATTAGAGTAGAATATTATCGTATTTTTCTTTGGGCAAAACAGGTGCCTACTGGTCCTCAAATATCTAGGGTACAGAGATGGGTAAAGAGCAAAAATTTAAATAGGAAATAAATACGTACGTCTGTAACGATATTTGTGCGACTAAAACGAAATACCAAACAAGGTTTCTGGAAGTTGCACAAAATACAGAAAAAGTAGTCTAACAAGTCTAAGGCAGGGTTGTGGATTTTGTTTAGGGTTAACAGCTAGTGTGATGCCCTAATTAATTATGTAATGAACAGGTGCACAATCAATAAAATATATAATAATTTTTTTTAAAAAGTTGCCATAATTCTAATTAGTCTAAACTATTCCTAAATTACTGAAATCTGGTCGAGGGAGTTTACAATCTACCTTCCTTAGAATATTTCGTCCTCGAAATAAAAACAACCATGTAATGAGTATGAAAGATTTAAGACATATGAGGCTTAATAAAAATTGAGTTTGAAATATTAGACATACCCTGGTTTGGAAATAGTTGGGGGTAACGTTGTCGAATATCCTCTTCTCGTTCCCAGGTGGATTCACCTGGTGTATGATGTCTCCATGCAACACGAACGAGAGGAATAGTCTGACCTCGCAACACTTTCTCGCTACGGTCCAGGATCTCTACAGGCTCCTCCTGGTACGATAAGCTCGGCCCGATGGTGATCTCTGAATAGTCCAGCATATGACTTGGGTCTGGAATGTACCTCCTCAGCTGAGATACGTGGAAGACGTCATGTACTCCCTCCAAGGTCTGAGGTAGAGCTAGCCTGTAAGCAACTTCTCTGATGCGATCTAACACATCGAAGGGTCCAATGTACCTTGGACTTAGCTTTCCTCTTCCTCCAAATCTGATAGTTCCTCTGGTAGGTGAGATCTTCAAGAACACATGCTCCCCTACTTGGAACTCGAGAGGTTGGCGATAAATGTTGGCCCAGTGCTTCTGCCTGTCTTGTGCAGCTCGTAGGTGTCCCTGGATCTTCTTTACCTTCTCCACCGTACGTATGATCAGCTCTGGTCCTAAGATCTGTCTCTCGCCTATATCGCTCCAGCATACTGGAGAACGAAATTTTCTTCCATATAAAGCTTCAAAGGGAGCCATTTGGATGCTCGCTTGATAGCTGTTGTTGTAGGAAAATTCCACCAGGTGTAGATGATCTTCCCATGATCCGCTAAAGTCAAGCATGCAGGCTCTCAGCATATCTTCTAAGGTCTGGATGGTGCGCTCTGACTGGCCATCTGTCTGCGGATGATACGAGGTGCTGAACTTGAGGCAGGTACCAAGACTTTCTTGCATACTTTACCAAAAGTAAGATGTAAACCTCGTATCCCTGTTAGATATTATGCTGACTGGTACTCCGTGCAGACGCACTATCTCCTTCATGTATATATCTGCCAAGACTTCTGTAGATTGTCCGACTCTGAAAGGTAGGAAATGAGCAGCCTTGGTGAGTCTGTCTATGATCACCCAGACAGTATTACGGCCACTAGGACTTCTTGGGAAGCCCATAACAAAGTCCATCGTAATGTGTTCCCATTTCCACTCGGGTATTGGGAGGGGTTGGAGTAGACCGGCAGATCTCTGATGCTCAGCCTTGACTTGCTGACACACCAGGCATTTAGCCACAAAGTGTGCTATCTCCCGCTTCATTCCATGCCACCAGTAATATTGTCGCAGATCTCTGTACATCTTTGTGCCTCCTGGATGTATAGAGTATGTTGAGCTATGAGCTTCTGACATCAGCTCATTACGAAGTTCTCCATTTAGAACATAAAGACGATCACCACATCTTAGAGTCCCATCTTCGTGTATGCGACATCCTGTCTGGATTCCAGCCTCTGTTCTTTGACGAAGCCTCTGAAATCTTGCATCTGCTGGTAGAGCAGCTTTGATTCTTTCGACCAGGGTTGATTGCAACTGGTAGTTTGATAGTTGGCCATCAAGTCCTGGCATAATGACCTCTATTCCCAACTTTTCTAGATCTCTCAGCAGATCTGGTTGGGTGATCATAAAGAATGCCGAGGGTCTTCTGCTTAGAGCATCAGCTACCATATTAGCTTTTCCAGGATGGTACTGCAGATCAATCTCGAAATCCGTCATCACTTCTAGCCATCGTCTTTGCCTCAGATTTAAGTCTTTCTGAGTGTAGACATATTTCAAGCTCTTGTGATCGGTGAAAATCTCTACTAGTTTGCCGTATAGATAGTGTCTCCATAGCTTCAGGGCGAAAATGACTGCGGCAAGCTCCAGGTCGTGAGTGGGGTAATTCTTCTCATGAGTCCTCAGTTGTCTTGAGGCATAAGCTACAACCTTCCCATGTTGCATTAGGACACAACCAAATCCTTTCCCGGATGCATCGCTATAGATTACGAAACCTCCGGATCCAGATGGTATAGTCAAGATGGGGGTTGTAGTCAGACGCTTCTTCAATTTATCAAAAGCTTTCTGACATTCTTCAGTCCATATGAACTCCTGCTCCTTGCGGGTAAGACGAGTAATCGGCTCCGCGATTCTTGCAAAGTTTTCTACGAACCTCCGGTAATATCCGGCAAGTCCTAGAAAGCTTCTCACCTCTGAGACGTTGGTCGGTGTTGGCCATGTCTCCACAGATGAAATCTTTGCTGGATCCACTGAGATGCCTTCCCCTGTGATCACGTGTCCAAGAAAAGCGACACGATCAAGGAAGAATTCATACTTGCTCATCTTAGCATAAAGGCTCTCTCGTCTCAGCGTCTCTAGCACCAGTCTCAAGTGCTCTTCATGCTCCTTGTGGCTCTTCGAATACAGCCAGAATGTCGTCGATGAAGACTACCACGAACTGGTCCAGATATTGGTGAAAGACTCGGTTCATCAGATTCATGAATACGGCAGGTGCATTAGTCAGTCCAAACGGCATCACCAGAAACTCGTAATGACCATAACGAGTTCTGAATGCTGTCTTTGGAATGTCTTCTCTCCGTACCTTGACCTGATGATAGCCTGATCTCAAGTCTATCTTCGAGAATACCATGGCTCCTGTTAGTTGATCGAACAGGTCGTCAATTCTTGGCAAGGGGTACTTGTTTTTGATTTTCAGAGCGTTGAGGGCTCTGTAATCAATGTACATGCGATATGTTCCGTCCTTCTTTGGTACAAATAGCACTGGTGCTCCCTAGGGTGATGCACTAGGACGAATAAATCCCTTGATCTGTAGTTCCTCTAGTTGAAGCTTCAGCTTGTCAAGCTCCTTCTTTGCCAGTCGGTACACATTGGAGGATACTGGTGCAGCTCCGGGTATTAGCTCAATAATGAACTCCACTTCTCTGTCAGGCGGTAGGCCTGGCAATTCTTCTAGGAATACGTCCTCGAATTCTGCTACAATTGAGGGGAGTGCTGTCTCCATCGCCATGTAAGCTCTAGGAGTCTGGCCTACTCCTTGCTCGATGGTGCCTCGAACGTATTCGAACTCCGGGTGATCTGGGGGTCTAAAAATAACACTTCCCTTTCGGCAGTCTAAGATAGCATTATTCTGGCTTAGCCAGTCCATGCCTAAGACAACGTCAAAATTTGGCATTGGAAGTACCAAAAATCGCGCTCTTAGTCCTCTACTACAAACAATTACCGGGCATGTTTCAATAATATTGGTAACTGGAACAATGCCTCCTCCGGTAAGTATTTTCCAACACTTAGGTAGCGGGGAAGTGGATAGTTTGTGCATGGCTACGAAACTACTGGATATGAAAGACAAAGTAGCCCCAGAATCGAATAATATAGTTGCAGGTAATGATGCAACTAAAATGGTACCTGTAATGGTTTCTCCTTCTGGCTCTTCTGCAACTGCAGCTAAAGTAAAGGCTTGACCGTGCCTTTGTCCTCCGGTTTGTTGTCTGGCCTTGAACTGGGCTTCCTGTGTAGGCAGGGGTGCTCCTCTCTGATATCCCCCAGATGTTGAGGGTAGCATCTTCTGGACTTGTGCTCCTGGCTTCTGCCCTTGCTGAGGTGCTGCATCTCTGCGTTGTGGGCAGTTTCTGGCCATATGATTTTTAGCTCCACATAGCAGGCATAACCCTAGCTTCTTTCTGCAGTCACTGGCCAAATGTCCTTTCTTGCCACAAAAGTGACAAGTCGGAAGCTCCTTCTTCTGGTAGGGCCCCGTCGTCTGTTGTGTCTGATATTGGGGACGACGGATGGGTCCTCCTGCTTCTTGCTGGTTCTTGGCCGGGAAGGTTGGATTAGAGCGTCTTGTTCCACGGCCAATTGCTTCTTGCACCCTTGCTTCTGTAAGAACCTCCTCATAGGAGATCCTTGACTGCACCGTCGTATATCTCTGGAGCTCTGGGGTGAGGCCGCGGTGGAATCTCTTGGCCTTCTTCAGCTCGTTCGGTATCAGCATGTCACCGAATTGACTCAGTCGGCAGAACTCTGCATCGTAGGCATCGACGGACATATTTCCCTTGTTCCAGGTGCAGGAACTGTGAATATAGGGCATCTTGGACTGTTGCGGGGAAGTACTTGGCATTGAAGTGCTCCAAGAATTGTTCCCAAGTCTGGTCTTTGTCGACACTATGCTCTATAGATTCCCACCAGTGATGGGCGTTGCCGAGAAGTTGGGCCCTCACGGCAGTCATCCATAGGTCGGGGGTGAGTTGTGAGCCTTCCAGAAGCATTTCTGTATTGGAGATCCAGTCTGAGATCTCCTCTGGGGTTTCGCTGCCTTTAAAGGTCCTCGGGCTCATCTGGTGGAAACCTTTGACTGTGCCCACTGGTTGGACATGTGCTGGTACCGGGGCAGTGGTTCTCTCCAAGGCCGTCATCAAAGTCTGTCGCAGAGCTTCAGTCTGTTGCCACTGAGACTGTCTCAGGGCTTCAGTCTGTTGCCATTAGGTCTGCAACATAGTTTGGAGGAACTGAAATATTTGAGACTGTCCCTCAGGTTGTGGCATCAGAGCAGGAAAGGTTGGAGGTGGAGGCAAAGGTGTCTCTGCCAGCGGTGTTGGTGTTGTCTCCTGGCCAGAATTCTGGTGATTGTACGGGGTTCCTTGGACACTTGGCGAAGGTTCTGTTGCTTGGTCAGCCCCATTATTCGCAGGTTTCCCGGGTATGTCCATATTTCTGAAGAAAATAGAATAATTAGAAAACACAAAGGAGATAATGAATAATAATCAAGCAGGATGCAATAAAGAATTATTCAAAGATGGTGTCAGTGTGGATGAGACCTAATGTTTCTATCCTATTGCAGGCTTGCTGGGCATGTTATCATACCACTAGCAATGAAAACTAGACCTGCATGGGCCACCACTAAAACTATGTCACGCCCCAGTCCCAAAATATCAGAAACTAGGCTACGTATCACTGGCCAGCTGACACGTCACTAAGGGCTTAATCCATTTTTAATGGACCCAAAGGAACGTGCTACGCTGTCCTAAAATACTACATGTAAAACACAGTCAAATCTATCTCATCCACAACAAAATATCAGAAAAGCAAGTGCTGAACATATATATAACTGAGTCTGATACAGTACACAACTGGTGAGAATATAAGCCTACTACAAAAACTGATAATAGCGCAGAAAAATCAGATAGACTAAGCAGCGTCTATCTGAGAAAAGCATCTCCATCTCCAGGTGGCAGGCCTCTAGGGTCAAGCATACTCTGAGGGTGTCTCCTCGAGCTCCTCCTCGGTAGCACATCTGGCCTCCTGATCAGGGCCGTACACAGTGGGGTAGAAAGCCTCGTCTAGATCTGGCAGGGAACCAGGTCCTCAGTGGGACATAACAAGATACAGAAAATGACATGCCATGTATGTAAATACTGAATAAAGAAAATGAATACAGGGTGCTAACCATTCTAAGTGAAATGCAAGTAAAGACCTTGTAGTACGCATGGGAATGTGTAGGCTAGACATACGCTGACGTAATTCACCAATCGTGGTGAATGGCTAGTATATGTGTCGTATGCCCCCTGACTCAAGGGCACTCTGCAATCGACCATCACTGGTACGAAGGTATAAAACATTTATGGAGGGGGTGTCCCATATGTCTACTAGTTATCTTTCCCATCCCAATGAAACTAAATGTCAAGTCATACTATTCCTGAATTATTCTAATCCGTGATGCGGGTCACACGTACTGGTAGCTAATCAACTACGCAGCTCGCATCCCAACATGTATTGCAACCATGTTGCATGTTCCCGTGATAGAGTCTAGAAGAATATCAGGATACTCTCACAGCAATTGGTGAGTCTGTAAGACTAAGTTAATTATGCTAATGTCAACGTATCAGTTGACTGTACCCAAGGCAGTCTTAGGTAATCATTGTTATATAAAATTCAGGAACAAGTAGATATCAATAATTAAATTTAAACAATAACTTGGCAAGGTATACTTGCCTACTCCCTGATAGTGTTGATAACCTGATCTCAGGTTTGGAGGTGCTTGAGACAGGGGGTCACTGGCTGTGCTGGAGTTGGTTTCTGTTAAAACAGACAGGGTTCGTGAATATTATGGTTGTAATATAAAGCATATATATATACACATATATAATATAGATATATATATAGTATGTATCTATATATAGATATAATATATATAGCAGTATATATAGCATATAAAGAACAGAAAAAATGCAGGTATATATATAATTATAATAGTAGCAGGGTATATCCACTGCTCTATATATATAGTAATATGATATTATCAGGGTGTATCCACTGATATATATATAGTATAATAATCAGGATATATCCACATATATATATATATAATAATATAATAATCAGGGTATATCCTCTGATATAAATAAATTGAAATGACAGGACAGAAAGTAAATACATATATATCTTATGTACTGTATTACACAATACTATATATAGTATACATATATAATAAATTGAAGACTGTGCAAGAATTGAAGATATACATATATAATATATATAAGCTGTATTATCCAGCTGAATATTAATATATATATACATATAGATAATATATATATATATATATATATATATATATATATATATATATATATATATATATATATATATATATATATATATATACATATATAATAAATACAGGAAATATATTAAGTGCAGAAAATAAATAAAAGAAAATGTATAGTATACATATATACTATATTATATAATATATAACATGTAGTATACATATCATATATAACTATATATATATAAATATATGTACACACATATTTATATATACTATATATATATATATATATAAACAGAATAAAATGCATATATATATATATAATAATAATTATTACATAATATTATACAGTATATATAAATATACATATATACATATTAATATACATATATATATACATATATATATATATATATACATATACATATACATATACATATAGGAATATATATAAATACATATATATTAGGTTTAGGTAATATACCCTCTGACAGGTGGGGTCCACACGTCGTCGACGGCGGGAGGACGGCGGCGGAGCTGGCCGGAGGCGGCCGGAGGAGCAGGAACAACAGCAATAGCTGCTAGCAGCAACAGCAGCAGCAGCTGAGTGCGGGGGCTGCCGGCGGCGGAGGAGTGGCGGAGGTGGCCGGGCAGGGTGCGGGATCGACGGAGGAAGGAGGGGCGGTCAGGTTGGTGGTGGTGGCGGAGGTCCACGACGGCGGTGGTGGAGGCTGGAGGCCGTCGGAGGTGGAGGGGTCGGTTAGGGTTAGGGAAGTGGGGAGGAGCTGTGGGGGCTCTGGCCGGCGGAGGCGGCGTCGTGGGCGGTGAGGGGTGGTGGTCCGGTGGAGGGGAGGGTGGCGAGTCGAGTGGTGGAGTGGTGGCGGTGCACGGTGGCGGATGGTGGCGCAGGGGGTGGTTCGGGTGGTGGTGGTTGCTGTGGGCAGTGAGGGAGTGGGGAGGTTGCGGGGGCTGCTCACGGCGGAGGGGATGGCCGGAGGCGGCGGGGCTTGGCCGGAGGGGAGAGGGGGTCAGGGCGGAGGGCTGGCCGGAGTTGGGCGGCCGGTGGTGGTCGGAGGGGAGGGCTGTGGAGTTTGAAAGGGAGGGGTGTGTGGGTTTATATAGGGTTTGGCCCAATGTCAGTTTCGTAATTATGGGGTAGTTCTGGGTTATTTTGGTAATTTTGGTTTTTTTGGGATATTTTTACAGGATTTATCTGGATGTTTTGGGTGGGTCCCATACACCTATTCACTAACCAATAGGATTATGCCACCTTGCATGTATTTTTGCATAAAAACCCCTAACTTTTCATAAATTGCATAAAAGCCTAAATTTGGTATTTTTCTTTGGGCAAAACAGGTGCCTACTGGTCCTCAAATCTCTAGGGTACAGAGATGGATAAAGAGCAGAAATTTAAATAGGAAATAAATACGTACGTCTGTAACGATATTTGTGCGACTAAAACGAAACACCAAACAAGGTTTCTAGAAGTTGCACAAAATACAGAAAAAGTAGTCTAACAAGTCTAGGGCAGGGTTGTGGATTTTGTTTAGGGTTAACAGCTAGTGTGATGCCCTAATTAATTGTGTAATGAACAGGTGCACAATCAATAAAATATATAATAATTTTTTTTTAAAAAGTTGCCATAATTCTAATTAGTCTAAACTAATCCTAAATTACTGAAATCTGATCGAGGGAGTTTACAGGCAGACACTTTAGCCTGTCTCACTGCTTCCTTGGCAGTCCCAGACAACACCCATCAGCTAATCACAGTGATCGGTCAAGAGCTGGTCTATCCCAAAAGCAACCTAAGCTTATGCCTCAGCTATGCAGCAGAGGTCGATACCGATACTCAAGATTGGAGGCTTCCATTCATCGCCTACGCAGTCTATGAAATTCTCCCTAAAAATCCAAAGGAAGCTACTTCAATCAGAAGACACTCTCTCTGTTTCTATTACGACACGGAGACCAAAATATTGTATCATCGGTCCTACGACGGCCTTATGCTCCAATGCTTATCGAACGCAGAGGCAAAATAAGCCCTCCGTGAAGCTCACAACGGCGTCTATAGGGCACATCAACCCGGTCCAAAGCTACAGGACCGTCTTCGGAGAATGGGCTACTATTGGCCGACTGGTAGTAGATATTGTCGGCTACGCAAGAAAGTGCCAAGCATGCCAAATCCACGCGGCCTTCATCCACCAGCCATCCGAGTTTCTACACCCAACGATAGTATCTTGGCCGTTTGAGGCGTAGGGAATGGACATCATCGGGCCAATCAGTCCTCCTTCATCAAAAGGACATCGGTTCATCCTGGCGATCACCAACTACTTATCTAAATAGGCGGAGGCTGTTCCGGTCGCTGAAGTCAAGACAGCCAACGTGATTAACTTGGTCAAGCATCACTTCATATATCACTTCGTCTTGCCGCATAGGATCATCCACGACAATGGTCCACAGTTTGTAAGTCATGCCTTCTGACAGTTTTGTGACAAGAATCGAATCCAAAATATAGCCTCCACGGCATACAACCCTGCCGTAAACGGTCTGGCAGAAGCTTTCAACAAAACCATCATCAAGCTCCTCAAGAAATTCGTATCTTCCAACAAACGCGACTGGAATGAGAAGCTAGGTGAATGTCTCTGGGCCTACCGAACAACAGTCCGGACAACTACTGGGAATACGTCGTTCTCTTTGGTGTATATAAGTGAGGCGGTACTCCCACTTGAGATCCAAATTCCTTCACTACGGGTATCTCTCTCCAACCAACTAACCACATATGACAACTACCGCCGACGTTTACAGGAGTTGGAAGCACTCGATGAGAAACGACTATTAGCCCAATAATGCATGGATCTGTATCAAGCACATCTCTCTGGAGCCTTCAACAAACGGGTAAAACAGAGAATATTTTAAGTGGGTGATCTCGTTCTAACATAAGAAGACTGATGGTTATGACCCACAAGACGACCGGCAAATTCTAACCTAAAAGGGAAGCGTCCGTTCGTTGTGAAAACCGTATTTTTCAACGGTGCATACCGGCTAGCAAAACTCAACGATGACTTACTTCTGATGCCTATCAACGACAAGTTCCTACTACGTCTAAATTAGGCTATTACTCCCCTATTACCAAACTATACCGTATCTTCTTGGGCGCTAGTTCATGTCCATAGGACCTCTGGACTGTCGCTCTAATACACTACTCTGGCGGAGTCTGCTATGTCCATATTACCTCTGAGCAAACTTTCCGGCCTTGTCCATCGATCATTACATCCATATTACCTCTGATATCGATTTTCTTCCAACTTATCACCCGTACCCAATTTGGAGTATGTCCGTGGTGTTCAGTCCACAAAAACTGTCACTTCCATATTACGTCTTGCAGGGCTTGTCTCAAACCTATTACTTGCACTAAGTGCGCAAAAAGATAATGGGTCCACAAAATATATCACGTCCATATTACCTCTGATAGGGTTTATTTTAAATCTATTACTCGTACCACAAGTGCTCAAAAGGATAATAGATCCACCAAAATCTCCCAGCTGGATGTCCTTAAAATCCACAGAACATATCACGTCCATATTACCTCTGATAGGGTTTGTTTTCAATCTATTACTAGCACCACAAGTGTGCAAAAGGGTAGATCCACCAAAACCCTCCAGCGGGATGTCTTTAAAATCCATAAAACCTATCACTTCCATATTACCTCTGATAGGGTTTGTTTTAAATCTATTACTCGCACCACAAGTGCACAAAAGGGTAATAGATCCACCAAAATTATCCCAGCGGGATGTCCTTAAAATCTATAAAACCTATCATGTCCATACTACCTCTGAAAGGGTTTATTTCGAATCTATTACTCGCACCCTAAGTGCGCAAAAGGGTAATAGATCCACCAAAATCTCCAGTATAATATCCTTAAAAAGCTACGGTATGGTGCTACATTCATATTTTTCTCTAGTACTAGCACCACAAATGTCACAACATCAATGAAAGTAATTTTTTTTGTTAAAACAAAAAAATAAGGGAAGAATACAAACATCAAACATAAGAGGAGTTAGTGTCCTCTAAATTATTGATATATATTGCCAGAAAATGAAAGAAACAAGCGTCTGAGAATGCAAACAATGGACAAAAAGTGTCTACAAAAGCCTGCTCCTCCGAGCTGGCAGGGAACTCAAGGAGTTCTGGAAAAATATCCATCTTTTATATTCGGGAGACAGACATTTCTCCGGCAGGTAGTGGCTCGGGCTCGCTAGAGTAGGAGTCAGAGGCCACCAGGACCGTGAAAAGAGACATGTTGGTTTCCTTCAGAGCATTTCCAGAAACCATCACGCCCAAAAACACGAATAAATGCAAGCAACCTACAGATCGTTCGTTATTTAAGGGCAAAGAATCGGTAGCTCATCTGGTGAATCATAACGATCTTCTCAGTGAGACACGATGATTCATCCCTAGGCAACCTAAGCTGCGATTGTCAAGATTTGGCGTGATGCTCTCAGAGACCCGTACTGACACAGCAGTGTGAACACGTCAGGCGCAAATCAGCACCTGAAGCGCGAGAAGTAGTCATTTCTCTTTCAGGGTACAAATCAGGTCAGCCAGACAATCACAACAGAAAAGAAATATTTATTTCATAGAAGTAAAATGAACAAACTAAATGAATAAAAATCAGTCTCAGAAAAGGAAACATAAACTACTGCTATCCATGATGGGAGCATAACTCCATGATCCGTTCATGGAGACGGGCAACCTGACTTTCTCGGCGTCCAGTGACCCGGCACTCGACCTCTTTCGCCAGGACCCCGGGATCCTAGAATTGGACATAGGCCTCAGGTCACAACCCACACCCGGTGTAAGGATGCAAGTAGTGAACAACGTCCAGCCTACGTCGCAGCATCGACGGTAGAACGCTGTTTTGGTAAACTATCTATCAATATAAATATGCCACCAGCAATATGAATATACTCAATTATAGATCTAAGATAGAAATAAGAACGAATATGATAAAATAATAGAAGAGTCACGAATACAACTCATGAGACAAATAATAATATCAAATGAGTCAGAGAAAATTAAAATAATATTGAAGACAAATCCAGTACAAAGAGAAACTAACAACTAAGTTATGAGTCCTGGGTCGTCTGTCTCAGTCGGGATGAGACCCTCCTGAGCTAAGGTCTCTGGCTCTAAGCCCACAACATCCTGAGGTCCGTAGTGAATGGGGTACCACTCCTCAGTGTCATCTGGAAAAAATAAATCCAGTTAGGGAAGGAGCAGAGTACATATCTAACAACAGTTCTAATAAATGATATAAATTATGTAACAGTAAATAGATGTAAAATATACAAGATACAAAATATAGGTACAAGAGATATACAATAACAAAAATACTGAAATAAATACAAGAATAAACAATATGGCAATGAAGAAGAATACTAATGACTAGGTGAGTGAGTACCAGCTTTAACATGTGATTGGCTTGGAAACTTGTACAAGAAACTTGCACAAGGATAAAGGCTTGGTTAATCATACGTGCGGTGTATGATTAACACTCACAAAGAACAAGACATGCACAAAGAGGGTATGATCACATATCTATAATAAATACTCTCCGCCCTGACTAGTATAATGGATCAAACCATGGTACGTTATAACACGGGATTCACTGGGTAGGTAGCTAGTCTCTCCAAGAATCAATGTCTGCACATGTACAAGAAGAACAAGGAAATAAGGCTTACACAAGATACACCATACATACCAAGGAATAATATCTCATGACAAGATCCGGATATACTAATCCGTGTAACCATATTGTCAAGAAATTAAGGATATTTACACTAGATATAAGGAACATAGAGGATATCATAAATGAAAAACTATCAGAGAATATACTCGTCTGAAATCTGGTGCACAGTATCACAGATGTCCGGTACAGTACCTCAAAGACGTAGATATAGAATATTATATTAATACAAGATTTTGGAATAAAAATAAGTTAAACTAGTCAACATCTAGGTCAAAAAGCAATTTTTAAGTCAAAATAGTCAAACTAGGTCAACTCTAAGTCAAACTAGTCAAACTTGGTCAAACTTGCTATTTCTCGGTTGTATGAGTCTATCTCTAGGATATTGGGTCCACACGTTATGCAACTAAGCCACACTAGCTATACTAGGATACTAGGAAGCCAATAGGATACCGTATCGCAAGATACACAACTAAAAGATATAAAAATATCATAATATGTATATACAAATAATATTATATAATATTTTTAATTAAACTAATGCTAAGTGGATACCTTGGCTTTGAACAAATGCGTTATCGCACCACTAAACACTCATCTTGATACTCAAACCCAATACCTTGAGTATCCCTCAATACCTTGACATTTATCTTGGTATCTCAAGGTAATGTCAACTCTAGTGTATAATTAACTACCCAAATCCTAACTATATACTAATGTGTATTAACTAATACAATATTACATACTACTAGCTATACTAATTACCAACTACTAATATATATATATATATATATATATATATATATATATATATATATATATATATACATACATACATACATACATACATACATACATACATACATACATACATATATATACACATGCATATATACATACATAAACACCAACATACATACATACATACATACATCTATATATATACACATGCATATATACATATATAAACACCAACATATATATATATATATATATATATATATATATATATATATATATATATATATATATATATATATACACACGCATATGAATACATATATTACTAATAGCTGATACAAATTAAACTTAAAATGTAATGAAACAAACACGTGGAGTGCATTGCACCCGTATCACACTAGATCTATGATACGCTTGCGATACGAGTCCAATGCACAACCAAATGTATCCCGAAGGACACGAGCAAGTCTATAATAGTATAAATGAACAATACGAAGAGTCAAATACACATCTATATGTTCGTTTCAAAATATGACATACACAAACTCCGTGTCGGAGGATAACCCCCCAAATTAATCTGTATCTCCAAATTGTTGGGATACGACCTATACGTATCCAATTGTGGATACTACACTAGCCACACACAATCAAACACATGTGAATTTGGTCTAATTGACCAATTGACAAACACAAGATGCACCAATCTCGAAATTCTCCCAAAATTTGACACAAAATACACATATTTAGAGTCTAATTAAAGAAAAAACTAAATTGTACCTATTGGGAGATGGATTTCCAATAAAACTTCCAAATTGGATGAAATTAGCCTCAAACTTATAGATCATTGCTTCTTCTTGTAGATCCTTACTCTACTAGCCTCTAATGATGATTTAAGAACGAATTGGAAAGAAATTTGGGTAGAATTTGATGTGGGAATGATGAAATTGGGAAGAGAAAATTCTAGATCTAGAATTGTAATAAAAAATAAGGAGAGAGACATTTCTCTCCTAATTTATATAGGCCGGCCACTTGACCCCCTCCCCAAGCCACTATACAATGTCTAAAATATCCCTTGGGGCCTCTCATGAAGAAATAATTAAGGAGGAAAGGTTCTAGTCTAATGGGTTTAATTTAATTAACATCCTCCTAATGAATGGGCTTATTATTGGGCTCAATTCGAACTAAATATAAATGTTGATATATGGATCTAATCTAAACTAGCTAGGTCCACTAACACAAGTCCAAAATAATAAACTAACATCTAACAATAATTAAATAATAAAATAAATAATATACAACAAGCACAATATTTAATTAATTATGAAATGACCAAAATATCCTTTCATAGAAAATATGGCAGTGACAAGTCTACCCCCCTTAAAATAATTTTGTCCTCAAAATTCAAAGACGAAACTACCCCCAAAAATTAAACAGAATAGAACATAAAAGAACAGAACATACCTGAAGGCACAAACAAATATGGGTAACTCTCTCGCATTTCATACTCTCTCTCTCTCTCAGGTAGACTCCCCCGGAGAGTGATGCCTCCATGCGATGCATACCAAAGGAATAGTCTGGTTCCTCAGCATATTCTATCTCCGATCTAGAATCTCAACTGGCTGCTCTGGATATCTAAGAGTAGGGCCCACCTTTATCTCTGAGTGATCCAATACGTGACTAGGATCCGCCACGTACAGTCTCAACTGCGATACATGAAACACGTTGTGCACTCCCTCCAATGTAGGTGGAAAGTTTAGTCTGTAAGCAACTGCACCGACCCTCTCTAGAATACTGAAAGGTCCGATGAATCGCGGACTAAGTTTTCTGCCTCCACCAAAATGAATCATGCCTCATGTCGGAGAAATCCTTAGAAACACCAAACCACCAACCTAGAAAAAACACAACCTTAAGAACTTAATCTATAACAAACAACCAATATCAAGCACAAAACAAAAATCTAAAACTATACCTCAAACTCCAAAGGTCTCCGGTGGCTATCGGTCCAATGTCGCTGTTTGTCCTGCGCCACTCGAAGTCTGTCTCTGATCAGCTTAACCTTCTCCGATACATCCAAAACTATCTCTGGCCCTAACAAAACTCTTTCTCCAACATCGTTCCATGACAAAGGAGTACGATATCTCCGATCGTACAGAGCCTCAAATGGTGATATCTCAATACTAGCCTAGTAGCTATTGTTATAAGCAAACTCTACCAATAGAGATGGTCCTCCCAAGATCCCCCAAAATCTAGTACACAAGTGCATAACATATCCTCAAGAGTCTGAATAGTCCTCTCTGACTGCCCATCTGTCTGGGGATGATATGCAGTACTGAACTTGAGCTCGGTGCCCAAGCTCATCTGTAAACTCCTCCAGAAATGAGAAGTAAAACGACTATCCTGATCCGAGACTATGCTGATGGAAATCCCAAGTATCCTGACGATCTGTCTCACATACATCTCTGCCAGCTTCTCCGTAGACAAACCCACCTTGAAAGACAAAAAGTGGGCCGACTTGGTTAACCTGTCGACGATAACCCAAATTGCGTCTTTCTCTCTTGGAGATCGTGGAAGTCCGGACACAAAATCCATAGTAATGTGCTCCCACTTTCACTCTAGAATGGGTAGTGGCTGAAGTAAACCACCTGGCCTCTGCCTCTCGACTTTCACCTGCTGGCACACTAAGCATCTGGATACAAACTGTGCCACTTCCCTCTTCATGCCATACCACCATACATTCTCTCGTATATCCAGATATATCTTGTTGGCACCTGGATGTATGGAATACTAAGAGTGATGTGCTTCCTGTAACACCTCCTCACGCAGCTTTCCACTAGGCACACACAATCTAACACCATGTTGCAAAGAACCATACTTAGCAATGGTGAAATCATCCTCCAATCATGCTCTCACCTGAGCTCTGATGCTCCTCAGAGATACATCTTCATACTGGGCTGCCTTGATCTTGTCCATCAACTATGAGTGTATCTGTAACCCCCGCATCTGCATAGTAAAACTAGGAATTATCATCTTAATGCCTAAGCTCTCCAAGTCCTCCAACAAATATTGATCCTGCGTCAAAAATATAGCTACTGGATACCTGCTCAAGGCATCGACAACTACATTGGCTTTCCCATGGATGATACTGCAAAGATATGTCAAAATCCTTTATCAGTTCCAGCCACCGACGCTGCCTCATGTTCAACTCCTTCTGTGTGAAAACATACTTCAAGCTTTTGTGGTCTGTGAAGATCTTCACACGCTCTCCATACAAATAGTGTTTCCACAACTTCAGGGTAAAGATAGCTGCTGCTAACTCTAAATTATGGGTAGGATAATTCTTCTCATGAGGATGCAATTGCCTGGATGCATAGGCAATTACTTTCCCATTCTGCTGAAGAACACAATCCAAACCTTTTTCTGATGCATCACTATAAATAGTGAAACCTCCAGACCCTGATGGCAATATCAAAATAAGAGCAGATGTCAACATCTTCTTCAAATTCTCAAAAACAACTAGCACTCCTCTGTCCAAACAAACTCTACATCCTTCTTGGTGAGTCTAGTCATCGACTCGGTAATCCTCAAAAAATCTTGCACAAACTTTCTGTAGTAGCCTGCCAAATCCAAGAAACTTCTGATCTCTTCTACTGAACTCGGGGTCTTCCAAGACTCCACTGCTGCGATCTTCTTCGAATCCACTGAAATTCCATCACCAGTCATAACATATCCTAAGAACTTCACCTTGTTCAGGAAGAACTCACACTTGGACAGCTTTCCATACAGCTTCTTCTTCCTTAGCACATCTAACACAATTCGCAAATGCTCCTCGTGCTCCTCCGGTGTCTTCGAGTATATGAGTATGTCATCGATGAACACCACCATGAACTTGTCAAGGTATTGATGGAACACCTTGTTCATCAAATTCATAAATACCGTCGGGGCATTAGTCAACCCAAACGATATTACCATAAACTCATACTGGCCATAACGAGTCCTAAAAGTAGTCTTCAGTATGTCCTACAGCTTCACTTTTACCTGGTGGTAGCCTGATCTTAAGTCTATCTTGGAAAATACCTTGGCACCACTCAACTGATCGAACAGGTTATTAATTCGTGGCAACGGGTATTTATTCTTGATAGTGAGATTATTCAATGCCCTATAATCAATGCACATGTGCACCGATCCATCCTTCTTCGGTACAAACAATATCCGAGCTCTCCATGGTAAAGAATTCGATCTGATAATCCCCTTATCCTGCAACTCATCCACCTGCTTCTTCAGCTCAACCAGCTCGTTGTTGTTTACTCTATAGACATGCTGTGAAATTGGTTCTGCACCTGGCACCAAGTCTATAGAGAATTTAATATCTTAATCTGGCGACAATCCTGACAATTTCTTATGAAACACATCCAAGAACTCTGCTATCAACGGATGCGACAACTCTTTATCTTCCACCATATCTCCACAGATAATGCCTTCTCTCTGCTCTGCAGCTCCTCTAGAAAACTTAAACTTTGGCTCTCCTGGCGGGCTAAATAAAACTCCACCTCCTCTACAATCTATACTAACATGGTGCCTACTCAACCAATCCATCCCGAGTATAATATCGTAGCTCGAAAGTGGCATTACAAGTAGACACGCACTCAGCTCTCGCCTCCTAGAGTAACTCTATGATCCTTGCAAATATCATTAACCAAGATAATGCCTCCCCCAGTCATGATCTTGCAAGTCCTAAGCAAAGACTCAACTACCAAATGATACTTCAGAGCAAAAGAAACAGATACAAAACTATAGGAAGCACCACTATCAAACAAAGCTAAAGCTGGAATAGAATCAAGAAGAACAGAGCCTACGATGACATCTCTGGTGGGCTCGACCTCCTTGACTGTCATAGCGAACGCTCATCCCTGACGTGCACCTCTCTGATGTTGGTACTGGACATAATGCTGCTGTTGGGTCGGAAGCGGTGGTCCCCTCTGCTGTACTGCATGTGGTCTCGCATGTGTCCTCTGAGATGGAGCTGCTCCTTGAATTGCACGACGAGGATTGGAAGGACACTCTCTCAGCTGATGCCCCTCAGCACCATAATACAAACAAACTCCCAACCTCTTCCTGTAAAATTTCCAGATGCGGGCGGGCTTCTTACAGAAGTGGCAAGAAGCTTGTTGTAACTGTCTCTGCTGCTACGATGCCTGGTGAAATAGTGCCCTAGTTGGAGCCTGGTGCTGCTGCGACTACTGAAAAGGCCTGAACTAAAAATAAGGATGCTTAGCAGTCAATGTGCTGTTGTTAGCCCCCAGAAAAGGATTGCGATCTCTTGGGCTTCAAACCCAACTCCCGCTCAACCTTGCGTGCCTCTGCTATCTCCGAATAGGTCTCATAAAAAAATGAAATGAGGATCTTTACTTCCCAGTTTAGACCCTCGCAAAAATGAATAGCTCAAACCTTCGGCTCCCTCACCAAATACTCCGTAAATTGGCTCAGCCTACCAAACTCTGTAGCATATTCCTCCACATATATGCTTTCCTGAATAAGGCTCTCAAACTTCCTCTCCAAGTCTAACCTGTCTGCCCGAGAAAAGAACTTTTTCTTGAAGAGGGCATTGAATACCTCCCAAGACTGTCCCGCATCAACAAGAAGTGGCTCATTCCTGAACCAAGTGCGGGCGATGTCGAACATCTAAAGTCCTACTGCCTCAACCTTCAGATCCTCAGAAAGATGGAATACCCTCATGAGATGCTCAATATCCTCGAGCCAATCATCAGCGTAAATGATGCCCTTCGTCCTCGTGAAGACCCGAGGTTCCAGCTTCTTGAAGTCCTGAATGTTGCCTGGCCGAATCTGGACTACCTGAGGAGGAACCTGCTGCTGGACCGGAACTCCTCTCTCTACTACGAGAGCAAGCTGATGAGCACTCTCGATGCCCTGTCGCAACACAACGGTCTGTCTCTGGTGTACCTCGGACTGAGCCCTTTGTGCCTCAAATATCTCATAAAATAGTGTAAACATCTGTATCGCATCTGTCGGCTCGGAAGGTGGAGGTGAAAGTCCCTCAGATACAGCCGAAATAGTCCTCTGAGTTGGAGGTGGACCCCCGAACGCAGCTGATACACCAATCACCGGAGAAGTGACTGGTGCAGGCCCTCGGGAAGTCACAGATCTCTTAGAAGCTTCTCTCCCCTGCTATGATCTAGTGTTAGGCAGCATCCTGAGACAAAAAGAAAAAAAAGAATCAATATGGCACATGATATAAGACATTCAAAGAAGGACAGTTAAAGATCTAATATCAATATCAGGGAAGAACAGTTGAAACAAATCAATAGAGTTTTTCCTAGATGTGATTGAGTATTCTCAGCCTATAGCCTATAACCTATATCCTGAAACAGGCTCATAATAGCACTCGAATAAGAGCACCCCTACGAATCGCACTAATTGTGACCTCGAAGACCTGCATGGGCCATCACTAAAAATATGTCACGACCCGGACCCGGTATAGGGATGCAAGTAGTGAACAACGTCTAGCCTACGTTGCAGCATCGGCGATAGAACGTTATTTGGGTAAACTATCTATCAATACAAATATGCCACCAACAATATGAATATACTAAATCACAAATCTAAGATAGAAATAAGCACGAATATGATAAAAGAATAGAAGAGTCATAAATATAACTCATGAGACAAATAATAATATCAAATGAGTCAGAGAAAACTAAAACAATGCTAGAGACAAATCCAGTACAAAGAGAAACTAATAACTAAACTATGAGTCCGGGGTCGTCTCTCTTAGTCGGGATGAGACCCTCCTGAGCCAAGGTCTCTGGCTCTAAGCCCACAATATCATGAGGTCCGTATTGAGTGGGGTACCACTCCTCAGTGTCATCTGGGAAAAATATATCCAGTCAGAAAAGGAGCAGAGTACATCTCTAACAGTAGTTCTAATAAATAATATAAACTATGTAACAGTAAATATATGTAAAATATACAAGATTCAACATATAGGTACAAAAGATATATAATAACGGAATAAAAGAATGAACAATATGTCAATGAACAAGAATACTAATGACTAAGTGAGTGAGTACCAGCTTTAACATGTGATCGACTTGGAAACTTGCATAAGGAATTTGCACAAGGATAAAGGCCTGGTTAACATATGCGCGGTATATGATTAACACTCACAAGGAACAAGATATGCACAAATAGGATATGATCACATATCTACACTAAATACTCTCTGCCCCGACTGGTATAGTGGATCCAACCATGGTACGTTATGACATGAGATTCACTGGGTAGGTAGCTAGTCTCCCTAAGAATCAATGTCTGCACCTGTACAAGAAGAACAAGGAAACAAGGCTTGCACAAGATACACCATACATACCAAGGAATAACATCTCATGATGATATCTGGATATACCAATCCGTGTAACCATCGTGTCAAGAAATCAAGGATATCTACACTAGATACAAGGAACATAGAGGATATCATAAATAAGAAACTATCAGAGATTGTATTCGTCTGAAATCTAGTGCACAATATCACAGATGTCTGGTACGGTACCTCAAAGACTGAGATATGGAATATTACATCAATACAAGATTTTGGAATAAAAATAAGTTAAACTAGTCAACATCTAGGTCAAAAAGCAATTTCTAAGTCAAAATAGTCAAACTAGGTCAACTCTAAGTCCAATTGGTCAAACTTGGTCAAACTAGCTATTTCTAGGTTGTATGAGTCTATCTCTAGGATATTGGGTCCATACACTATGCAACTAAGCCACACTAGCTATACTAGGATACTAGGAAGCCAATAGGATACCGTATCGCAAGATACACAACTAAAAGATATGAAAATATCATAATATGTATATAAAAATAATATTATATAATATTCCTAATTAAACTAATGCTAAGTGGATACTTTGGCTTTGAACCAATGCGGTATCGCACCACTACACACTCATCTTGATACTCAAACCCAATACCTTGAGTATCCCTCAATACCTTGACATTTACCTTGGTATTTCAAGGTAATGTCAACTCTAGTGTATAATTAACTATCCAACTCCTAACTATATACTAATGTGTATTAACTAATACAATATTACATACTACTAGCTATACTAACTACCAACTACACACACACACACACACACACACACACACACACACACACACATACACACACACATATATATATATATATATATATATATATATATATATATATATCACTAATAGTTAATACAAATTAAACTTAAAAAGCAATAAAATAAACACGTGGAGTATATCGCACCCGTATCACACTAGATCTATGATACGCTTGTAATACGAGTCCACCACACAACCAAACATACCCCAAAGGACACGAATAAGTCTAAAATAGTATATATGAACAATACGAAGAGTCAATTATACATCTACGTGTTCGTGTCAAAATATGACATGCACAAACCCCCGTGTTGGAGGAAAATCCCCCAAATCAACCCGTATCTCCAAATTATTGGGATACGACCTATACATATCCAATTGTGGACACGACACTAGCAATACACAATCAAACACATGTCAATTTGGTCTAATTGACAAACACAAGATGTGTAAATCTCGAAATTTCCCTAAAATTGACACAAAACACACCATAATTTTCTCCATAGGCCTCCTATAAACCTAATTTCAATTCTTATGGGTAGCCTTAGCAAATGGGATAGTTCCTAATGATTAAAACACAGATTTAGAGTCTAATCAAATAGAAAAAACTAAATTATACTTATTAGGAGATGGATTTCTAATAAAACTTTCAAATTTGGTCAAATTAGCCTCCAACTTGTATATCCTTGCTCCTTCTTGTAGATCCTTGCTCTACTAGTCTCCAATGATGATTTGGGAAGGAATTGAAAAAAATTTGGGTGAAATTTGATGTGGGAATGCTGAAATTGGGAAGAGGAAATTCTAGATCTAGAATTATAATAAAAATAAGGAGAGAGACATTTCTCTCCTAATTAATATAGGCCGACCACTTCACCCCCTCCCCAAGCCACTATACAATATCTAAAATACCCCTTGGGGCCTCTCATGAAGAAATAATTAAGGAATGAAGGTTATAGTCTAATGAGTTTAATTTAATTAATCCTCCTCCTAATGAATGGGCTTATTATTGGGCTCAATTCTAACTAAATATAAATGTTGGTCCATAGATCTAATCTAAACTAGTTAGGTCCACTAACACAAGTTTAAAATAATAAACTAACATCTAACAATAATTAAATAATAAAATAAATAATATACAACAAGCACTATATTTAATTAATTATGAAATGACCAAATACCATTTCCTAGAAAATATGGTACTCATAAGTCATACCGATCATCTAGCTTCTACACCATGACCTCAACGGTGGAGGTATTTTTTACAGCCTGACTCGCCTCTGCCCGGATAGCCTCCTCTTCCTATTGGGCCTCCCAGAGATTATTACCCAGCATGTCAAGCTTGGCCTGTAGTTGCCTGATCTCCTAGATTAGATGCCCTTGCATGGCAAGACAATCCTCCCTAAGATTGCCCAGCCGATCACGCTCCTGTCGTAGCTTTTGGAGGTCATTCAGCAAGCCTTCCCTAGACGAAGCTATAAGGTTCTTCTCTGTACCCAGTCCAGTCGAGAATTCCTTGTATTCACGGGCTATCAGTACCCCCAGGTTCGCTTGCTGATGCTGTCATAGTTTCATCAGGCATCGCTCCACCTTCGCAAGCTTTAGGTCCAGAAGGGTCGTCGTCTCTTTTAAACCGGAAATGGCCCTTAAAGAGTTGGCCTGGCATTCGGCAAAGCATCTTGCCCAAATGAAGGACCTATGTCACTCCAATACACCCTGGACGCCTTACTTCAAAAATATGTAGAAACTCCGAATGGAGATCTGGACATGTTCATTAATCTCCTTCGACTCTTACCGGGGATAGGCGGCTGAACGTCAGGATGGAAGGATGAGGCCTCGTCCTCGGCCCT
Organism: Iris macrosiphon; assembly: GCA_036927795.1. Taxonomy (NCBI): domain Eukaryota; kingdom Viridiplantae; phylum Streptophyta; class Magnoliopsida; order Asparagales; family Iridaceae; genus Iris; species Iris macrosiphon. The sequence goes on from JAYESA010000014.1 coordinate 142,206,981, forward strand.
AGATGATGAGGCAGGACATTTTTCCTTGACGACGGCCTTATTGGAAAAAGATAAGACCTTCGGGGCCATGGCAGACGCTCTGAAGAGATGACCGGACGCGAAGGAAGGAAATAGACTATATGGAAGACAGAACTCAGCAGAAGCAAGAAGTTCTCTCTCGTCCCTTCAAACCCTTATTTATAGGTCACTAAAAGACAAAAATAGACCATTAGAATTCTACCCTCACCCGCTGACAGCTACGCTCGATTGGCCTCCCTCCTACAACCGTCAGTATTGAGCCCCTCAACAGGAGATGGCTCAGAATCAGAACAGAATCCACTCAAGGGTCAAGGCAAATCTGGCAGTTAAATGCATAGTTGACAGCCTGTCACCATTTGCCCATGCAGCTCAATGATCATGCAGCCCGAACATACTCCATCCATGCTTCTTATTCAAAGTATTTCAAACTTATCAGTTTAAAAACTTTGAATGGGGTCTTATAGAAGCATGAAAATGATGTAGCAGTTTTTCTGAAGTTAAAGTTATGGTTTTCTCCAATTTGATCTCAGTTTTCACCTAGGGTTACTTGTTGATCAGAGAAAACTAATACACAAAGTTGGAAGAGGGATAGGTCGTGAACATACCGGTGAAGACGGGGTCGAATTTGGTCGAGCGATGGAGCGGGAATCAGCTCCTGAACAGGGGTTCGTTGCAGTGATTTTCCTGCGCGGGTACTCGCGGGTGACGCGAACGGCGAGCGGCGGCCGGAGTGCTTCGGGCGGCGGCGGCGGTCTGGGAAGGTGGTCGGTGGCGCAGGTCGTGGAGGATATTGGTTTTAGGGTTTAGGGTTTAGGGTTTAAACGAATTTATATATATATATAGATATATAGATAGGATGAGAGAACGGGGGGGGGGGGGGTGTATTTTCGCGCGGGTGAGGGTTCAGAAGCGGGTTGGGGTTGCTAGCGGGCTTAGGTGGGGGTGGGTTCGGTTGTAGGCTTAGGAAAGGGCTTAGGGTTTATTAGGATTTGTATTTTTTTCTTTTTCTTTTCCTTTCTTTTTTTCATTCTTTACTTATATATATATATATATATATATATATATATATATATATATATATATATATATATATATATATATATATATATATATATATATATATGGTAAAATAAATTTCAGAAAATTATATTTGTACATAAAAATAATCTTTTATCCTACTACAACGATTTCCTAAAATAAATAAAATAAAAATAATAGCTTTGCTCCACAACATCTAGCTAAATATTTACCTAGTAATTAAATCCAGTAAATTATATCTTTCTAATTAACTAATAAATACTATAAATAAATTAAATGATTAATTAAATAATTAATACGATTTTTAAAATTAGGGGTTTTACAGACCAAAATAGAACATGTCATGACACATTGAGTCCAACATTGGACTAGGCCTAATTAGACCCATTCCTTAGTTAATTAAGGATATTATATTAGTTTAATTAGAATTAGAAGCTTCCTAATATAGCCCTCATAATTATTTACTTCATGACAACTAGTGGGGGATATATTGAATATTGTACATTGATTGGAAAAGGAATAAGGGGGGCCGACTACTATATGAGGGAGAATTTCTCTCTCCAACTCATTTCTTCATTCATTCTAGATCCCCAAATTAGTTCTTCCCCAATTCACTTCATTCCTCTATCAAATTCAACTCAACTCATCCTCATTCTCTCTTATTTCCATCAATTGAAGAGCATTGATGCTTGGATTTGCAAAGAGCACTTGGAGGAGGAGCAATTGGCAAGGAACTTGTGTCCGAATCGTGTCCATTTGAGCTTTTCATTGGGAATCCATCTCCCAATAAGTATAATTCTAAATTTTCTCTTTATTTTAGGTTCTAAATCATGCATTTGACTATTAGGAACCATCTCATGGCTTAGGGTGTAATGATCCGTTCCGCTCAAGCGGACAACCGATTCAAACGGCGCAAGTGCAACGACCGACTCGCTTTGCTCAGTGAGAAGACTCGTTTGAGGCAAATAATTTCAGACTCGGCCCTTCAGGAGTTCAAACTTAGACTTTCAAAGGCTCGCTCGGAGTATCGCTCGGCCGAGACGAATTATCACTAAGGTGGGTGGCTACGATAAACTTGTCTTTGCTTATCCAGCACATTTAAAATATGGACGATACATGCTAGTCGCTAGATGAATCATCCCCTGCATGCTAATAAAGAATACAATGCACCTAACTAAGGGATAATTCTATCTTGTATTGCTTATGTTAGAACATGGAAATGAAACTTGGCACGCCTTTATCGTTTCAGAGAGAGAGAGGCTTGAGTGACTTGTAATCTCGGCCTAGCGCCGCTTGTAATACTTGTTCAATATCAATAAAGAGCTTGTTTTACTTCTATACTTGTGTTATGCAACGCTTTCGCTATTGACGACTCTGTGAACTTGTTACCAATCGTCTGTTCGTTCTTATTCTGCTGCAATCGGACTATCTGTGCGACTGTGGCTTAGACATCTTACCGCCTGTTTGGATCATGGTCTTGTACGGCGCTGCTTACGCTCATGCAGCATCACGTCTAGATGGGAAAGATTGTCCCGTATGAGCGCTGGCACGGTGACAATTGCTTAGCGGGGACGACCGATTACCTGCGGAAGATCAGGGCGTGACATATTGGTATCTGAGCATGGCTTTACGCCTTTGGACTTCGTATCAATTTTCTCAGGTTTGAAAGCTCGTTCGTGGGTTATGTGCATACACTCTCTCTCGTTGACCCGATTGAGATGTTCCATACAATGAGTCTAAATAATTTCAAAAGTACATGTGAATGATATGATTCCTTGTACTGGATAGTAATACAATGACCCTTGTTCTGACCCGTGTTAGACTTTGGGGTAATAGACTCGTGCTAAATTTTATAAGTTATATGCGAACCTGAATACCTATACATGATTACCCAGCTGGTTAGTGTGCGAGATAGAATATCGTTCGGACGGTTAGCTATGCACACAGCCTTTCGGCTAAGTTGTGTTGAGTATCGTACGCCATGATCTTTTTTGGTGCAAGCTACTTGCAAGCGAGATTTGGGATATCGTTCAGATAAGTATAAGATATGCTTAGAATGGCAACCGATAGAACCTTATCAGTTTATCGCTAAGGCGAATTTAAGAGATCGTGCTTAGATTTTAAAAAATAGCTTGAACGGTATTTCGTGTCGGTAGATACAAATCAGATATGGTTTACTTGGATGACTATCAATAAGGATATATAAGAGACTAAGATTTATTAGACGATGCTTAGGTATCGCGTAGGAATTCTAAGAAATGACTTGGTGAATATGCTAGCGAGTGATGCGAACACGATTGAGGATTTAATTGGCTGACTCTATTCCTAAGTGGTATATGGATCATTTTGGAAAATATTCAAGCGAATTCATATATCTTGTGTGATAGTTGGTTGGAACAATTTCAGAATATCTTGAACAAGTGATAAGACTTATATCGAATAGGGATTCAAGATAATGGAAATAAATATCTTGGTCAAGAAAACTTGGTGGAAACTTGATAGATCGTACGAACGATTTCAAATTGAATCAAACAGATTAAACTTGAGTAGAATATCGCTCGAATAGAAGTTAGCTCGAGAATAAATATTGTGGTTCGATGAAAGAGGTAAGCGATAACAGATTTGATCTGGAGTTTGGAAGAACGATCTTGAATCTAGTTCGAAAGATAACTCTCGACAATCAGTCCCAGCGAGAACGATTATCCCGCGGGAACAGCGACGTGGTGATTTTACGTTCGGCGGGGATGATCGAACTCACGGGAGCATGCTCGATGATTATTCAAACGAACTCGATGAATGGAATGTATCAAAAGTGGATAGACTTTGGCTTGAATATTTGAAACTTAGTTGATTAAGGAATGCCAGAAGTAGACTATGGATTTATCAAAAGGTAACATTGAAGTTGGATGATTTTGCTAGACGAATTATAATCACGGCATAAAATGACAAGACTTTGTGGATTAATATATATAACTTGGATGAAGAAAAGAGTAATGATAAGGTGCCTCGATCGTTTCGATGATAACCATAACGTTCGACGTTCTTGTCTTGTACGAGCGTAACTCTATGCTCGTACATGCATCACACTCGGATTAGGATAATTATCCAGCGGAAGAGTTGACATGGTGATCTCACGTCCAACGAAGATGATCGAAACTTGCGGGAGACCAGAGCGTGACAACTGATGGATCGTCTTGACTTGTGGTTCAACACGATAAGACAAATTTGGAAATATAAGTGAATCGGAAGTATTTCAAGGATAAGTTAGTCTAGAACTTGGAGTAAATCATGCTTGATGGTTTCATGAATCTTGTGGACGACTTAGAGTTATGATTTAGATCAAATATTTTGAATTAAATCATGGCTTGGTCATCTAGACTTATAATGGATATATGGATTCTATCAAACATGCTTAAGGAGATAGACTATGCGAATTGCTAGGCTTGTCATGCAACTTGGATATATCATGGATTTGACTGAACGGATTCGAACTCTGTACAAACAAATGTGTTAATGTGAGTAGGATGATCTGTGCTCGATGTTTAAAAATTTTAGTGAAATGAGCTTGGGTAGAATATTACGTGCAAATAAATAATGGTTTGACCTTTGGAATTGGGGTAAGCATCGTGCGACGAATTTGCACGATGAATCGTGTGCTTGAACTTGTATCTATGACCTTGTGAGCTGACCTAGTAATTAGGCAGACGATCCTGTGCCTAGTGAAAGAAGTTATGTAACCGACTTTAGAGTATTGCTTGAACAAGCCATAGAATTGGGGCAGCAAGACTTAGTGTTAGACTTGGAACGGTAAGTATGTGTTATGTTTGACACAAACGGAATGTACAATAGGACATGGACGCTAGTCGGTTGTTCGGATATATCATGCTTAACGGTAGTGCAATGCTTGATTTTTGGTTGGAATGGAAATGACTTAGATTTTATTGACCCTATTAGAGGTATCATCATAATTTGTAAGATGAGAACCCTTGAGACTTTTCGCAAGTAGCTTGTTCGAATTCACTATCTCTAAGTTTGGTTGAATGCATATGTTTGAGGGACGCCTTGAACGTGTGCACAATCCAAGACTCAATGATATATTGAACTCAAGTGCAAAGACTTCGCTATCGCTAAGTTGGTTGACATGCATATCTTTGAGGGACACTTTGAATATGTACACGATATAGACTCGAGATATGCTGATCTCGAATGCTAGTACAAGTGAATATGTTAGATTCGCATGGACGAGTATAACGACTTGGATAAGTTTGCCTCAGCCTTAGATCATCATTCAAGATGGATCATACCATACCCCGTGTTAACGCAATATATGTTTTACGCTAAGGCGCAGTAAAGACCTAGTCAGATCTTGGATTGAGTGATAGAGTCATTCAATGAGACCGCCCCAACATACACACGACATGGCATAAGGAATGAGTAAGAAATTATGTTCGAACGGATCTAGTGGTACCGATTGTTATGCTTGAGATAGAGTCAATAGTATACGATAGAATGGTTTACGCTCAGGAAGTCTCGAGTATGAGACTTTTTCTGAGTGGTGTATAATGTAACAACCCGTTTCGCTCAAGTGGACAACCGATTCAAACGGCACAAGTGCAATAACCCGACCCGCTTTGTTCAGCGAGAAGACTCGTTTGAGGCAAATAATTTCAGACTCGGCCCTTCAGGAGTTCAGACTTAGACTTTCAAAGGCTCGCTGGAGTATCGCTCGACCGCGGTAAATCATTGCTAAGGTGGGTGGCTACGATAAACTTGTCTTTGCTTAGCCAGCATACTTAAAATATGGACGATACATGCTAGTCGCTAGGTGAATCACCCCTTGCATGCTAATAAAGAATACAACGCACCTAGCTAAGGGAATAAGCCCATCTTATATTGCTTGTGTTAATTAGAACATGGAAATAAAACTTGGCACGCCTTTATCGTTTCAGAGAGAGAGAGTCTTGGGCAACTTGTAATCTCGGTCTAACGTCGCTTGTAATACTTGTTCAATATCAATAAAGAGCTTGTTTTACTTCTATATTTAAAATATTGACGAATCTGTGAACTTGTTACCAATCGTCTGTTAGTTCTTATTCCGCTGCACTCGGACTATATATGCGACTCTATGACTTAGACATCTTACCTCCTGTTCGGATCATGGCCTTGTACGGACGCAGCTTACACTCGTGCGGCATCACGTCCAGGTGGGAAAGATCGTCCCGCGGGAGCGCTGGTGCGGTGACAATCGCCTAGCGGGAACGGTTGATTACCTGCGAGAGATCGGGGCATGACATAGATCTACCCATAGGAAGAAGTTCTAGGCCAAATTGACCCTTATTGTGACTTCTACATAGATTTTTATGCACAATTTAGGAGAAATTCAAGATTGGTGCATCAAGTATTATCATTAGGCCAAATTGGTCTAATTAGACTTAGATCAAGGTTATGGGACTAAATACGTATCCACAATTGGATACGAGTAGGCCGTATCATGATACTGTGTGATACAAAGCTCATTTTGGATGTTTTGTGTGAATTCTCTTCAATTCCTAGTGTAACTAGTTGTAATAGTTATTTCTGGATGTATTGGATGTGTGTTGATGATATTAATGAAGATTTGGAGAATTTGGCATATGGATGATAGTGTATCATCACACAAAGGAGAGAATCATAACTTGTGCATGCAAGTGTTTGAGGAAATGATCATTAGAGTGTGTATTGTGTACACTCAATATTATTAGTGATATATGTATATATATATGAATATATATTAACATATATATATTATTTAGTAGTGTGGGAGTGTTCATAGTGTGTCTAGTGTGTGTGTGGGGGTGGGTGGGTGATACACATTAACACCATGTGTTGTGACTGCACAGTGTTCAGTGTGTTGTTTCAGATCTGAGCAGTGAGTGTGGGTGTGTTGTAGTTTCCTGCAGTGGAGTGTGCAGGTTAAGGGATTTGATGTGAGTTATGCATTAGAAAGAGGGGCAGCAGGCAATACCTAATGGGGCCTACAACATAACTGAATGTGAACTTCAGTTGGGTATATATTATGGGGGTTGGGCATGAGCCATTGTGAAGAGGGTGTGAGTATTAGGCAGGTTGCCAGGCTTGTGCACCTGTGATCAGAGTACCTGGGTGTGATTGTGCTTGTTTGTGTGTATTAGTGTGTTTATGTATACATGTGAACGATTAGGTGTATAAATACATATTAGATTTATAGGTGTGTGTTTATATACCTATACATGGGAGTATGACTTAGTGTTTAGTATTCTTAAGTAGTTAGCAGAGTGAGGTATCTGTATTGGAGGGCGTAAGTGTGTTAAGGACTGATGTATCAGTTAGAAAGGGTTGCAACACAAAGTATTTGACCTGTGCACAAGGGTGCACAACTATTGGGTTGTGTCAGGAGATGGGGGCTCGAGTAGAACCAGTTGCAAGTTGTAAGGATTGTGGCTTTGGTTCACATCAGCAGATGTTAGTAGAGGGTCGGGTAGAGACTGTGGCACATTAATACACTTTAGGATTGGGGGTCTCAAGGCTGTGCAAAATCTGTACTACAAGTTTGCAGACACAGGGATGGATGAGTGCTCTTGCTCAGTGAAGGAAGTGTTGTAGGTCTGTGTCCAGATTAGTCTATGGGTTCCAGGTGTGAGTGTATCAGTCCAAGGGTACAAGGACGTGTGAACTGGGTAAGTGGAGGGGATAGGATATATGACCTGGGTTCAGGTTCAGGTGCAACTCGTATAGAGCACGGCAGCAGCACAACAACCTTGTGCTGTTAAGGTTGTGGGTAGAATGTTATCATCAGTTAGTAATGTATTGCATATATGTTAGTTGTATTTAAGCTAGTGTATGTCAGTTAGAGTATATAGTTAGTGGAGTTAGTGTGTTAGTTGGTAGTTAGTTATATGTTAATATTGGTTCAATGTTAATATCAGATTGTAAATGTTAGTTTCAGTATTGTGTTAATATGTATGATGATGTTAATTGTAAGATATATGTATCAGTTAGTATAGATTGTATGTAAGTTAATGTTAAGTTATTGATATTAGCTAAGGTATAACTTATACACTAAGGTAATGACATAGTATAGTTATTATAAGTTAGTTTAGCTAGTTAGTGACCAATATAGACTAATTACCTTAGTGTAGACCTAGAAACTTGTGTATGACTTTAGTTTGACTAATTTGACTAAGGTTGACCTAGTTTAGCTAGAGTAACCTAGACATGGCCTATAAATCATCATTAGTGCATTTTTATCATTTTTATCATTTTATTACACCCAAATGACATACCATTCATATATAGGTGTGTGTGACACTAGTTCGAAAATCGAGTGACATCTTTTGCTCTGGACAACATGAGAGTACATTATCTGATTGTTTTATTTAATTGATAATTACTATGATTCTTATTTTTAGTATTGTACTACTAGATTCCTTGACACACTGGATGCACGGGATAGTATTATGGATTCATTTTGAGATATGTGATTATACTTGCTGGCCCATTCATGACTCTTTTACTGGCATATCCATTATCAAGACTCTTCTGGCATCACTTGTATTGTCTGGCATCATATTGATCTACGTGTTGGGACTTTGATTCATTGTACTAGTCAGGCAGAGAAATATCTTAGTAGACATATAAATATTCCCAAAATCTGGAATCACCCCCTCAGGTCCAATCTGGAACGATAACACTCATACACCTCACGTGCGAGTTTTTGTACATTATCCCCTAGCCGTTTACATATCGAAAGTGGTATTTCAACACACTAGTTTAAGTGTATACTTCTGGTTTCACTCTAGACTTTCTGGATTCACTTTACATTGCTGGTTATATTCTTATCTGTCGTGCTCGCTAGTTTTACTTATTTATCTGTCTTTATATTTTTGTGCTTCCATATTATCTGTTGCACACTATTTCTTATACCAAAGTGTATTGCTTATATTCTCATCTTGTATGGCTTTACTATTACATTTTTATAGTCTTTGTCAATTAATTGAAACTGCTATTGGGTTGTACTCATTCCTTCCTGACTGGATATATTTTTTATATGCTTGGTTAGAGGAAATATGTCACACCTATTACGGGCTATAGGATGGCGAGGCCGTTGGGATTGCACCATAGAGCTTCTTGATATAGTACCACCAATTGGAGAGTTTAGATCATTCATTATGATGTTATTTTTGATCTTAGTTATGTAACGCCCGCAACCGCACGTTGTGTTACGCTGAGTCGGAATGAATAAAATAAATGCTGGTTACATTTGAATTGTTGGATTTTGGGAAGAAGGATTGATTGAGTTGGTTTCATGTGCAGATGGCTAGCGGGTTCGATGGAAATCAGGTGTTCGTTCAGAACAGTACTGAGATAGCTGGATGGGAGCGATAATGCCGTCTTCCTTAGTCCGATCGGTCGGATGATTTGGAGAGCACGGCCTGCTCGCACGGTCATACCAGTTGAGTAGATCGCGCTTGCATCAGACCACGGGTTCAAGGGATTGGCCGTATCGGCATGACATGATGCTTAACGGGATCAAACATTATGAGTGGGCTCTTTCCCTTCTCCTCTACTCCTTCATGCCTAATAATATGAAAAATACGTAAAGGCTTGAACACTTGGGCTGAAACTTGGGAATCACTACACTGAGGCGTGCATAGAGTGTACGTCGTTCGCTTGGTAGGATTGTGGCTTGAAATAATTTGCGCGTTTGGATAATTGGAGCTAGAGTTGGATTATACATTTGAGGCAGTCGGTTGAATAATTGGGATTATGCTTGGACGGTTGGAATGATACATTGAGGCATTGAGAATATCGGAAATTCGGGCGAGCGAGCGTGCATCCGTGCACGAGTATCACTTGGTCGCTTTGTCTTGCAAAGCAAGCAGTTGTGGTTCGAAACGGAACAACTGCATCGGCGAGGGTATTGTGCCACGAATGGGGCATTGTGCCACTGAAGCGGCATTTTGCCACTGTTGGGGCATTGTGCCATGGGTTTGTTCTGAGTTGGGGTGTTGCACCCAATTTGGACTCTGTGTTGAGAAGCGACATTGTGCCTATGGGCATAACTTGATATTTTGGTGCCTTGGGCTATATGTTGAGGTTTGGTTTTGGAATCATTGGTTGGATATGTTGGAAGAATGGTTATGGATATTTCGGTTGGATATTGGTTGAATGAGTCTAGAATCGCTTGGTGGGACGAGAATGTTCGATCCTCTCGTCATACCTATTTGGTGTCTGCATGTCACGGACAACCTGTGTTGCACAGGGTTTCGTTTCCTCGAACGGGATGAACTCCGGGGCACCGGGACCGTTCGGCCATGGAGGAGACATTGGGTATCACGTCTTGGGCGCGGTACTGGTAGTCCGATACCACCAGGAGGGAGTAGCTGTCCAGCCCTGGATCGGGTAGGACTGCCCTATTGATCTTGGTTCGATCAATGTCCTTTATGGCTTTGCCAGTGACTTCATATAGATAAGAGTTGGTTTGCTTTACTTCGGTTGGTTTGTGCTTCGTGTAGGCGCGGCCACCTTACCTCGGTAAGAGTGTGCACTCGAGATTGGAATATAAACTTTGGTTGAGGAAGGATGTTGAGGCGGGATCGTTGGTTCGATATGTTATCGTGCAAGCGATGACTTGAGTAGGACGGTTTGCATGCTAGTTTCCTTCGGGTTGGATATATATTGCTTGTCGATTGGTTTGAGTTGAATGCTTGCATGCTTAAACTGCTTTACAGCTTTCCTTAACATGTCATCCCTATGCCATGAAACAAATCTAGGATTCAACTAGAAAGATCACCATATAACTGTTTGCATTCACTTTTTACTTAGTGTCGGCTTAGACGAGTGGGTTACCCCGCTCACCAGTACGGTTGTGTACTGACCCACGTTTGTGGGCAATATTTTAGGTACGCAGGCATAGTGGCGCTGCTTGGATATACGAGACATGATGTATGAACTGTAAGTACCTTTGTGGGTTAGAGAAAGAGCAAGAGTATTTCATCGCTTTCGTGGCATCGCCTTCGTGGCATTGCCTTCGGGGCATTTCATTTGGACCCTATCGAGAGCTTCGCTGCGTATTACTCTGATGTGTGCTTGGTACACAATACAACGACTTCCGCTGTAACTTGGTCGTTTCGATGATAACTTTGGTGTTTAACAACATCGCCTTGTACGAGCGCAACTCCAGGCTCGTACGACATCACGTCCCGAAGAGAACGATTGTCCCGCGGGAGAGCTGCAACGTGGTGATTCACGTTCAGCGGGGACTATCGAGCTTGTGGGAGATTGGGGCGTGACAAGCTAGACTTTATGACATGTACTATATTTGAGATCTTGGTGTTGTATTTAGACTGTTGGACTTGTCTTGTATTGTGACTCTGTATTTCTTTCCTCTATTCTATATCGTGCTTTTATCTTCCTTTAGTTTTATATTGTGATTGGGTATTGATTATCATATATCATATTGTCCTCCATTTGATGTTGAGATGGCATGACATGTACCTTATATATATTGTGTGGGATGGTTAGATAGCCTTGTTGTCCTAGACAACGTTCTACATCGTTGTTACGACATAGGCTGGACGTTGCTCATGTACTCGTGCCCCTACACAAGTGTGGGTCGTGACATGAATGAATTCCTACATCCCATGTGCACCCATGTGCACTAGTACACTCTATTCCTATTGGTCCACATGTGCACGACTCATGTAGAAAAATGAGCACTATGACATATCCCATTTACCCTATATATAATGTGCATGACTCATGTAGAAAAATGAGCACTATGACACATATCCCATTTACCCTATATATATATATCATCTTTGGCCGAACCGCAAACGCATCAGACTCAGACACCGTTCCCCTAATGGCGGCGGCGGCGGCGGGAGGCGGCAGCGTTCGGAGTCGCCGGCGGTGGATGGCGGTGGCGGCGGGCGCGTGGGTGCAGTGCTCAAGCGGCTCCTCCTACTGCTTCTCCGTCTACTCCCCGCTCCTCAAGGCCTCCCAGTCCTACTCGCAGTCCACGCTTGACTCCGTCGCCTTCTTCAAGGACGTCGGCGCCAACGTCGGGGTCCTCTCCGGCCTCCTCCAGTCCTCCCACGGTCCCTCCGCCGTGCTCGCCGCCGGCTCCGCCCTGTGCCTCGCCGGCTACCTCCTCGTCTGGGCCTCCGTCGCCGGGATCCTCCCCCGGCCCCCGCCGCCGCTGATGTGCGTCTACATGCTGCTCGCGGCGCAGGCGCAGACGTTCTTCAATACGGCGGATGTGGTCACCGCGGTCGAGAACTTCCCCCGGTACCGCGGCACCGTCATCGGCATCATGAAGGTATTTTTTGATTGGATGGATATTATGTACCTTGAATTTGATGCTTGGAGTTCTATTATACCCACCTATGTTATATGAAACCGCAGTTTCAAATGAGGAACCTCCAGATCGGAGTTTCATAACATTTTTTTGAGGTGTTTGGGTGTACAGGGTTAGTATTGGAGTTTTATATAAAAGGAAGAAGGAATTCGAGTTTAGAATGAACTTCTATAAAAACTAAAGAGTATACATTTAAAAAAGAAGAAGTAGAAATGAAGTTTGTCCAAATCCAAGAGTGCTCCCAAAGGTAGCAATTTTTTTTTTTTTTTTTTTTTTTTTTTTTTTTTTTTTTTTTTTGAGTTTGGACGCCTAACTCCATCAAACCTGGTTTTCTTTTCGAAACTCCATTCCCAAACGCACCCTCCAAAAATTTGAGGTCTTAACTTAATTTTATGAGAATGCAAGCGTCCAAGAGTAGCAAAACTAAACTATATCATCATCCGTGCCTGTCAATTTTTTTTTACGACGATGAATAGAACAAGGCAGAAATAAACCTAACAATAGTAACCAAGAACACAAACACGCAAACACAATATAACGTGGTTCGACCTAGAATAGCCTACGTCCACGGGGCAACGAAAGAATAACTTTATTGAATCAACAAGAGAACTTTACAATGATTATACAAACATATATACTGTATTGCGAAACCCTCTCTTAATAAGATGTCCAAAGAGCTCTCCTTCTTCCTCTTAAAGACTCCCTTAATGGCTCTCAAGCTACAAACTCTAAATCAGCTCAAGCTCACTTTTTAGGGAATGAAGAGACCCTTAAATAAGATGTCTTCAAATCCCAAAGTTTTGCTCTGGACCGTTGATAGCAACATCTTTAATCTGAACCATTCTTGATAATGGCCTCATCTCGAGCCAACGACATACCGGCGGTATGTCGTCGATATGCTTGATGTGCACAAAAATGTAACCAAAACTTGGCTTGGAAGGAACAATTTCGACAGTCAAGGTATGCTGCCGCTATGTTGTTCTGATACTCTCGACTCTTTTTGAGTCCTGTATTGCTGCTTCGACTCCTCCTGAGATTCTTATCGGATGATGCCAGTAGCACTCCATAGTTGAACACAAGCTATATACAACAATAGCTACCTTGGTTTGACGATCAACAAGCCACCTTATAAGCATGTTTCTGATACCTTCGTGCTCCTTTTAACTTTAGCATCATTTTGGTTTTTTCATGCCCACCGACACGATCTTTAGCTAGAACCACGAAATGGTTCAACGACATTCTTTGCCACGACCCTTCTATCAGGACTGAGAACCTTCCTCAAACTTGAGTACTTGAATAAAAGTCAAGGCGGACTTGAAATTTTCCATGGGTATCAACTTAGTTGGAATATCTGTTGGGTTCACTTTAGTATCAATCTTTAAAAGATCAATCTCCTTATTGCTGATACGATACATCGATGATCGTCCGACTATGGTATTGAATTTTTCGCGAGATCAATCGCACTTTAATTGTCACAAACAAGGGGCTTGCACCTTCTTGAACCTGAACTCGCCAACTAGATCTTTTAACCTCAAGACCTCCTTTAATGCCTCTACTTTAGTATCAATCTTTAAAAGATCAATCTTTAAAAGATCAATCTCCTTATTGCTGATACGATACATCGATGTGATCGTCCGACTATGGTATTGAATTTTTCGAGATCAATCGCACTTTAATTGTCACAAACAAGGGGCTTGCACCTTCTTGAACCCGAACTCGCCAACTAGATCTTTTAACCTCAAGACCTCCTTTAATGCCTCTACTGCCGCTATATATTTTTCATAGTGGAAGGCACCACCATATCCTAAAGTGCCAATTTTCAACTAACTGAAGAACCTGCAAGTGAGTATACATAGTCCGTAGTTGATTTTCTCTTTTCTGAACTGAACACATACTACAAATCGGGACGAGTGTACACTATAGCATATATCAACGATCCCTCCACACTCGAATACATAACTTAGAGACATCTTATTCTTCTCCTCATTTGATTCTAGACACTCCTTGGAGAATAATTTGAAATGATCGGCGATTGGGTGCTCATGTGTCTTGATTCCTTCATGTTGAATCTCTCCTCCACCTTCTCAATATACTTCCTTTGGGTTAGCTACAACTTTTGAGCCTTCCATTTTAATTTTTATTTCAAGGATTTTTCGTGCTCCACATAAATCCTTGAAGTCAAATTCCGTACTCAATGAAGCTTTGACTACTTTGATTTCCACCATACTCCTCGAAGCAATCAACATATCATCAACATATAGAGAAGATATATCCTTGAGCCTCATTGAGTAAACGCAATTATCATACTCGCATAAAAAAAGGTCTTCAACATGAATGAGTCATATCGCTTGTAGCACTATTGGAGAGTTTGCTTCAATCCATAAAGAGATTACTTGAGCTTATATACACGATCCTTCTTGCTGGGCTCCATAAAATCTTTTGGCTTCCTCATGAAGATCCTCTTATAATTCTCAGTGTAGAAAAAGCTATTTCACATCCATTTGCTCCAACTCCATGTCATAAGTCGCTACCGGTGCCAATAACACCAAATAGTCGTATGTTTTCTCATTGCAATCAATCCCCTCCTTCTAAGCATTACCCTTCGCGACTAACCATGCATTGTATTGCTCATTCTCCTTTTTTTTCTTAAATACGCATTAGCAGTCAATAGCCCTTTTGCTCTTTTGGTAGATCAACTAAGCTCCACGTACCATTCTTCCGAAGTGAGTCCATCTCCTCCGTCATAACAACTATCCAACAATTTTTGTGCTATTGTCCAATTGTTTCCTTATAATCACTTGGATCTCCTTTTCTGTGACTATAGAGCAAATAAAACCATGTCTTCATAGCCGTACCTGACTTGTGCCTTGTGTGTACGCCCTAATCTCCTTAATGCTATTGCCTTTGGGTCCTGTTGGGATTGATCCTTATCATCCAACTTCGTGATCTGCTCGTCCACCTCTGCACTAATAGGCTGTAATAGTGCTTCGATAACTGTATTCTCATGAGTGCCAGAACCTCCATTTCCACCGAATCATCGTCGCCTAATGGGCACCCGCGAATTGTTCATTGCCTCTGATACATGCTTTTTATAGTAATCGTGAAACTCTGTCGTGGTGTACTCACCTCCATTGCTTGTCCGCAAATATTTCAATATTCGTCCCTTTTGCTTCTCTAACTCCGTCTTCCACTTTCGAAATTTAGCAAACACCTATGATTTTTGTTTGGGGAAATAAACCCATACTTTTTGTAAGAAAATTATTAATGAAGGTGACGTAGTACTCGGTATGTCCCTTTGATCGAATCGATGATGGTCCTTATACGTCCTAGTAAATGTAATCGAGAGTCATTCGGCTTGTGCACCACCTGCTTGAAGCCAACCTTTTGTTGCTTGTCCGTCGTGCAATACATGTAGAAATCTAGCTTGCACTCCTTAAGGTCCTTTGCAACTCCCTTTTGTGCAAATCATGAAAACCTTTTTACTTATTTGGCTTAGACACATGCTATATCCTTGCGGTATCTTCAACCCCTTTCTTCGTAACGACGATCACACCACCAATGACCATACTTCCGTCAAATTGCTACAAGTTTGATAACAATCTATACTCCTTCATGACCACTAGGTTGTCCTTCATCATCTTTAGCGTTTCATTTTGGTCAACAAACTTGTATCTTGCCACATCCAACGTATCCAGAGAAATAAGGTTCTTCTTTAGCTCTAGGACGTGTCTCACATACACAAGTGTTAGCATTACTCCATCAAACATTCGAATTTTGATGTTCTCTATGCCAATTGTCTTGCATGACGCATTGTTTCCCATGAGAACACCACCGCCAATTAATTCCTTATAGGTGATGATCTACTCCCTATCTAGGCACATATTGGTGTGAACACCATGAGGCAAGAATTCAAGATTCGGAGAACACATCCTTCCCACTATGCATCCTAAATACATCACACGGTAACTCCTCGACTTCTATTGCAATACTAGCTTAATCCCTCGACTTCTATTGCAATACAAGCTTAATTCTTTATGCTTGAACTGATGTCTTTACCCTTCTTTTCTAACCATCCCTTATACTTTGAACATTACTTTTTCATCTATTTCGACTGTTTGCAGAAAAAGCTTGCATTGCCATCCCGCCCGAATTTGGATTTCCTCTGCTACTCTTGTTTCCATTCTTATCCTTCGACATTTCCTTTCATTGACAGTCATCCCCGATGACTCCTCCGCTGGATTTGGCCTTCTCATAGTTGCACTATTAAGAAGTATATTCGTAACCTCTTCCATATCGCGAGTCTCCTTTCCATAAAGGATGATTGTTACCAAATGGGCATAAGACCCCGAAAGCGAATATATGAGCAATAGCGCTTGATCTTCCTCTTCTAGCTTTACTTCTAGTACATAAGATCACTAACTTCTTGAAAATGTTCAGATAGTGTAGAATTTAGGTCCCTTCATTTATGCGGATATTGTAAAGTTGCTTCTTGAGGTACAATGACTTTGTCATATACAAGTACTCTAACTTCAACCATAATTAGCTACAAAAGTCACTATCTTCTTGAAACTGTTCAGACAGTGTGGAATTTAGGTCCCTTCTTTATGCGAAGACTGTAAAGTTGCTTCTTGAGATACAACTTATTAAACAATGACTTTGTCATATACAAGTACTCTAGCTTCAACCATAAACTAGCTGCAAAAGTCTCAAACATGACATTATAGATCATGTCATCCTCCAGATAAAGCTCTATCGTGCATTTTGTCTTTTGATACATGTCATTCCATGTCAGTTGGCCTTTTGTTCTTGCCGCAAACGACCTTGAACAACCCCTCTTTAACATGGATTGCTTTGACTCTTCTCAGCTACATCGAGAATTCTTTTACTGTTGAATTTTTCCACATCGAACTTGGAGTTATAACCTTGTTATTCGTCATTCCGAATTTTCGAAATAGAGAAAATTTCCCTTTGGACCTTTACGAACTAACAATTTCAAGAATCCTGATGTAGAAAGATAGGGAGCAGACAAATACCGTCACCTACTGTTAACATAGATCCAAAAATTTGAAATTCCTACGGTTCCCTTAGCCCTGATAGTAATTGTTGATTTTTTTTACGACGACGAATAGAATAAGCCATCCAAAACACAAACACGTAAACATGCATTATGATGTGGTTCGACCTAGATCGGCCTATATCCATGACGCAAGGAAAGAATAACTTTATTGAGTCAATTAAAAAACTTTACAAGGATTACACAAACATATGCAGTATTGGGAAACCCTCTCTCAACGAGATCTCTAAGACTCTCCTTCCTCTTGAAGACTCCCCTAATGGTTCTCAAGCTAGAAAGCTTTAGATCAACCTCCTTTTGCTAAAGATCACCTTCTAGGGTATGAGGAGGCTCTTAAATAGGATATTCCCCAATCCCCATAGCAGGAGCAATCTGGATCGTCCATAGCGACCTTTAATCTGAATCGTTCCCTGGAATGGCATGATCTCGAGCCAACGACATATCGACGGTATACTTGATGTGCACAAAAATGTGCCCAAAACTTGTTGGAACGATTTTGACACTCATGGTACGTCGTCCTGATAATCTTGGCTCTGTTTGAGTCCCATGCTGCTTTGACTCCTCCCGGACATCGTTGATCATAGGACGATGCCTGTAACTCTCCGTAGTTGAACACGAGCCATGTACAAGAGTGTCCACCGTGTTTTGGTCCTCTATCATACTTAATAGTCGGTAACACCCTGTTGCGATGCATGTTAAGATATATATTGTCCATTTGAAACCTTGATTTCATCCAAGTATATAGGAGGAGAAGATTCTTCGTACAACTCTACCAATGAAAAATGTCCATCTTGTCATATAAATTCGGAATAAAGAAATAGTAGAGCTAAACATCATAGTAGAACCAGCATCAATCATAACAGAGGATAGTAGGAAAAGTCGACACAATATGGTGGATCGAGGGTCTTGAAATTTTGATACTAGCATCCTTATGCCACAACATACCAGTTACATAAAGTTACTTCAAGTTCTATGATCCAGGCTGTTAATGTCCCAACTTGAGCAAGCATTTGCAGAACTTTGAGTAAGACATATGCTTATAGCCTGAGCTTATCTAATGTAAAGCACAACAATTGCCCAGATTGCTCAAAGGAAAACAATTAAATGCATTTAACTCTTTATAATCCTAATCTTTTTAAATAACAAAATAACTAAGGACTTTACAGAAAACTTGCTTCCTGCCTTATTACCAATGCAAGTACAACATGTAGCATTCCCGTCTAGTTCCCATCACGATTGAGACTTGTTAATTGTTTATCTAGAGATGATATCCCTTTGTGTCCGGCTAATTTCTTAACTGCTTATATGTTCATCATCTATAGATCAATATATTTATGACTCCTGTTTTGACCATTGAAATAGATGAATAATCTCGCACTAGGGTGAAGGTTTAATAATTTCCTCACTGGAACGTTGGAGGGACAACCACCTCCATCCCATTGCACTGTGATCCCTTCATTATTGCAGCCTAAATGCAAGTACTGATTATTCCAGGGTAATAATTGTTAGCTAGTAACTTATTGTTTCTCTAATTTACATCATGTTAATACGTTTTCCATTAGTGTAGTCCCCTAGTGGTCGGCTTATCTATTCATCTTGTAATGTCTCAGCTAGTATCTACACTTTACAAGCTACTGTTAGGGAATACCTGCAACCAGATTAACAAATAGAGCAAAAATAAAAGACACAATATTTACGTGGTTCACCCAACACTTGCTACTTCCACGGGTTGCTGCAGGACTTTCACTATAAAGAGAAAAATTACAGTGTTTACAAACATTCACAACTCACAACACTTCTCGATTCAAGAAGGAACTCTGAAAATTGCACTCTCAATTTTCTGCCTAACACTTGAAGAGAATATTGTTTGTAGTTGATAATTTGTGTGTGTACTCAAATGAATAAGAAGCCACCTATTTATAGTGCACAAGAATGAACATGAAGGTTCATCAAGGAACATGAAGGTTCATCTAAGCTTGGGATTTGCACTTTTGACCCCTTGTAAGTTGTGCAACCATAGTGAGTTGTTCTCCTCATTGAAATTTGTGAAAGTCTTTGGAAAGCATTAACAATCTCCCACTTGAAGACTGATATCAATCCGTCTTCACATCCTGATCAATGCAGCAGCCAATCCCGATCCTACTATCCTTGGAGACCAACTGAAGATGAGCACAACTTCAGTTTATCGATAGTCACCACCTTGGTTAGCATATCTGCTGGATTCTTACTTCCCTAAATCTTCTCAAGTGTTAAAACCCCATCTTCTAACAGAGATCTGATAAAGTGATAACGAAATCCAATATGCTTGGTCCTGGAATGAAATGAAGAGTTCTTTGCAAGATGTATTGCACTTTGGCTGTTTCTGTGCAAGACATTCTTCTCACATTCGAATCCCAATTCAGATAACAATCCTTGAAGCCAAATCATCTCCTTACTGGCTTCTGTAACTGCAATATACTCCGCTTTCGTAGTTGATAAAGAAATAATCTTTTGCAACTGCGACATCCAGCTAACTGCTGTAGAGCCTACTGTAAACACATAACCAGTAGTGCTCTTTCGTTTATCGACTTCATCTGTAAAATCAACATCTACGTACCCCTGCACTTTTAGTTCTCCTCTACCAAAGTTTAAGCACTTGTTCGTAGTACCTTATAGATACCTCAAGATCCACTTTACAGCTTCCCAATGGACCTTTCCGGGATTTGACATGAATCTGCTAACGACTCCCACTGCTTGGGCAATGTCTGGTCTCGTACAGATCATAGCATACATTAAACTTCCAATGGCAGAGGCATAAGGAACCTTTGCAATTAGATCTCTCTCTTCCTCTGTCTGAGGTGACTGATCCTTGGATAGCCGAAAGTGACTAGCCAATGGTGTGCTAACGGATTTGGTGTTGCTCATGTTGAATCTTTCTAAGACACGACTGATGTATGCTGACTGAGATAATTGCAAAATCCCCTTTTGCTTATCTTGATTGATTTGCATCCCAAGAATCTTCTTAGCTGGACCCAAATCTTTCATGTCAAACTCCTTTGACAATCGCTGTTTCAAACTTTTGATCTCATTCATATATGAACCGGCTACTAACATATCATCAACATAAAGTAGCAAAATGATATAACTCGAATCATACCTCTTGACATAGCAGCAGTGATCAACATTGCACTTCTGGAAACCTTCCTTGTGCATGAAGCCATCAAATTTCTTGTACCATTGTCGTGGAACTTGTTTCAAACTATACAAGCTCTTCTTAAGTCTGCACACAAAGTTACATTTTTCCTTTTCTGTGAAACCCTCTGGCTGATGCATATAAATTTCTTCATCTAAGTCTCCGTGAAGAAATATAATCTTCACGTCCAACTGTTCAAGATATAGATTTTCAATAGCAACAATACTTAATACAGTCTTGATAGTATTAAGTTTCACAACTGGAGAAAAAATCTCTGTGTAGTCGACTCATTCCTTCTGCTGGAAGCCTTTGACAACTAATCGAGCTTTGTATCTCTTGGATCCATTCTGTTCTTTCACCCGATAAACCTATTTGTTATGAAGGGCCTTCTTTCCTTTGGGCAACACAACAAGTTCCCAAGTATTGTTGGAGATCAAAGACTTCATCTCGTCTTTCATAGCAAGCTCCCACTTACTGGCATCTCCAGTCTGACTGGCCTCGTCATAGCACTCGGGTTCACCTTCATTAGTCAGCAACAAATAATTCAAGTATCTCTTGATCGGCACATGAGGTCGAGAAGACCTTCTCAACATTGGAGTTGGAGAATGAGATTGATTAGCATCTTCCTGCTCAATATGTTGCTCTGGCTCGAGATTTGTAACTGTCTGGCTTGTCGTAGGACTGATTGGGGCATCATCCACTTCTGCAAAGACTGGCTCAAACTCAATTGGATCAACGACATTTGTCGAATGTTGGTCTTTGTACATGATCGTTTCATTGAAGATTACGTCTCTACTGCGGATTATCTTCTTGCTCTTATCAACCCAGCTACGAAAACCAAAATTATCATCACCATAGCCAACAAAAGTACATATCTTGGACTTGGGATCAAGCTTGTTCCTGCCTTGATCACTGATATGTACATATGCAACACAACCAAATACTTTAAAATGCGATAATTTAACATATTTGCCACTCTATACCTCTTCTAGAATTTTATCTTCTAATGGAACTGATGGACCTCGGTTGATCAAGTAGGTTGTTGTGTTGACTGCTTCTGCCCAGAAATGCATCGGTAGGCCTGACTGTATACACATACTTCTGGCTCTTTCAGCCAAGGTTCGATTCATACGTTCAACTACACCATTTCGTTGAGGCGTGTCAGGCACAGTTTTCTCCATTCGGATCCCATGCTCGTAGCAGAACTTTTTGAATGTTGTTGCTTCATATTCACCCCCATTATCAGTTCTGAGCCTTTTGATCCTTAAACCTGTCTTATTTTCTACCGAGGCTTTCCATCTTTTAATAGTATCGAACACTTCATATTTATGTTTCAAAAAATAAACCCATACCTTTCGAGAATGGTCATCGATGAAAGTCATGAAATAATGTTTCCCACCAATCGATGAGATAGTCGTTGGACCCCAAACATCAGAATGAACAAGCTCCAACTTTTCGTTCTTCGGGATTCTGCCACATTTCTGAAAGCTGACTCTCTTTTGCTTTTCGAGAATACAGTCCTCGCACATGTCAATCTTTTGCTTTCCGAGAATACAGTCCTCGCACATGTCAATGTCAATCGACTGAAGATATGGTAGCTTTCCTTTAGAATGCATAGCCTTCATTCCCTTCTCACTAATATGACCAAGTCTCTGGTGCCATAAGTTCGCATTTGGGCTGCTAGCTGCAGCAGAAATCGAACAACAACCCATTTCAGTTAAGTAAAGAGTA
This sequence comes from Iris macrosiphon, assembly GCA_036927795.1. Lineage (NCBI taxonomy): Eukaryota > Viridiplantae > Streptophyta > Magnoliopsida > Asparagales > Iridaceae > Iris > Iris macrosiphon. Next base: position 142,229,391 of record JAYESA010000014.1, read on the forward strand.
CCGCTTTTCTTACCTCGTGCAATTGCCATTGCTCCCTTCGTGATTTTTCAATCATTGCCATGGAACACCGTGGTACATCCTTCGCTTGCTAATTGTTCCACTGAGATTAAATTCTTTCTTAGGTCGGAAATATGCCTGACATCCTTCAGCTCCCATACAGACCTGTTTAGCTTAATCTTCACCGTGCCTTTACCGACAATATCACAAGGTTAATCATCGCCAATATATACCTTACCGAGATTTCCAGACATACTTCTCAAAGAGATCTTTCTGCGAAGTAGCCTGAAAAGATGCTCCAGAATCAAGCACCCAAGACTCCTTGCTCTCCAAAGAGCATATCAGCGCATCATTATCTTCCGATGTCGATGCGACATTGGCTTCGGTCTTCGCCTCCTGATTCTTTGGTGCACTCCTGCACTGATTCTTGTAGTGCCCAGTCTTCCCACAGTTCCAACACTCAACATTCTTCTTAGAATTGTTGGAATTTCTTGACTTGGATCTTCCATTCTTGGATTTTTCTCGGTTGTTCGATCTTCCTCGATCATTTTTCCTTCCTCTTGACTCCGTTGACAAAGCAGAGGGTGTCGAAGTATCGCCCGACTCTCTCCGTCGAATTTCTTCATTCAGAACAAGATCTCGAACATCATTGAATTTCAACTTACTGCTCCCCGACGAGCTACTGACAGCCGTGACCGTAGCATTCCAACTTTCTCGCAGGGAGGACAAAAGTATCAACGCTTGTACCTCGTCATCGAACTCAATTTCAACCGAACTTAACTGGGTTGTGATAGTGCTAAGTTCGTTGAGATGTTGAGCCACAAATGATCCTTCAGTCATTCTCAAGTTGAATAATCGTCTCATGAGATGCACTTTATTTGAGGCCCAAGGTTTCTCGTACCCATCATTGGTCCTTCATCCTCGGCCTCCTCGTCTTAGACCGCATTCACCCGCTTGCCTTTGTTATTGCAGTCGCGGACGAAGTGGTTTCCTTCGCACACGAAGCATTCAATCTTGCGCTCCGTCTGGGGCTTCGCATATTGCTTGTTCTTCGACGGGGCCTCCTTTCCGTTGCCTTTCTTCTCTCCCCCACCATTGCCCTTGGTGGTGGCCTTTGGCTTGGGCTTGGACGTATCGCTCCGTCGATACTCCATTAGCTTCTCAGCCGCGGAGACGGCCGATCTTGGACACGCTGCCTCTGCAACTCTTGCGCCGCCCTTGGTTGCAGACCGTCAAGGAAGAAGAATAGACGGTCGTCTTCGCTCATGTTGGTTATGGCAAGCATAAGACGAGTGAACTCCGCCACATAATCTTTGATCGACCCGGTGTGCTTGAGTTGACGCAAGCTCTTCCTGGCCACGAACTCAACATTCTCCGGGTATAATTGAGACTTGATCTCCTTCTTGAGATCCTCCCAAGTCTCGATTGAGCACAAACCCTTCTCTTTTTCAAGGCACCTACGACGCCACCACAGCATTGCATCGTCAGTGAAATAAATGGACGCGGTGTTTACCTTATCGGCTTCATCTTCGACACGAATCACCTTATGGTATCACTCGATGTTCCATATAAAGTCTACTTCTTTTGCATCCCGAACGCCGCTGAAGGATTTTGGCTCCAGATACTTCACCTCGCGTAGTTCAACAATCTCCGCCTTCATAGTCTGGCCTTCTTCTTCGAACCCAGCCTGCATCTCACGAAGTTGTTCTCGGAACAGCGTCATGGCGTTGGCGACATCGCTCTCCAACCCATGAGAGAACTCTTCGTAAGCCGTCTGGTTCTTCTCCACTTGCATCTCCACACCCATCATGCCTTGCTCCAAGAGTTTCAGGCGGGACGTCAAATCGCCAATGGCCGGCTCCAACGTTGGCTCCTTGCTTCTGCCTCTCCTGTTTGTCTTCTTGGGCGATGCAAGACGCTGGTCGGCGCTGATCTCGGATGTCGACATGACTACGATCAACCTTTACTCTGATATCACTTGTCACGGACTTAGTAATTTTTTCTTCACTTCGACTCGTGCGGCGCACGAACTTTCTCCTCAAAGACTCGTGCAAGCCTTCCCGACCACGAACTTAGTAGCTCGCTAAGGAAAATAGAAAACAGTGGAGCAAGATGAAAACTTGAAGACTTCTTTATTGATATTGGAAAAGCTTACAAGTTTTCAGTGGTGAGGAACAAATGAGTCTTCCCCCTATTTATATTGCCTCAAGGGCTTACAAGAACCTTCTGGAATGAGATTATTTCAAGGATTATTCTCGGAAATATGCTAGAAATTATTCTATATCTTAAGAATATTCCTTACATCATTATTATTGCCAGATAACTAAAAAGAAAGCCTATAGAATGGAAAGTGTATTCTGCCATGTGCTGAATTCTATTCCTCCATGTGCAGAATTCTGAAAGCTTCCCGGATCTTGGTGGGGCCACAAAATATGGTGCTTGACAAGTAGCAAAGATGAGCACTGTAAGAACCCTGATTTCTCTTGCAGCAAACGATGGGTGACAATTTCATCAATTGGACGTGAATAATGCCTTTCTTCATGAAGATCTACAAGAGGAAGTATACATGGAGACGTCCTCGGGTTTTTGCACGAAGTAGTCAACAGAAAATGTGTGCAAGCTGAAGAAATCACTGTATAGACTCGAGCAATCTCCTCGGACCTGGTTTAAAAAATTCAGGAAGGCTGTCACAGGCATGGGGTATAGCCAGATCAATGCAGATCATACGGTCTTCTTCCGACATACGAGAGACCAAGTCACCATACTTGCAGTATATGTAGATGATATAGTGATCACAAGTGATGATGAGGAGGAGATTATCCAGCTGAAGTCAAAATTTGCCAAGGAATTTGAAGTAAAGGATTTGGGAATGATGATGTATTTTCTCCGGATCGAGGTGGCTCGAGGAAGAGATGGGATCGTCCTCTCTCAGAGGAAATATGTACTAATCTGCTAACAGAAACTGGTATGCTTGGATGTCGATCGACAGTCACTCCAATCGATCAGAAAGATAAGTTGGGGGCTGAGGCAGGAGAGCCGGTTGATCGTGAGAGATATCAGAGACTTGTAGGCAGATTGATTTATCTAGGCCAAACTTGTCCTGATATCTCATTTGTTGTGAGTGTAGTGAGTCGCTACATGCATGATCCAAGGAAGGCCCACATGGATTCAATTTTCCATATTCTGAGATATCTGAAAGGGGCTCCTGGAAGAGGGCTATGGTTCAAGAACAACAGACACATGGGTGTTGAGGGGTACTGCGATGCAGATTGGGCAAGCTGCATGGACGACAAAAGGTCTACCTCAGATTATTGTGTCTTCGTGGGGGGGGGGGGGGGGTAACATATTCTCATGGAGAAGTAAGAAACAGTTTGTGGTAGCACGATCGACTGCTGAAGCAAAATATATAGCTATGGCTCTGGGAGTGTCAGAGTTGTTGTGGGTAAAAGCACTGCTGACAGAGTTGAAGCTGGACCATGGAACACCATTGCGTCTTCTGAGTGACAGTCAAGCTGCACTAAGTATAGCTAACAATCCAGTTCAGCATGACAGAACAAAACACATCAAAATCGATCGGTTCTTCATCAGAGAGAAGCTAGAGAAAGGGATATTAAAGCTCGATCATGTTCGCTTAGAAGAGCAAGTCACAGATTGTCTTACTAAGGGGTTTAATTCATTGAATATTTCTAAACTATGTGACAAGATGGGGATGATTGATATCTATCGTCAATCTTGAGGGGGATTGTTGAGAGTATTAAAGGGTTTTTTAGTCCCACATGGATTAGAGTAGTAGAGAGAGAGGGGTTAGCCTCTTATATATATATATATATATATATATAGCTCCTCATCAATAATAAACAAGCCAAGTATTCTACTAAATTTCTATTGGAAGCGCTCATGTCATCGAAGAAACGAGCTCATGTCGCCGGGGAAACGAGGTCTCAAGTTAGAACCGCCGAATCGAGAATCTTACTGAGATTCGTTGACCTCCTAGGAGTTTATGGCGTCTAAGCTAGAGATAATGTCCCTCCAGGAAGCATGGATTGTCCAAAATTGAAGTGTTTGTCTCAAACCCAAGTTGTAACAATCCAAAGTACATTTTAACATGCAATCCAAAGTACATTTTAACATGCAAAGTAAGTGTTGTCCCGAATGTCTTTCTGTCCATGTCGATCTGCTTCGTGTTGTGTATGTGTCAAAATGTTGGAACTGTTAAGCTTGTCCATAGGGATCTTCTCATTGCAGTGCGTATGGGTGTTTATATCAAGGTTCAAAGTATCGGTATCGGAATCGGTATCGGACCATTCCTATGAGTATCGGGATCGGCGGTATCGGTAGTATCGGCGGTTTCGGATCGGAGTATCGGATTTTTTGATATCGGAAAGCAAACAACTATTAGTAAATTATTAACATTTTAGAGAATATATTTTATACATTTATGCATAATTTAAAGTATTTTCAGTATTGTTTCTTAGTATTTTTGATATTGAATGAAATAGTAGTCATCCTTGTCGATTGATTTATATGCGATAGATAAGTTTTTCTCTTTTATATGTTTTTACAACCTTATATGCTTTTACATCCTTTCTAATTGGTCTTTTTAATTCAAATTTTTTTGCCGAATTGACTGGAAAAGAGATCTCTAATGTCGATATCGGTCAGTATCGGGTATCGGTCGGTATCGGATCGGGACATGCCAAACTGTATCGGTATCGGCCGTATCGGATCGGTATCGGCCGATACTTTAAACTATGGTTTATATATGTACATACACACACAAACATGCAGGCGCACATGTTCTGTGTCTGTGTACGTAAATACATGTATGTATAGGTATGTATTCAATGTACATGGGTGTCTATGTGTATGCCTGCAAACATACACTTTCCAATCTTTCTAATGATCGAGATTCATTATCCTTAACAGGGGGGTGAGGTGTTTTTGCATTTGTATGTACCTACATATTACTCTTGACCTTCATAAAGATATACATTTATGATCCTAGAGTATCAAGAGAAGGGCTTTTTATGGTTGAGAGAATCATTCCTTTCACAATAAAATAACTATTAATTCATATTGCTCTCACCAAAAAGTATGCCTCAAAAGTACCAATTTGTCAGCATGTTTCTGCTATGAAACCATATGGATATCTATGCCCATTCATCTACCTGCATTGTAGTTCAGTACAGTTCCATTAAGGCAGGTTGTCTCAAAAGAAAGAAGTTAAGGCAGGAGCTGTAGGTTTGAATAATATCAATCCCAGATCAGGATCTCATTTTGGTCTTCGGAAGATGAATAACTACAAATTTGATTCAGTTATAGTACAAATTTAGAATTCTTAATTGTCTACTTCTAATTACTAATACCGGCAATGCTAGTTAAAAAGATATTATTGTGGATCTATGTTGAGATATCATACATCATAACCTGTTTTACATATGCACTTTGACTATCAAATGAATCTTTGGTGGGGACATGTTTTCTGTTTAGGGGTTTCTGGGCCTAAGTGGAGCCATACTGATTCAAATATATCGGACGCTATTCAATGGCAATCCAAGCTCTTTCCTTTTAATGCTCGCACTGGTGCCATCTATCCTCCCGCTGTTGATGATGTATTTTATACGAGTTTATCCCGATGCAAATGAGGAAGATGACAGGCGTGGATTGGATGCATTCTCACTCATCGCTATGACAACGGCCGCTTATCTTATGATTGTTATAATCGGAGAAGCTTTTTTCACGCTAGGATTACCGGTCCGCATACTTGCACTAGTGGTCCTTCTGATGCTTCTCGTCTCTCCGCTAGCAGTTGTGTATAAAGCACAGTTAAGGCAATCATCGAAGACTCAGGTGGACGAGACCTCTTCTTGTCATGACACTGAGAGAATCACTTGCCCGAAACAGTTGGCGTCACCAGACTGTGACCAAGAAGTACCGTTTCTGCTGCCTATGGAAGAAAGTTTGAACCTATTGCAAGCAATGGGAACATGCAACTTCTGGTTACTGTTTGTAGCCATGGCATGTGGCATGGGCTCCGGGTTGGCCACAGTGAACAATATGGGTCAGATTGGAAGTTCCCTTGGCTACTCAAGCAGAGCGACGAGTACCTTGGTTTCTCTTTGGAGCATATGGAATTTTCTCGGGCGCTTTGGGTGCGGGTACGTCTCTGATTGTATGCTCCGGTTGCACGGATGGGCAAGGCCGTTGTTCATAGTTATAACTCTAGCGGTTATGAGCGTGGGCCATGTAATCATCTCCTCTGACCTTCCCGGTTCTCTGTACGTGGGTTCTGTCTTGGTTGGTGTATGCTATGGTTCCCAGTGGGCGCTGATGCCCAGCATCACCTCCGAGTTGTTCGGCTTGAGGCATTTCGGTACTATATTCAACAGCGTCGCCATTGCCAGTCCTGTGGGTTCGTACATTCTATCTGTAATGGTGGTGGGTTCTATTTACGATAGAGAAGCGTCGAGTACTGGATCGTGCACTGGCAGAGAATGTTTCATGATATCTTTTCTGATAATGGCATCATTTGCTCTTTTAGGAGTTCTTGTTTCCTTGGCACTCTTCTTTAGAACGAGAAGGTTTTACAAGCAGGTCATTCTTGCAAGAGTGCAAAATTCTGCTCTGCAATGACGAGGATTACTGTAAATCGGCAACTCAGCTTGTATGTTTTTTGTGGTTCTTGAATTTATTCATATTTGTTTGTTAATGATCATGTATCACTGAGACAAATTGGAAGGAGACTTGCAAAATAATGAGACTATAGCTTATAGTGAAATGTTCAATATATTTGTCTTAGGAGCACAAATCCTTTAGAAATGTTGTTGGTCGCCTTGCTTCATCCCCGTTCTGCAGAAATATATATTTTATATACTTGATCTTCCTTTTTTCTTTCTATTTTGTTTGTATTATTATGTTCTTAGTTATTCTTGCGGGTTATTTACACTAACATTTTCTATGTTTTATGTTTATTATACGAACCTCTCTTATTTTAAAAATAATTATACTAACTTTTCTTATGTTTTATGTTTATTACACGGATATCTCCTATATTTTATATTTTAAGTAAATGGTTATTACACTAACCATCCTTAAAACATAAAACATATGATAGGTCCGTGTAATTATCTTCAAAATAAGGGAAGTCTGTGTAATAAACATAAAATATATGGGAGATTATTGTAAATAACCCTTGTTATGGCAACTTTATGAGTTAAATACCATGCCAGGATAGCTACTGCAAAATTTGTTCATATTTTTTTTGGTAATGAGACTGTTCCTGCAGAAATTGTCATACCTGATATTGTCTTCAGAAGTTTCATCTTCCTTGGAAGTTATACCAGTTCCTTCATTTCCATTTAGCTTTTTTTAGATTTAAGTCTGGTAAATTTGTGCAACATGCCAATGGTTGATGTTCCAGTAGAAGTAGAGCCACTGTCATTATGGCCCAACTCTCATCTTCACTAATGTATTTGTTACTTGATCACAATCCTGTGGATTATGTGACTGAATCTGTCTGGGAACTCCAAAGGATTTTCTTGAAGAACACTGCTAAAAAGAATTAAATAATTTATAGGATGCAACAACTATTAGTTTTAATCACCACCATCTTTACCAAGTCTTCCCTTCAGATTAGTTGCAATATACTACTATATCACTTCTCAACATCAACGTATAGCAGCGAAGTCTCTTCTATGAACATTCAACAGAGCAGTGCAAAGTCAAGGTAAGGCAGCTCAGGTCCCACTGATTGGAACCTTCTGCCAGACGACGACACTCGAACGAAGACTGTCAACTTGAAGGAATGCAAATAATACACGTCTAGCCCTTCTCCCACCCCCCTTCTCCCACGTGGGAAGATTCTGGGCAACATGGAGCCAAGAATGTCACACTTGGTCTTCTCTCCTCTTATAATTACAATAAAACTTAAAAACGGTTCAAAATTGAACTATCTAAACTGTATGTAAATATTCCACTAACTATTTTTTTAAATAACTAATTATTTAACTATCTAATATTACTTATTTACAATAAAATAATTCTAATTCAAGTGGTTAATGTGGGAGATAATTTTCTTGGTTGCTTGAATTCGATTTCCAAGAACGATAATTTTTATAATAATTTTATATTAAATTTTTTTTTTTTTTACGTACGTGCAATGTACGTGCTTGTTACTAGTGCTTATAATAAACCTATATGTTTAATTCAGAAGATTATTTATGTAAACAATATTCTACTTAGTTTATCCAACTATTTCGCAATCAGGGCCATATACGCCATTTATTCAAGGTTCGCAGTATCGGGATCGATATCGGCATCGGACTCTTCCTATGAGTATCTCGATCTGCGGTATCGATGGTTTCGGATCGAAGCATTAGATTTTTTTGGTATCGAAAAAACAAATAATTAACATTATATAAAAAATATTTTATACATTTAAGCATAATTTAAGTATTTTTTCGGTTGTTTCTTAGTAGTTTAGAAATTGAATGAAATACTAGTCACCCGTGCCAATTGGTTTATCTGCAAATAATAAGTTTTTTTTCGTCTTCTCGTACATGTTTTTACAACCTTATTATATTTTTATATCATTGATGCTACGAATAATAATTTTTTTCCTTCTCGTACGTGCTTTTACAACCTTACTATATTTTCACACCTTTGTTGTTGTTTGGACTTTTTCTTTTAATTTTCTTTACCAAATTGACTAAAAAAGAGACCCCCAATGTCGATGTCAGTTAGTATCAATCGGTATCGGATCACAACATGCCCAACCGTATCGGTATCGGCCGTATTGGGTTGGTATCGACCGTATTGGATCGGTATCAGCCGATACTGCAAACTATGCATTTATTACGTCCTTTTCGTTGGATATTACTAAACATTTGATTAACTGTGGGGAGATATATAGTATGATATACCACACTTGAAATTGAAATACTTGTGCAATGAATAGTGATGTTGTCATACTAAACCAGATTTTGCATTTTACTTTCTTTTTTTCGTACATATTTTTAAATATATGAAATATACAACAAGAGAACTGTGTAGGACTCAGAAACAGGAGCTACCATGACCCATGTCATCTTGAACATATCAAAGCAAAACAAAGAAAGCCAATGTGGAAAAACATGTACAATTCAATCCAACAGTATCTAACAACTCCCCAAAATGAAAAAAAAGAAGAAAAAAAAAGAGAAAAAAAGGAGAAAGAATTATAGGTGAAACCAGCAAAAGAGAAACTCTGATTGAATTCACAGAATGTGCACTGTCCTCCTTCCTTCCTTCCTCCCTAACCTCACATTTTCGTCGCGAAAGAGCCGTCCTTCATCAGTCTCGAGCTGATTTTATTGAACCGCTCTCGTGAGTACTGTCTCGACGCCTTCCTCCAGTCTGTGCCTGCCTTCATCATTGCCGCAAACTCTTCGAAGCTTATTTTTCCATCCTGAGAATAATAAAGTACAACCAATATTAGGATCTTATATTACTATATCAATTTAAAATCACTTAAAACATGTTCTTAATTTTAGGTAGGAATCTTGAAAGAGAAATTCAGAAACTTGAGCAACATCCCTAAAGATACAATCATACAACCAGTGTAAGTTGTGTTGGTAATAAACACGGCACACATGGCACCAAGTACTCGGTACTTTGGAATGTCTGTGCAGTGTCCAATACAGAGATACGATGCTGACACATCACTAGTTTTGGAGTGATGGTACTAAAGTACAACAGAAGTGTAAGTTGTGCCTGAAATGAACTAACGAAAACTTTTTAAGTGGCTACAACAAAGAACATCAATGGTTTAAGTAGACAAAAAGAATAATTGTTGATGCTGATTTAAGTAGACAAAATCAAAAGTTAGCGATGGCTTAGTAATAAATCTTTGATAAAGGACCATGTAGATTAGTTAACAAGAGATCAGAGAAAACAGAGTGATTCAACAGTCGATAGATAGAACATTCACTCACTAACCTTGTCAGAGTCTACATCGCGGATAATGGCATGGATAACTTCCTCGGGGTTCGGACCCAAATCATCGGATAAGGTAGTCCTGAGCTCCTCAATTTCTATGTATCCGCTCTTGTCAAGATCAAAGTACGCAAAGGCTTTGTGCAAGTGCTCGTCATTCCCTATCTTCTGTAAGTGGACTGATATGGCAACGAATTCTGAGTAATCCAGGGTCCCGTTCCCATCAACATCAGCCTGAAATAGCATAAGGTAGTAAATGACATGGTAAAGAGCTACATTAGTGTATTTGGCCGCAATTGTTAGAAGATCAAGCCAGTTACAAATTCAAGTTCAGGCTTATCAATTCAAACCTCAAACTCATTCACCTCAATAATCATGGATAAGGATAATATCCCTTGATTATATTCTTGTTATTTTGGTTGTTCTGTTTCTATTTTATTGTTACTATTGTCTTTTATAAATAAAAAAGGCCACCCATGTAATCGGTGTGGTGAGTTTTCTATCCACCTCCACATTATGAGATTTCTATCTACCTATATGTTGTGAGATTTCTACCAACATGCACATATTTGTTTTTCTTCTGCAATAAGTCAGCTAACAATGGAAGTAAATGACATAGTAATTGCATAATGATGATGGCTCTAAATGATCTATGTTCGTGTATGAGTTCAGAGCCAGCGATAAAACTAAAATGTACTATGGGAAGGGGCATACTGATGTCGGCACTTAAGAGAAGTTGCTAGAGTCTATAGCTAGAGAATAACAAATTACTTACTGATGAGGCAAAATGACTGGGGATACTAATTGTCAAATGCAAATACTCGAGCTGGTGTGGACCAGAGGATAGCTATATAGATGATAATATGTTAAAGTTTACTAACCAAAATTCGCCTTTATGAGCATTACAACAGTGTATATACATTGCTGATTGAAAAGTTTGTATTTGCAACTTTGAATGTGTGTGCTTAGACAAACTAACCTATCGACAACAACCACCACGATGGTTATGATGATCTTGATAATAGCTCAATTAGATGATACTATCTTACATCTTGCAATCTGGACTTCAGGTTAAGAAGTTCTGAATGTTGACTAGCACATATTACTTAAGATGAAGAGCATTAACCAAACAAAGGATTGCTACTATAGAACACTTACCGCTTCCATCAATATCTGAACATCTGCATCCGGGAGTTGGTGCCCAATTTTATGAAGCCCTACCTTCAATTCATCGAATGTTATTTTTCCATTATTGTTTACATCCATCTTTTTGAACATTTCCTTCATGCCCGCCACTTCTTCCACAGATAAATGTTCAGCAACCACCTGAGGGTAGATAGTTAAAGCATGTCAGCAAAAAAAATATCAATCATGTTCTCTATGAAAGACAAGGACAACAAATTTCTCAATCAAGAAAGCAACTCTAAACCTAATATCAACATTGTGGACCTATGTTTGCACAAGACATGAATGTGACATGACACATTGTTTTGGTGTGTCATAATGTGACTGGTCTGTGTCTCATACGACACAAACACGGACAAGACACTGCTTTTTGGAGTGTCTGTGGTTCATAGCCATGGACAGATGAACTACTGGAGAGCTTTTCTTATGGAATTAATGTCAAGGCTTACCCTGAGTGCTTTCTTCTTCAGCTTGTTCATCACAGAGAACTGTTGGAGTCTTGCTCGAACGCTTTCTCCTAAAGAAACATCTGGGGCTTTCTTAGCATTCTGCAGCCAGGGGTGATCTGAAATGCCAAATGTCAGGAAAAAAAAAAATGCAAGAAACGGACCAAATATGTGCTTAAATCCAGCAACGAAACATAGCAGTTTAATGGACTGGAGTGCGACGAATTCTTAGTTTTGATAAGAATGAAACAGAAAAGGAGAAGAATATCTGAAAGCTGAAGCATACCAAGAACTTCCTGAGCAGTCAATCGCTTCTTTGGATCCGGATTAAGCATCCTCTTGACCAGATCTTTTGCGTTGTCAGAAACTCTAGGCCATGGGTCTCTTCTAAAATCTAGAACCGATCGAATAATAGCCTGCGCAACTCCCTGTTCAGTATCTGCAAATCATCAAGAAACTTTGATATCACTATACATACATACATATATATGTACCTTAATTGTGAAAGAAAAAAATGTTGTGAAATTTGAAATTATTTCAAAGGTTTTATCCTCTTATCTTCCTACCATTAAGATACTATTTTGGCACGCAAAGAAATTATAGTTCTTTAATTCTGCTTAAAATCTTGTTATAACTTATCCGCTTTAGAAAATTTTGTCCTCGAAATTTCAAAGACGATAATATGAAATTTGCGCGGAAAGAATTGACAACACCCACCCACCTGCCCAGAAGGGCGGCACACCGCAGAGCAGGATGTAGAGGATGACCCCGGCGCTCCAGACGTCGACCTCGGGCCCGTAGTTCCTCCTGAGCACCTCCGGGGCCATGTAGTAAGGGCTCCCCACGATCTCGGTGAACCTCTCCCCGGGGGTGAAGAACACGGACAGCCCGAAGTCTATGGCCTTGAGCGCGGCGTTCTCCTTCTTGTTGGCGAACAAGAAGTTCTCCGGCTTGAGGTCCCTGTGCATGACCCCCTCCCCGTGGCACATCTGCACCACCTCCACGATCGTCTTCGTGACCTCCGCGGCGGCCCGCTCCGTGTAGTGGCCCCGCGCGACGATCCTGTCGAAGAGCTCCCCGCCCGCGCACAGCTCCATGACGAGGTGCACGTCGCTGTCGTCCTCGTAGGTGTCCCGGAGGCGCACTATGTTGGGGTGCACGGGGAGGTGCCGCATGATGTCGACCTCCCTCCTCACGTCCTCGATGTCGACCACGGTGCGGAGCTTGTACTTGGATATGGACTTGCACGCGAGCTGCTCGCCCGTGGCCAGGTGGGAGCAGGAGTAGGTCACCCCGAACTCGCCGCGGCCGAGCTCGCTGCCGAGGACGTAGTGGGCGCGGATGTCCTCGCCCGTGGGGTCCTTGAGCACGGTCAGCTTCGGGGCGTAGCGACCCGGGGAACGGTTGTACTCGACCTCGAACGGGTTCGGCTTCTTGCCCTTCCTCGCCTTCTTGGGCGCCGTGTTCTTCTTCGCCTTGTTCGGTGTCACGCAGCAGTTGCCCATTGCTTGCTTCCTCTCTAGCTCTTCTCTCCTCCTCCTCCTCCTCCTCCTTCTCCTTCAGAGAGTATAGTCAATATGTGTATGCTGACAAAGGCAGGTGGAGATATTATAGTAGGGAGACTTGCTGTTGTTTATGGACTGACTCCTCTTTCCTATATTACATATTTAAGTTCTCTATGTGCACACGGAAGTTGTTCTCGTTTGTCATGAAAATGACCGTTTTTTCTTTTCTTTCTGTTGGTGGAGGGAAACTGCCTAGTGCTGTGCCAGGTTAAAATTTCTCAAAACTTAAAATCGAAACTGAAACTGAAACTGAAACTGAAATCGAAATTGAATAATAATAAATCAGGGTGTTTGATTGCAAGGTTAAAAATATGTGGAAAAATAATAATTCCACGAAATTATTTGTCTAGGAATTTTTTTTATGAAATTGTTAAAAAAAAATTATGAAAAACTTAATTTGGTGTTTGATTGCTATTATTTTTTACGAAAAATATTATTTTTTTATGAAAAATGATATTTTTCTATGTGTTGGACGAGTTTTATTTTCCACCATTTTGGAAAAAAATATAGAAAATAATAATTTTTTGGAAAATGATTTCATGAAAAATATAAGTTATCAAACACTACAATTGTTGGAAAATTTCTGGTGGAAATATTTTTCATGGAAAAAATGCCCAATCAAACACAACTAGTCTATTTGGTTAGAATATTCATATTGTTTAATGGATCCTGTTCAAAGTTGTAATATTGGTTAAATTATAAAAAAAAACTCTAGACATCCCGAAAAAAGAAACTGAACTGCCATGTGACAGCTCGTGATTGGTCGAAAAAAACAATGACCTCAGCCCACCCTACTTATGTAGGCAAAAATTTTTTTTGGCCAATCCGCGGCCGCCACGTGACCGCGATTTCTTTTTCGGGCTGTTTTGCGATCTCTGTAGACCTATTGTAAATTATATTGTGATTTTTATATACACATTTGTTGTAATTTAAAGTTTTGTCCAAAGTTGGATTAGTTGTTAAATTACTAATGTTGAATTTCAAAACACATATACATAGAATTGTTGTTTTTAAATATATACAATTTTTAATCACAAAATATACATATAACTGAGAGTATTTACATAATTGTACAAGTCTTATTCGATTTTCGATTTTCTACTGAAATCGAAATAGAATATTCTTTTCTGAAATCAAATCGATTTTTTTTAAACCGAGTCGAAACTCTTATTAAATTCTATTCGATTTAACTTTTGGTCCAAAATCGAATAATGTTCACCCCTATGTAGGAATCCTAGAAGTAGGTGAATAGGATCAAGCTAATAAATCAAGCACAAATAATTAATAATAGACAATTTAAAATTTAAGTGTGCAAGAAGTAAAGCAATAAAAATATTGACACCCGATGTATCCTGGTATCCTCCTCGAGCCACTCCAGTCCCGTAAACTCTTGTCTGGCTTGAATCCACTATTAACAAAATAGTTACACCACGAGCTTTGATCCGACGGCCCGTTGACTTCTTACACAAGAGCTTTGATCCGAAGGCTCTCTAACTTCACACAAGCTTTGATCCGAAGGCTTGTACACTTCAACCTTTTTACAAGATGGTTTTGATCTTCTTACAACAAATATAAAGATCTGACTTTTACAACTCAAGAACACTCTAACACAATTTGTGGATAGGCAAATGTAAGCTTTGGTAGAGTGTTTGTGGATGGTCTTTTGTAGATAGGAATTTTTTTAGGCTAAAAAAGCATAAACCTTGAAGGAAGGGGTTCAAGGCTTTATATAGGCTACCAAAAAGAAAGAGCAAAAATACAACTTTCAGTCCGCGAACGGTATACCGTCGGTGTACTACAGTATACCATCGGTATACCAGTCTACAGTAGCAACGACTATAAATATGACCGTTGGGATCATTTAATGCATAGAAATTGAACGTTCGATTGCCAACTGTGATGAACCGGTATACCGTCGGTATAAACCAGTATACCGTTGGTATGCCGGTCCAAACGACAAAGAGCAACATTTATATAAAATTGGTATACCGTCGGTATTCCGGTTTTCAGACAAAAAATGATCATGGATTATTTTCTACACTACCTTTCGATTTTGCCATCCATTACTTGTGTTTACAATAATTTCTAAGACTTATTACAGACTCTAGACAAACCATGGAAGGTACATGCTTCTTCAGAGTCTGGAAATGATGATGGCATAGCTTGGCTTCTTTCCTTGATAGATGATAAAAAAATTTCTTGACTATAGTTGTCCTAAGATACCCAGATTATAAAATCTGAATACCTTTCGGGGGCTTCGTTCCCGAACCCCCACGGGGGGCGCTACCCCCTCGACCCCCGTCCGCTGACCAGGCAATGGAACCCCCGAGTGATTTGCTCCGGAGATGTCATAAGCTGTTCAGAAAAATCTTGTGGGATGACGTCGTCTTTGGCCCATCATAATTTTTTTATTGCATATGTTCATGTTTGATCTTGCTTATTATTTTTCTGCAAATACAAGTTAGACAAACAAAGTAATATACATAGTAGCAAGTATAATAACATTTAATGCATATTTGGACTATGCTAAGTTTAAGTATTCAAAATAGTGATATCATGAATATTAGTGATGCCATAATGTTAAATAGAATAGATTAACCATATTAAAATATATATATTTAGATCATTGGGCTAAATCTCCCCCTTTTTTATTATGGCAACTCGGTTCTATTTAAGATGGCTTTAATAGAAGCTCATACCACTAATATGTAAAATAATAAGCATATATCACTAAAGGTGGAAGAAGAATATAAATGCTATAGAGATTTCATGATTGGTTAGTGATATTAAACGGCTAAACTTAATCGATTTACCATATTAAAAAATATGATACAATCATTGGGCTAACAATCTTTCCCTTTTTTATTATGGCAAATCGGTTAAGTTTAAGATGGATACAATAGATGTATATATCACTAATATGTAAAATATATAAGTATCCATCACTAAAAGCATATTACTTAAACTACTTCTACTACTTTTTAAACATACTAGTACATACTTAAACTTATTTTCCCCCCATTGATATGATAAAAAATAAGCTCCCCCCTACTAGTAGATGCAAGAAATTCAATATCAAGTAAATAAATCAGAGCAGAAGGAAGGCATAGACAATCATGATCAAGATCAGTCATGAAAGCAATAGGAGAAGTGTGTAAAGACAAGTTTTAGAAAAAATATAATTAATTTATAATACCAATTGAAATATTGCTTGTCAAAACACAAGGTAGTTGGTAATATCAATGTGAGAAGATGCGAATAATGCAATAATATGTTTACCAACTAGAAATCCAAGGAAGAATTCCAAAATATGATATGATATGAAATATTACTCTAGTTTGGAAAGAATAAATTTTAAAAAAAAGCCATAAAGATTAGATATTTATAAATATAATAGATAACATGAAAATAATGGAAGGAACAATAAGAGCTTTTAACAATGATTAAGTAAACAAATATGATTCATAATTTGCCCATACAAATTAGTGGATCAATGCCATACAAGGAGTATAATCATTGAAAAAAATCAAGTAGATATACAAGAATCTTCCTATTTGCAAGATCTATTCATTTATCCAAGTTCATGCATTTGAACTCAATTACCATATCATGCTATAATAATATCCTTTACATAAACATGAAGGTGAAGGAGAAAAATACTTAAGAAGGAGAGATTCAGTCGACTTGAATGCTCCCCCTCAAAGTATGACCAATCTAGATAAATCATGAATTTTGGATAATGCCAAGCAATAAAAGCCAAACCAATTTAAAACATACAAGAAAAACCAAAGCAATGAAAGCTTAATAGAATAATCAATAAGGATAAAGAAGTTATTTTAGAAAAATTCTATCATTTAACCCATAAATGAGAGAAAAACAAGATAATAAAGACAATTGCATACACTCTCATAACCCTTCATGAATCATGAACACAATTAAATGGATATTAACAAAAAGAAATATGAGTTCATGATGAACTAGTTATACCACATATTAGAGCATGTAAATGAATTGAACCAATTAATTTGCCCCCCCCCCCAAGAATATGCGTATCTAGTTCTAAAGCACTTATAGCATAATAATAGATAAATACAAGATCTAGGGGATATATCAACTATAGATTGATAGGGGCGCGGGGAGGAGAAGGAGGAGGCTGGCGGTGCGGGGAGGAGGAGGATGGGGCACGGGGAGGAGGGGGAGGAAGAACGGTAGGGGAGGAGGAGGAGGAGGAGGAGTGGAGGAGTGTGGGTGTCACCCCCTTCCCAATATACATATTTGGAGCATAATTTTTTTTTCTAGTGTAGTTATATGTTGTAGAGAGACTAAACCCATTCTTTGGTTCACTTGACTCTTGGTTTATTTGTTTGGTTTAGTTTTATCATGAGTTGAACCCATGGTCCAAACCTTAAACCATCAATTTATAACCCAACTTTACTCTCTCTCCTCTCATTTTTCCTCTTCCATTCTCTTTCTTAGGTTTTCCTCTCCCCCTCCATAGGCAAGTACATCTTGCAAGAAATGAAGAAACCCTTTATATTTTTGGTCCATTATGTTCCTTATAATATTTCTCATGCATTTAGAACTTGGTATTTTTAGATTTGATAGATGGATTAGTGTAGATCTAAGTATTAAGTTTTAGGATTTTTTATGTGTTCTTGAATGTTCTTGTGTTTTGATCTCTTAAAACTTAATATTTTTGAAAACTTATTATTCTATGTTGATGAGCACTTAATTTTGAGTAGTTTAGAACTTTACTTTACTGGATTTGGGCATCATTTGAGATTTTTATGGAAGAAACAAAATCCTATTTTCGAGCTTTTGGCCATGGCCGAAAAGCTGCTGTTTGGTGGAGACGAAGGAGTACAATACGGAACGAAGTGCTATGCGACCTGGACTTCTCATCTCGAGTCAGCATGCAGCGAACCTTGTTGGACGCATGACTGAATTTGCCATGTGCCCTTGGCCAAATGCAAAAACTTGAACGAATAAAATTTTACTAAGTCCAAAAAGATTTTATGCGGCCAAGTGTGTATGCGGCCAAGAGGAGTATTCGGCCTCGTTGTCTATGCGGCCATGAGCTATGCGTCCCTCTCCTTCAGGACGCATAACTTCTGACTGACTTGGCACAAATTTTCATAATTTGTCTTTTCTTCTGAAACACGTTTATCACGTCACATCAGTCACTTTTCTGACTTGACTTGCATTTATTGTTTGTCACATCACACGTTTTTCGAAGAGTAGATTTTGCTCTGTCTATGCGGCCTTGACCTTATGCGGCCTTGACCCTATACGGCCTCGATGTTATGCGATACCTTGCTATGTGCCTTTTCTCTTATGCACCTATTGATTCTTACTCACTTTGAAACCTGTTTGGTTTAATATTTTTATTTGATTAAATGATTGTGATGCTATGTGTTAACTTAGAAAAAAATTATTTGACCCAGATATGACCACGTGCTAAATGACTACGCACCTAGCATGAGCCTGTAGATATGGTCCTACATGTACTTACTTGCTGATTAGGCTACTTTTTTTGGATCACTTTATTATATGTTGGACAAAATAAGGGGCGTAGTTCAACTCGAAGGAGAGTCTACAATCCCGGTCCTTGTTTGGTTTAAGGATTGTGAATCTGATCTCGAGGGATTCTCGCACTATTCTTATTTTATTTATCGATATAATAAAGTGACAAACTATTGTGACCATCATTTGCTTGTTCATAACCTTGATACTAGAACTTGTACCTGCCTGGACTATTATATCCGTGCTGATACACTTGATTGCACCAAGAGTACTACTCGATATATAGTGAGCTGTTGTGCCACATACACTTGCTACACGATATATATAATTATTTACTTACAAGGATCTGGTAGTTGGACAGTAATTTTAGTCGTGGCTAGATAGTATTGATTGCTGCATCACACTTGGGTGAATCCAGATTTAACTTTAAGAGATAATATGAATTCGTATCAAGAGTGCCCGTACTTAAAGTACGATATTTTGGAAAGAATATTCATGTGACCACGACATGAGATTATAAATCACCTAGGGTCAACTAGGCAACTTAATTTATAGAGAATTAGGAGGGAATGGTATCTCGAGATCGTGTATGTCAAACCACCCTAAGTTAGCTGGGAGTAAAGGCTGGCCACCACGGATACTGTATATTATCCGTACTAGTGGAGTGGAGTATCTGACTTATTTATAAGCCGAGCCAGCGTCTTTCCTATAGAAAGCCTGAAACTGCTACTGATCATTAAATTAGCTCAGGGCCCTTACAAGGGACTCGTGCATCATATAATCTTGTTGCTTGTATATCATTGGTTCAGCCAGCCCTGCTCGATTATGGCACGATCTGAGGATACTTATATATTTTATTACTGGGATAACCCAGAGATCATATATCAAGTCGTAACACATGTTTGGCCGTTAAATTTGTTTTAGTTAGAGAAGTTGACCGTTACAGCATGAAAGTTTAACTCATGTCCTTGTTTGGTTGTTGAGCTGCAACTATTTTGTTACAACGGGACACGGATCAAAGATAATTGTTATCACTATGTTATTTTACTTAAATATTATATCTCTTCTTGTGTATTGTGCCTTCTGTTGAGTGAAATTAGGGACATAGACTGTCGTGGTATGATAGTTTAACTCATGTCCTTGTTTGGTTGTTGTGTTGCACTATTGTGTTATGATAGCCTGTTGACTGAAACTACCACACAGAGTTATTCTAGCTTGACCATAATCAAGGGATGTATTCTATCTTGATGTGAAGTGGCACTTCCTGTCCTTATTTGGTGAAGGGGTGTCGTGTCATGTCATGGATATGACATATGCCATTGATTGTTGGTTTAAGCATCTCATGCTATAGAACTGGTTTTGTTTCTTCATTTAGTGATTTCTTTGGGGTCTGACCCCACTGGTTTTGCATGGCCAGGTTTAGAGCCAGCACATGAGGATTAAGCGTATCTCTCCTTCACTGATGGCACTACCAAAATGATGGCTGCTGAGGGTCACGAGTGGGTTTCCTTTATTCACTACTCGTCTTTTGTAAACTGTAATTTTTTAGGCATTTAGCCAACCGACACCTGTTAGCCGGATAATCTGGACACTAGTTCCCTATATGACATGTAATGTATTCAGACTGCAGCTGACTCATTGTCATGTATACTTTTGATTGTGTATCTGACACATCACTTATATTTGCTAGATCTCTAGAATATTCTGATATGGCGTTGGGGATGCCTCACTGCTTATTCTAAAATATTCTATGTTATTGCTACTTGTTTGAATGATTGAGATATAGAAGTTCTTGATCGTAGAAGACTTGATTGTAGTATGCACCCCCTTGTCTCTAGACAACCTTGACACATTATGGGTTGCTTCAGTATTCTGTAAGGTGTGGTTGGCTGAGTCATTCCCCCTCTTTCCAGTATTCTAGATCTGGGGCATGACAAGGTTTTAGTGGTGGCCCATGTAGGGGCAAAACGGTAATTTCGGGTAAAAGTGGGGTCCATGTGTGGCCCACTTTGCACCAAAAAGCGTGCCAAGGGTAACAGTCTCTAAATAGGACAAACTATAGGTCAAACAAATCTAGATGTCAATACGAACCCAACGGTATGTCCAAATGTGGATTCCGATGAGCCGAACACTAATTTGTCCAAAAAGTCAACTGTGGGGCCCGCCAATTGGCGATTTGGTCAACCGTCTCAGAATCGCATAAAATTTGGGTCACAGGACCAGCGCGTTACCACGAGTCCAGTGGCGTAAGTTTCGTCGCAATCTGACAAGCGTGCACAAAATACGTGCGAATTCTACAAAAGTTGCGACACGAAATGTGTCCGCGGATACGGCCTGATTCCGGCGCGTACACGCGTCCGAATCAGTTCCCACGAATTTTTACGTGTCCGGTTATGCTGTGTGCACCATTGGGTACACTTGGCACATGGCGGGGCGTCCCGTTTGGCGGGGCGCGCTCCGTTTTCCAACTTTTAGAAAACCGGAAAAAGTGGGTGCGCGCAGTTTTGTGACGAATATAACTATGTCCAAAGCAACTATTAGCCTAGGGTTATTATACAGAAAATAAACTAGGTTAAGAATTCTATAGGTATAAAAAAGAATCACCGAATTCGGATCTCTGTGGTGGGAGATACGAACTCGGCAATACGGGTGGTCATTCTGCGATCCCAGAATTCGGTCTGTCCGTCCATTTTGGACGCTGATTTACACCTAGGGGCACACGTTTTCCGAGGTTGGCTATAAAACAAATATTGGAGAGGGTTAAGGGGTGATCATACCTATGAAAACGGAACAATGTTTGGTCGAGCGAGTCGACGGAAAAATGCGCCGGAGCGAAGGTGCCTCGAGTGAGAAACTGCAGGATGCGAGGTCGGCGTCGACGGGATGGTTGGATGGCTTGGGGAGGCTTCTCTGGCTGCGGTGACGGCTCCAGATGGGAAGAGAAAGTCTGAAGTTTTTAGGTTAGGGTTTTAGAGAGCTATAGATATATATATATATATATATATATTATATATTAAGAGAGAGAGATTTCCGCGGGTGAAGAGGGTTGAAGGGTCGGTCGGGTGAAGTAAATGGGCGGGTCATTCTAGGTGCAAAGTTGCTGGAGCCAAGTAATTCCTAGGTTGCTTAGTGGCGGTCCACAGCAAATATGCTGAAGGGGGTTCCGGCCATTTGCTAAGGAATCAAAGTAGATTAGTAGATTATTAATATTATTATTATTATTATTATATTATTAGTTACCTATTTAATTAATATTTTACTTAATCTTTTCTTTTCTTAATATATATATATATATATATATATATATATATATATATATATATATATATATATTATATATATTTTCATAAGAAAATTTATAGATTAGGGTAATGCACATTGTTAGGCTAGCAACTGCTCAAGGGGTCTCCTACATGGAATAAATTCCGAAAAAATTCCTGAAGGTCCCACAAGTCCTCTAAATGCCCGAACACCTAACATAAAAATTATTAAAAATCTATTTCTCCTATTTAGACCTAATTACTACAATTTAATTAATAATTAATAAATAAATAGGTATATACGATTTTCTAGGAAGGGGGTTTTACATTCTACCCAACTTGTAAAAATTTTGTCCTCGAAATTAAAATTAAGCCACGATAGAATGCAAGGATGGTATAAGATATAATTTAACAATATAAATTCATACCTTGGTCTGCGAATAGGTTCGGAAAGCGCTTGCGCATGTCGTCCTCGCGTTCCCAAGTTGATTCTCCTGGCGCGCCATGTCTCCATGCTACGCGAACCAAGGGAATAGACTGGTTCCTCAATACCTTCTCTCGACGATCAAGGATTCCCATGGGTTGCTTTTGGTATGACAAGCTCGGCCCAATGGTGATCTCTGAATGGTCAAGAACATGACTGCTGTCTGCCACATATCGCCTGAGCTGCGACACATGGAATACGTCATGTACTCCCTCCAGTGAAGGTGGTAGCGCAAGTCGATATGCCACCTCTCCAACTCTCTCGAGCACGTCAAATGGTCCAATATACCTTGGACTCAACTTGCCGCGCCCTCCGAATCGGATGGTGCCTCTGGTCGGTGATATCCTCAAGAAGACGTGATCGCCCTCTTTGAACTCCAAGGGACGACGATGAAGGTCTGCCCACTGCTTCTGCCTGTCTTGCGCTGCTCGCAAGTGTCCCTGAATCTTCTTGACTGTCTCTACAGTGTTGACCACCAACTCGGGTCCCAAAATCTGACGTTCTCCCACGTCACTCCAACACACAGGAGACCTACATTTTCTTCCATATAATGCTTCAAACGGAGCCATCTGAATACTCGCTTGATAGCTATTGTTGTAAGAAAACTCTACAAGATGTAGGTGGTCCTCCTATGATCCTCCGAAGTCTAACATGCAAGCCCTCAACATGTCTTCCAAGGTCTGAATAGTGCGCTCCGACTGCCCATCTGTCTGCGGGTGGTAAGATGTACTTAACTTCAGACGAGTACCAAGACTCTCTTGCATGCTCCTCCAAAAGTGCGATGTGAAGCGCAAATCTCTGTCCGATACAATGCTGACTGGTATGTCGTGCAATCTCACGATCTACCTCATATATAAATTAGCTAAAGCTTCTGTAGACTGACCCACTCTAAAAGGTATAAAATGGGCTGACTTGGTGAGTCGGTCCACTATTACCCACACTGCATCTCTCCCACTTGGGCTCTTAGAAAAACCCGTGACGAAGTCCATAGTGATGTGCTCCCACTTCCACTCTGGAATCGGAAGTGGTTGCAATAATCCTGCTGTCCTCTGGTGCTCCGCCTTCACTTGTTGACATACCAGACATTTAGCTACAAAACGAGCTATCTCTCTCTTCATCCCATGCCACCAAAAATGCTGTCGTAAGTCACGATACATCTTGGTGCCTCCAGGATGAATAGAATAGATCGAACTATGAGCCTCTGCCATTAGCTCCCGTCGAATCTTTCCATTTGGAACATAAAGACGATCACCACATCGTAATGTCCCATCCTCGTGAATGCGCAATCCGGTCTGCTCTCTGGCCTCTGTCCTTTCCTTTAGTCTCCTGAATATGGCATCTGTAGGCAAAGCTGCCTTAATCCTCTCTACCAATGATGATTGTACTTGCAAGTTGGCTAGTGTCCCATCTGCTCCGGGTAGTATCACTTCAATGCCAAGCTCTTGCAAGTCCTCCAATAGTTCCCTCTGTGCTGTCAAGAAGTAAGCTGCTGGCTTCCGGCTTAATGCGTCTGCTACCACGTTAGTCTTGCCTGGATGATAATGTAGCTCTATCTCGAAATCTTTCATCAACTTGAGCCATCGACGTTGCCTCATATTTAACTCCTTCTGCGTGAAGACGTACTTGAGGCTTTTGTGGTCTGTATAGATTTCCACTCGTTCTCCATACAAGTAATGTCTCCATAGCTTCAGGGCAAATACAACGGCTGCAAGTTCCAAGTCATGAGTCGGATAATTTTTCTCATGTACTCGTAACTGCCTAGATGCATATGCAATCACCTTGCCATGCTGCATCAATACGCATCCTAAGCCTTTCCCTGATGCGTCATTGTAGATCACGTAACCTCCTGATCCTGACGGAATTGTCAATACGGGTGCTGTAGTCAGTCGCTTCTTCAACTCTTCAAAAGCTGCTTGACACTCGTCAATCCATATAAATTCTTGATCCTTATAAGTCAGACGAGTCATAGGTGTCGCTATCCTTGAGAAGTTTTCCAAGAACCGTCGGTAATATCCCGCAAGTCCAAGGAAACTCCTCACCTCTGCTGCTGATTTAGGAACAGGCCATGTCTCAACCGCTGAGATCTTCTCTGGATCAACAGAAATACCATCTTCTGTAACAACATGTCCAAGAAATGAAACTCTGTCCAAGAAGAACTCACATTTGCTGAGTTTAGCATATAACTGCTCTCTCCTTAAAGTCTCTAGAACAATCCGCAGGTGCTCCTCGTGCTCCTCGTGGCTCTTCGAATAGACAAGTATATCATCTATAAAGACGACCACGAACTGGTCCAAGTACTGGTGGAAGACTCGATTCATCAAGTCCATGAAGATCGCTGGAGCATTGGTCAATCCAAATGGCATGACCAAAAACTCGTAGTGTCCATATCTTGTTCTGAATGCGGTCTTCGGAATGTCCTACTTCCGTACCTTCACTTGGTGATAACCTGATCTCAGATCTATCTTCGAGAATACCTTAGCTCCACTGAGTTGATCAAACAGGTCATCAATGCGTGGCAATGGATATTTGTTCTTCACTGTCACTGCATTCAAGGCCTTGTAGTCAATGCACATACGTACTGACCCATCCTTCTTGGGTACAAACAACACTGGTGCTCCCCAGGGTGATGCACTCGGTCGGATGAAACCTTTCTCCTCTAGCTCTTTTAACTGTGCCTTCAGCTCGTCCATCTCCTTCTTCGCCAGTCTGTAAACATGCGATGCTATAGGTGCTGCTCTGGGTGCTAGTTCAATTGAAAACTCTACGTCTCGGTCTGGGGGTAGTCCTGGCAAATCCTCTGGAAAGACGTCTAGAAATTCTGAAATAATAGGGTGATAGACAACATCGTCCATTGCGAGCTGCATACCATCACGGATTTCTGTGGATCCTCGGGCAAACTCAAGTTCAGGCTGGCCTGGTACCTTAAAAAGGATGCTTCCTCCAAAGCAATCGAAGAAAGCGTGGTTCTTGCTCAGCCAGTCCATTCCAAGCACAATATCAAAAGACGGCATAGGAAGGACTAAGAGTTGGGCATTCATCTCCCTGCCACGAATCACTATAGGACCCGTTCTACAAACTCGACTAACTGGTACAACTCCTCCTCCGGTAAGTATTCTAACACAACTAGATAATGGTGTAGAAGCAATGTTGTGTTTGGCAATAAAACTAGATGATATGAATGAGTGGGTGGCTCCCGTATCAAATAATGTCACAGCAGGAAAAGTAAAAGCAAGGATAATACCTGCTATGACATCCACCTCATGATCTAGGTCATCTACCTCCAATGCAAAAGCTCTCCCGTTCCTCTGTGGCTGTCCATGTCCGGTCCTCATATACTGCTCCTCCTGAGTGGGTAGCGGTGGTCCTCTTTGAAATCCTGCTGCTGCTGGGGGTCGAGGTGCTCCCGGTCCGGTCATCTGCTGGGCTGGCTTCAGTGCTGGAAGCGCTAATCTCTGAACTGGTGGTGGGAGTGTCGATGTCTGCATTGGGCAGTCTCTCGCCATGTGTTGTCCGGAGCCACATCTCATACACTGACCCAAGCGAGTCCGACAATCCCTCAAAATATGTCCGATCTTCCCACAATAATTACATTGGGGTTTTTCCGGAATCCGGTACGGTCCGGCTCTGTGTTGCTGATGCTGTTGTGCCAAGGGACGTCGGATAGGTCCTCCCTGTTGTGTCCTGGCTGGTCCCTGCTGTATCCTTGCTGTTCCTTGTTGTGTCCTCAGCTGACCTCCTCTTCCTCTGCTAATGGTTTCCTGAAATCTGGCCTCTGTCAGTAGTTCAGCATAAGAGACTCGGGACTGCGAGCTTGTATAATGTTGTAGCTCCTGGGTCAGTCCTCGATGAAATCTCTTAGCCTTAGCCAAGTCATCTGGTATCAAAGCAGCACCATATTTGCTGAGTCGACTAAACTCGGCATCATACTCGTCCACGGTTCTGTTCTCCTGCTCTAAGTGAAGAAACTGATCATACAAGGTGTCCCTGACAGTGTCCGGGAAGTACTTTCCCTCAAAGTACTCCAAGAACTGCTCCCAAGTCTGGTAAGTACCCAACTGGCGCTCCATGGATTCCCACCAGTGATGAGCATTACTATCCAGAAGCGTCCGTACACCCGTCATCCATAGGTCCGTGGGTAACTGCGATGCCTCCAGTAGCTTCTGTGTGTGAGTGATCCAGCTGGTGGTCTCCTCCGGGCTCTCAGTGCCCTTGTACTGCCTTGCACCCATCTGAACAAAATCCTTTACTGACCCAACCTTAGCTCGAGGTACTGGAGCTAGTGTTTGGGCTGGTACAGTAGCATGTGCAGCCATCCTCTCCAGTGCTGCCAAAAATTCTTGTCTCTGCTCGACTGCCTGCTGCCTCTGCTCGGCTGTCTGCTGCCTCTGTTCCTGTATCATCATCTGAAAGAATTGGAACATCTGCGCTTGGCCATCTTGTGGTACTGGGGCAGGTGGAAGGTTCCCAATAGGTGAAGCAGGCAGATCAGATGGAACTGGAGTGTGAGTTTGTCCATCTGGCCCCGGAAGCCTAGGAATCATTGGGGTCCCTCCTTGAGTCTGACCATTGACTCCAGAAGTTGCGTCGCCATCGGCGGCAGTACATCCATTCTGCAAATCCATCTCTTTGCAGTTGATGTACGAAACAATTAGAAAAAGTACAGGAATCAAACAGGATGCAAGTATTAAATAGGAAGGATGAATTTTAATCAAGCGTGGATGAGATCCTTATACTCTATTCCTATTACGCAGGCTTGTTCGGTACGGTTACGTAACCGAGACAATATATTCTAGACCTGCATGGGCCACCACAAAAATATGTCACGCCCCAGTCCCAAAATACGTAGGACTAGGAATACGTAACACGCCAGCCGTATGTATACGAACTCCAATATATGGAAACCATGTACACACGTACGCTGTACATGAATATCCAATCCACAGTGGTAAATATATGTCACAACAAGTCACACGCAGTTCTATATCTCATCCACAGCACAAATAATAGAAGAATGGAAATCAATAAATGAATATCAAAGAAGTAGTCTCAAATAGTAATCTCAAAGTGCAATAGTCGGGTGGAAACAAATCCACTGCAAATCGACTATAATAAACTACTAAAGAGAGAAGAGAATAACTCTAATAATAGAATAAATGTCTAGAAAAGAATAGCAACTAGAATCTCTAAACAGCTGCAATGAATCACATATAATCAGAAGGTAAGATCTCCTCAGGCTGATAGGTAGCGTCAGGTCCAGGTCCATACTCCTGCGGATACTCCTGCTCACCTATATCTGGAAGGGACCAGGTCCTCAGAGGGACGTAACAAGATACAAAAAGCACATGCCAATAAAGTACTAAAAATAAACATCCATTGGGGTCGCCTAACCATCTATGTGAATGCAGTTAAGAACACCTTTTCCCACAAGTGAGCTATCTGGCTGAAAACTGGGATTTGGCATGGTTCTCTTTTGAAGATCTAGGAGCCTAAAAGGCACGTCGTCTTTTGAACGCCGGTGGCCCACCTGATAGTACATAATATATAGTGGTCATCATGACCCGTATCTCCAGCGGAGAATCCGGGCGTACAGAAAAAAAATATAAAGGAGCTCAAATGCGGTACTTGTTGTTCTCCCCACCCAATGCTCTAAGCATGTCATGTCCATGACACGATAAGACCTCTAATAACCGCCAGGTCTACTAGCATGCAAAGTTTCTATTGGCAGTTATCCCTATCCGTCGCACGACCTATACGTACCGGGGGCCAACCGAGTACGCAAGTCCGTGTCCTACATGTGACTCACACTCGTGTAAGAATAGTGTCATGGCCAATGAAACATAAATGCCTCATGAAAATGGGGTAGTCTCATAAAGTAGGTCCAATGCATATACATAAATAAAAACATAGTACGACGACACCGTCGTTGCACCCAAGTTTCCTTGGACGCGCAGTTTATATAGCAGTTAAAATAAATGAACTAAATAAACAGAAATAAACATGCATGCCTCATATACTATATAAATACAGTACAATGGCAAGGTATACTTGTCTGGCAAGAAATCGGTAAAGTGTGCGCGCCCAAATGTCAAGGACACTGAACCTGGAACTAAGGACTCCGAACGAACGTCTCCGGATGCTGAAATAAACATCACCAACATTTTCAGAATGAGCAAAATAGCTAAAAAGCACATCCCTTTCGTCCAATTTGGACACAGGGGCAAAACGGTAATTTCGAATAAAAGTGGGGTCCATGTGTGGCCCACTTTGCACCGAAAAGCGTGCCAAGGATAACAGTCTCTAAATGGGACAAACTATAGGTCAAATAAATTTAGATGTCAATACGAACCCAACGGTATGTCCAAATGTGGATTCCGATGAGCCGAACACTAATTTGTCCAAAAAGTCAACTGTGGGGCCCGCCAATTGGCGATTTGGTAAACCGTCTCAGAATCGCGTGAAATTTGGGTCACAGGACCAGCGCGTTACCACGAATCCAGTGGCACAAGTTTCGTCGCAATCTGACAAGCGTGCACAAAAGACGTGCGAGTTCCACAAAAGTTGTGACACGAAATGTGTCCGCGGATACGGCCTGATTCCGGCGCGTACACGCATCCGAATCAATCCCCACAAATTTTCACGTGTCCGGTTATGCTGTGTGCACCATTGGGTACACTTGACACACGGCAGGGCGGTCCTGTTTGGCGGGGCGCGCTCCGTTTTCCAACTTTTAGAAAACCGGAAAAAGTGGGTGCGCGCAGTTTTGTGACGAATATAACTATGTCCACAGCAACTATTAGCCTAGGGTTATTATACAGAAAATAAACTAGGTTAAGAATTCTACAGGTATCAAAAAGAATCACCGAATTCGGATCTCTGTGGTGGGAGATACGAACTCGGCAATACGGGTGGTCATTCTGCGATCCCAGAATTCGGTTTGTCCGTCCATTTTGGACACTAATTTACACCTAGGGGCACACATTTTTCGAGGTTGGCTATAAAACGAATATTGGAGAGGGTTAAGGGGTGATCATACCTATGAAAATGGAACAGCGTTTGGTCGAGCGAGTCGACGGAAAAACGCGCCGGAGCGAAGGTGCCTCGAGTAGGAAACTGCAGGATGCGAGGTCGGCGTCGACGGGATGGTTGGATGGCTTGGGGAGGCTTCTCTGGCTGCGGTGACGACTCCAGATGGGAAGAGGAAGCCTGGAGTTTCTAGGTTAGGGTTTTAGAGAGCTATATATATATATATATATATTATATATTAAGAGAGAGAGAGATATTTCCGCGGGTGAAGAGGGTTGAAGGGTCGGTCGGGTGAAGTAAATGGGCGGGTCATTCTAGGTGCAAAGTTGCTGGAGCCAAGTAATTCCTAGGTTGCTTAGTGGCGGTCCACAGCAAATATGCTGAAGGGGGTTCCGGCCATTTGCTAAGGAATCAAAGTAGATTAGTAGATTATTAATATTATTATTATATTATTAGTTACCTATTTAATTAATATTTTACTTAATCTTTTCTTTTCTTAATATATATATACATATATATATATATATATATTTGTATATACATATATATTATATATATTTTCATAAGAAAATTTATAGATTAGGGTAATGCACATTGTTAGGCTAGCAACTGCTCAAGGGGTCTCCTACATGGAATAAATTCCGAAAAAATTCCTGAAGGTCCCACAAGTCCTCTAAATGCCCGAACACCTAACATAAAAATTATTAAAAATCTATTTCTCCTATTTAGACCTAATTACTACAATTTAATTAATAATTAATAAATAAATGGGTATATACAATTTTCTAGGAAGGGGGTTTTACAGTTCAGAATTGTGGGGTGGCTTGATTATAGGTGATCTTAATCAAACATGTTCCTTCTTGAAATTCTGAATCTGCCTTCTCGAACTCAGCTTGACTTCTGTACCAATAATTCCTCGATCATTTCTTGTCCTGTTATTGATTTATCCTGTGTTCTTTTCTTTAGGGCTTCACCAGAATTGGTGGTTGGAGCACTAGTAGTTTTAGAAGGACAATGATCTGTTGGCCCACAACGAGAGATATCACCTGTTCCTGGAGGGATCAGGGTAGAATCCATAGAGGAGCACGAGGAACAACATGTGCCAGAAGTTCCAGTACCCCCGATTGTACCAGCAGTTCCAGTAGCAATTAATATACCGACATTATTAGATATTATTCGAGAAAATCTCAACAACATCAGCAGCTTCAATAGCAGGCGCAGAATGTCTTGTTGCATCAAGAATTAGAGACAACTTTGGAAAGAAGTGTTAGAACAGACCCAGGGGCGTCGGTGAGGTTTTGTCGACTCAACCCTAGGTAATTGATGGCACGGAGGATGCCATTACTGCAGATGCTTGGTTGCAGAATATTGAGACAATACTAACAGCAGCAAGGGTTCCAGCTGAAAAACAAGTTGATCAGGTCCAATTGTAACTCCAGGACCTTGCTAGAGATTGGTGGGCAGCAGAAGAGGTTGGTTTAAGATAACTTGTCACATGGGAAAACTTTAGAATCCATTTCAGGGTCAAGTATTTCGGAGTGGTAGCATAGTATGAGCTACAACAGAGGTTTATCAATCTCAAGCAGTCCGAGAGGACGGTGGATGGCTATGTAGCAGAGTTCTGCAGGTTTAGCATGTTTGCCCCAACAATGGTGGCAATAGAACCAGAGCGGGCGATGAGGTTTCAGTATGGACTTCATTTAAAAATTCAACAACTGGTAGAGGGCCATAACTACCAGACCTTCGACGAAGTATTGATCGCATCCAGGCAACATGAGCTGACAATGCAGAGGTTAGCTTCAAGGAAAGGAGGCTAGAAGAGGTCTCATGCACAGAGCGAAGGAGGAGGACTAGCACAACAGACGTCATAACCATCTTCTGGCCTTCGCATTCATGACACAGCACCGAGGAGGCCAGTGGCATCAACAACAACAGTACCAGCTCGGTCATATCAGCCGAGGCAACAACAACAACGATTGTGAGCCACAGTCGGATGTACGTATTGTGGCAAGTGAGATAAAATACCAAGGATGTGTGTAGGAAAGCACAAGGGTTGTGCCTAAGATGTGGTAGTCCAGACCATCGGATCGTCAATTGTTCGATGATGCAGAGGATTGAAAGGCCAGTGCAGCGATTAGCCTTACCAGCACCAGGGGCAGCTCAGTACAGGAGACCAGCACTGGCAGTCAGACCTTTGGCTCAGCGTCCATTGCCGATGCAAACTCAGATGTACGACCAGCAGAGGAATCAGCAGTATGGGCAGCAGAGGCCACAACTGCGTATCCAAGGGAGGCAGCAACAAGGAGCACAATGATGCAAAGGACAAGTTTTTATCCTATTTTTGGAGGAGGCTTTGGCATTAGGTGACGTGGTGGCAGGTAACATTCTCGTTACATCTTTTCCTGCCATAGCATTATTTGATTCGAGAGCATCCCATTCATTTGTATGTGCACAATTTGTGACACGTATTAGATTAGAGTTCAAGGCAATGCCAGAGAGGCTAAATATACTCACTGGTAATGGTCTCGTAGGAATTGATAGAGTATGTCTAGCATGTCCAATCGTAGTGTACGAATATTTATTACCTGCAAGGCTGATCGAGTTTCTTATGGATAATTTTGACGTTATTCTAGGCATGGACTGGTTGAGAGACAGTCATGCGACGATAGATTGACGTAGGGGTAGAGTGTTGTTTAACATCCCGGGCAAGGAAGAGTTTATTTTCAACAGAATGGTGAGGGACCAGCATAAAGATGGCATAGCTGAGGTAGCGAGAATTGGGGATCAGCTTTCCAGAATAATTGAAGAATTTTTTGATGTATTTTTGGAAGATCTTCTAGGATTACCCCCTGTAAGAGAAGTGGAGTTCTGCATAGAATTGAGGCCAGGAGAAGAACTAATTTTCAACAAAGTCTATCAGATGTCACCGATGGAACTCAACCAGCTATATCAACATGTGGAAGAACTAAAGGCGAAAAAATTTATTCGGGCTAGTGGATCACCATGGGGAACACCAGTGCTTATAGTAAAGAAGAAGGACTGGGCAAAACGGTTGTGTATCGACTACAAGCAGCTGAATACAGTAACAGTGAAGAACAAGTATCCATTGTCTAGAATTGATGACTTGTTTGACCAATTGAGCGAAGCAAAAGTATTTTCTAATATAGACCTTCGATCAGGATATTATCAAGTGAGGGTCCGGGAGCAAGATATACCGAAGACAATATTTCGATCTCGATATGGGCATTACGAATTTTTAGTTATGCCATTCAGATTGACTAATGCGCCAGCATTATTCATGGATTTGATGAATCGTATCTTTATGCCATACCTAGATCAATTTTTAGTGGTATTCATAGATGACATTCTTATCTACTCTAGTAGTGAAGAAGAGCATAAAGAATATCTTCGAAGAGTGTTGCAAGTTTTAAGGGAGCATCAACTATATGCCAAGCTCAGTAAGTGTGAATTCTGGTTAGATCATGTATCATTCTTGGGGCACATAATCTCAGGAGCAGGTGTATCAGTGGACCCCAAGAAATCGAAGTAGTAGAGAATTGGCCAGTCTCGAAGACAGTAGCAGAGGTGCAAAGTTTCTTGGAGTTAGCGGGATTTTACCGGAGGTTTGTGGCAGACTTTGTACGGATTTTAGCGCCAATGACTCGTCTAACCCGCAAGGAGGTAAAGTTTGTTTGGACGACAGAGTGCCAAGCAGCATTTGAGAAGTTGAAAGAGAAACTGATCTCAGCACCTATCCTTAGACTTCCAGCAGGATCAGGAGGGGTCACAGTTTATTGTGACGCATCTGGGAAAGGACTCGGGTGTGTGTTGATGCATGTCACTACCACATTTTCTAGGAAAGGATATTTTAGTTATTTAATAATTAATTAAATATTATGCATATTAAATAATTATTTATTGTATTATTTAATTGTTGTTAGATGTTAGTTATTTATTTTAGACTTGTGTTAGTGGACCTAACTAGTTTAGTTTAGACTCATGGACCAACATATATTAATTGTTAGATTTTAGCCCATTTAGAAAGCCCATTGATTAGGAGGTTGATTAATTTCATTAAACCATTAGACTAGAAGCTTCCCTCCATAATTATTTCTTCATAAGAGGCCACAAGGGGTATATTGGATATTTTATAGTGACTTGCGGAAGGGGAAAGGGGGCCGGCCTATATTTAAAGAGGGGGAATTTTTCTCTCTCCTTTTTTCATTTGAAAACTAGATCTAGAATTTTCTTCAACCAAATTCCTTCATCCCCGTATCATTTTCCTACAAAATTTATCTTAATTCCTTCCCAAATCACCATTAGAGGCTAGTAGAGCAAGGATCTAGAATAAGGAAGCAAAGATCTACAAAGAGAAGCAATGATCTACAAGTTGGAGGCCAATTTTATCATATTTGGAGGTTTTATTGGGAATCTCTCTCATAATAGGTACAATTCAATTTTTTCCCTTAATTTAGGTTCTAAATATGATATTTAACCATGAGAATTTAACCCATATGCATAGGCTA
The DNA here is from genome assembly GCA_036927795.1 of Iris macrosiphon. Lineage (NCBI taxonomy): Eukaryota > Viridiplantae > Streptophyta > Magnoliopsida > Asparagales > Iridaceae > Iris > Iris macrosiphon. The sequence continues at coordinate 142,263,372 of JAYESA010000014.1, forward strand.
CCCATAGGATTTAGTTTTGTGTTCATAGGAGGCGTATTGTGAAAGTTATGGTATTTTTTGTGTCAATTTTGGAGAAATTCCGAGATTGACATTTGTTGTGTGTGTCAATTGGTCCTATAGATCAATTTGGCATGTGCTTGTGTGTTTGGAGCTAGTGTCGTATCCACAATTAGGTACGTGTAGGTCGTATCCCAACAATTTGGTGATACGTGTTGATTTGGAGATTTTTCCTCCGACACGGGACTTTGAGCATGTCATATTTTGACACGGACACGTAGATTTGTGTTTAACTATTCGTATTGTTCATAAATAATGTATTAGACTTGCTCGTGTCCTTCGGGGTACATTTAAATGTGTGGTGGACTCGTGTCGCAAGCGTATCCTAGGTGTGATACGTTCCATGTGTTTATGCAAATTATTTCTAGATCTATTTCTCTTGTGTTCTTAGTCATGGGGATGTGTAATTATATGTATGTATATATATATTGTTGTTATATATATATATATATTAGAATGACATAGATCTATGTATCTATTATATCTATGTGTATATATTTTTATGTAGCTATTCTTCTACATGTGTAAGAGCTATTTAATATGGTTGTTGTATATATATATATATATATATATATATATATATATATATATATATATATATATATATGTTGTTATATGCATACTTATATGTTATATGTATATATATTGTGTGCGTATATGTGTAGTTATATATATATATATGTTGCTAGATATATGTATGTTATTGTTATATGTATTTATTATGTACATGTATATGTTTGTGGAGGTGTATGTGTGTTTACATATATTTATATAGTTGTAAGTTATATATAGTAGTAATTATATATTATATGTTATATATATTATATATATATTTTGTTATATATAGAGATGAGAGAGGCGACAGCGGCTATGGCGACGGTTCAAGTGTCACCAAACAGCAGCAGCATTAGCACACAGCAGCAGCATATTTAGCGACAGCAGCCGCAGCAGCAATTGCGATAGCAGCAACTCAGCAACAGCATATCAACAACAGCGACAACAGCAACAGCGACAGCAGCAGGAAAACTGTCGCAGTAGCAACAGTTCCTGCCACAGCAGCAACAGCATTTGCGACGACGGCCAGCAGCTTTTAGCGACGTTTATGCAGTTATATTTATATATAGTTATAGTTTATATTATATATATATATATATATATATATATATATATATATATATATATATATATATATATATATATATATATATATATGGTATTAATATATACGTATATATATTCCTAATTGCTAATTATGTTTTAGTATACTATATTTATAATATTTAAGTTGTTAGCATATATTATTTATGGGTAGTTAGAATAAACAAGGTATTGGATATTACCTTGAAATACCAAGGTAAGTATCAAGGTATTTGGGGATACCCAAGGTATTGGGTTTGGGTATCAAGATTATGGTTTAGTGTTGTGATACCAAGTTGGTTCAAAACCAAGATATCCATTTAATGTTTGTAATTATAATTTTATATAATTAATAATTGTTTGATATGTTTATGGGATGTTTTACCTATTGTTTTTACGTATCATGAGATACGGTATCCTAGTATCCTAAGATGTAGTTTATGACCTAGACTCTAGTGTTTGAACCTAATATCTTTGAGATAGACTCATGCAACCTAGAAATAGATAGTTTGACATAGTTGACCATAGTTTGACCATAGTTGACCATAGTTTGATTTAGAGTTGATCTAGTTTGACTTTTGACTTAGAGATGGCTTGTTGACCTAGAAGTTGACTAGTTTAACTTATTTTCTTTCCAAAATCTTGTATTGATGTTATATTCCATATATAGGTTTTCTAGGTACCGTATCAGACATCCATGAGACTATTCATTGGACTTCAGGCGAGTACATTCTTTGATAGTTTCTCATTTATGATATCCTCTATGTTCATTGTATCTAGTATAGATATCCTTGTTCTCTTGACACGATGGTTACACGGATTGGTATATCCGGATCTCGTCATGAGATGCTATTCCTTGTATATGGTGTATCTTGTGTAAGTCTTGTTTCATTGATTATCTTGTGCATGTACAGACACTGATTCTCGGGAAGATTTGCTACCTTCCTAGAGAATCCCGTGCCATAGCATACCATGGTTGGATCTATTATACCAGTCGGGGTGGAGAGTATTTTAGTATAGATATATGATCATACCCTCCTTGTATCGAGTCTTGCTCTTGAATAGTGTTAATCATACACCGCACATATGATTAGCCTGGCCATAAATCTTGTATCATGTTCCCAAGTCGAACACATGTTAAAGCTAGTACTCCCACAATTAAACATTAGTATTCTTGTTCATTGACATATTGCTCATTACTGTATTTATTCCAGTATTTTCTTATTGTATATATCTCATTGTATCTATTGTGCATCTGGTATATTCACATCTATTTACTGTTACATAGTTTTTATCATTGATTAGAACTGCTATTAGAGATGTACTATGCTCCTTTTCTGACTGGATATATTTTTTCCAGATGACACTGAGGAGTGGTACCCTACACATTATGGACCTCAGGATATTGTGGGTTTAGAGTCAGAGACCCTAGCTCAGGAGGAACTTATCCCAACTAAGACATATGACCTGAGTTTAGTAGTTTTTAGTATTCTTGTACTGGATTTGTCTCCAGCTTATTTTGTTAGTATTTCTTTCAGACTCATTGATGTATTATTTAGACTCATGAGTTGTATGTGATTATTCTATTCTTTATCATATTCGTGCTCGTTTTTATCTTAGATCTGTGATTGAGTATATTGTTATTGTTGGTAGTTCATTATATTGCTAGATAGATTACCCAGACAGCGTTCTACCATCGATTCTGTGGCGTAGGCTGGATGTTATTCCCAACTTGCATCCCTATCTCAGGTGCGGGTCATGACAATGCAGCACAGGAAAGTAATAGCTTATGCTTATCGGCAGCTTCCAGATCATAAGAAAAATTATTTAACATATGATTTAGAGTTAGCAGCAGTAGTATTTGCACTCAAGCTATGGAGACACTACCTATATGGCGATCGGGTGAAGATATTCATAGATCATAAGAGTTTAAAGTACATATTCACCCAGAAGAACCTAAACATGAGGCTGAGGAGGTGGCTAGAATTATTTGGTGATTATGATATAGCACTTCAGTATGTGGTCGCAGATGCTCTAAGTAGGAGAGGCAGCGTATTTGTCTTGACAACTCAGAGGCACATATTAGAAGATCTTCGAGAGATGGGCATCGAGGTAGTGTTACCTCAACGAGCGAAAATACTAGCCAGTCTTCAGATTCAGTCAACTTTGGTAGAGAGGATCAAAGAGGCTCAAGTAGAAGATTCTCAGATTCAGAAGCTCATTACAGAATATGAGTCAGGCCTTAGGAAGGAATTAAGGACTCACGAAGATGGAACACTTAGATTTGGAAACTGTCTTTGTGTGCCAGGTGGAGATATCAGATATGAAGTAATGATCGAGGCACACAGTTCTTAATATTCTATTCATCCAGGAGGCACGAAGATGTACCATGATATCAAACAACATTTCTGGTGGAACGAAATAAAAAGAGAGATAGCTTGGTTCGTTTCATGATGTCTCATATGTCAGCAGGTGAAGGCAGAACAGCAGAGACTAGCAAAATGATTGCAACCCCTACCTATTCCAGAGTGGAAGTGGGAACACATTACGATAAACTTTGTGACCGGCTTACCTAGATCCCTTACTGGACATGATACAGTTTGGATAATAGTAGATCGACTCACGAAGGTTGCACATTTTCTTTCTTTCCGAGTAGGACAGTCCTCAGAGCATTTAGTAGAAATGTATATGCGGCATATAGTAAGGCAGCAGAGTTTCAGCAAGTATAGTGTCAGACCGTGATACCCGTTTTATGTTTCATTTTTGGAGAAATTTACACGAGCGCTTGGGTACTGAGTTGAGATTCAGTACCGCGTACCATCCTCAGACAGACGACCAGTCAGAGAGGACAATACAAATATCGGAAGATATGCTATGGGCTTGTAATTTAGACCTTGGTTGATCATGGGAAGATCACCTTCACTTAGTAGAATTCTCGTACAATAACAATTATCAGGCCAGCATACAAATAGCTCCATTTGAGGCATTGTACGGAAGGAAGTGCATGTCACCTTTAGCATGGGATGACATTGATGAACGAAAGATGTTGGGGCCTGAGATGATCACACAAATCATTGAAGTGGTTAAGCAGATTAGAGAGTGGCTTCGAGTTGCACAAGATCGTCCTCGTAATTGGGTATAAACCCCCTGATTTTTCAGGATTTTAAAAATGAATTTTCAGAATTTTTCTGTAATTTTTCACTAATTAAAATCAAGATATTTCAAAATTAAATAAAGTTTAAATGTTTTTAATAAATATTAAAATATTATAAAAATAATATTTTTGGGTGTAAAATAAAATATTAGACATAGGGTAATTTTTCTGAAATTTATTGGACCACAGAACCATTTTTAAAGACCTATTAAATAAAACCAAAACAAACTGGGTTGAACCGGGCTCAAACCGGACTGAACCCGGTCCAACCGAACCGGACCATCCTGAACCCAACCCTAACGGGTCGGGTCCTACTCAACCCGACCTGACCTGTCCCCTCACCCGCACGAACCCCCGCTCCCCCTGTCACGACCCAATTCCGTAGAATCGTTTGAGGCATCCCCCGAATCGTGACCGCCGTGCGGGCCTGGGGTTGCGCCCGCACAAGGCTTTAATGATTTGCATAGCAAGCACATATTCAGAGTACGCAGATAAATTGAAATACAGATTGAAACATGAAAAATTTCTCTTTATTGATAATGAACATCTATTACAAACTCCTGAACGAGTCAGCTAATTTGTCTCACGGGCTTACAAAAGTGTTGACTCAAAATAAGATAGCAGTCCTGTACATTACATCCCTTTATAAACTTCAAAATGGTAAGGACCTCCAGGCTGGAGGACGGCTTTGCCACGAAGCTACATTTGTGTATGAAGAGTTGCAAGCTTCTGACTTCAAAATGTTTCAAGGGGCGCGGTGAAGATGCGCCAACAACTGGACTGGATTGGGAAGACGACTTCGGCTCCTCGCTCGGTTCGCCTTGGTGCGGAGAACCTGTTTCAACAAGGGTCAGCATGTCGAAACATACTGGTGAAGGCGAGCTAACCAAACTATACCAATCAACACGTTGTTTTAATGAAGCATGCATATTTTGTGGGTTTCTATCTTGCCTTAGTTCATTTACAAGTAAGCAGCATATAGAATTTACTGAAATAAACGTGCCACCGTTCGGTGGATTTTACCTAACCGTCTGAATTACCTGCACAATACTTACCATGCCTTCCCTGCCACAAAGACACAAGTTAGTTTGCAACAGGTTTAAATATACACGTTGGGATCACTGGCTAGAAGCCATAATGGACCGTTTAGTCTTGAACGAGGATGGAATGCAGCAAAGATTCGTTGGTGGCTGCAGACTATCCTTGTCCAGATGCGTGAGACTATCGTGAAGTTCCGTCCGGACCGGATCGGTGCCAGTGCCCCCAACAACCGTCCGCAGGAACCCGTTACCTTGTGCACAAGTTGTCCGTGATCGATCATTCGTGATACGTTAACGTTGATGCAGTTGAGGCAGCATGAACATGAGATAAGCAATATTGCATGATTCGTTTTGCATAGTCTTCCTGATATTTTATTTCATAACAAGTGTATTCCATACTTAGCACAATTTATGGAAGAAAATGCATTCTAACTAAATTGAAGCATGTATAGAACATTTTCAAACGAACAAGCAAGCATATGAGTAATTGTTCCCAAGTTGAATGACAAGCAATACAATCCAAGTCTATTTCATTTTTATCTTGGTATCTTTTATTATTACTTGGTATCGTTTAATCGGGGCAACAAGAATGCAAGTCATTTTTAGGTGTGAAGACTTGGAAGCAGGGCTAGCTAATCGGGATGGTAGCCACTCACTTAGATTGTTGGAAGGGAGATGGAAAGAGACGCTTCATGACTCCGCTCGCAAGCCGCCTACTGCTCGTTCACCTGCATTACGAACAGCTCGATCAATACCTCTTCCACTTTTCCAATCTCGGAATTGAATTACAGTTCTATGAACGAAAACAATAAAAATTATCGAAACCGTTCAAGGAAAACAAGTAAATCCCAAAACCAACTCAAAGCACGAAAGCAGCAAGCGACATCGAAAACTGAGGCAATAAAAGATAGCAGCGGAGAGGTCCCTCCTGTCTCTGCCGCTAAGTCGATCCCGGGGGCACGGTCCACTGAATATGGGAATCGATTCCGAAGAAACAAATCCATAACAAGGAAGAGTTCTTAATTCAATCTATCCCGATCGAACGATACCGTCTTGTGTTTCTTAGCCGCGCTCTCCGCACCGGGAGAACGGGGCGCTACACCCCCGCGTTTCCCGGTGCCCCGCCCCCGCCCCGCGGCCATGACCCACCTCCGCCCGCGACGACTAGCCCTACGATCCCCTCCCCGCTCCGCCTCTCCCGGCCACGCCCCTGGCTCCCTCTCCCACCCCACTGCCCTATAAATCCCCCCCGGAACTCCCCGCCACCGCCACAACCACGCTCTCCACCGTCGTCCCCGGCCTCCTCTTTGCTCCACCACCCTTCTCAGCCACCTCCACCACCCTCGATAATGCCGCCTCTACCGTGCTCCAACTCCGCCCTCGCCAGCTCCGCCAGAGCCCGGCCGAGCTCCGCCACCAGCGCCACGCCCCGCCTCCCTCCGCCAGCACGCCGCCTCCAGCACCGGATTCCACCGCCACGACCCTGCTCCTCCTTCGGTGGTGCCCTGCCTCCCCAGAGCTCTGCCCCGCCTCCCCGGAGCCCTAGCCGCAGTGCCGCCGTGCCCCCCGCCGGAACCATAGCCGGCCGAGCGTCGCGCCGCCTCGCGAAACCCTGTGATTTCAGCCCTTTTTAGAGCCCTGTTCAGGTAGTTGTATCTCTCTCCTCGCTGTCCTAATTTCTATTTCGTCTGCTATGACACGAATCCTGCATGACCCTCTCGATACCCGTGCAACCCACTCGGTGTATCGCGTCCTGGGGCGATCGCAAACTGCGATCCAAAATCAGAAAAATTAACACCCTATTTTTCTCCGGAACTGAGTGCTCCCCGTTAAACGAGATCACTTGGTCGTGTTCGGACTTCACTGAAAGGTGCGCGCCGTTAATACGGACGTGTGGGATTTCGCGAAAGTTGATTTGGATATGCGTGCACACCGAAATCAACGCGTATCCGTCGACAACGTCTCGTATCGGTTCCGTTCTAGAACTCGTTGTAACTTTGTATACACATATTGTATCAAAACAAAACTTACGTCATCGGACTCGTAGCAATACGCTGGTCCTGTGACCCAAGTTTGGTTCGATTCTGAGAACGTTGACAAAATCGCATATCGTGGGCCCCACGGCTCCACTTGACGGGCAATTTTGTGATCGGCTCATCGGAATCCAATTCTGGAAATTCCGTTGGGTTCGTATCATTGTTTTGGACTTGTTGACACTAAGTTTGACGAATTTGGAGAACATTGTCTCTGACATATTTTTCGGTGCAAAGTATGCCACATGTGGACCCCGCTTTGACCAAAAACTATCACTTTTGCCCCTGTATCCAAATTGGACTCAAGGACAGGCAATTCTAGCTATTTGATATCTTCTGAGCATGATGGTAATATTTTTTCAGCATCCGGAGATATTCCTAAAGATTTCACGAATACCAGAGCAGCAGTTGAAAACCAAACACCAGGCAAGTGTACCTTGCCAATCTTGTAGTACTTGCTACATAATATTCATTGATTTAATTATATGATAAATTGTTCAACCTAGGATCGTGTGACATTGCTTAGCGTTCGAATAATATTCGGGTGCCAATGCCGTACGCGGAGTTGTGTAAAGTCACCTAGAGATGGATATCGAAACCCTATACATTTTTTCGTGCTTGCATTATCAAGTATGACATACCATAGGACACTTGACACTGTTCATGAGACAGAATCTTCCTGAGATATTCATAGTGATTTTGTATAGGTTACAGGATTCGTAACATAGATATTACATATGCTTAGCTATCATTATGACTCGCTACATTAGTTAGAGGTCATGATCTTGCGTGTAATGGACATGAGACGTCGTGGACATGAGACGTGTGATTACATTGGGTGGGGAGAGACACACCATACTACATGCTGATTATTGATATATATACTATACTACTGGAGGTGCTTTGGCACATATACTGGAGTCGTGATACTACTTGCTTTGGTATATACGGGAGTCGTGATACTGCTTGCTTTGGCATATATACGGGAGTCGTAATACTAAATACTGCTATGGGTTTCTCCGACACAGAGCCTATAGTAGTTTCAGCCTAAGTATGATTAATGCTCTCAATTGCATATCACATAGCTGGTTACATAGTTTGCCTATTGATATATTTTATATACTACATTTATTTTGGTATGCTGTTTCTTGTACCTTGTTACGTCCCTCTAAGGACCTGATCCTTTGCCAGTTTTGCAGCATAGACCGCTGTGGAGCCGGTTTGGAGTTGATGATGTGTGTTGCTTTGTCATGCAGGGATTTGGTGCCAGGTACTTACATCTTTTCTTCCGGAATATTGGTTATTATTCATATTGTTTATTCATCTGCTGATATAGCCTAGTTTTATAGACTCATATTTATTTTTGAGTCTATTCGAGCTTATGGGTTACTGGCGGCCGACTTTAGCACATGTAGCTCATTCTTGTATACTCTGTTCATTGTGGATTGAGACATAGATATTTATATTCACTTGATTATATAGATAGTGACCCTTTTAGTACAACTTATACGTATTCGAATCGGACCAGAGTCTGATCGAATGCGTAGCTGGCATGTTACGTATTTCTAGTCCTATGTATTTTGGGGCTAGGGCGTAACATATTTTTGTGGTGGCCCATGCAGGTCCTGATTAAATCGTTTCAGTTACTTTTTGGTACTGAGCGAGCCTGTAATCAAAGTTAGCAGTGTTAGCATCTCAATCCACAATTGACTTAAAAATTCTTTGGCAATTGATTATCGCCCTTGAACTTCATAAATTGTACTCTTTTAATCCCCTCGATATCCTTATTATTGTTTATCATCTCTTCCTATTTCGGAGAGATGAATGTTCGTGCACGGTGTTTCCTCCAGAAGCAGATCCTTGTCAAGGCAGAAGAAGATATGCTGGAGATAAATTTTTTGAGAAAACGGTTACCCTTAGTAGGATAGTAGATAGGTTATTCCTATATGCTAGAGTTAGTGTAGAGTTTAGCATGAGAATTGAATATAGTATCAAAGACCTAGAACTAATAAAACCTTACCCTTCCTTAAGGTAGCAAGTAATTTAGAAGTATTGGAAGAAAGGAAAGAGGGTTTGATTCTGATGCACCAGAATACTTTAGGGAATACATAGCTTGATGCTAGGGATCAGATGTGTCTCATGATGGTGATACAAGAAATTGCATTATGACCTTAAGAAAATGGAACCTTGTGTAGTAGGCCATAATGGTTAAAACCTTAGTTGTCTTGTGACTTGTATTAAATCTTATGACCTAGTTGTTACACCCATACTATTTGTGCCGAAGGAGAATGAGACGGTACGCCTGTGTATTAACTACAAGGCACTGAACGCTGTAACCATCAAGAACCGGTATCCCTTGCCACGCATTGACCAGTTGAGTGATGCGAGTGTATTCTCAAATATAGATCTTGGATTCGGTTATCACCAGATTAGAGTGCTTAGAGAGGATATACAGAAAATAGCCTTCAGGACCAAGTATGGACACTAGGAGTTCTTAGTTATGCCGTTTAACCAACGCACCAGCTGTGTTCAATAGTTTGATGAAAGGGATTTTTGTACTTGGACAAGTTAGTGGTTGCATATTGATGACATCTTGATATATTCCAAGAACCATGTAGAGCACGAGCAGCACTCTTTTAGCAGGCCAAACAGCAGAAAAGGGCACCACCGCAAGGGCATGGGACAAGCTTTTGCGATGACCTTAGAGGACGCGCAGGCTCGTGGAGTAACGAATGCGCGTAAGATTTGAGTTAGTCATAGTTATATATTCCTAGTATTGCTTTAGCACGTGCCTGTTAGTTCGTGACCTTAACCTTAAACCTAGTATTTTGAACATGTTAGTAATAACCTAGTTTTTCTAAAAGCTGTAGTTTTCTTGCTTTAACTATATTTCCTTCACTCTTAAAATTTGCATAACTTTCATTTTTTAGGAAAATGATGTTTTTCCTAGGTGTCTTGCTTAAACCCTCATTCCTTTATTCTCCTTGATCATGATTCTTTGATGGTGTCGTGCTTCGAACCTGTTTTATAAACCGTATCATCTCTGCTGACTGGTTATTTCTTTGATTGTGAGGACGCAATCCTCTTAAGGGGGTAGATTGTAAACCCCCTAATTTTTCAGGATTTTAAAAATGAATTTTCAGAATTTTTTTGTGATTTTTTACTAATTAAAATCAAGATATTTTGGAATTAAATAAAGTTTAAAAGTTTTTATTAAATATTAAAATATAATGAAAATAATATTTTTGGGTGTAAAATAAAATATTAGACATAGGGTAATTTTCCTGGAATTTATTGGACCCCGAAACCATTTTTAAAGACCTAAAAACCAAGTTATAAATAAAACCAAAACAAACCGGGTTGAACTGGGCTCAAACCGGACTGAACCCGGTCCAACCGAACCAGCCCAGCCTGAACCCAACCCTAACCCTAACGGGTCGAATCCTACCCAACCCGATCTGACCCGACCCGACCCGGATCCGACCCGTCCCCTCACCCGTACGAACCCCCGCTCCCCCGCGTTTCCCGGCGCCCCGCCCCCGCCCCGCGGCCACGACCCGCCCGCCCGCGACGACCGGCCCCATGATCCCCTCCCCGCTCCGCCTTTCCCGGCCATGCCCCCGGCTCCCTCTCCCTCCCCACTGCCCTATAAACCCCCCCGGATCTTCCCGCCACCGCCACCACCACGCTATCCACCTTCGTCCCCGGCCTCCCCTTCGCTCCACCACCCTTCTCAGACACCTCCACCGCCCTCAATAATACCGCCCCCACCCTGCTCCAGTTCCGCCCTCGCCAGCTCCGCCAGAGCCCGGCCTCCCTCCGCCACCAGCGCTACGCCCCGCCTCCCTCCGCCAGCACGCCGCCTCCAGCACCGGACTCCGCCGCCACGACCCTGCTCCTCCTCCGGTGGTGCCCTGCCTCCCCAGAGCTCCGCCTAGCCTCCCCGGAGCCCTAGTCGCAGTGCCCCCCGCCAGAACCCTAGCCGGCCGGCCGAGCGTCGCGCCGCCTCGCGAAACCTTGTGAGTTCAGCCCTTTTTGGAGCCCTGTTCAGGTAGCTGTATCTCTCTCCTCGCTGTCCTATTTTCTGTTCCGTCTGCTGTGACGCAAACCCTGCGTGACCCTCTCGATACCCGTGTAACCCGCTCGGTGTGTCGCATCCTGGGGCGATCGTAAACTGTGATCCAAAATCAGGAAAATCAACACCATGTTTTTTCCCCGGAACTGAGTGCGCCCCGCTAAACGGGACAACTTGGTCATGTGCGGACTTCACTGAAAGGTGCGCACCGTTAATACGGACGTATGAGATTTCGCGGAAGTTGATTTGGATATGCGTGCACACCGGAATCAACGCATATTCGTCGACAACGTCCCGTATCGGTCCCGTTCTGGAACTCGTTGTAACTTCGTGAACACACGTCGTATCAAAACGAAACTTGCGCCATCGGACTAGTAGCAATACGCTGGTCCTGTGACCCAAGTTTGTTACGATTCTGCGAACGTTGACAAAATGCGTATCGTGGGCCCCACGGCTCCACTTGACGGACGATTTTGTGATCGGCTCATCGGAATCCAATTCTGGAAATTCTGTTGGGTTCGTATCATCGTTCTAGACTTGTTGACACTAAGTTTGACGAATTTGGAGAACATTGTCTCTAACACATTTTTTGGTGCGAAGCAGGCCACATGTAGACCCCGCTTTGACAAAAAACTATCACTTTTGCCCCTGTGTCCAAATTGGACTCAAGGACAGGCAATTCTAGCTATTTGATATCTTCTGAGCATGATGGTAATGTTTTTTCAGCATCCGGAGACATTCTTGAAGATTTTACGAATACTAGAGCAGCAGTTGGAAACTAAACACCAGGCAAGTGTACCTTGCCAATCTTCCAGTACTTGCTACATAATATTCATTGATTTAATTATATGATAAATTGTTCAACCTAGGACCGTGTGATATTGCTTAGCGTCCGAATAATATTCGGGTGCCAACGCCGTACGCGGAGTTGTGTAAAGTCACCTAGAGATGGATATCGAAACCCTATACATTTTTTCGTGCTTGCATTATCAAGTACGACATACCATAGGACACTTGACACTGTTCATGAGACAAAATCTTCCTGAGATATTTATGGTGATTCTGTATAGGTTACAGGATTTTTGACATAGATATTACATATGCTTAGCTATCATTATGACTCGCTGCATTAGTTAGAGGTCATGATCTTGCGTGTTATGGACATGAGACGTCGTGGACATGAGATGTGTGATTATATTGGGTGGAAAGAGACACACCATACTACAGGCTAATTATTGATATATATACTATACTACTGGAGGTGCTTTGGCACATATACTGGAGTCGTGATACTACTTGCTTTGGTATATACGGGAGTCGTGATACTGCTTGCTTTGGCATATATACGGGAGTCGTAATACTAAATGCTGTTATGGGTTTCCCCGACACAGAGCCTATAGTAGTTTCAGCCTAAGTATGATTAATGCTCTCAATTGCATATCACATAGCTGGTTACATAGTTTGCCTATTGATACATTTTATATACTGCATTTATTTTGGCATGTTGTTTCTTGTACCTTCTTACGTCCCTCTGAGGACCTGGTCCCTTGCCAGTTTTGCAGCATTGACCGCTGTGGAGCTGGTTTGGGGTTGCTGATGTGTGTTGCTTTATCATGTAGGGATTTGGTGCCAAGTACTTACATCTTTTCTTTCGGAATATTGGTTATTATTCATATTGTTTATTCATCTGCTGATATAGCCTAGTTTTATAGACTCATATTTATTTTTGAGTCTATTCGAGCTTATAGGTTACTGGCGGCCGACTTTAGCACATGTAGCTCATTCTTGTATACTCTGTTCATTGTGGATTGAGGCATAGATATTTATATTCACTTGATTATATAGATAGTGACCCTTTTAGTACAGCTTATACGTATTCAAATCGGACCAGAGTCTGGTCGAATGCGTAGCTGGCATGTTACGTATTCCTAGTCCTACGTATTTTGGGGCTGGGGTGTGACATTGGGTATATCATCATCGTAGGCTGTTAGAATTTTTTGTTGGCGACCATTTATTTTTATGGATTTTGCCTACCCATGGAGTCATTATGTTCGGGGTTCGCGGGAAGCTTAGTCCGTGGTACGTTGGACCGTTCAATATTCTCGAATGGGTAGGGAATGTTGCTTATCGTCTTGCCTTTTTGCCTTCGCTACGTAAGGTGCACGATGTCTTTCATGTGTCTCGGTTGTGTAGGTATATCCCGGATCCGAGTCATATCCTCGATCACTCTGAATTAGTCGTTCGTACTTACTTGACTTACGAGGAATGGCCCGTGTCCATCTTGGATCGGAGAAAGAAAGTACTCAAGAACCGGACTATCCGTCTTGTTCGTGTTGCTTGGGGGCATCACTCTTTGGGAGAGTCGACGTGGGAACGCGAGGACGATATTCGATCTTGTTACTCGCACCTATTCGACTCATAAGGTATATTTTTTCGTATGCCTTCGCATCTTTCATTCCGTGATCGGCAGGCACTCATATATAATGAAGTTGCTTCGCTTCATTATAAGAGTTATTGTTATACTTGCTTGTTTGTGTGTGTAGATTGCTTGTAGATAGTTGTTGCTTGCTTTGACATTTTTAGCTAGACTTGGATTTAAATTTCGAGGACATAATTTTTCTAAGGTGGGTAGAGATGTCACTCCATGTTCCCAATATATGTATTTGGAGCGTAATTATTTTCTTGCTAGCGTAGTTATATGCTGTAGAGAGACTAGACCCAAATTTTGGTTCACTTGGCTCATGGTTTATTTATTTGGTTTGGTTTTATCATGAGTTGAACTCATGGTCCAAATCTCAAACCCTCCATATATAACCCAACTTCACTCTCTTCCCTCTCAGTTTTCCTCTTCCATTCTCTTTCTTAGATTTTTCTCCCCCTTCCATAGGCATGTACATCTTGCAAGAAATGGAGAAATCCTTTATATTTTTGTTCCATTATATTTCTTATATGATTCTCCATGCATTTAGAACTTGATATTTTTGGATTTGGTGGATAGATTAGTGTAGATGTAAGTTTTAAGTTTTAGGGTTTACTATGTGTTCTTGAATGTTCTTGGATTTTGATCTCTTAAAACTTAATGTTTTCAAAAAATTATTATTTTATGTTGATGAGCACTTGATTTTGAGTAGTTTAGAATTTTACTTTGCTGGATTTGGACATCATTTGAGATTTCTATGGAAGAAACAAAATCTTATTTTTGAGCTTTTGGTCATGGTCGAAAAACTGTTGTTTGGTGGAGATGAATGAGTGCTATGCGTCATGAACTTGAACGAATAAAATTTTACTAAGTCCAAAAAGATTTCATATGGCCAAGTGTGTATGCGGCCAAGACGAGTATACGTCCTCGTTGTCTATGCGGCCAGGAGCTATATGTCCCTATCCTTCTGGACGCATAACTTCTGACTGACTTAGCACGCCGTTTTGTAATTTGTCTTTTCTTCTGACACACTTTTATCACATGTCATATCAGTCACTTTTCTGACTTAACTTGACTTGACTTGCATTTATTGTTTGTCACATCACACGTTTCCCGAAGATTGGATTTTGCTCTGTCTATGCGGCCTTGACCTTATGTGGCCACGACCTTATGCGGCCTTGACCCTATGCGTCCTCGACGTTATGTGGCACCTTGCTATGCGTCTTTGCTCCTATGCGCCTATTATTTCTTACTTACTTTGACACATATTTGGTTTAATATTTTTGTTTGATTAAATAATTGTGATGCTATGTGTTAACTTAGAAAAGAATTATTTGACCCAGATGTGACCACGTGCTAAATGACTACGCACCCGACATGAGCCCGTAGATATGGTCCTACATGTACTTACTTGCTGATTAGGCTACTTTTTCTGGATCACCTTATTATACGTTGGACAGAATAAGGGACGTAGTTCAACTTGAGGGAGGGTCTACAATCCCGGTCCTTGTTTGGTTTAAGGATTGTGGTTCTGATCTCGAGGGTTTCTGACACTACTCTTATTTTATCTATCGATATAATAAAGTGACAAATTATTATGACCATCATTTACTTGTTCATAACCTTGATACTAGAACTTGTTTCTGCCCGGACTATTGTATCTATGGTGATACACTTGATCGCACCAAGAGTACTACTCGATATACAGTTAGTCGTCGTGCCACATACACTTGCTACATGATATATGTAATTATTTACTTGCACGGATATGGTAGTTGGACAGTGACTTTAGTCCTGGCTATATAGTATTGATTGTTGTATCACAATTAGGTGAATCCAAAATTTACTTTAAGAGATAATGTGGATTTATATCAAGAGTACCCGTACTTAAAGTACGATATTTAGGAAAGAATGTTTATGTGACCACGGCATGAGATTATAAATCACCTAGGGTCAACTAGGCAACTTAATTTGTAGAGCATTGGGAGGGAACGGTATCTCGAGATCGTGCATGTCGAACCACCCTAAGTTAGCTGGGAGAAAAGGCTGGCTACCACGGATATTGTATATCATCCACACTAGTGGAGTGCAGTATTTGACTTATTTATAAGCCGAGGCAGTGTCTTTTCTATAGAAAGCCTGGAACTGCTATTGATTATTAAATTAGCTCAGGGCCCTTGCAAGAGACTAGTACATCATATAATCTTGCTTGTATATCATTGGTTCAGCTAGCCCTATTTGATTATGGCATGATCTGAGGATACTTATATATTGCATTACTGGGATAACCCAGATATCATATATCAAGTCGTAACACATGTTTGGCCGTTAAATATATTTTAGTTAAAAAAGTGGACCGTTGCAACATGAAAGTTCAACTCGTGTCCTTGTTTGGTTGTTGAGTTGCGATATTGTATTACAACGGGACACAGATCGAAGATAATTATTATTTCTATGTTATTTTACTTAAATATTGTATCCCTTCTTGTGTATTGTGCCTTCTGTTAAGTAGAATTAAGGACATAGACTGTCGTGGTATGATAGTTCAACTCATATCCTTGTTTGGTTATTGGGTTACGCTATTGTGTTACGCTAGCCCGTGGACTGAAACTACGATGCAAATTTATTCCAACTTGACCATTATCAAGGGACGTATTCTATCTTGATGTGAAGTGAAACTTCATGTCCTTGTTTGGTGAAGGGGTGTCGTGTCATGTCATGGATATGACATATGCCATTGATTGTTGGTTTAAGCATCTCATGCTATTGTACTGGTTTTGTTTCTTCATTTCGTGCTTCTTTGTGGTACTTTCTGTTTGGGGTCTGATCCCACTGGTTTTGCATGGCCAGGTTTAGAGCCAGCACCTGAGGATCAAGCGTATCTCTCCCTCACTGATGGCATGCACTGGGAGAATGACTGCTGAGGGTCACGAGTGGGTTCCTTCATTCACTACTCGTCTTTTGTAAACTATAATCTTTTCTGCATTTAGCCAATCGGCATCTGTTAGCCAGATAATCTGGATACTAGTTTCCTACATGACATGTAATGTATTCAGACTGCAGCTGACTCACTGTCATGTATACTTTTGATTGTGTATCTGGCACATCACTTGTATTTGCTAGATCTCTAGAATATTCTGACGCGGCGTTGGGGACGCCTTACTACTTATTCTGAAATATTCTATGTTATTGCTACTTGTTTGAATGATTGAAGTATAGAAGTTCTTGACCCTAGAAGACTTGATTGTAGTATGCACCCCTTGTCTCTAGACAACCTTAACACATTGCGGGTTGCTTCGGTATTCCGTAAGGTATGGTTGGCTGAGTCATTCTCCCGTTCTCCAGTATTTTGGATCTTGGACGTTACACTGGGAGGGCTAAATATGGATAAAGTGCAAAAAAACCCTCCTTAGATTTGCATTTTACAATTAAAGATCCATGTATTAAAAAAAATTTGCATTTTATATTTGGTGGATTTTGCACCCAATTTTATTTTCTGCCGTTAACGGACGTCAAATTCTACGTGAAATGACTAATATACCCCTCCCTAATCCTAATCATAATCCTAATCCTAACCTTAATCCTAATCCCAACCCTCCTCCTAACCCTCCTCCTCCTCCCTGCGCCTCACCCCTCTCCTCCCTGCACCCCCACCGGGCCACCCCCTCTCCTTGCGCCCCCACTCGCCACCCCCCTCTCCTACCCGCACCTCACCCCCTTCTCTTTCGCCCACACTTGTCCCCTCCTCCTCATGTCCCCACCCACCCCCTCCTCTCGAGCCCCCTCCTCCCCATGCCTCACCCCCTTTCCTCCCCTAGCCCGGCCATCCACGCCCCCTCTCCCGAGCCCCCTCCTCCCGGCGCCTGGCCACCTGTGGCGGCACAGCAGCGGCAGCGAGGGAGGAGGTGGAGCACGGAGGAGGGGGTGCGGGTGGACGGGTGCGGGGAGGAGGGGGGGTGAGGTGCGGGGAGGAGGGGGTGGCCCTGTGGGGGCGCAATGAGGAGGGAAGGTGCTCGGGGAGGAGGGGTAAGGGGGCGCGGGGAGGAGGAGGAGGAGGAGGAAGTACAGTAGGGGAGGAGGAGTAGGAGTGGAGGAGGTAGGGGCTAGAGGAGGAGGGGTGGGGGGAGGTTTTGGGGTTGGGGGGGGGGGGGTAAGGATAGTTTAGGATTTTTGTTTTTTTTAAAATTATATTATTTTAACGAAAAATGAACTGGAGGGACTATTTCGAACAAAAAATTTAGGGGTCTTAATTTGCTAACGAGGCAAATTACATGAGAAGTTTTTTGCACTTTACCCTAATTAAGGAAGGGAGTGTGGGAGGGCTAAATATGGGTAAAGTGCAAAAAACTCCTCCTTAGATTTACAATTTTGCAATTAAAGACCCCTAGATTAAAAAGAATTATATTTTATATTTGGTGTATTTTGCACCCAATTTGATTTACTGCCGTTAACGGACGTCAATTTTGATGTGAAATGACTAATATATCCCTCCATAATCCTAATCCTAACCCTTCCCCTAACCCTCCTCCTCCTCCCTTCTCCTCCTCCTCCCCGCGCCTCACCCCTCTCCTCCCCGCACCTCACCCCCTTCTCCTCCGCCCCCACCCGCCCTCCTCCTCCTCCTCGCGCCCCCCACCCGTCATCCCCCTCTCCACCCCGAGCCCCCCTCCTCCCCATGCCTCACCCCCTCTCCTTCCCTAGTCCGACCACCCGTGCCCCCTCCCCCTCTTTCCTCTCCGCGCTCGGCCACCTGCGGCGGCACAACATCGGCAGCGAGGGAGGAGGGGGAGCGTGGAGGAGAGGGACGCGGGTGGTCGGGCGCGGGGAGGAGGGGGGGTGGTCCGGTGGGGGTGCGGGGAGGAGGGGTAGGGGACGCGGGGAGGAGAAGGGGGAAGCACGGTAGGGAAGGAGGAGGAGGACTAGAGGAGGGGGGGAGGGGGAAGTTGGAGGGTGGAAGGGGAAGGGGAAGGGGAAGGGGAAGGAGAAGGAGAAGGATAAAGATAGTTTAGGATTTTTATTTTTAATTTTTTTAAATTATATTTTTTAACGAAAAATAAATGGAAGAAAATATTTTTTACAAAAAAAATTAATTTTTTTTTATTTACTAACGAAACAAATTATATATATATATATATATATATATATATATATATATATATATATTTGCTTTATCCGGCTAGATACACAAAAGTCAATACATAATGATGTGGGGACATCGCGAAAAGACAGCTTCGAATTGTCATCTTGGCTGTTTTACCGCGCGTGTCGGTTAAACTGGTAAGCACACAAGTTGTGACGCAGAGGGATACTGACCAAGCAATATGCTGCTACATTATTGACAACACACGGTAGCTGCAGGTAAAGACCATTGATGCGGTAGTCCAAATAGGTGGTTGACTATTTATTTATTGATACATCTCTTTTGAATTGGTCCTACGAGATAGAATAAAAAATAATTCCGGACAAATTTTATATATTTATATTTTATTCTCCCACTTTTATTGACCTGATATAAGACATCCGATTAAATCTTAAATGTGTTGGATTTTCATTCGAGGTGTATATGATTAGGAATAATTTGAAATGTCATGAAACATCGAACAGGAGTTGCTGACTGAATCAAGTTCAATCATAATCAAAATAGCATCATGTAATATAGCATTATGTAATAGATTGGGGAGGTATATTGGACAGTATGCCATTCAGTACATTTCGTTTTGACTCATTTTGTTTAGAACAAATTATGGAGTTTTTGTGTGTAGGCAATATACAGCTCCCCAAATTTAATGTTCAATTTTGATGTCTGATCAGCATAGTTTTGGACAATTAGATCGATTTTGACGACCACGATTGGTGATGGACTAATTCAAAGTTTTGATATTCCTAAATTAAGATTTTCTTAACCTATTTAAAGGAGACTAAGAGGGTTGTCAAAGTGAATGTTCGTCAAGAAGACTCGAGAAGGCAGTCCACACAAATCTACAAAAAAAAATATATGATTTTGTTGTAGGCTCGTCCTTCAGGGATAGTTGGAGAAGAAAATATGTTCGGAGAGTCGTTTACTCCGCTCAGAAAGATCGTCACAGGGTTGATGAGTTATTTAATTGTGTAACCTTCTTCTTTTATCTTGAGTTTGTGGAAGATTAGTTCTTAGGATTAAGAAACTAATTAATATTGTAATGAATTTTTGTATCATCGTATATATAAATTCGAATTTGTCTAGATGACGCCACATATGTGATGTTTGATGTGTCTTAGTTTTTACGTTGAGATTGTGGTTTGTTATCCTCCTACTTTACTTTGAATTGGGACATGGAACTTTAGTTTCTTTGTTTTGTGAGGGGAGAGAATAAGTTGGAAGTGGGGAGCAAAGTAATATACAGTTCTTGTCCCCTCATAAATACAATTTTAAATTAATTACTATTATCTCCACATTTTTTAAGCCTAATTTCACTATCCGACATTTTTTTTTTAAATTATTACTACCCCCGATGTATTCATAGTTTGTTAGTTATAATTATACTTATTTCCAAATTTTTTGCTTAATTGGGGAGAGGGAGGGGAATGTAACACTAATAATAAAAAAATTTGTAGGGGTTGGTGGATGGGGTGATACAAATAAGCTATTAGCAATTGGGGGTAACAAAAAATGTCCTACAATTTTTCACATCTGTCCTACTATTCAGACTTGGGAGGGGATGATTGTTTTCCATTTTTTTTAATCAAAAATTTATTTATATAACTAATTATTGATTAAATTAAACTAACCACTTATAAAAAAAAAAACTTCTAATCATTGATTAAATAAACTAATAAGTAATAAAAATATAATTAATATTTTAATATAATTTTTAATTTTATGTAATTAGTTCTTAGCATAATAAAATATTTATATTAATTTTTTACTTAGTTTTGGACTTTGTTACATGACCACGAATACGACACGACACGATAATTAGGACACGATGGATAAGGGACATATTTGGGTGTATTAATAGAATGTCTTATACGTATTTGTTCAATTTTCGGTACACGTCCGACATGACGAAAAAGTTCGAATATGTCCGTACTATCTAGATTTGGACTAAATTTGTTTTGATTATCTAATTACGAGTAACTAACTAATAAATAAAATTTTAATTAATATTTGAGATAACTTACTTATTTTATTATATAATTCAAATAATTAGTTGGTTATAAATTAATCAATATTAATGAATTATAACTACTATTCGTCTTTATTTGTAAAACTAATTATCATAATTTTTATTATTGTAATATATATATTTTTTAAAATTATAATCAAACATATTTATCTTTTCGTATGGAACACAAAAGTGCATGAATTCTTATCCACTTTCTATTTTGAAAGTATAAATTTAAATATTTATTCACTTACCATTTATCAAATAGGTCTTTATTATTTGAGAGGTTGGGATATAAATGTTGCTGCATTGAGGTTGGGATATAAATGTTGATGCATTAAAATATAGGAATACTAAGTCATTTTGATAATGACAAACTCGACTAAGAAAAAATCTAGGTCATAAATTTAACAGCATTTTATGCATTGGAAGATCCAAGTGAGATCAGTCCAAACTAAAGTTTGGTGAAGACGTAGTCAGCTCAGAATGATAAGCAGCCAATAGTACTCTTCTTGAGTCGAACCCGGATGGCGTTGACACAACCGAATGACTTGATCTGCAAGAAGACCAAGTCTAAATTTTTACAAGGTCTACAAGAAGGAAACTCATTGATCACGTTCCCAGTTCTTGGCTCTAAGTGCAAAGCCATCACAACCAATGTTTTAAAAATTTGGACCGGAAAATTTGGACCGGAGATAGATCCGATCTGGACACTGAATTGAATAAGTCGGTTCAACCAGTGGTAACCAATTATATATAGTTACAATCATATATATATATATATATATATATATAATTTAAATTTGACTTTGCAGAGTACCTAGAGCGGGTTATCCAAAATGGTCCTTAGACATTCGACGGTAGGTTGGTTGTTTTAAGACGCTGGGACCAATCCTCCAAATTTGAGAGAGACCGATTGACCAACGTGTCGATTTGGATTCGGTTCCCATGGCTCTCTTTCCAACTTTGGACTACTAAGGGAATTATGAAGATAACTAGTGGCATCGGAAAGCCGTTAAGGCCGGACAATGCTACCACCAAGAGGAAACGACTATCATTCGCGAGAGTCTTCGTGGAAATCAATGCAACAGATTCGTTTATAAATCGAACTACCATCAGATGAATTTATATTCCAGAAAGTGGAATACGAATGGGTCCCGCCTTTCTGTCGTACATGTAAGAGTTTTGGACATTTTCTCTCTCAATGTCCGGACGAAGAACCCCATCAAAAAGATAATCAGTAAGGAACTGACATTCTACCCCAGAGTACTGCTAATCAGCAAGGTCCTGTCATTCGACAGGTAGATAAAGCCAACAATGTGGCGGAGGCAACCAAGTTGGATACCCAGACTAATGTCGAAAATCCGAGTAGCAAAAGTACGGATGTATCCAACATGGAAACTGAGGTGCAGGAGCCCATGGGGGTTCCCAAACCTACTCTCTTGAAAAAAAGGAATGAAACATGCACTGACCAACCTATCCAGGAGACAAATTATTTAAATGAAGAAGGAACATTGGAGAACCAAGGGGCAATGGTAGTGTTTGGAGATGATGTCCAGCAGAGTGAGAAGGGACAAGGAGGAGGCGAGACAGAAGGATCTCACATGGTTATTTTTCAGGCCAAGGCAATTGTGCATGATGGAAACAATGTCAGAGTCAGAAGAAAGTTGGCAACAAGTCATATATCTCTGATTTTTTCGGGAGTCAAGGACAAGACGGAGACAAGCTCTCTTCATGAACCGTTGGTCGTGGCCAATCCTATTTGGCAAGCCAAAGTTGAACATAAGAAGGGAGATGGTAAAAAGACGGCTGCTCGTCAGGATGGACTCCCCCCCCTAGGGAGAGTTCGCGTGTTAACAAGGGTGTCAACACTTGTCTTTTATGACAATTTTTACCTGGAATGTGAGGGGGGTTAACTCTATAGGTAGGTGGAGAGAATTTATGGATTATACCAAGAAGTCTAAGTGTTCTATCATTAATATTTTGGAATCTAAAATCAAATAGATATCGAAGATCAAAAGGAGAACTCCAGTGCACTGAGAATCTGTCGACAACTTAGAGTATGGGGATATGGCCCGTGTGTGGGTTATGTGGGACACCGGAGTTTGAAAAGGAGAACTTGTCCACCGCTCGGATCAATTGATCACCACTAAATTTATCAACAAGGGTGGTCTTAAAATTGTGTCTGGAGCAGTTTATGGGCATACCGATCGGACTCAGCGGAGGAGATTGTGGAGAGAAATCACCGTCAACAGCAACATGGTAGGGGACAGACTGTCTATACTTATGGTGGGAGACTTCGTTACTATCATGCATGCCAATAAAAAGAAAGGGGGGATGCCCTGTTCAGGAAGCTATTTTTGTAACACCCGTTCCGTTCAAGCGGACAACCGATTCAAACGGCGCAAGTGCAACGACCCGACCCGCTTTGCTCAGCAAGAAGACTCGTTTGAGGCAAAGGATTCCAGACTTGGCCATTCAGGAGTTCAGAATTAGACTTTCAAAGGCTCGCTCGGAGTATCGCTCGACCGAGGTGAATCATCGCTAACGTGGCTACGATGAACTTGTCTTTGCTTAGCCAGCACACTTAAAATATGGAAGATACATGCTAGTCGCTAGGTGAATCACCCATTGCATGCTAATAAAAAATACAACACACCTAGCTAAAAAAATAATCCCATCTTGTATTGCTTGTGTTAGAACATGGAAATACAACTTTGCTTATAAATGGACCCTCGTATGCTACCTTTGCCTTGTGCAAGTAAACCCCGCTATGCCTCGAGTAGATCGTTGTATACACTCCGTAGTGCACTGCTATACTTTTTTACACTGCACGTCCTAGATTATGTCGCTCGATATGTTCCTGTACTGTTTCACTCCTCGCTTTACCCTTAGACCATGCCAACGTAAATGCTTATGTTTCATATAAATGCATGCTTGTCTACTTAGATTGTAGCTAGTACTCGTTGCCACATTTCAATGCTTATCACATAATCCATGCCACGACCGTGTAATACTATCCATGTCATGCATTCATCTAGTTCTCCCCGGAAGACTATCTAATAGTCATTCCGTGCAAGTATAAACCTGAAAGTATCCGGGACTGTTAGGTCGCCAAGGCAGTTCCTGAACCAGGGGATTTGTACCATGTCAATAATCCAAGAATCACAGCTCGTGGAGCATACTCGTTCTAAATAAGAATCAAGAATCATGAATCAAGAATCCAAGAATCAACATGTCATGTCATGTATCCCGTGAAATTGAAACCCTTGACTTGCCTAGTCACGGACAACTCGTGCACGATGTAAGAACATGGATTCCTCGGACGATCACCGGGGCACCGGGATCGTACAGTCCTAGGAGGAATATGAGTATTGTGTGACCAAATCGGTAAGATGCTATTTGGTTTGGGGCGATGCAATATATTCAGTGGTCGGCCCTTGCTAGTACACTTGGATAACCCGGGCTGACTCCATGATCTATGGTAGTCTCACCATGTTTGGTTGGGATGATGTGTAACACCCAATGACTCTTTTACTATGCCTCATCTCCGTCGAGACTATGCATCGTCCTTTATGGCTAAGTTAGTGACCTCATGTTAATATAGATAAGTAATCCTCACTTAGCGACAATCCACGTGCGAGTCATTGCATCGCATCCTGTAAAGCTGAAATACCTGAACGATTATGAGTATAACACACTTGTACATATGGAACACTTGAACATCTTCTGCAATACACCTGATAATCCGTGTAACTCGTGTACCTGAAACATAACCTTGCTCATGATACTTGTGTTTGCTTATGCAATTACCCCTAGATTTCATTATATATTATCGTGCTTGATTTAACTTGGTTTTTCTTGGACAAGGAAGGACAGATGGTAAGTTGGTAAGTATCGTCGTGTTACTCATATATCGCATGACACTCTGCCATACGAGTTAGGCTTTTCATTATGCCATGAAACTGATCCTAAGACAAGACTAGAAAAGATAACATAATAGATGGTGCACGGAACTTATATAACATGTTTGGATTTGTCGAGCGGGCGAGAAGCCTCCCCATCAGTGCATTCACGTACTGATAACCCACCAGATTGCTTGCAGGGTGCAAAAAACCCTCGTTCGGTACGGAAACCTCCTTCCTGCGTGTTAAGGCGTGGAGTTTGCTCTGAAGCCTTGGAGTGTTGCGTTCGGAATTGAAGCACATGTACAAGACATAATGTTGGAACATCGCCTATGTATCATTCTACAAACGTAGCCACTTGGCACGCTTTTACTATTTCAGAGAGAGATGGCTTGAGCGACTTATAATCTCGGCCTAGCGCCGCTTGTAACACTTGTTCAATATCAATAAAGATCTTGTTTTACTTCTATACTTGTGTTATTCAATGCTTCCGCTATTGACGACTCTGTAAATTTGTTACCAATCGCCTGCTCGTTTCTTATTCCGCTGCACTCGGACTATCTGTGCGACTCTGTGGCTTAGATATTTTACCGCCTTCTTGGTTTATGGCCTTGCACGGACGCGGCATACGCTCATGCGGTATCACGTCCAGATGGGAACGATCGTCCTGCGGGAGCGCTGGTAAGGTGATTCGCGCCTAGCGGGGACTGTCGATTACCTGCGGGAGATCGAGGCGTGACATATTGGTATCAGAGCATGGCTTTACGCCTTTGGACTTCTTATCAACTTTTTTCAGTTTTGAAAGCTCGTTCGTGGGTTATGTGCATACACTCTCTCATTGACCCAATGAGATGTTTCATATAATAAGTCTAAATACTTTCAAAAGTGTATGTGAATGATGTGATTGTTTGTACGAAATTGTGATACGAAGGCCTTTATGCCGACCTGTGTTAGGCTTTATGGAAATAGACTCGTGCTAGAATTTATAAGTTTTGTGCAAACCCGAATATCTATACGTGATTACCCAGTTGGTTAGTGTGCGGAATAGGATATTGTTCGGACGATTAGCTATGCACACAGCCTTTCGGCTAAGTCATGTTGAGTATTGCACATCAAGACCCTTTGGTGCGAGCTAATTGCAAGCGAAATTGGAATATCGTTCAGATAAGGACAAGTCAGACTTATAATGACAACCGATAGAAATATTATCAGATTATCACTAAAGCGAATATAAAGAATCGTGTTTGGATTTTCAGAAATAGCTCGAATGATATTTTGTATCTGGAAGATACAAAGCAAATATTGTTTACTTGGATGACTATCAATAGGATATATACGAGACTAAGATTTATCAGGCGATGCTAGGTATCGTGCAGGAATTCTAAGAATGATTTGGTAAATATGCTAGCGATTGATACGAATTAAGGATTTAATTGGTTGACTCGACTCCTGAGTGGTGTATAGGATCATTTTAGAAATATTCGAACGGATTTATAGGTCTCGTGCGATAGTTGGTTAGAACGATTTGAGAACGTCTTGAACAAGTGATAAGGCTTATATCGAATAGGGATTCAAAGAAATAAAATTAATATCTTGGTCAAGAAAACTTGTTGGAAACTTGGAGGATCGTACGAACGATTTCGAATTGAACCAAATGTCATGCCCCAATCTCCCGCAAGCTCAATAGTCCCCGCTGAACGTGAATTACCACGTTGCAGCTCTCCCGTGGGACAATCGTTCTCTTCGGGACGTGATGCCGTACGAGCCTGGAGTTGCGCTCGTACAAAATGATGTTGTTAAACACCAAAGTTATCATCGAAACGACCAAGTTACAGCGGAAGTCGTATTGTGTACCAAGCACACATCAGAGTATACGCAGCGAAGCTCTCGATAGGGTCCAAATGAAATGCCCCGAAGGCAATGCCACGAAGGCGATGAAAAAACTCTTAATCTTTTCTAGCCCACAAAGGTACTTACAGTTTATACATCATGTCTCGTATATCCAATCAGCGCCACTACGCCTGCGTACCTAAAATATTGCCCACAAACGTGGGTCAGTGCACAACCGTACTGGTGAGCGGGGTAACCCACTCGTCTAAGCCGACACTAAGTAAAATAGTGAATGCAAACAGTTATATGGTGATCTTTATAGTTTAATCCTAGATTCGTTTCATGACATAGGGATGACATGTTAAGGAAAGCTGTAAAGCAGTTTAAGCATGTAAGCATTCAACTCAAACCAATCGACAAGCATTATATATATCCAACCCGAAGGTAACTAGCATGCAACCCGTCCTACTCAATTATCGCTTGCACGATAATAATCGAACCATCAACCAAACCTCAATATCCTTCCTCAACTAAAGTTTATATTCCAATCTCGAGTGCACACTCTTGCCGAGGCAAGGTGGCCGCGCCTACACGAAGCCAAACCAACAAAAGAAAAGCAAGCCAACTCTTATCTATATGAAGTCACTGGCAAAGCCATAAAGGACATTGATCGGACCAAGATCAATAGGATAGTCCTACCCGATCCAGGGCTGGGTAGCTACTCCCTCCTGGTGGTATCGGACTACCAATACTTCGCCCATTCACGCGATGCCCATTGTCTCCTCCATGACAGAACGGTCCCGGTGCCCCGGTGCCTTATCCCATTCCAGGAAACCAAACCTTGTGCAACATGTAGCGCCCCGTTCTTCCGGTGTGGAGATCGCGGCTAAGAAACACATGACCCTATCGTTCGATCGGGATAGATTGAATTAAGAACTCGTCCTCGTTATGGATTTGTTTCTTTGGAATCGATTCCCATATTCAGTGGACTGCGCCCCAAGGATCGGCTTAGCGGCAGAGTCAGGAGGGACCTCTCCGCTGCTATCTTTTATTGCCTCAATTTTTGATGTCGCTTGTTGCTTTCGTGCTTTGAGTTGGTTTTGGGATTTGCTTGTTTTCCTTGAACGGTTTCGATGGTTTTCATTATTTTCGTTCATTGAACTGCACTTCTATTCCGAGATTGGAAAGAGAGAAAGAAGTATTAATTGAGCTGCTCGTGTGCAGGTGAACGAGCAGTAGGCGGCTTGCGAGCGGAGTCGTGAAGCGCCTCTTTCCTTCTCCTTTCCTTCCAACCAAGTGATTGGCTACCAACCCGATTAGCTAGCCCTGCTTCCAAGCTTCACAGCTAAAACACTTGCATTCTCTTCGCCCCGATCAAACGATACCAAGTAATAACTAAAAGAAACCAAGATAAAAGAGAATAGACTTGGTTCATTATGCTTGTCAATAAACTTGTGAACGGTTATATCTTTGCATGCTTGTTCGTTCAGAATGTTCATCAAATGCATAGATACAAGTTTAAACGTATATCCTGATGCATGAATATAACATAGTTGCAATATAAAATGAATCATGCAATACTGCTTGTCTTGTACTCACGTAGCCTCCGGACGAATGCTTGTTAACGTAGCCTCCGGGCGAATGCTTGTTAACGTAGCCTCCGGGCGAATGATTGTTAATGTGCGATCACGGGCAACTTGTGCACAAGGTATAGTTCCTGCGGGCGGCTGCTGGGGCACTGGCACCGTTCCGGCTCCGGACGGAACTAACGTTTAGTCTCACGTACTAGGACAGGGTGGTATGCGGCGCCTAACGTTCTTGCACGTAGCAAACCATCTTCGTCATAGACTAGTGTCCATTATGGCAATCAAGCCAGTGATCATCTTGTATATTTAAATCTGTTGCATACTAACTTGTGTCTTCGTGGCAGGGAAGGCATGGTAAGTATTGTGCAGGTAATTCAGACGGGCAGGTAAAATCCACCGAACGGTGGCACGTTCATTTCAGTAAATTCTATATGCTGCTTACTTGTAAATGAACTAAGGCAAGATAGAAACCCACAAATATGCATGCTTCATTAAACAACATGTTGATTGGTATAGTTCGGCTAGCTCGCCTTCACCAGCATGTTTCGATATGCTGACCCTCGTTGAAACAGGTTCTCCGCACCAAGGCGAACCGAGCGAGGAGCCAAAGTCGTCTTCCCGATCCAGTCCAGCTGTTGGCGCATCTTCACCGCGTCCTTGAAGCCTTTTGAAGTCCGAAGCTGCAACTCTTCATACACAAATGCAGCTCCGTGGCAAAGCTATCCTCCAGCCAGGAGGTCTATATCTTTTGAAGTTTAGTAAAGGGATATAATGTACAGGACTGCTATCTCATTTTGAGTCATCTCTTTTGTAAGCTGTTCGGCATATTAGCTAACTCGTTCAAGAGTTTATAATAGATGTTCATTATCAATAAAGAGAACTTTTTCATGTTTCAAATCTGTGTTTTAATTTATCTGCGTACTCTGAATATGTGCTTGTTATGCAAATTATTAAAGCCTTGTGCTGGCGCAACCCCAGGCCCGCACGGCGGTCACGATTCGGGGGACGCCTCAATTGATTCTACGGAATTGGGTCGTGACATAGTGGTATCAGAGCACAGATTCAAAGTTCCTTAGACTTCGTGCTGGAAAAGTTCCTTTAACGATCAATTCCTGTGCGAACTCTTGAACTCGCTAGGCCAAAATGAGATACGTTCATGCAATAAGTCCATAATACATTATGATTCTAATATAATTTACCTTCTTTTGAAGGAATGGTACCAGCGCAATCTGCAGTGCAAGCTCCGAACGAAACACAAGAAAGCAGTTCGGGTACTTCGGGAAGCTCTCAGAGCCAGCGAGGCATATCTCAAGTCGACCCGCTTGAGCGGGTAATGCAAATATTAGAATCGCAACGACAAAGAGATGATGCTCGCCAAGCCAAGTTCGAGAGCAATCTAGAGACCCGATTCTCAGTCCAACAAAAGCAGGTAGATGCCCTGCAACAGATCGTTCAGACTTTGGCTGCCAACCATTCCGCCGCAACAGCAACGACTCCGGTGGAACAACCCGTGCTTGAAGTGGAGACGCCTCAAATTCCAAGGCCGAGGGACTTGACTGCCTTCAACTTGGGCCATTTCAAGAAAGTCTGCAACACCCCATTCAACGGGACTGAGGACTCAGTGATAGCTCTAGATTGGCTAGCCGAGCTTGAAGATCATTTCGCTCTGCTAGAGGTCCCCGAAGATAAGTGCATCGCCTGCGCGCAACTACAGCTCCGCCTCAACGCACACGATTGGTGGAACGTGCATCGACGATCTCTCCAATTTGATCACGGAGAGGAGGCGATCTCGTGGACGACCTTTCGTGCCGCGTTCGAAGAGGAGTTTATACCCCCTCCAGTGCAACGTCAAATGGAAAATAACTTCGTACAGCTGCGGCAAGGCAGCATGACAGTTAAGGAGTACTCCGCCGAATTCAACCGACTCTCCAAATTCGCTAGGGCCTATTTACCTGATGCAACGAGTCAAGCCAGAAGGTTTGAAGGTGGACTACGCCCTGCCATCCATTCGCACGTGGTCAATAATCAGTACGGGACAATGCGTGAAGTCATGAATCACGCCCTATCTCTTGAACCACTCTATCCTCACGTTTCTACCGGCGCTGTGCATACATCCAGTCACAAATGCCAAAGCAACGAAGGAGGAAACACCCCTACAAAGCACCGCAACAACGGTGGTCCGCAGAGAGGGCAGCTATGTCACTTCTGTAGGAGGCCAGGACACCTGGTCAACGAATGTCGTCTGAAACAAGGATTATGTCTCATCTGTGGTGATGCAAACCACAGAATTCGTGACTGCCCCAAATACTCTGCTAAACATCCCCAACATAACGTTCCCTGATGGTAGGTCATGTTCTTAAGTTTCGGGACGAAACTTCCAATTAGTTGGGTAGATGTAGCGCCCCGTTCTCCCGGTGTGGAGATCGCGGCTAAGAAACACAAGACGGTATCGTTCGATCGGGATAGATTGAATTAAGAACTCATCCTCGTTATGGATTTGTTTCTTCGGAATCGATTCCCATATTCAGTGGACTGCGCCCCAAGGATCGGCTTAGCGGCAGAGTCAGGAGGGACCTCTCCGCTGCTATCTTTTATTGCCTCGGTTTTCGATATTGCTTGTTGCTTTCGTGCTTTAAGTAGGTTTTGGGATTTGCTTGTTTTCCTCGAACGGTTTTGATGGTTTTCATTGTTTTCGTTCATTGAACTGCACTTCTATTCTGAGATTGGAAAGAGAGGAAGAAGTATTAATCGAACTGTTCGTGTGCAGGTGAACGAGCAGTAGGCGGCTTGCGAGCGAAGTCGTGAAGCGCCTCTTTCCTTCTCCTTTCCTTCCAACCAAGTGAGTGGCTACCAACCCGATTAGCTAGCCCTGCTTCCAAGCTTCACAGCTAAAACACTTGCATTCTCTTCGCCCCGATCAAACGATACCAAGTAATAACTAAAAGAAACCAAGATAAAAGAGAATAGACTTGGTTCATTATGCTTGTCAATAAACTTGTGAACGGTTATATCTTTGCATGCTTGTTCGTTCGGAATGTTCATCAAATGCATAGATACAAGTTTAAACTTATATCCTGATGCATGAATATAACATAGTTGCAATATAAAATGAATCATACAATACTGCTTGTCTTATACTCACGTAGCCTCCGGGCGAATGCTTGTTAACGTAGCCTCCGGGCGAATGATTGTTAATGTGCGATCACGGACAACTTGTGCACAAGGTATAGTTCCTGCGGGCGGCTGCTGGGGCACTGGCACCGTTCTGGCTCCGGACGGAACTAACGTTTAGTCTCACGTACTAGGACAGGGTGGTATATGGCGCCTAACGTTCTTGCACGTAGCAAACCATCTTCGTCATAGACTAGTGTCCATTATGGCAATCAAGCCAGTAATCATCTTGTATATTTAAATCTGTTGCATACTAACTTGTGTCTTCGTGGCAGGGAAGGCATGGTAAGTATTGTGCAGGTAATTCAGACGGGCAGGTAAAATCCACCGAACGGTGGCACATTCATTTCAGTAAATTCTATATGCTGCTTACTTGTAAATGAACTAAGGCAAGATAGAAACCCACAAATATGCATGCTTCATTAAACAACGTGTTGATTGGTATAGTTCGGCTAGCTCGCCTTCACCAACATATTTCGATATGCTGACCCTCGTTGAAACAGGTTCTCCGCACCAAGGCGAACCGAGCGAGGAGCCAAAGTCGTCTTCCCGATCCAGTCCAGCTGTTGGCGCATCTTCACCGCGCCCTTGAAGCCTTTTGAAGTCCGAAGCTGCAACTCTTCATACACAAATGCAGCTCCGTGGCAAAGCTATCCTCCAACCAGGAGGTCTATATCTTTTGAAGTTTAGTAAAGGGATATAATGTACAGGACTGCTATCTCATTTTGAGTTATCTTTTTTGTAAGTCGTTCGGCATATTAGCTAACTCGTTCAAGAGTTTGTAATAGATGTTCATTATCAATAAAGAGAACTTTTCTATGTTTCAAATCTGTGTTTCAATTTATCTGCGTACTCTGAATATGTGCTTGTTATACAAATCATTAAAGCCTTGTGCGGGCGCAACCCCAAGCCCGTACGGCGGTCACGATTCGGGGGACGACTCAATTGATTCTACGGAATTGGGTCGTGACACAACACAGGTTGTCCGTGATAACAGACACGTAGGTATGATGAGAGGATCGAACATTCTCGCCCACCAAGCGATCCTAGACTCATTCAACCAATATCCAACCAAAGCATCCATAACCATTCTTCCAACATCTCCAACCAAGGATTCCAAAACCAAAC
Organism: Iris macrosiphon; assembly: GCA_036927795.1. Lineage (NCBI taxonomy): Eukaryota > Viridiplantae > Streptophyta > Magnoliopsida > Asparagales > Iridaceae > Iris > Iris macrosiphon. Next base: position 142,296,052 of record JAYESA010000014.1, read on the forward strand.
CTCAACATATAGCCCAAGGCACCAAAATATCAATTTATGCCCATAGGCACAATACCTCTTCTCAATACAGTATTTCACATTGGTACAACACCCATGCTCAAAGCAATCCCATGGCACAATGCCCCAACAGTGGCACAATGCCCCATCAAGCGGCACAATACCCTCGCCGATGCAGTTGTTCGATTTCGAACCACAACTGCTCGCTTTGCAAGACAAAGCGACCAAGTGATACTCGTGCACGGATGCACGCTCACTCGTCCAAATTTTCGATATTCCCATTGCCTCAATGTATCATTCCAACCGTTCAAGTATAATCCCAATTATCCAACCGACTGCCTCAAATATAATAATCCAACTCTAGCTCCAACTATCCAACGCGTAAATCATATTCAAGCCACAATCCTACCAAGCAAACGACATACACTCTATGCACGCCTCAGTATAGTGATTCTTAAGTTTTAGCCCAAGTGTTCAAGCCTTTACGTGTTTTCTATATTATTAGGCATGAAGGAGTAGAGGAGAAGGGAAAGAGCCCACTCACTATGTTTGATCTCGTTAAGCATCTTGTCCTGCCGATACGGCCAATCCCTTGAACCCGTGGTCCGATGCAAGCGCGATCTACTCAACTGGTATGACCGTGCGAGCAGGCCGTGCTCTCCAAATCATCCGACCGATTAGACTAAGGAAGACATCATTATCGCTCCTATCCAGCTATCTCAGTACTGTTCTGAACGAACACCTGATTTTCCTCGAACTCGCTAGCCATCTGTACATGAAACCAACTCAATCAATACTTCTTCCCAAAATCCAATAATTCAAATGTAACTAGCATTTATTTTATTCAATCCGACTCCGCGTAACGCACCGTGCGGTTGCGGACGTTCCACCAAACGGATGGAAGCTTGAATAAAATATTGCTCAAATAGAGTTAGCCTGAGAATGAATATTGTGGTTCGATGAAAGAGATAAGCGATAACGAATTTGACCTAAAGTTTGGAAGAACGATCTTGAATCTAGTTCAAAAAGATAACCTTCAAAATTAGTCCCAGCGAGAACGATTATCTTGCGGGAGCGCCGACGTGGTAATTTCATGTACGACGGGGATAATCGAACTCACGGAAATATATTCGGTGATTATTCTAAACGAACTCGAAGAATAAAATTCATCAAAATTGGATAGAATTGGGCTTGAATATTTAAAACTTAATTGTTTGAGGAATGCCAGAAGTAGACTATGGATTTATCAAACGGTAACATTGAAGTTGGATAATTTTGCTAGACGAATTATAATCATGGCATGAACGGATATGACTTGATGGATTTTATATATCTTGGATGGAGCAAAGTAAAATATTAAGGTGTCTCGATCGTTTCGAAGATAACCATAACGTTCGACGTTCTTGTCTTGTATGAGTGTAACTCTATGCTCGTACATGCGTCACGTCCGGATTAGGACGATTATCCAAGAGGAGTGTTGGCATGGTGATCTCACATATAACGAAGATGATCGAACTTGCGGGAGACTAGAGTGTGACAAATGATGGATCGTCTTGACTTGTGGTTCAAAATGATAAGACGAATTTGGAAATGCAAGTGAATCGAAAGTGTTTCAGGGATAGGTTAGCCTAGAACCTAGAGTAAGTCACGCTTGATGGTTTCATGAACGGATACATGAATCATGCTAGATGACTTGGAGTTATAATCAAAGGTTTATAACTGAATAATGGCTTGGTGGTCTAGACTTAGAGTGGATATATGGATTATATCAAAACATGCTTAAGGAGATAGACTATGTGAATTGCTAGGCTTGTCCTGCAACTTGGATATATTATGGATTTAACTAAACGGACTCGAACCCTGTGCAAACGAACGTGTTATTGTGTGTAGGATAATCCGTGCTTGATGTTTAGAAATCTGAGTGAAACGAGCTTAGGTAGAATATCCCGTGCAATTAAACAATGGTTTGACCTTAGGAATTAGGGCGAGCATCGTGCGAAAAATTTGTACGATAAATCATGTGCTTGAACTTGTACCTATGACCTTGTGAGCTGACCTAGTAATTAGACAGATGATCATGTGCCGAGTAAAAGAACTTGTGTGACCGACTTTAGAGTATTGCTTGAACAAGTCATAGAACTGGGGCACCAAGACTTAGAGTTAGACTTGGAACGGTAAGTGCGTGCTATTTTTGACCCGAACGGATGGACGCTAGTCGATTGATCAGATAGATCGTGCTTAATGGTAGTACAATGCTTAATTCTTGGTTGGAATAGAAATGACTTAGAATTTATTGACCCTGTCAGAAGTATCATCGTAATTTGTAAGACGAGAACCCTTAAGATTTTCGTAAGTAGCTTGTCCGAATTCACTATCGCTAAGTTTTGTGGAATGCATATGTTTGAGGGACGCCTTAAAAGTGTGCACGATCCAAGACCCAGTAATATGTTGAATTTGAGTGCAAAGACTTTGTTATCGCTAAATTGGTTGACATGCATATATTTGAAGGACACTTTGAATATGTGCACGATCCAGACTCGCGATATGCTGATATCGAATGCTAGTGCAAGTGAATATGTTAGATCTGCATGGACAAGTATATCGGCTTTGATAAGTTTGCTACAGCCCTAGATCATCATTCAGATGGATTATACCATACCTCGCGTTAAGCGATATATGTTTCATGCTAAGGCGCAATAGAGACCGAGTCAGAGCTTGTATTGAATGATAGAGTCATTCAATGAGACCGACCCAGCATACACGCAACACAGTATAAAGAACGAGTAGAAAATTATGTTCGAACGGATCTAGTGGTACCGATTGCTATACTTGAGATAGATTCGATAATGCGATAGAACGATTTATGCTCAGGAAGTCTCAAGGACGAGGCTTTTTCTGAGTGGTGTATAATGTAACGACCCGTTCCGTTCAAGCGGATAGCCAATTCAAACGACGAAAGTGTAACAACCCGACCCACTTTGCTCAGCGAGAAGACTCGTTTGAGGCAAATAATTGTAGACTTGGCCCTTCAGGAGTTCAGACTTAGACTTTCAAAGGTTCGTTTGGAGTATCGCTCGACCGAGACAAATTATCGCTAAGGTGGGTGGTTACGATGAACTTTTTTTTTCTTAGCCAGCACACTTAAAATATGGACGATACATACTAGTCGCTAGGTGAATCATCCATTGCATAGTAATAAAGAATACAATACACCTAGCTAAAAGAATAATCCCATCTTGTATTGCTTGTGTTAGAACATGGAAATGAAATTTTGCTTATAAATGGACTCTCGCATGCTACCTTTGCATTGTGTAAGTAGACCCTGCTATGCCTCGAGTAGATGTATACTTTCCGTAGTGCACTGCTTTACTTGTTTATACTGCACGCCCTAGATTATGTCGCTCGGTATGTTCCTGTATGGTTTCACTCTTTGGTTTACCCTTAGACCGTGCCAACGTAAATGCTTATGTTTCATATAAATGCATGCTTGTTTGCTTATATTGTAGCTAGTACTCGTTGCCTTATTTTAATGCTTGTCACATAATCCATGCCACGATCGAGTAACACTATCCATGTCATGCATTCATCTAGTTCTCCCCGGAAGACTATCTAATAGTCATTCCGTGCAAGTATGAACCTGAAAGTATCCGGGCCCGTAAGGTCGCCAAGGCAGTTCCCGAACCAGGGGATTTGCACTATGTTAATAATCCAAGAATCACAGCTCGTGGAGCATACTCGTTCTGAACAAGAATTATGAATCAAGAATCAAGAATCCAAGAATCAACATGTCATGTCATGAATCCCATGAAATTGAAATCCTAGACTTGCTTGGTCACGTACAACTCGTACACGAGGTAATAACATGGATTTCTCGGATGATCACTAGGGCACCGGGATCATACTGTCCTAGGAGGAATATGATTATTACGTGACCAAATCGGTAGGATGCTTTCCGATTTTGGGTGACGCAATATATTCAGTGGTCGGACCCTTGGTAGTGCATCTTACACTTGGATAACCCGACTGACTCCATGATCTATGGTAGTCTCACCATGTTTGGTCGGGATGATGGGTAACGCCCAATGACTATTTTGCTACGTCTCATCTCCGTCTGATACTATGCATCGTCCTTTATGGCTAAGCCAGTGACCTCATATTCATATTGATAAGTCATCATCGCTTAGCAGCAATCTGTGTGCGAGTCATTGCATTGCATCCTGTAAAGCTAAAATACCTGAACGATCATGAGTATAACACACTTGTACATATGGAATACTTGAACATCTTCTGCAACACACCTTTTAATTCGTGTAGCTCGTGCATCCAAAATATAACCTCCCTCACGACACTTGTGTTTGCTTATGCAATTGCCCCTGGATTTTATTATATATAATCGTGCTTGACTTAACTTGGTTTTTCTTGGACAGGGAAGGACAGATGGTAAGTTGGTAAGTATCGTCGTGTTACTCATATATCGTTCGGCGCACTGCCAAACGAGTTAGGCTTTTCATTATGCCATGAAACTGATCATAAGGCAAGACTAAAAAAGATAACTTAATAGATGGTGATAGATGGTGCACGGAACCTATATAACATGTTTGGATTTCTCGAGAGGGCGAGAAGCCTCCCCACCAGTGCATTCATGTACTGATAACCCACCAGATTGCTTGCAGGGTGCGGAAGAACCTCGTTCGGTGAGAAAAGCTCCTTCATGCGTGCTAAGGATGGAGTTCGCTCTGAATCCTTGGAGCATTGTGTCCGGAACTGAAGCACATATACAAGACATAATATTGGAATATCGCCTATGTATCATTCCACAAATGTAGCTACTTGATACGCTTTTACTGTTTCAGAGAGAGATGGCTTGAGCGACTTGTAATCTCGGTCCAGTGTCGATTGTAACACTTGTTCAATATCAATAAAGAGCTTGTTTTACTTCTATACTTGTGTTATTCAATGCTTCCGCCATTGGCGACTCTATGAATTTGTTACCAATCGCCTGTTCGTTTCTTATTCCACTACACTCGAACTATCTGTGCAACTCTGTGGCTTAGATATTCTATCGTATGCTTGGATCATGGCCTTGTACGGGCGCGACATACGCTCGTGCGGTATCACGCCCAGATGGGAACGATCATCCCGCGGGAGCGCTGGCACAGTGATTCGCTCCTAGTGGGGATGACCGATTACCTGCGAAAGATCTGGACGTGACAATTCTGGAAAAAATTTATAGCTGCATCTTATCCTCTGGACTTACTTGTATGGATAAATCGGGCCACATCTGGACGTGGAATAATCGAGCTATCCTCAATCGTATCTTCATTCAATTAAACTGTGCACTTTCAATGGTCGTTGGCTTGAGGTCTTCCAATTTTGTAGTACATATTTCCTGCCTCCTGGCACCAGTGAACACTCCTCTATTGTTATCAGATTGGCGGAACAACCAGTCTTCAAAGGGAGACCTTTTAGATTTCATAATGCGTGGAGTCATAAGTAAGGGTACAAGGCAGTGGTTCAACTGGGCTGGAACTCCATAGTGCGTGGTACTGTCCAATTCCAGGTTGTGTCCAAACTTAAATGAACCAAACATCAGCTTAAGACTTGGAATAGAGAGCACCCCGCAACGACTCTTCAGGAGCTTGAAGAGAACCTTGCCGTCATCCAAATGAGAGTCCACTCTGATCCCTTCAACGACGATCTCAATGGAGAGGAAGTTTCTATTCAGGACCTACTGCGCAGGAAGAGGTTCCCAGATGAAGTCCATGTTAGACAACGGATGCAATACAATTGTCTCAGAGATGGTGATAGATGTTCAAAAATTTTACATGCCACGGTGAAAGCTAGACAACACCGAAATACCATACACGGCTTGCTTGATGCTAATGGGGCCACTATCGAGGAGGCAGATATGATTAGTGATAAAGTGACCACTTTTTTTAGGAGATTTACCATCAGAGCCACTATCCGACTATCTTCTCTTATTATGTGTTTAAGAAACTGGTTACGGGTCGTGGTAATCAAGTATTGCGACAACCTGTTTCTATTGATAAGATTGAACTAATTGTCAAGTAGGCAGACCAGAATAAATCTCTGGGGATGAAAGGTTTTGGCGCTGCTTTCTTCAAGAACCAATGGAGTTTGCTCAAATTTGATATACTAGAAGCTATCATAGAATTTTTTGAATCGGGTAAACTGCTTAAGGAGCTAAATCACACTTTTGTGGTACTGATTGCTAAGGTAGAGGGAGCTTTATTCCTAGGGGACTTCAAGCCTATTACGTGCTGCAATTTCCTGTATAAGATCTTCACTCATCTGATGTGCGACCGGATGTGATCGATTATGCAAGAGCTAATCTCTCCTAACCAAGTTGCTTTTATCAAAGGCATGTCGATCTCAAATAACTGCTTGCTAGCCATGAACTGGTAAGAGGTTTCAACAAGCAAGGGGGAAACAAAGCTTGTCTCAAATTGGATCTTAGGAAGGCTTATGATTTGGTCAACCGGGACTTCCTATGCGATATTATGTTATGCATGGAATTTGACACCTGGTGGATGAACAAGGTGAGAAAATGTGTCTGCACCCCCTCTTTCTCGATTCTGATCCAGGGTCAGCTGAACGGCTTCTTCAAGAGTTCTAAGGGTATTAGACAGGAAGATCCGCTTGTTACGCCCCAGTGTCGAAATATGGAGACGGACATGGCCAGCTGCCCCATACAAGGTATTATACGTCGTACGGTGACCGTGACTGTAGCTAGACAAATGGGGTGCATACTACAATCAAGTCACCTATGGTCAAGAACATCTATGTTTCAATCATTAACCAAGAACCAATAAGAATGTACATCTAATATAAAGTAGTTAGGTGTCCCTGACGCTCTATCAGAATGGTCATAAAATTAGTTATACATGATGGTACACTAGTACATTGCCAAGAGTACATGACTATAAGTCAGCTACGGTCTGAATAATATACAATCATGTAGAGAAACTAATGTCCGGATAAACTGGCTAACAAGTGCCGTCGGCTAAATGCCAAAAAGGTAATACAAAATGATACTCATAGTGGGGAAGAAGAAACCCACTCAAGTTCCTCTACGGATATCCTCCTGGTGTTCTCCATTGGTTAGATACAGGACAGGATCCTCGGGCTCTGCTACTAAACCTGGCCAAACAAAACCATTAGGGTCGGGCCCCGATAGCATGAACCACAAATGAGCACAAGTAAATGAAGTAAAAACCAATAAAGTACATAAAATATGAATTCGTGCCAAAACTGCAAGCGTATGACCTTTCATCGGAGCAATATGACACCTCTACAACCAAACAAGGACAAGAGGTGTCGCACTATGCCGAGACAGGGTATGACTCACCAATTATGAATACGACGAAGATACAACACGTAAGTATAATCTAGAACACACATGCCACAATACCAGCTAAGATATAAGTATAATATACAGCTTCGGTACATGATCTATTATGACACATTGACGCAACCCTACAACAAAACAAGGACAAGGGTTCAACCATCGTACCACAATAGTTTATGTCCCAGATTACCAGCACATACTTTTTTAAATCGGCCAATCAATCCTACGGCTTGTTATGTGGAGTCTGAGTTATCTCATAATAGATGCATAAAGAAATACTCAGATCATGAGCTATTTAGCAGGGCTAACCGAGCCATAGTAATCTCATAGCACATTGTATATTATGCACCGGTCCCTCGTAAGGTCACCGTGCTAGAATCACATATAACATATTATACAATATAAGTATTCGAATATTGTCGTCCACTAGTGCGGACGTGACCAATATCCATGGGGGTCAGCCTTGCACGCCATGACGATAGTCTGAGGTGGCTAATATGCACGATCCAGGGATTTTATCCCTCCCAATGCCCTACTAGTTTTATTTGCCTAGATTAACCCTATGGTTATGTTGGGAATCATAGTTATGTTGGAAATCACATGACGTGGTCACATGATCAATCCTCCTATATGTCGTACCGTAGTACGAGCACGCTAGATACGAATTCACGTTGTCACTTGGCAGTTCAATTTGGATTCACCCCAGCGTGATGCAACAATAAACACCAGTCCTAGCCACGCTTTGGTAGTTGATCCACATATCATGCCCACACTGGAAAAATAATATAATAATATCATATGTCGTGTAGTATAGGGACATTCTCGATTCACAACCCGAAATATGTAATCTCATAGCACGTAGCAAGTTATATCGTACCTCAATGCACATTATAATATGGTTGTACCTCAGTAAACCTTATAACACATGTACACGTAGCACATAGCACGTAGTAATTATATCATCACAAATACAAAAAATCGGGTCGAATTACCAAACTTACAGTTGGTCATATGAGCCTTATCACATTGGGACATGTAGCTCATGTTATGTACATAGCTGGTTAGTCACTTATGACATAGTCAATTCTAGTATATGGTCATGTCTAGCATAAGGTCGGATTACTAAGTCCATTCTTCCTTAGGATCAATCACAAGCAATTGTTAAGACCAACCACATAGAACAAAGAAATATTCCAAATAGAATAGCTAAGCCACATGCACAACTTGGCGTATGAGACAGGCGCCGCATGGATTGTCAGCCGCATGCTACCTCAGGCCGCATACTCCTCCAAGCCGCATGCTCCGGACAAAAGTCCATTATTTGTGACAAGTGCCAAAGTGATGTGTCAGAGAAGTGACTGAAGTGATGGATGTGACAATCCAAAAAGTGTCAGAGAGAAAAGACAAAATCAAAGAAATATGTGCCAATGTTTCAGAGTCATGCGTCCAAGGGAAGGTGGCTGCATACTCTGCTTGCCGCATAAGTCACTTGGCCACATATTGCTCTTTGGACTTAGCGAATTTTAAATTCGTCCAGTGAACTAAACACAATGAGTTCTGTCACTTAGCTCCAGAATACTTTGTGTAATGGTTAGTCATGCATCCAACAAGATGGACGCATGCTGGTTGGTTATGCGACAAAGAGTCCATGCCGCATAAGGATTATGCCTCATGTAAGTCTTGGACGCATATGGTGCTGGCCGTATGGGAACTTCGTCTTCTCCAGACATCAAGTTCAGCCATGGCGGAAAAGCTCTAAAAATCTAAAAAATTATTTTTTCATAAAAACTTTATTTTAACTCCGAATCAAGTGAACCAAAAGCCAAAATGCTCGAAATGAAGTGCTCCATTAACCAAAAAAACTAGTTTTTTTTCCAAAATATCATGTTTTAATAGATCAAAATCAAGAAAAACTTTGGAACCCATAAAAAATTCAAACTTTAAAACTCAGATCTACTCAAAACCGTTCATCAAAACCAAAAATTTCAAGAACTAAAACTAATGAGAACATCAATGAGAATATTTTCCATTAAACATATTTTTATTACTACATATATGCAAAAATACGAAAATCTATAGCTTTACCACTTTGAGCAAGATGTACTTGCCTTGACGGACTAACAAACCTGTTCGTAGAACCAAGTATAGGGCTAGGGCTTAGGGTTTTGGTTGGGAGCTCTTGAGGGAAGGAGGAAGAGGAAGGAAGAAGTAAAGGAAAGAAATAAAAAATGAAAGAGAGGAGAGAAAAAGTGGAGTATATATACACAAGAAAAAAAAATGGTATTCTAGTCATGACTAATCCTCATGCAATCATAACCATCCAAAATAGGCTTAGTTATTCCAAAAGTGAACCGTGTCAGATATTCATCCTAAATATGGGTCCTAGCACGGGTTCATGACAATTGCCAAGGTGTTCACTACTGGTCTCGGGTAGTCTCCCTCAATAAACAGAAATATAATTAAATAAAATATAGCATAATTAACATGAATCAACATGTAAAATACAGCATGAATACATCTACATAATTTTTTTTAAATATCACAAATTCAAGAATACTAAATCTGGAAACCGGTGTGACACCGCTTTCACCCTATCTCTTTGCCATTGTAATTGAGTTCCTCTCGTGCTTGATAGACGAGGCGGTCATAGAGGGAGATATCACTCCGCTGTTTACGAAGACGAATCCTGTTGTTTCTCATTTGATTTATGTGGAAAGATCTATTAGTATTTATGGAGGCTTCCGATAAGTCAATTGAGGCTATTAGGAGAATTTTGGACAAACTAGAAAGGTGGTCTGGCTTACAACTGAACAAAAAACAAGAGCCAGATGTTCCTTAACATAAATTGAAGAGATAATGAGACTTGGTTGGGGAAGATGGAGATTTCTGAGGGTGCTCTTCCGGTTAAATATTTAGGGTTGCCTCTGTCTATTAACCAGAAAACTTATGCAGATTACGAGGGCATCCTAAACTACACTCAAGCTAGGTTGGTAGGCTCAGATCATGTCGTTTGGGGCCAGATAGAACTCATCAGGGCAGTCATTTCGGCTATTACTTTGTACTGACTCCAAGATATCATGATTCCTTTAGCTACTATTCACAAGATAAAACGTATGTGTGCTAATTTCTTTGGAAATGAGAAATTCATACGATCAGTTGGGAGAAATTATGCCGGCCCAAGAAAGATGGGGTTGTATGGTTAAGGTCGCTTACTATACTTAGGAAAACAGTCGCCTACAAACTGTTCTGGAGATTTCTCTCTGTCAAATCTATCTGGATGGATTGTGAGGTACTTCCCTAAGGAAGATTTCTGGTATGCCAAGATCAATAACAACTTTTCGGTGACGGTTAAAAAGCTCCTAGGGTTGAGGAGCTTGATTAAACCTAGAATTACTAGGGTCATTCGCTCTAAAAATCAGACTAGTTTGTGGCATGATCATTGGATCAACCATACCAGCCTGATTGATAGAGAGGGATGTCACGTAAATGAGATAAGGTGATATATTAAACATGTTAATTGTCTTATCCAGGAGTGAGCGTGAAACTTACAAGGTCGGTTGATAGAGGCTGCTCATGCGGTTGGTGTTCAAGAGGTGGAGATAGACATGTTGGGTATGGAGGATTACTAGATGTGGGAGGAAATGGATAAAGACACTTTCTGCTTTCGGAAGGCCTTCAACCAAATCAGGAGCTGAAATTCGGACGTGGACTGGGCAGATCTGGTTTGGACTAAAGAATGAGCGGTTAAAACTTCATATGTCTATATAAGGTGATCCGTAACCGACTACTCACTAGAGACCGTCTGAGCATGTTTGGTGTGGACTATCCGGATAAGAAATGCTGCTTATGTAGGTATATGGATGAGACCAGGGGCCACCTTTTCTTTTGCTGTGACCTTGTTTGGGAGATCTGGAATAGACTTTGCAGATGCTTTGGACTTTCGGCTACGTAGAATAGAGACATATTGTCAGTCTTGAATGAAGTCAGAACTCAAAAAGACAAAGGACCGGGAGCATATATGCGACTACAGATGGTTCTAGGTACGGTGGTGTGGCATGTGTGGAGGAAACAAAACCAACGTATCTTTGTGGGACTGGCTAACAGTATTATTATTGTACAAAGATAAATACAAGCTGATATAGATATCCTAGACTCAAGATGAATTCATTTTGTGTCTTGGTTGGGATGATAGTGTTGTAATATCCTGTTTTGATTTCAATAATATTTTCCTTCCTCGAAATATCTGTCGATATATATATATATATATATATATATATATATATATATATATATATATATATATATATATATATATATATATGGAAAAAAGGGATATGAGCCATAGGCTCATATTCCTACATGAACCAATGCACATGTGGACCAATAGAAATTGAGTGTACTAGTGCACATGGGATGTAGGAATCAATTTCTATTGGTCCACATGTGCATGGCTCATATAGGAATATGAACCTATGACTCATATTCCGTTTACCCTATATAGGAAAAAAGGGATATGGACCATAAGCTTATATTCCTACATGAGCCAATGTACATGTGGACCAATATAAATGAAGTGTACTAGTGCACATGAGAAGTAGGAATTCATTCCTATTGGTCCACGTGTGCATGACTCATCTAGAAATATGAGCTTATGACTCATATCCCGTTTACCCATATATATATATATATATATATATATATATATATATAAGTTATACATATTTACCATATTAAAATTAATCAAAAATTAAATATTTTAATTTTGATTGCATGTAAAGTTCAAAAAAAAAAAAATTGAAAAATTATGGTCAAGTCCATTCGATCGTTTGATCGACTGAGTTGCCGAAATCTTGAAAAACACATTAAACCAGTACGAAAAATGATTGGATTGACCGGTTCAAACATTCTTGCAACAAAAACAAGGCACAACAGTGTCAGAAGAATACTCCTTTCGGAACATCCGCAGCCTTGGCTGGGTCACTGACATGTTGGCGAGAGACAGCTCAAAGCGGACGTAGATGCGCACATGATTTACGTGCCAGTTAGCCAACTTGGAGCATTCCGGGGCGGATAAGTAGCCATTTGTTACCCCATCCTTTGGAACTAATGATGGGCTGAAATGCAAGAGCTAGCTGGACTGACATTATTGATTATAAATCTTTTGGTTTGGTCTGGTCACTCCTTCACCCACTCATCATTGTTGTATCTCACCATCAAAAATAATAAAATAATACTATTTGTACTATCAAATTATTTCTATTTTTTTTTTTTTATGTGAGATGATTAATGTATCAGCTGACATAACAAATTATAAATTAAAATTATTATTAAATTTAACATTAAAATTAATATTAATATTAGCATTAATATTAAAATTAATATTAAAATTAAAATTAAAATTAATATTAATATTAATATTGAAATTTGTTGGGTGATTAATTTTTTGTGTTAAAATTTTTCATGTCAGCTGCCATATCAGCTATCACATAATGCTATATAGTATGTCATATAAGCCGTCACATAAGAAAAAAAAAATTTAGAAGAATATTTTGGTGATACAAATAGCATTATTTTAAAAAAAAATAAAGAATATTTGGGAGTCATTTGGCCTTAAATTAATATAAGAGTTTCCATCCCTAATTAATCTGCCTCTGACTTTCTCTCCTCTTTGGATAAAAATCATGAGAGGACTCGGTGACTTTTCCTTAAATAAATAGAGTTCACTTGTCCCTAGTATCCAGATTCATTTTAAAAGAAAAATGTTACAAAAATATACTATTTTTTACACACTTTGTAGTCACACTGATGTGATAGTACATATTATTAGATGTCAAGAAAAGCTTTAATAGGAAGAAAATAATAATTAAGGTCCAATAATATACTGCCACATCAATATGGTTATGCAATATGTCGAAGGGGGGGGGGGGGGGGCAGTGTATCCCAGTAGCATTACTTATTTTAAAAAAAATTCGTGTAACAAATCTAAGAGGATTAAGATGTACATAATATTATCTTTATATAATATATGACGAAATTGTTTTTCTAATTTGAATCTGCATCATCCTGGATGTATTTGCAACAAGTTTTATCGTATCTGTACTGTTTTGTTGGAAATGTCGAACCCAACTAAATAATAGGGTTCAGATCCACAACTTAAATGCATACAAATTATGTATCTGGATCCGGGACTAACACTATCGGATTGATGTCTCCTTATATACCTTAAAAACATTTGGATGGAGAAGGAGAGGAATGAATTTTTTTTTTTGCCTAAATTATCCTAATGGCATTTCAACTATAGCGTTCATTTTTTTGTTGACACCTTAACTTTTCACTGAATATCTGACAAGTATTTAAATTTTGTTTTTGTATTACAAGATTTTTTTTGAAATGGTCTTGATATGTTTTAAAATTGACAAAAAAAAAACTTCAAAAATATAATTTATAAAGTTGGAATGTGAGAATCGAACAATAAAATTTAAGTTGTCAAAAAGTGTCTGTCATGACCCGCACCCGGAATAAGGGCACAAGTACGTGAACAACGTCCAGCATATATCGTAATAACGACATAGAACACTGTATAAGTCAACAACACTATTTAACATCTCACACAATATATAATGGTACCTATCAATGTCATCTCAACTCCAACGGAGGAACAATATAATGACATAATAATGGTAATAATACTCAATCACAATATCAAACTAGAGAAAGAATGACACGATATGGAATAGAAGTAAAAGAGATACAAGAGTCCCAATACAAGCTCAATCTCAACATAAGTCTCAAAATAATAATACATGCCATGGAGGTCTACTAGTCAAATATAACTCATAAGGAAATCTAAGCATCCACAACAGGTGGTACTACAACAAGTGGCTCTACGGGTATAGGCTCAACTGGCTCAATTGGCTCACCCTCCTGCGGTCCGTAATGCATAGGACTCCAGTTCTCTAATAAATTATCTGAAAAAATATATCCAATCAGGATGGAGAGAATACAACCCAATAGCAATTCCATTAATTGACAGAAACTATGAAACATCAATTGTAAAGACAATAAATGATGGAAAATATCTAGAATATAACTAAGAATGGTAAAGAGATATGGTGGGAATAATGGAAATATACTAAGAGAAACTGAGCAAGGAATCATCAAGTAATGAACTAAAATAAGGAAATGTAACACTAAACTTGTGTTGCATGGTCTATAATCATAAAGGGGAGCTAGCATGACCACACGTGTGTTGCATGGTCCACTAGCTATCACGGGCTATCACATAAATATATCACGGTCTGAAAGGTATGATCACATATTGTAAACACCCTAAATTTCAGAAATAAAGTTTAATACAATTTTTCCCGTATTTTTGGTGTTCTTCCGGAATTTACAGCTAAGGTGATTTGGGTTAAATAATTTTTAGTGTGACTTAATGGAGTTAAAATATTCTGGAAGTAAAAATTTATTGTGTATAATGGAAAACCGGACGCATGGCATTTTTCGGTGAATTTATTGGACACCGGAGCAACGTATCGAGGACCTTTAGCTATTTAGATTGGGAACCAACCCGAACCAATCTAAACCCTGATTAAACCAACCATTGACCGAACCAAACCGCGGCTAAGCTGAGCCAAGCCAACCCCTTGTAGTGGGTCGGGTCGGGTCGGATCCAGCAACCCGACCCGAAACCCTAATCGAAACCCTAAGTGAAGCCCCCATCGGAATCACTGTGCATGCCTATTTATACCTCGGCTTCCGTGCTGCCGCCGCCGCCGCAAAACTCTGCAGACCCTCATCACCGGAACCCTAGTCAGCCGACGACTCCTCCACCTTCCATCCGTTCCCCTAGGCGTCGACCACCCCTCGACTCCGCCGCCCAGTCGTCCGTTCGAGCGCCGCCACCGCCCAGTCATCCGTGGAGCTGTCGACGACCCCTACTCCGGCGCTGTCGTCGATCAAGCCCACTCCAACCGCGACCACCCGGCCCCGCTCGCCCCCCCCCCCGAGTTCCAGCCCCCTCGTCGACCACCACACTCGCAGCCGACTCCGGCGCTGCGACTCACCGCCGACCCCGACTCGCCGCGGGGAACAGCAGCCGACGAGCCACCCTCCGCAGACAGGAACGGTTCGCCACCAGCAACCTAGGCAGTCGCTCCGATCCTGACTCGGCTCGTGTCAAGGGGACACGACAGGCACGCGGACGAAGTCGATTCTCGACCAGGACGCAATTTGGACTCTCGGACACGTGAAAAACAGATTCACGGAGCCCTGTTCAGGTACCATTTCCCCTCGCCTCGCAACTCCGTTTTCAATTCCGTCGATTGCTATGCGTAGACTGTATAACCCTCTCGGTGCCCGTGCAACTCGCTCGGTGCAGCGCGTCCTGTAGTGATCGTACACCGCGATCCAAAACAGGAAGAAACAACGCCCTGTTTCACCTCGGAACTGAGTCCGCCCCGCCAATCGGGACGACTTGGTCGCACGCGGTCTTTACCAAACTGTGCGCGACGTTGATACGGTCGTGTGGGTTTTCGCAGAAGTCGATTTGGAGGTGCGTGCACCCCGGAATCAACGCGTATCCGCCGACGACACCCCGTATCCGTCGATCCTGAAACACGCTGTAACTTCGTGTACACACGTCGGATCGAGACGAAACTTGCGCCAACGGATCCGTAGTAATACGCTGGTCCTGTGAGCCAAGTTTGGTTCGATTCTGAGAACGTTGACAAAATCACGTATCGTGGGCCCACAGGCTCCACTTGACGGGTGATTTTGAGATCGGCTCATCGGAATCCAATTCTGGAAGTTCCGTTGGGTTCGTATCATCGTTCCTGACTTGTAGACACTGAGTTTGCGGAATTTGGAGACCTTTGACCCTGACACGCTTTTCGGTGCAAAGTGGCCCACAGGTGGAACCCGCTTTGGCCCGGAAATGACCTTTTTGCCCCTGTGTCCAAATTGGACGTAAGGACAGGCATTTCCAGCTATTTGACATCTTCTGAGACTGTTGGTGATATTTATTACAGCTTTTGGAGTAGTTCCCACCGGATCCACGGATACCAGGACAGTTGTTGATATTCGGACATCAGGCAAGTGTACCTTGCCAAACTCTGCAGTTTAGTTATCTATTTTCCTTGCTTTATATATATTGCTGTGCATGCTCAACCTAGGACCGTGTGACGTACTTAGCGTCCGATTATCAGTCGGGTGCCGACACTGTACGCAGCGTTGGGTACGGTCATTTAGAGATGGATATCCGTGACATTTTATATTCTCGTACTTGACTTATCAAGTACCATATGACCCAGGACACTTGACACTATTCATGAGACAGGATTTTCCCGAGATATTCGTGGTGATTCTGTATAGGATACAGGACATGGACAGTATATTCTTAGATACCTTATGACTTGTTGCATTAGCTATGATCGCGCTTGACATGGGCATGAGACGTTGTGGTCATGATATGCGTGGTTACATTGGGTGGGGAGAGACACACAGGCTACAGGCTGTATTTATGTATATCTTCTATTATTGAGAGGTCGTAGACTCTCGTAGCAGAGCTAGACCCACTACCGGTTATTACCGCTACCGGCTCCCCGACACAGAGCTTGTAGTGGCTCAGCCTGAGACTAGTGATGCTCTCACTTGCATTTACACTTAGATGGTTACATATTTACCCCTTTGTTTCATTTAGTTATATATTGCTGCACTGCTTATCTGTATTTATTGGCATGAGCTTTCTTGTACCTTGCTATGTCCCCTGAGGACCTGGATCCGGATTTTTGTCCCCAGATTTTGCAGACGAGGTTTATCCCGAGGTTTACGGGACCGGAGCAGGAGCTGATCCAGGAGTTGTACCACCATCCGAGGACGAGGTCTTAGCTGAAGACTTCTCTTGAGCACCCTTGTTTATGCTCAGCTTTTATTATTTTATTTCAGTCATTTACTTTCTGGTCTGTTGAACCATTGTACTAGATATTTATCGGGTTGTTCCCCGAAGTACTTTATGAGACTTGCTGATGATTTACATTCCTTATTTATTCTGTGGATCATATTTTATATCTTGTGTGGATGAGATTAGTTGTGCCATGATTGTCGTAGACTTGTTTTACAGCTTAAGTATGCCCTGTTGGATCCATTATATTGAGTTGGTCCATCGGTGCGTACTGCTGGCCATTGACACGCGTCCGGTCCCTCGGTATTTTGGGACTGGGGCGTGACATGGTTTTTGTGGTGGCCCATGCAGGTCTACGACTAAATTGTTCGGTTTCAACTTAGGGACCGAACCAGCCTGCCCTAAGGATAGTATGAACTATAGGATCTCATCCATTGTTTAACCAGTTGTTGAACACTATATCGATCTCGAAATTTGTTACTTGAACTGCATCCTGTATTGATTCCTCTGAGCGTTCTCATAGTTTATCTTTTGATTGCAAAGCAATGGATTCCGGGAACAGAGATGATATCCCTTTGGAGACACCACACGACGCTGTGGTTACTTATGGAGACGAAGTGACACCAGGGGAGGGTGGACAAGCATCGCAGAGTGATCAAACCGGGCAGCCTAATCCAAGGTTCCGGAGAGATGATATTCCACCACCACCACAGTTCACTCCCCAGATGCCAGTATTCCCGTCAGGACAAGCCATGGACGGACAGCAAATGTTCCAGATGATGTATGCTATGATGCAAGCACAGCAGCAAGTTCAGCAAGAGGCTCATCGGCAGGAGGCCGAGTATCTGAGGACCAGCCTGGTATCCGCAATGGAGCAGGCAAATCCGGCAGCGAGGAGAACATCGACGGGATCTATCACCGATTTCCGTCATCTCAAGCCTCGCACGTTTTCAGGTAAAGAAGGGCCAACAGAAGTTCATGAGTGGCTCACCAACATTCAGCATCAGTTGGAAGCCGCTGAACTTCCAAGAGAGAAGTGGATGACTGCAGTCAGAATGCAGTTGACTGATAATGCGCATCACTGGTGGTTAGCAGAAGAAAGGAGGCTTGGACAGGACCGAGTCACATGGGAAGAGTTCTCCAGACTCTTCCAAGAGATGTACATTCCAGCCATTGCACGGTCAGAGCTCAGAGACAGGTTCAACCGCCTTATCCAAGGCAGCATGTCAGTAGAGGAATACAATGCGGAATTTATTCGCCTGAGCCGCTTTGCCCCAACACTGATTTCAACGGAGGAAGAAAAAGCAGAGAAGTTCTTTGACGGCTTGAAGTTCGAGCTTCAGAAAGTGATTGGTACGGTAGCACCTACCTCTTATACCGATGTCCTTGCAGCAGCCCGACGCTTGGAGCGCGTCACCAGGAGGGAATCTAATCTGAAGAGGCCTATCACATCAGCACCATCCAGGCCAGCACAGGGGGATTCAGCAAAGCGAGCCCAAAGGGGTATGCCAGATAGAGCAGCACAGAGAGACAGACCTCTTCCTACTTGTCACCACTGCGGCAAGGTAGGACACATTGAGAAGGAATGCAGGCGTAAGTTGGGACTGTGTTTGAGCTGCGGATCCAACCAGCACTTTTCCAGGGACTGTACTGAACGCAGAGACGGAGCACCCAGACTAGCGTTACCTGCACCACGACCAGCTTATCCAGCAGCAGGAGGCCAACAGACAGGAGTTGGTGGGGTCAGACCACCAGCCCCAGGGGGGAATCATCAGAGACCACCACTGGCACCACAGGCAGCCCTATTCCAGCAGCAGCAGCAGCAGCAGAGAGGTCCAGCTCAGGGAAGAGGACAGGCTTTCCCATTAGCTGTTGAGGAGGAGGCTACAGCAGGCGAGGTCATTGCAGGTACTATTTTAGTAGCTTCATTACCTGCAGTAGCTTTATTTGATTCTGGAGCATCGCATTCATTTATAGCAGCTAGCTTTGTAGCCACCCATAGAGTAGCTACCGCACCCCTTCCGAAGATGAAGAGGATTCTTACGGGAGGCGGTATTATTCCGGTTAGTGATGTCTGTAGATCATGTTCTGTAGTAGTTTGTGGCCGAGAGATGCGAGCGCAGTTTCTAATCTTTTCCATGCCAGATTATGATGTCGTACTTGGTATGGACTGGTTAAGTCAGTACCATGCGACTCTTGATTGCCGACTTGGGCGGGTTATATTTAGACCGCCAGGACACCCAGAATTTGAGTTTCTCCGCGGAGCAGTAGAGCAAGGAGTTCAGCCTACTCTTAGGGTATTATCTGTAGAAGAGGAGACAGGTTACCCAAGAGTCATATCAGAATTTGTGGATGTATTTCCTGATGATCTTCCAGGTTTACCGCCTGATCGGGAAATAGAATTCACAATAGACTTAACTCCAGGAGCGGAGCCAATCACTTCATCTGTTTATCGGCTAGCACCTAAGGAGTTAGTGGAGTTGAAGGAACAGGTAGATGATCTTTTGGAGAAGGGTTTCATTCGGCCCAGTGCTTCACCTTGGGGAGCACCCATCTTATTTGTGCCGAAGAAGGATGGAACAGTACGATTGTGCATTGATTACAGGGCCCTAAATGCTGTAACCATCAAGAACAGGTATCCCTTACCACGCATTGATGATCTATTCGATCAATTAAGTGGTGCAAGGGTATTCTCGAAGATTGACCTTAGATCCGGCTATCATCAGATCAAGGTGAGGAAGGAAGACATCCCGAAGACAGCTTTCAGGACGAAGTATGGGCATTATGAGTTCTTGGTAATGCCGTTTGGTTTAACCAACGCGCCAGCAGTGTTCATGAGCTTAATGAACAGGGTCTTTCATCAGTTCTTGGATAAATTCGTAGTGGTATTCATCGACGACATTCTCATATATTCCAAGAGCCCTGAAGAGCATGAGGAGCATCTTAGAATCGTGTTAGAGACCTTGAGACATGAGAAGTTATATGCCAAGCTCAGTAAGTGTGAGTTCTGTATGGACAGAGTGCCTTTCTTGGGGCACATCATATCAGGAGAAGGACTTTCAGTGGATCCAGAGAAGGTAGCAGCAATTGAGACTTGGCCTACACCTACATCAGTAGCAGAGGTGAGAAGTTTCCTCGGACTTGCGGGATATTACCGAAGGTTCGTAGAAAATTTCTCAAGGATTGCAGAACCAATGACAAAGCTGACACGGAAGGATCAGGAGTTTGTATGGACAGAAGACTGCCAGAAGGCTTTTGAAGAACTGAAGAGAAGATTAACAACAGCACCTGTCTTGACTCTTCCTTCAGGGTCAGGAGGTTTTGTTGTTTACAGTGATGCATCAGGCAGTGGACTAGGATGTGTTTTGATGCAACATGGCAAGGTCATTGCTTATGCGTCAAGACAGTTGAAGGACCACGAGAAGAACTACCCGACACATGATCTGGAGCTAGCAGCTGTTATATTTGCACTGAAGATATGGAGACACTATCTTTATGGAGAGCGGGTAGAAATCTTTACTGATCACAAGAGTCTGAAGTATGTGTATACTCAGAAGGAGCTTAACATGAGACAGAGACGTTGGCTAGAACTAATGGTGGATTTTGACATAGATCTGCAGTATCATCCGGGAAAGGCGAATGTTGTTGCAGATGCACTCAGCAGGAAGCCTACGGCTTATTTCTTGACAATGCAGCCCGAGCTATTGAGAGACTTACAGGAGTTACAGATAGAGGTTATCGTACCGGGACAGAATGGCTTGATGGCTAACCTTGAGGTTCAGTCATCACTAGTGGAGAAGATTAAGGAAGCATTGCCCACCGATGCTAGATTCCGAAGACTCAAAGAAAGGACAGAAGCCGGCATGCAGACAGGACTACGCATCCATGAAGACGGGACATTGAGATTTGGAAACCGCTTGTATGTTCCAAATGGAGAATTGAGACAGGAATTAATGACTGAAGCGCATAGCTCTATGTACTCTGTTCACCCAGGAGGAACTAAGATGTACAGAGACTTGAGACAGTATTACTGGTGGCATGGAATGAAGAGAGAGATCGCGAGATTTGTGGCCAAATGCTTAGTATGTCAGCAAGTGAAGGCCGAACATCAGAGAACTGCAGGTATGTTACAACCGCTTCCGATACCGGAATGGAAGTGGGAGCATATCACGATGGATTTTGTCACAGGATTTCCGAAGAACCCCAGCGGAAGAGACGCAGTTTGGGTTATCGTGGATAGACTCACTAAATCGGCACACTTCTTGCCATTTAGAGTTGGACAGTCCACAGAGGTACTAGCTGACATGTATATGTGACAAATCGTCAAATTACATGGAGTACCTGTTAGCATTGTATCGGATCGAGATTCGAGATTTACATCTCATTTCTGGAGAAGCATGCAAGAGAGTCTAGGCACCAGACTCAAGTTCAGCACGGCATACCACCCGCAGACAGATGGACAATCGGAGCGCACCATTCAGATCTTAGAGGACATGTTGAGATCATGTATGCTCGATTTCGGAGGATCGTGGGAGGATCATTTGCACTTAGTAGAGTTCTCCTACAATAACAGTTATCAGGCCAGCATCCAGATGGCGCCATTTGAAGCTTTATACGGAAGAAAGTGCAGATCGCCAGTATGTTGGAGTGACGTTGGTGAACGTCAAATACTGGGACCAGAATTGGTAACGCAGACAGTGGAGAAGGTGAAGCAGATACAGAATCATCTACGAGCAGCTCAGGACAGGCAGAAGCATTGGGCAGATACACACAGGCGTCCCCTAGAGTTCAAGGAAGGAGATCACGTATTCTTGAGGATTTCGCCCACTCGTGGTACTATCAGATTCGGGAGCAGAGGCAAGCTGAGCCCAAGGTATATTGGGCCATTTGACATCCTAGAGCGCGTTGGTGAGGTGGCTTATCATCTTGCATTACCTCCATCCTTAGAGGGAGTGCATGACGTGTTCCACGTCTCACAGCTGCGAAGGTACGTGACCGACCCAAGTCACGTAGTCGACCATTCAGAGATCGCAGTAGGCCCGAGTTTGAGATATGAGGAACAACCAGTTGGCATCCTCGACGTCAGTGAGAAGACATTGCGGGGACAGACAATCAGACTAGTCCGAGTAGCATGGAAACATCATTCACCAGGCGAATCAACTTGGGAACGAGAAGATAGTATGCGTCAGCGTTACCCCCACTTGTTCGAGGAGGCAGTTGTAAACTAAGCAACCTTGTATTTCCATAACTCTTTCTTTAAAAGCTTATTCTTTGATTGCGAGGACGCAATCCTTTTAAGGAGGGAAGATTGTAAACACCCTAAATTTCAGAAATAAAGTTTAATACAATTTTTCCCGTATTTTTGGTGTTCTTCCGGAATTTACAGCTAAGGTGATTTGGGTTAAATAATTTTTAGTGTGACTTAATGGAGTTAAAATATTCTGGAAGTAAAAATTTATTGTGTATAATGGAAAACCGGACGCATGGCATTTTTCGGTAAATTTATTGGACACCGGAGCAACGTATCGAGGACCTTTAGCTATTTAGATTGGGAACCAACCCGAACCAATCTAAACCCAGATTAAACCAACCATTGACCGAACCAAACCGCGGCTAAGCTGAGCCAAGCCAACCCCTTGTAGTGGGTCGGGTCGGGTCGGATCCAGCAACCCGACCCGAAACCCTAATCGAAACCCTAAGTGAAGCCCCCATCGGAATCACTGTGCATGCCTATTTATACCTCGGCTTCCGTGCTGCCGCCGCCGCCGCAAAACTCTGCAGACCCTCATCACCGGAACCCTAGTCAGCCGACGACTCCTCCACCTTCCATCCGTTCCCCTAGGCGTCGACCACCCCTCGACTCCGCCGCCCAGTCGTCCGTTCGAGCGCCGCCACCGCCCAGTCATCCGTGGAGCTGTCGACGACCCCTACTCCGGCGCTGTCGTCGATCAAGCCCACTCCAACCGCGACCACCCGGCCCCACTCGCCCCCCCCCGAGTTCCAGCCCCCTCGTCGACCACCACACTTGCAGCCGACTCCGGCGCTGCGACTCACCGCCGACCCCGACTCGCCGCGGGGAACAGCAGCCGACGAGCCACCCTCCGCAGACAGGAACGGTTCGCCACCAGCAACCTAGGCAGTCGCTCCGATCCTGACTCGGCTCGTGTCAAGGGGACACGACAGGCACGCGGACGAAGTCGATTCTCGACCAGGACGCAATTTGGACTCTCGGACACGTGAAAAACAGATTCACGGAGCCCTGTTCAGGTACCGTTTCCCCTCGCCTCACAACTCCGTTTTCAATTCCGTCGATTGCTATGCGTAGACTGTATAACCCTCTCGGTGCCCGTGCAACTCGCTCGGTGCAGCGCGTCCTGTAGTGATCGTATACCGCGATCCAAAACAGGAAGAAACAACGCCCTGTTTCACCTCGGAACTGAGTCCGCCCCGCCAATCGGGACGACTTGGTCGCACGCGGTCTTTACCAAACTGTGCGCGACGTTGATACGGTCGTGTGGGTTTTCGCAGAAGTCGATTTGGAGGTGCGTGCACCCCGGAATCAACGCGTATCCGCCGACGACACCCCGTATCCGTCGATCCTGAAACACGCTGTAACTTCGTGTACACACGTCGGATCGAGACGAAACTTGCGCCAACGGATCCGTAGTAATACGCTGGTCCTGTGAGCCAAGTTTGGTTCGATTCTGAGAACGTTGACAAAATCACGTATCGTGGGCCCACAGGCTCCACTTGACGGGTGATTTTGAGATCGGCTCATCGGAATCCAATTCTGGAAGTTCCGTTGGGTTCGTATCATCGTTCCTGACTTGTAGACACTGAGTTTGCGGAATTTGGAGACCTTTGACCCTGACACGCTTTTCGGTGCAAAGTGGCCCACAGGTGGAACCCGCTTTGGCCCGGAAATGACCTTTTTGCCCCTGTGTCCAAATTGGACGTAAGGACAGGCATTTCCAGCTATTTGACATCTTCTGAGACTGTTGGTGATATTTATTACAGCTTTTGGAGTAGTTCCCACCGGATCCACGGATACCAGGACAGTTGTTGATATTCGGACATCAGGCAAGTGTACCTTGCCAAACTCTGCAGTTTAGTTATCTATTTTCCTTGCTTTATATATATTGCTGTGCATGCTCAACCTAGGACCGTGTGACGTACTTAGCGTCCGATTATCAGTCGGGTGCCGACACTGTACGCAGCGTTGGGTACGGTCATTTAGAGATGGATATCCGTGACATTTTATATTCTCGTACTTGACTTATCAAGTACCATATGACCCAGGACACTTAACACTATTCATGAGACAGGATTTTCCCGAGATATTCGTGGTGATTCTGTATAGGATACAGGACATGGACAGTATATTCTTAGATACCTTATGACTTGTTGCATTAGCTATGATCGCGCTTGACATGGGCATGAGACGTTGTGGTCATGATATGCGTGGTTACATTGGGTGGGGAGAGACACACAGGCTACAGGCTGTATTTATGTATATCTTCTATTATTGAGAGGTCGTAGACTCTCGTAGCAGAGCTAGACCCACTACCGGTTATTACCGCTACCGGCTCCCCGACACAGAGCTTGTAGTGGCTCAGCCTGAGACTAGTGATGCTCTCACTTGCATTTACACTTAGATGGTTACATATTTACCCCTTTGTTTCATTTAGTTATATATTGCTGCACTGCTTATCTGTATTTATTGGCATGAGCTTTCTTGTACCTTGCTATGTCCCCTGAGGACCTGGATCCGGATTTTTGTCCCCAGATTTTGCAGACGAGGTTTATCCCGAGGTTTACGGGACCGGAGCAGGAGCTGATCCAGGAGTTGTACCACCATCCGAGGACGAGGTCTTAGCTGAAGACTTCTCTTGAGCACCCTTGTTTATGCTCAGCTTTTATTATTTTATTTCAGTCATTTACTTTCTGGTCTGTTGAACCATTGTACTAGATATTTATCGGGTTGTTCCCCGAAGTACTTTGTGAGACTTGCTGATGATTTACATTCCTTATTTATTCTGTGGATCATATTTTATATCTTGTGTGGATGAGATTAGTTGTGCCATGATTGTCGTAGACTAGTTTTACAGCTTAAGTATGCCCTGTTGGATCCATTATATTGAGTTGGTCCATCGGTGCGTACTGCTGGCCATTGACACGCGTCCGGTCCCTCGGTATTTTGGGACTGGGGCGTGACACATATCCACTAATACTTCCTCAAAACCCCGACTAGTACACAGATCCAAATTATAACACATTATGACACAGTATCACTATGTATGGTCTATAATATCATGCATACCGATCACGGTCTAGTCAACTAATCAAAAAGTAAAAGTGATCACGGAGAAGAATATCTCAAGATGGGGATCCACGTATACCAATCCGTGTAACATCGTGTTAGGAATCAAATAAAGCAATACTAAAAAAAATAACATAGAGACGATCAAATAAGAAAACCACTAGAGATATACTCGCCTCTGTCCAGACCGAAAGCTGTCACTCGGTGTCCGAGCTGGTGTCACACACACCTAGATATGTAGGACATGTCAATATTGGACGTAATAAAGTAATAAATGAGCTAAAGAATGCAAGAAAGATGCTCTTCTAGGTCATCACTAGTTCATATTAGGTATTAGTCTACTAAGGTTATACCAAGGTTATTACCTATATATGGGGTTAATACTCTAACTGTTAGTTATACTACCTAGTATAACTAACTAGATTCCTATCAAATAATGCTAACTGAATACTTAACTGATATATCACTTACTAACTTAACCTACACTATCATATCTTAATATATATACTACTAACTGCTCCCTAGAGACATGCTAACTACTAACAAACACTAACAGGTATATATATATACATATATCCTACTAATTAACTAATCACTAGCTAACTGCTGATGCCACAAACCTATGCACCAAATCTCAGATTCCTGAGATACTCTAATGTGCAACTTTTACTTAACTGTTAACTCATTACTAACTCACACAACACCTACCTCCAACTGTTACTGTTATGCTTATTATCATTCACCCATAGTTGCCTTCATATATTCCTCCTCTTAAGTCCACAAATCTCACTGAACCTGGATATTACAATACCTGTAACTAAATCTTCACACTATCCCTGAACAAAGAACACAGTTCTCCCCATGTATTAGTGACTGTTACCGGCCTTCTAACTGCCATATATATATATATATATATATATATATATATATATATATATATATATATATATATATATATATATATCGTGCCTTTTGAAACTTGTATAAAATATCCGGAACTCGTGCACCCCTTTTATGCAGCTCCGAGGGAAGGCGATAGCTTCGCCTGTAGGTGTCTATTATATTTTGAAGGTTTAGTAAATGATGTAATGTATGTAACAACTATCTTATTTTGCGTCCAAGTTGTAAGCCCGAGCGACATCCTTATTACTTTTGGGTCAAGAGTCTGTAACCAAATGTCCATTATCAATAAAGAGAACTTTTTCTATACCTCAATGTGTGATATCTTGTTTGCGTACTATGTTGCATGTGTTATAAAGTATATCATTATGCCTAGGCCTTATGCACGCGCACCTTACGCGTGCACGACATCACGCTCGGGGAACGATTATCGATTTAGCAATATATATATATATACTAGTATATATGCACGTGCTTTGCACGTATATTGGAGTGAATGATGTTGATGAGTTAGTTTATTTCTACTGTTTTTAATTATATAGGTTAATGGTTCAACCCTTCGAATTCTTTGGTAACAATTTAAAAGACTTAGCAAGTAGCATGAATCCTTTGATTTCCGTAAATGGTTGTCATTATTGCATCTCTTAAATGGTTGTCAGTGGAATTTATTGTAGGTATTCTTTTTAATTACTAAATATGTTGAAGGGTATTTTTGGAACGAAATTTTTTCACGGTGAAGCCTAGTTTTGGCATTATATAGTAGATATATATATATATATATATATATATATATATATATTACCCAACCTACATACATTACTAACATAACACTAACTAATAGGCTAAATATTAACTAACTTATAAATACACTATATCAGTTAACTTGATTAGATACCTGATACTAACTATATGCTACTGCTACACTATGTCTCAATTGCTGTAGTAAAACTTCACAACCCGATCCTCCCCTAAAACCTGATACAAGACTGCTTGCTACTGAAAATTAATTGGTAGTGCACAGGTCCAACACTAGTGCACACAACACTCCATGGCTTGACTTCTCTAGCTACTGCTGCAACTGTGACCTTCCTCTTCAACTTGAAATGCACCACAGTGCATTAGGGCACTGATGATGCTGAGTAATTACCCAGGTTTTGGAAAGTGCAGATCTACAACACCCCCAACTAGTCACCTCCTGTACACACACCGATGATCAACTGATACCAATTGTGATTTCAGTCACTCCTTGTCAACTCTAATCCTACCAAGTATCAACTAATACTCTAATTACCAATCTACATACTGAAACAACCATCTAAGTATCATAAATATCCACAATATCCACATTCACTCACTGTAATGTCAAATACTCAACTCCTTTGTCACTGGTGCTCATAGACCTCACCAAGAGCACCCACACATGAAACTAAGTCACAACGCACTCACACTTGCGTGTCACCAACTGACGCACAACATCACCCACAGTTACAAATATCCACATATGACTAAGATAACAATGTATTATAACAAATATATATATATATATATATATATATATATATATATATATATATATATATATATATATATATATATATATATCCATACACTAGTCATTTCAACAAATACCTATAGAGTATCTCATTAGAAAACTATGATACACATCCCACTAAAGTATCCAAATTCACAATTCACCACTACTAACCATCCCTACACATAAATTACATACAATAACATCTATTGAACTAGCTACAATAGAAATTAAGGAAAAATTATACAAAACACCCAAAATGAGCCCCGTATCACTCCGTATTGCAAAATACTATTATACGATCTACACGTATCCATTTGTGGATACGTATCTAGTATTCCAACTCCGATCTAAGTCTAATTAAACTAAATTAGTGTCATGACTCACACTTGATGTGTCAATCCCATAATTTCTCCAAAATTAATACAAAAATCTATGTAGAAACCATAATACTCAACCAAATCAACTAGAATTTGTTCCTGATGGTAGCCCTATGCCATAGATAGTTCCTAGAGTTTAAATGCATAATTTGGAAGCTAAAATGAGAAGAAATTCAAAAATTACCAATTGGGAGATGGATTTTCAATGAAAACTCAAGTGGACACGATCCAGACACGATCTCTTTACCAATGCTCCTCCTCCTTGTGCTCCTTGCTTCTCCAAGCTCCAAAGCTCCTCGAGGAATAAAAATGAGAGGGAATGAAAGTGAATTGAGAGAGAAATTAATAAAAAAAATATTGAATGGGGATTTAGAATTTGGATCAAAATAAAATACAAATTAAGAAGGAGAGAGAGAAAAGAGCCCCCTCTTATTTGGCCGGCCCCCTTCCCCCTTCTCCAAGTAAAGTACAATGTATATGTTGCCCCCCTTCATCTAACCATGAAGAGGATTAAGGAAGGGCTATTTTGGAAAATCTCTAATTAAGTCAAATTAAGTCTAACCCTCCTAATTAATTTGTGGGAATAGGCTATTGGGCTTGGGTCCATGTTGGGCTCACTAGTTATCATGACAAGTCTAATTGGGTTTATAATTGTCAAGTCTAATTAATAGGATAGTCCACTATTAGAAATAAATACTACAAGTATCTAAATAAATACATAACACTCTAATAAATAAATAACTACTACAAACATCAAATAAATATTTATTGCACACACTATATTCCTAAAATTAAATAACTAGGCCAAATTACCAAACTATCCCTATTTGGAAAAGTGAGGGTGACAAGTCTATCCACCCTAGAAAAATTTGACCTTGAAATTTAAGGAAGAAACTGGCTACAAAAGAACAATCATAACACGCAAGAAAGAATTATACCTCACGGCTCAAACAGATAAAGATATCGCTCGCGCATCTCAGTCTCTCGCTCCCAGGTAGACTCCCCAGGAGAGTGATGCCTTAACACGACGTGTACCAAAGAAATCGTCTGGTTCCACAGCATATTCTCCCTGTGATCCAAAATATCCACTGGCTGCTCTGGATAACTGAGAGTCGGCCCCACCTGGATCTCTGAGTGATCTATTACATGGCAAGGGTCTGCCACATACCATGTCAGTTGTGACACATGGAACACGTTGTGTACCCCCTCTAGTGCAGGCGACAAGTCTAGCCTGTAGGCCACTGCACCGACCCTCTCAAGAATACTGAAGGGTCCAATGTACCGTGGACTAAGCTTCCCGCCTCCACCAAAGCGAATCGTGTCCCGTGTCGGATAAATCCTCAAGAACACCAGATCGCCAACCTAGCACAAAACCCCACCTTAGTAATCTATCTAAAATAAGCAATCACAATCAATACAAACAAATCTTATACCTGAAACTCCAAAGGTCTCCGGTGGCTATCGGCCCAATGCCGTTGTCTGTCCTGCGCTACCCGAAGTCTATCCCTGATGAGGTTCACCTTCTCAGTCGCATCCACTACCATCTATGGCCCCAATAAGGCTCTCTCACCAATATCATCCTATGATAATGGAGTGCAACATCTCCGTCTATAAAATTTCTCAAATGGTGACATCTCGATACTGGCCTGGTAGCTGTTGTTATAAGCAAACTCTACCAGGTGAAGGTGATCCTCCCAAGAGCCTCCAAAATCTAATACACAAGTTCGTAGCATATCCTTGAGATGTTGAATAGTCCTCTTCGACTGTCCGTCCGTTTGAGGGTGATATGCGGTACTAAACTTGAGCTGAGTGCCCAAGCTGGTCTGTAAACTCCTCCAGAAATGTAAAGTGAAGCGACTATCCCGATCCAAGAATATGCTCATGGTAACCCCATGCAATCTGACTATCTGTCGCATATACATCTTCGTGAGCTTCTCCGTAGACATACCCACTTTAAATGGCAAAAAGTGGGCTGATTTGGTCAACCTGTCAACGATGATCCAAATTGCGTCTTTGTCTCCTAGAGAACGTGGAAGTCCTGATACAAAGTCCATCGTCACATTCTCCTACTTCCACTCTGGAATAGGTAAAGGCTGAAGCAATCCACCTGGCCTCTGTCTCTCTGCCTTTACTTGTTGACATACCAAGTATCTAGATACAAAGCTAGCTACCTCCCGCTGCATACCATACCACCAATGTTGTCCCATGTCTCTATATACCTTGTTGGCACCTGGATGCATAGAGTGCTGATATTGATGCGCCTCCTGAAGAACCTCCTCGCGCAACGCTCTACTCAGCACACATAACATGGTACCGTGCCGCAATGAGCCATCCTCTGCAATGCTAAAGTCCTCTGTCAATCCTATTCGAACCTGGGCTCTGATGCTCCTCAGAGACTCATCCTCGAACTGTGCCGCTCTAAACTGGTCCATAAACTCAAACTGTACCTGAAGTCCCCACATCTGTGTCGCAACTCCAGGAGCTAATACCTCGATACTCAAGCTATCAAGATCTGCCAATAAGTGCTTGTCCCTCATCAAGTACATAGCCACATGTTACCTACTCAAGGCATCCACGACTATATTGGCCTTCCCTGGATGATACTACAAAGAAATATCGAAGTCCTTCATCAACTCCAACCATCGCCGCTGTCTCATATTGAGCTCCTTCTGCGTGAACACATATTTTAAGCTCTTATGGTCTGTGAAGATCTCTACTCGCTTCCCATACAAGTAATGCTTCCAAAACTTAAGAGAAAAAATAACAACTGCCAACTCCAAGTCATGGGTAGGGTAATTCTTCTCATGCTGGCGTAATTGCCTGGAAGTATAGGAAGTCACCTTCTCGTTCTGCTGCAACACACAACCTAAACCCTTACTCGAAGAATCACTGTAGATGGTAAAACCTCCTGTCCCCGATGGCAACATCAATACTAGAGCTGTAGTCAACCTCTTCTTCAGCTCCTCAAATGCAGTATGACACTCCTCTGTCCAGACGAACGCCACGTCATTCCGTGTCAACCTAGTCATCGGCTCTGCGATATTAGAAAAATCCTGAACAAATCTTCGATAGTAGCCTACCAATCCAAGAAAACTCCTAATCTCTGCCACTGAGCTCGGGGTAGACCATGACTCAACTGCGAATATCTTCTTCGGGTCCACTGATATCCCATCTCCTGTAATCACATGCTCGAGAAATTCAACCTTATCAAGAAAGAATTCATACTTCGAAATATTGCCATACAGCTTCTCATTTCTGAGGGTCTCCAGAACTATCCTCAGGTGTTCCTCATGCTCCTCTAGGGTCTTCGTATATATCTGAATATCATCAATGAATACCACCACAAACTGATCCAGGTACTGATGAAACACCTTGTTCATCAGGTTCATGAACACTGCCGGGGCATTAGTCAACCCAAACGGCATCACCAAGAACTCGAACTGCCCATACCGAGTCCTGAAAGCTATCTTCGGTATGTTCTCCTTCTTTACTTTCATCTGGTGGTACCCCGACCTCAAGTCTATCTTGGAGAATACTTCTATCCCGCTCAGCTGATCAAACAAATCATTAATCTGCGGCAACGGATATTTATTCTTGATAGTGAGGTTATTGAGTGCCCTGTAGTCGATACACATGCGTACCGATCCATCCTTCTTTGGTACAAATAATATCGGAGCACCCCATGGTGATAAACTAGAACGAATAAAGCCCTTATCCTACAACTCATCCACTTACTTCTTTAACTTCGCCAGTTCATTATTGTTCACCCTATAGATGTGCTGTGATATCGCCTCTACCCCTGGCACCAAATCTATAGAGAACTTCATATCTGTGTCTGGTGGAAAACCCGACAACTCCTCTGAAAATACGTCAATGAACTCTGCAATCAATGGATATGGCGGCTCCTGCTCTTTCACCATAGCTCCACAGTAGACTCCTTCGTCCTGCTCCGCTGCTCCTCTGGTGAACTAAAACTCTGGCTCTCCTGGCGGCTGGAATACTACTCTGCCTCCACGACAATCGATACTAGCATGGTTCCTACTCAACTAATCCATTCCTAGTACTATATCGTAACTCAAAAGTGGCATTACGAGTAGACACGTGCTCAACTCTCGGTCTCCCAAAGAAACTCTTCAATCTTTGCAAACATCACGGACCAGGATTATGCCACCCCGGTCATGATCTTGCAAGTCCTTGCCAACGGTTCAGACTCCAATTGATGTTTCAAAGCAAAAGATATATAAATGAAACTATATGAAGCACCATAATCAAATAAAACATGCGCTGAAAAGGAATCAAGATAGACTGAACCTGAGATAACATCACCAGCTGGATCCTCCTCCTCGACGGTCAGGGCAAAAACTCGCCCCTGTCGCTGAGCACCTCTCTGCTACTGTTGGTGCTGAGAGAACTATTGCTATTGTGTTGGTAGGGGAGGTCCTCGCTGCTGTCTCGCCGGGTGCCTCAGTAGAATCCTCTGAATAAGTGCTACACCCTGGCCTGCTATCGTCCCAGAACAGCAAGTTCGACTATGAAAAAATCCAAGAATCCGAAAAAACTAGTTATGCCATAAAATTCTCATCTTAACTCCAAATCAAGTGATTCAAAAACCAAATTTCTCGAAATGAAGAGCTTTATCACATAAAACAATTTATTTTAAAAAAACTTTAGAGATAAAAACCAAGAAAACTCAAAGAATCCAATAAAAAACCTAAGTTAGAAATGCAGATCTACATTAATTCATCCACCAAATCCGAAAAATAAGTTCTAAACATGCTTAAAATCATATTAGACTAATAATATTATGGGTTTCTCTATTTCTCATGTAAGATATACTTGCCTATGGGTGGAGGGAAAAATCGAATAGAGAGAAAGGAAAGAAAGAATGTAAAGGAAGAGAGAAAGAGAAAAAAGTTGGTGTCACGCACTGATCCGGAAGGTCCCGACAACGCCCCCGTCGGGCGCAAATCACCACGCCCCGGCGCTCCCGTAAAATATAAGTTGTTTGCCATCGAGGCGTGATGTCGTACGATCCTGGGGTTGCGCTCATACAAGGTAACATCGTTAAAGTTGTGGCTATCATTGAACCGATCGAGTACGCAGCGGAGGAATAGTGTTACAAACAAGGGTCCAATCAGAGTATACGGGGCAAGGGTCAAGGCACGAGGTTCTCTAAATATAATGGCATCATTCTATACATTATGTCCCTCTATACAAAAGCAGCTCAAAACACCTCGATACGGCTCAAGGCTTCGACATAAGATTTTTGGATCCTGGGGATGAGGCATGGCTATCGCTTCCTCGGACGATCCAACACCTGTGAACAAACAAACTGTTGGTGGGTGAGCACTTTGAAGAAATTACTCGTGAGTATAAAATCAACGAACATAAGCAACATTCACTAAAACTAACACTAAGTAATCATCTTATAAAATATTATATTACTAGAGATATTTCTAATTTTACCTAGGTTCGTTACTTGCAGTACAGGAGCAGGGTCATATTACTTCTTTTGGAAACATCTTTGAAATCAGAGTTCATGTTCGACTGCATTCAAGCACACAAGACAAGCCGATTATTCTACTATCAGGGTGTGCACAGCGTATCTTGTGAGCTGTACTCAAAGTCTCTAGGGACAATGCACCATCTAGGAACTATCCTTCTATCAAGCAAACAAGATGAACTATTTATATAATTTTGGTCCCCGAGAAACTTAGGATCAATAGTGGTAATCCAGCTAACTAATGACTTTTTTATCTGATTCTATTAGCAGTTGTGACTCATGGTTGCTATTCGTTAAAATACGCTCAAAATAGCAGCCGGGACCAAGGTTCAGCTCTGCACTAATAGCAATTGTCCGACCGATATGAATGCATGAAACACTATCAGATAAACTCTATGATACAGACGATCAAAATCAAGCAGACTATCTATCCATCTCTGTGCGGTCAAGCCGCCATCTTTCTGATCAAGTTCAAGCAGGAAGTAGTTCTATCAATACACAAGCGATAAGAAAATATGTTTAGGCTATTCCTTACTCTTCTTATTATCATGGCAATGTTCTTATATTAACAAGCATTCAAGTTCTAGCTAAGCATGCAGTTCTATTATTCATGAAACGGAAACAATAATCTTCTTAGCAACATGCATTATAAAACTCAGATTCATTATTAAGGCGTACAAGAATCAGAGAATGAAGTTCTGTCCACTCACCTAGATTAGACATCTTCTGGTTCAACAAGGAGCTCTTCAAGAAGGTTTCTTTTTTGAGTCGGCAAACCGATATCTCTTGTAAATAGTGCCAATGCGGAGAGGGGCACTACATACTTAGCCACCAAAAAAAAGTTTTGTCCTCAAAACTTCGAGCAGAAACTTTTGATATCCAGAGCAACGATAGTCCTCATTCCTCACCATCCTCAATCGAAAACTCTAGCAATCAAGAAGCATAAAATCACAACTCTCAAGCAATAAATCAAATTCCGAAAACTTTTGCTAGCATCTTTGAGAATATCTATGGACTTATTGTGTGGAACGCTCTATGCAGCAAAGATATCAATGTACAAGGAATCGTTATCTAAGAACAACAGTAAAATAGGCACAAGGCCAGAGGATCGAGTTACTCTGATACTATCTTGTCATGCCATGATCATAAAGGTCTCGACAACGCCCCCGCCAGGCGCGAATTACCGTGCCCAGGCGCTCCCGCGGGACGTAAGTCGTTTGCTATCGAGGTGTGATAGCATACGAGCCTGGGGTTGCGCTCGCACAAGTCAACATCGTTAAAGTTATGGCTATTATCGTACCTAGTACGCAGCGGAGGGACAATGTTAAAAACAAGGGTCCAATCAGAGTATATGGGGCAAGGGTCAAGGTACGAGGTTCTCTGAATACAATGAAATCATTTCATACATTATGTCCCTCTATACAAAAGTAGCTCAAAATATCTCGATACGGCTCAAGGCATCAATACCAGATTTCTGGGTCATGGGGATAAGGCACTGCTATTGCTTCCTCGGATGATCCAGCACCTGCGAACAAATAAACTGTTGGTAGGTCAGCCCTTTGGAGAAAGTACTGGTGAGTATAAAATCAACGAACAAAAGCAACATTCACTAAAACAAATACTAAGTAATCATGTTATAAAATATTATATTACTAGTAATCTTTCTAGTTTTTTCTAGGTTCGTTACATGCAGTACATGAGCAGAGTCATATTACTTCTTTTGGAAACATCTTTGAAATCAGAGTTCATGTTCGATTACATTCAAGCACTCAAGACAAGACGATTATTCTACTATCAGGGTGTGCACAGCGTGTCTCATGAGCTATACTCAAATACTCTAGGGACAATGCACCATCTAGGGACTATCCTTCTATCAAGCAAACAAGATGAACTATCTATATGATTTTAGTCCCCGAAAAATTCAGAATCAGTAGCGGTAATCCAGCTAACTAATGACTCTTTTATCTGATGCTATTAGCAGCTGTGACTCATGGTTGCTCTTCACTAAAATACGCTCAAAATATCAGCCGGAACCAAGGTTAAGCTCTGCACTAATAGCCATTGTCCGACCGATGCGAATGGATGAAACACTATCAGATAAACTCTATGATGCAGACGATTAAGATCAAGCAGACTATCTATCTATCTATCTATCTATCTATCTATCTATCTATCTATCTATATCTATCTATCTATCTATCTATCTATCTATCTATCTATCTATCTATCTATCTATCTATCTATCTATCTATCTCTGTGTTGTCAAGCCGCCATCTTTCTGATCAAGTTCAAGACCGAAGTAGTTCTATCAATACACAAGTGATAAGGAAACATGTTCAAGCTATCCCTTACTCTTCTTATTAGCATGGCAAGGTTCTTCTAGTGACAATCATTCAAGTTCTAGCTAAGCATACAGTTCTATTATTCATGCAAAGGAAACCATAATCTTCTTAGCAACATGCATTATAAAACTCAGATTCATTTTTAAGGCGTGCAAGAATCAGATATTGAAGTTCTGCCTACTCACCTAGATCAGTCATCTTCTGGTTCAACAATGAGCTCTTCAATAAGATTTTCTTTTTGAGTTAGCAAACTAATATCTCTTGTGCATAGTGCCAACACGGAGCGGGGCACTACATTTGGGTTATAATACTGGGGTTTGAGGTTTAGACCATGGGTTCAACTCATGACCAAACCAACCCACACTATAAAGTAAGAACCAAGATAAACCAACGAATGGGTCTAGTCTCATGCAACCAAATAAATAATATGCAACAAGAAATAATACGCTCCCAATACGTATACTGGGAACGGGGAGTAACAACAATCGACCACCGTGGATGTGCATAAAGACCCCTTATATGTTCTTGACACTTATCATACTCGGTCCGAAAAATCCAAAGAAGAACATCGATATCTACTTTCAGATGAGAGCGTCACTCATGTGGACATCAATGATTTTCCAGTATATAGGATATTATCTTGGTGGAGTACTCATGGTACTTTATCTTTTTCGATATATATGGAAAAGAGTAAAGCATTCTGTCTCCATAATGGCGAGAAAGCATACTTTTATTATTATTACCGTTAGTTCTTTTCTGCGTCGCATCCGTGGAGAAAAAATAGAGATGGCTTTAGAGCAGGTAAATATGAACTATCTCTGCCCCCGTTGAGACTAGCAGGAGACGAAGTTTGGAAAGAGGTAGATGGATTGTCGACTGTGATGGAAGATCCGATATCAGCCCTTCATTTTGAAGGTTTCGGATATAGACATAATTCAACAAAGCGGAATATCTTTTGGGACTTACCATATTGGAAAGACAATCTTATAAGACACAATCTTGATGTCATGCATATCGAAAAGAATGTATTCGACAACATCTTCAATACGGTGATGGATATCAAGGAAAAAAATGAAAGACAATTTCAAAGCAATAAAGTACATGAAAATTATTTGCAGGCGTTCAAATTTTGTCACTCCCCTATCTTGTATACTCGAAATATACTCAAGTTGGCGCACTTTTGATTGTGTTTTCATTTTGGTGCACTTTGAGTATACTTCGAGCGCACGGTTGGATGGAGCTTGGCGCACATTGGCTAATATAGATTGTGTGGTGGTGGTAGGTAGGGTGTGTGGCTTGGATTTATTGGAGAGATCCGACTGTTCAACATCAATCCCTTGCCTATATATATCCTTGTTCTCATTCTCTCTCATCACTTTTTCATTTTATTTTGTTTTGCTCATGATTTTCTCCATAGGCAAGTACATCTTGCAAATATAAAAAAATATGATCGACTATAATTTTATTCTTAGTATTTCTTGTTGTAATTAGTTTATATTAGTGTTCTAATTATAGTTAGTTCTTGGCATTTTTAGATTTAAGGTGGTTAATGGTTTATCTTGATTTTATTATGAGGATTTTTATGAGTATATTTTTCTAGAGAATGATTCTCCAAATTGAGATATTTTCAAAAGATGTTGTTTCCTGATTTCGAGCTTAGGATTTTCCTTGATTTTTGGTTTTGGTTGCTTGAGGAATGGAGTACTGTCATACTCTCAAGCTTGAGCTCTGAGTGCATCAAAGGTGGGTCGGTTGGAGAAGAAGAACAATAACAAGAAGTACACAGGAGTAATTATACTATGGACACATATTGAGTATGACTCGCAGTCCATGGACGCATGTTGAATTTGACCCACATTCCATACTCGTGCGTACTTATGAGTACTGTCAATTTTTTGCAAAAGTATGTTAATAGGATGAATATTTGGAGAAATCCTTCTGGGTGCACTTTTGGAAGACTTTAACCTCTGGTGCACAATTGATGTATCAATGAACGAACCAAGCAAAAGTGCGCCAGTCTACCTTTCAACACACTTCTTACCAACTTCCTGTTGATTGACGCACTTTTAACCAATTAACAGACCGGTGCACAATTGATACATTGTGCATTAACTATTAAAAATACACCATTCTTATACATAAAACCCTTGGCGCACTTTAGTAGATTAATGACCTGGCACACTTCTTTTCTTTCGGCGCACTCTTGCTCGGTTCAGCCTCGATAAGCGAGCCTTGACTTTGGCACGTCTTGATTCCTGAGGCCCTCGATTGTCGTTCCATTGACTTTTATGTCGCCTTGAGACTCATGTTTTGTTTTATAGTTGCTTGTTTGCATATAGTGCACCTATTCTTGTGATTCTCTATTTATGTGCCATCCTGTTTGTCATTGATTTTGTGTTCCACATCTTCCTGTTATCAATTTTGTGCGCCATGTTATAGACTTCTACGCTATGACTTCTGTGACCTAGTGCTATAGGTTTGTGCGTCATATAGTTGCCGGCTCGCGCATTGTGTAAGACTATTCCTGACAAGCCTATTTGGATTTTGAAAATTGCGTCGACCCAGGACTTTTTGTGATTGATTGTGCATGCATGGGTCTTGTTGTGTATTTGATTCCTATTCTAGGTTAGTTGAGCTTGACCATGATTGATGATCTATGATCCCAAAAATTAAGAAATTAGTGAGACATTCATGATAGTGACTCGATCATATGAGATATTAGATTCCTAATTAATTATGACTCCTGGCTTGATCAAAATATGATTCATGTGACCAACTGATAAGTTTGGTATCCTGACTAGGTTATTTTATTCGTGTCGATACACTTTTCCTACTCGATTGTATAGAACGACTATTGTGGTGGCCCATGCAGGTAGAGTTAGCCGTTTCGGTTTTGTAACTATACCGAGCGGGCCTGCACCTAGGATTAGAATTTTAGATCTCATCCACACTTGACTATAACTTACCTTCCTTCTAGCATGTCCTACTTAAGTGCTTGCATCCTGCTTGATTCATATACCCTTCCTAATCCACCTTCCATCTCTTGCAGAGAGATGAATTTGCATAACGGGCATGCCGCCACCGGGGACAACACATCTCCAGGGGACGACGACCAATCACCCGGAGAGGCCTCAACGACACCTCTTCTTCCCGGACCAAATGGACTGACTAGCAATCAAATTCCATTAACTTCTTCCACAATACCTGATGGGACCCTTCCAGCTTTATCAGCACCGCAGGATGGCCAGACACAGCTGTTCCAATTCTTTCAGATGATAATGCAGGAACAGAGGCAGCAAGCAGCAGAGCAGAGGCTAGAATTTCTGGCAGCACTTGAGAGAATGGCTGCACTAGCCCCTACACCAATCCTGGCACTAGTTTCAATACCACAAGCTCGGGTTGGTTCAGTCAAGGACTTTGTGCAGATGGGCCCTAAGCCATATAAGGGCAATAAGAGTCCAGAGGAGACCACGAACTGGATTGCCAATACCAAGAAGTTGTTAGAGGCGTCACAACTACCTACTGACCTATGGATGATAGGCGTAAGGACTCAGTTAGAAGGCAACGCACATCACTGGTGGGAATCAATGGAGCGCCAGTTGGGTACGCGTCAGACTTGGGAACAATTCTTGGAGTGCTTTGAGAGGAAGTACTTTCCAGATATTGTTAGGGACGTGTTGTACGATCAATTCCTCCATATGGAACAAGGAAACAAGACAGTTGATGAGTATGACACAGAGTTTAGCCGCCTCAGTAAGTACGGCACAGTCCTATGTCACGTCCCAGTCCCAAAATATCGAGGGACTGGACACGTGGCAATGGCCAGCAGTACGCACCGATGGACAAACCCAATTTAATGGATCCATCAGGGCATACTTAAGTTGTAGTACATCAATAAATAGGTCCAATGATACAAGTCACATTCTATTCTAATCTCATCCACAACAGATAATCATAGATCAAAAAGCCAGAATAGATGCAAATAAATATAATCTAATATGTCTCAATAAAAGTGTCTCGGGGAATAATCCGAGAATAAGTCTGATACATCAATGCAATAAACAGGAAATAAAGGAACTGGAAATAGAGATAACTGACTATACAAAGCCAATACTCAGGAGAAGTCCTCTGGCACGATCTCGTCCTCAGGTTCTGGTATAGCTCCTGGAAGTGCTCCTGTACGGTATATCTCGGGATGGATCTCTTCGGCTATACCTGGGGACATAATCCAGATCCAGGTCCTCAGGGGACATAGTAAGGTACAAGATAACTCATGCCAAAATAAATAAAGTAGTGCAGCAATAAATAAACAATAGGGTAAACTATGTAACCAGCTAAATAATAAATACAAGATGAGAGCAGCACTAGAACTCAGGCTGAACCTATTACAAGCTCTGTGTCGGGGAGCCGGTAACAGTGATATCATGTGGTTTGTCTAGCTCAAAGGGAGACTATGACGCCGACATAATATAATCAACATGTAGCCTGTGTGTCTCTCCCCACCCAATGTAATCATATGTCTCATGTCCACAATGTCTGGTGTCCATGCCACGCAGGATCAAGTCTAATGCAACCAGTCATAATAAGCTCTAAGCATATATGTAAAGAATATGTCATAAAACCTGTATCCTATACAGAATCACCATGAATGTCTCAGGAAGACTCTGTCTTATGAATAGTGTCAGGTATCCTGGGTTATGATATACTTGTTAAGACAAGTACGAGAAATATAGGGTCTCGGTATCCATGTCTAGATGACAGTACACAATGCCGCGTACGGCGTTGGCACCCGACTATTAATCGAACGCTGAGTAAAGTCACACGGTCCTCGGTTGAACATTTATATCAAGATTATATATGTATATACAAGGAACTCAAGCAAAGTACTATAACAGGAATCACTGCGAGTTGACAAGGTACACTTGCCAGTGGTTCTGGCTCCAATTGTAGCTCTGGTATTTGTGAAATCTCCAGGAATGTCTTCGGATGCTGATACAAACATTACCATCAGATCCAGAAAGTATCAAATAGCTAAAAACGCCTGTCCTTGAGTCCAATTTGGAGACAAGGGCAAAAATAACAATTTTGGGTCAAAACGGGGTCCGCATGTGGCCCACTTCGCAACGAAAAATGTGTTAGGGTCAAAGGTCTCTAAATTCATCCATCTTAGTGTCAATAAGTCAGGAACGATGATACGGACCCAACGAAACTTCCAGAATTGGATTTTGATGAGCCGATCACAAAATCGCCCGTCGAGTGGAGCCGATGGGGCCCACGATACACGATTTTGTCAACGTTCTCAGAATCGAATCAAACTTGGGTCACAGGACCATCGTATCGCTATGAGTCCGATGGCGCAAGTTTCGTTTCGATCCGACGTTTGTACACAAAGTTACGACGGGTTTTAGAACTGACGAATACGGGACGGTGTCCGCGGATACGCGTTGATTCCGGTGTGCACGCACATCCAAATCAACTTCTGCGAAATCCTGCACATCCGTATCAACGGCGTGCACGTATCGGTGAAGACTGCACGCGACCAAGTCGTCCCGTTTGGCGGGGCATACCCGGTTCTGGGGTGAATTAGGGCATTATTTTTCTATTTTTTGATCGCGGTTCGCGATCACCACAAGACCGATGCACCGAGCGGGTTGCATGGGCATTGAGAGGGTCATACAGTTTATGCGACGCAACTGACGGAATCGAAAACGGGGCAGCGAGGAGAGAGAAACGGGTACCTGAACAGGGCTCCGAAAACTGAATTTTCCCGTGTCCGAGTCGTGTCCGTGTCCCCGTCCGCCTAGGGTTAGGGTTTGGGTCAGTGGCGGCCGGAGCTGTGGCGGAGGGAGGCCGGCCGGAGGGAGGCTGGGGGAGCGAAGGCGGTACGACGGCGTGCTGAGAGGCGGCGCAGGCGGCCGGCGGCGCAGGGCGTGGGCGGCCGGAGGCGTCGGCTTCTGCTGGGTCGGGG
Organism: Iris macrosiphon; assembly: GCA_036927795.1. Taxonomy (NCBI): domain Eukaryota; kingdom Viridiplantae; phylum Streptophyta; class Magnoliopsida; order Asparagales; family Iridaceae; genus Iris; species Iris macrosiphon. Next base: position 142,338,263 of record JAYESA010000014.1, read on the forward strand.
CTTGGCGGCTGCGGCTGAGGCTGACGGAGGAGGAAGGAGGAGGAAGGAGGAGACAGCGTGGCGGGGCATCGTCGTCGGCACTGGCAGCGGGTGAGGGAGGCGGTGGCGCGGTTGTGAGGGAGGCGGTGGCCGGAGGGAGGAGGAAGGGGGTTTATAAAGGGAGGGGAGAGGGAGAGGGGAGGCCGAGCGAGGCGGAGTCGAGCGCTGCGTGGGCCGGGTGAGGCAGAGGGGCGGCGACGTGGCCGGCGAGAAGCGGAGGGCGGCGGAAGACCCGGGCGGCGAGCGGGTCGTGGGGGGGAACTGGGTCAGGCGGGTTCTCGGGTGGTGGGTACGGGTTTGGGTCGGGCGGACCCGACCCGACCCGCTAAGGTCAGCGGTCCGGTTCAGTCGGGTTCAGCTGGACCGGGTTCAGCCCGGTTCAGCCCGGTTTGAACCCGATTCAGCCCGGTTTATTTGGGGTTTATTGAATTAATTATTTAAAAATAGTTTTTGGGCCTTAAAAATGTTTTCGGGGTCCAATAAATTCCCAGAAAATTACTCTAAGTCCAATATTTTATTTTACACCAAAAAATTTTATTTTCATAATATTTTAATATATTTTAAAAACATTTATTTTTTATTTAATGCCAAAATACCTTATTTTTAATTAGTAAAAATTCTCGAAAAATCCTAAAATATTCTGAAAAATCCAGTTTTAAAAATCTTAAAAAATCAGGGGGTTTACAATCTACCCCCCTTAAGAGTATTGCGTCCTCGCAATCAAAGAATAATCGGTCAACAGAGATTACACGGTTGCAAGTATTGTTCGAAACAAATCACAAGACACTTAGGAAAAATATCGTTTCCCTAAGAATAAAAGTTTATGCACTTTCTAGAGTAAATAAAATCTAGTTAAAGGAAGAGTACTACAACTTTTTAGAAAAAACTAGGTTTATTATTAACAAGTTCCAAATTACTAGGTTGGGGCTAAGGTCACGAACCAATAGGCACGAGCCAACACAATACTAGAAACGGTAGCTACGAATCACTTACGTGCATTAGCTACTCCACGAGTCTGCGCGTCCTCTACTGTCATCGCGAAAGCTTGTCCGCATTCTTGCAGTCGATTCTTCTGCTGCTGAGCCTGCTGGAAGAGTAGTGCCCGGGGTATCAAAGGTGGCCTCGGCTGATACCCTCCTGGAGCTGGTGGTATAACCCCTTCAACTTTCGTTTGTAGTACTCCCAATGCTGGATAGGCTGGCCTCGGTGCTGGTAACGCTTGTTGGTTTACCCTTGGGGCTTCTTCTCGACGCTCAGGGCATTCCCTCAATAAATGCTGACTGGATCCGTAAGCTAAACATAATCTCATTTTTTGTCTGCACTTGTTCTCTATATGACCTCGCCTGTGACAATATGGACAGACAGGTATTGCCTGTGGAGATGCTTCTGGTGGCTGGTGCATGTGAGGTCTTTTTGTAACTTCTTCTTGTGGTGCTCCGGCTGGTGCTGATGTGGATGGCCGCTTCAGACTGGTCTCTCTCCTGATGACGCGCTCCATGCGTCGTGCTGCAGCAAGGACGTCCGAGTATGAAGTAGGTACAACGGATCCAATTAGTTTCTGTACCTCAATGTTTAGTCCGTCGAAGAATTTCTTAGCCTTCTCTTCTTCTGTCGGGATCAATGTTGGGGCAAAGCGACTTAGATGAATGAACTCAGCGTTGTACTCTTTCACAGTCTTAGCATCCTGAGTGAGGTGATTGAACTTTTCCGAAGTTCTGATCGAGCGATAGCTGGAATGTACATCTCCTGAAAGAGTCTAGAGAACTCTTCCCAAGTGACTCGGTCTGGTCCGAGCCGTGTCTCCTCAGATAGCCACTAGTGATGTGCATTGTCAATCAACTGCATTCTGATGGCTGTCATCCAACGTTCCCTCGAAAGCTCAGCTGCTTTTAATTGATGTTGAGTATTGGTGAGCCACTCATGAACTTCAGTGGGCTCCTCCTTGCCTGAGAAGGTACGGGGCTTCAGCTTCCGGAAATCGGTGATAGAACCCGTCGTTGGCCATCGTGCTGGTAGATCTGCCTGCTCTAGTGCGGTTACTAGGCTGCGACTCAAAGCCTCTTGTTGAGCTTGCATTATTGCATAGATCATTTGAAACATCTGCTGTCCGTCCATGGCCTGTCCTGGTGGAATTACGGGCATTGGTGGAGTAAATTACGTCGATGGTGGAATGTCGTCATGCTGGACTCTCGAGGCATGTTGTTGAGTTGATTGTCCTCCATCCACTAGTGTTACTTCATCTTCGTTGGTTACCACAGCGTCTCGTGGTGATTTTGCAGGAGTCTCGTCGTTCGCTCGTGAATCCATAACCCTGCAACCAAAATAAATAATAAGAGGCGCACAGGAATCAAGGCAGGATGCAAGTCAAGAAATTAATCCGAATCCGATATGGATATCAAGAACGTTTCAAGCAAGTGGATGAGATCCTAAAACTTATCCTATTCTTATTGCAGGCCTGTTCGGTCCCTAAGTTAAAACCGAACAATTTAGTCGTTGACCTGCATGGGCCACCACAAAAACTATGTTACGCCCCAGTCCCAAAATATCGAGGGACTGGACACGTGGCAATGGCCAGCAGTACGCACCGATGGACAAACCCAATTTAATGGATCCATCAGGGCATACTTAAGCTGTAGTACATTAATAAATAGGTCCAATGATACAAGTCACATTCTATTCTAATCTCATCCACAACAGATAATCACAGATCAAAAATCCAGAATAGATGCAAATAAATATAATCTAATATGTCTCAATAAAAGTGTCTCGGGGAACAATCCGAGAATAAGTCTGATACATCAATGCAATAGACAAGAAATAAAGGAACTGGAAATAGAGATAACTGACTATACAAAACCAATACTCAGGAGAAGTCCTCTGGCACGATCTCATCCTCAGGTTCTGGTACAGCTCCTGGAAGTGCTTCTGTACGGTATATCTCGGGATGGATCTCTTCGCTATACCTGGGGACATAATCCAGATCCAGGTCCTCAGGGGACATAGCAAGGTACAAGATAACTCATGCCAAAATAAATAAAGCAGTGCAACAATAAATAAACAATAGGATAAACTATGTAACCAGCTAAGTGATAAATGTAAGATGAGAACAGCACTAGAACTCAGGCTGAACCTATTATAAGCTCTGTGTCGGGGAGCCGGTAACAGTGATATCATGTGGTTTGTCTAGCTCAAAGGGAGACTACGACGCCGGCATAATATAATCAACATGTAGCCTGTGTGTCTCTCCCCACCCAATGTAATCATACGTCTTATGTGCACAACGTCTCGTGTCCATGCCATGCAGGATCAAGTCTAATGCAACCAGTCATAATAAGCTCTAAGCATATATGTAAAGAACATGTCATAAAACCTGTATCCTATACAGAATCACCATGAATGTCTCAGGAAGACTCTGTCTCATAAATAGTGTCGGGTGTCCTGGGTTATGATGTACTTGTTAAGACAAGTACGAGAAATATAGGGTCTCGGTATCCATGTCTAGATGACAGTACACAATGCCGCGTACGACGTTGGCACCCGACTATTAATCGGATGCTGAGTAAAGTCACACGGTCCTCGGTTGAATATTTATATCAAGAGTATATATGTATATACAAGGAACTCAAGTAAAGTACTATAACAGGAATCACTGCGAGTTGGCAAGGTACACTTGCCTGTGGTTCTGGCTCCAATTTTAGCTCTGGTATTTGTAAAATCTCCAGGAACATCTCCGGATGCTGATACAAACATTACCATCAGATCCAGAAAGTATCAAATAGCTAGAAACGCCTGTCCTTGAGTCCAATTTGGAGACAAGGGCAAAAATAATAATTTCGGGTCAAAACGGGGTCCGCATGTGGCCTGCTTCGCACCGAAAAATGTGTCAGGGTCAAAGGTGTCCAAATTCGTCCATCTTAGTGTCAATAAGTCAGGAACGATGATACGGACCCAACGGAACTTCCAGAATTGGATTCCGATGAACCGATCACAATATCGCTCGTCGAGTAGAGCCGGTGGGGCCCACGATACGCGATTTTGTCAACGTTCTCAGAATCGAACCAAACTTGGGTCACAGGACCAGCGTATCGCTACGAGTCCGATGGCATAAGTTTCGTTTTGATCCGACGTGTGTACACAAAGTTATGATATGTTCCAGAACTGACGGATACGGGACGGTGTCCGCGGATACGCGTTGATTCCGGTGTGCACGCACATCCAAATCAACTTCTGCGAAATTCTGCACGTCCGTATCGACGGCGCACACGTATCGGTGAAGACCGCACGCGACCAAGTCGTCCCGTTTGGCGGGACGTACCTGGTTCCGAGGTGAATTAGGGCATTATTTTTCTTGTTTTTGGATCGCGGTTCGCGATCACCACAAGACGCGATGCACCGAGCGGGTTAAACGGACACCGAGAGGGTCATACAGTCTACGCGACGCAACTGACGGAATCGAAAATGGGGCAGCGAGGAGAAAGAAATGGGTACCTGAACAGGGCTCCAAAAACTGAATTTTCCCGTGTCCGAGTCGTGTCCGTGTCCGCCTAGGGTTAGGGTTTGGGTCTGCGGCGGCCGGAGCTGTGGCAGAGGGAGGCCGGCCGGAGGGAGGCTGGGGGAGCGGAGGCGGTGTGGCGGCGTGCTGGGAGGCAGCGCAGGCTGCCGGCGGCGCAGGGCGTGGACGGCCGGAGGCGTCGGCTTCTGCTGGGTCGGGGCTTGGCGGCTGCGGCTGAGGCTGACGAAGTAGGAAGGAGGAGGCGGCATGGCGGGGCGTCGTCGTCGGCGCTGGCAACGGGTGAGGGAGGCGGTGGCCGGAGGGAGGAGGAAGGGGGTTTAAAAGGTAGGGGAGAGGGAGAGGGGAGGTCGAGCGAGGCAGAGTCGGGCGCTGCGTGGACCGGGCGAGGCGGAGGAGCGGCGACGTGGCCGGCGAGGCACGGAGGGCGGCGGGAGACGCGGGCGGCGAGCGGGTCGTGGGGGGAACTGGGTCAGGCGGGTTCGCGGGTGGCGGGTGCGGTTCGGGCGGACCCGACCCGACCCGCTAAGGTCAGCGGTCCGGTTCAATCGGGTTCAGCTGGACCGGGTTCAGCCCGGTTTGAAACCGGTTCAGCCCGGTTTATTTTGAATTTATTTAATTAATTATTTAAAAATAGTTTTTGGGCCTTAAAAATATTTTCGGGGTCCAATAAATTTCCAGAAAATTACCCTAAGTCCAACATTTTATTTTTACACCCAAAAATATTATTTTCATAATATTTTAATATATCTTAAAAAAATTTAGTTTTATTTAATGCAAAAAATACCTTGTTTTTAATTAGTAAAAATTCTCGAAAAATCCCAGAAAATTTTGAAAAATCCAGTTTTAAAAATCTTGAAAAATCAGGGGGTTTACATCCTAATACCTAATGACTTGGAGAAGGCTAAGAGATTTCACCGTGGGCTGACTCAGGAGCTCCAGCACTACACTAGCTCACAGTCCCAGATCTCTTATGCCGAGTTATTGACAGAGGCCAGGATTCAGGAGGCCATCAACAAGGGAAACGGAAATCAACAGAGGATTCATCAAGGACCAGTAAGGACACAACCAGGAGGACCCATTAGACACCCTTTGACACACCAGCAACCAGATAGTGCTGCACCATATCCAACCAAGGAGCTCCGTACTTGTCACTATTGTGGTCGGACAGGTCATATTCTAAGAGACTGTCATCGTCTATTGGGGCTGTGCATGATACGTGGATCAAGTCACCATCAAGCCCGAGAATGTCCTACACAGAACCAGGGACCTATGGCATTAGAATCAGGAACACCGCATACACCCTCAAGTACAGGAGACCAAAGGGACCCACCACTGCTCCTACAGTCTGCACAAATGGAGGAGACTAGACCCCATTTGAACAACCAAAGACAAGGCAAAGCACTCATTATAACAAATATGGGAGAGCAGACACAGGAAGCCGTAGAAACAGGTACGACCTTTTAGTTATAATTGTCTTTGCCTACTCATAACCCCAATGTGACACAAGATCTTAGATGTACAAATAGATGTAGAATTATATATATGGTAGTTTAGCAGTTATGAGGATGTATGTATATTCTACCCAGATGGCATACACGCGATGCTAATGGATAACGTGAGTAGCAGTAGTAGTATTCTTTTTCTATTCTTATCTCGCCCTCTTGGGTAACTCATCTCCTCCTTTTATATTCATTCCTTATCTCGTGCTTAACTCTTCCTATCATAGTCGTATCTTTCGTGCCATTATGAATTGTTGATTTATATCAACCTCACCCCTATTTTGTTAGTAAAACATAAATATGTTAGTAATGCTTGATAACTAAGGATGAGTTCTTAATATTTATATGCACTATAGCAATATCTGTATTCTTTATTAGTTTAACCCTTAAGTAGCACCATATAGCCTAATAGAAATTTGTTAGATCATTGGAAATAGAACATACCCCTAATAGTTAGTCAAGACCTTAAGTGTTTTCCTAAAAACTTAGACTATGCCTAGGAAAGAGTTGAAGGCACTTGTTACGAACTGATGGCTATGACAAATCACTGGCGAGGTAGCGACAGTTACAGCCAGACGATTTTGGTAGAGTAGTCGAATTAATTGCAGCCATAATGGCCAGGTGGCATAGCAGTATTAGACTATGATACTTGACGGTTACGGAAAAAAGTCATAGTTATGAGATTCCAGACAGGTATCCCAAGATTCTCAACCCAATAAATATAATTACCTTACAACCTAGACAATAGCTTCAAAGAATGTGACCACTAGTAGAATTCTTGTAAGTTGGGTAGTGTAGACGAGTTAGAGGATGATACAATAATGTATGGACAATAGATGAGAAAGTGTTAGAATGGCAGACCATGAGTTTTAGGTGTCCTGCTAGATACCAATGTAGTGTAATAGCTATAACTATCATTATAAATATGGGTTAGTATCAATTTTGAGGACAAAATTTTTGTAACTTGGGTAGAATGTAAAACCCATATTCCTAGAAACCGTATTTACCCTTTTTAATTATTAATTAAATTATAGTAATTAGTGGCTAATTAGGAGAAATAGATTTTATTTAATTTTTATTTTAGGTGTTCGTGCACTTAGGGGATTTATGGGGCCATTAGAATTTTTTCCGAATTTATTTCTTGTAGGAGACCCTTTGGTCAGTTGCTAGCTTAATGGTATGCATTAATACAATTCTAGATTTTTTATGGGTATATATATATATATATATATATATATATATATATATATATATATATATATATATATATATATACATATATTTAAAAAGAAATGGAAAAAGAAAAAGAAAAAAAAGGAAAGAAAGGAATAACTACTTCCTAATGGGTCCCAGGTTACTACCCAAACCCGCCCCTTGTAGCCTACCCGCTGGCCCCTTAGCAAACATCTCGCCTGTGCATTTTGAGCACAGCCAGCCACTCCTAGCAAATATGCATCCTACCCTCCCCTTTATGAAGCAGCGGACCCTGTCACGCCCCAGTCCCAAAATACTGTGGGATCGGACGCGTGGCAATGGCCAGCAGCACACACCGATGGACAAACCCAATTTAATAGATCCATCGGGGCATGCTTAAGTTATAATATAACAATAAGTAGGTCCAATGATACAAGTCACAGTCTATACTAATCTCATCCACAACAAATAAACACAGATCAAAGCCAGAATAATGCAAATAAAAATAAACTAGCATATATCAATAAATGTGTCTCGGAGAACAATTCGAGAATAAGTCTGGTACATCAAATAAAATAGACTGAAAATAAAATAACTAGAAACAGAAATAAATGAGTATCTCAAGCCAATACTCAGGAGAAGTCCTCTGGTACAATCTCGTCCTCAGATCCTGGTTCTGCTCCAAGGTGTGCACCTGCTCCTGCTAATGCTCCGGTCCCGTATACCTCGGGATAGATCTCGTCAGCTAATCTTGGGGACATAATCCGGATCCAGGTCCTCAGGGGACATAGCACGGTACAAGAAAGCTCATGCCAAAATAAATGCAGTGCAGCAGATAATGAAATAAATAGGGTAAGTATGTAACCATCTATGTGAAAATGCAAGTGAGAGCATCACAAGTACTCAGGCTGAGACCACTACAAGCTCTGTGTCTGGGAGCCGGTAGCGGAGTCTACTATATGTTTTACTATGTGTTTACTATAGATTATATATATATATATATATGAAATTAGCCTGTAGCCTGTGTGTCTCTCCCCACCCAATGTAATCACACGTCTCATGTCTATGACACGCAGGATCAATACTAATGCAGCAAGTCATACAATGTCTAGGAATATAATGTCTAAGTCATAAACCTGTATCCTATACAGAATCACCACAAATATCTCAGGAAGATTCTGTCTCATAAATAGTGTCAAGTGTCCTGGGTTAGGATGTACTTGATAAGACAAGTACGAGAAAGATGGGGTCTCGGTATCCATGTCTAGATGCCAGTGCCCAATACTGCGTACATTATTGGCAACCGACTAATAATCGGACGCTAAGTACGTCACACGGTCCTAGGTTAAGCATGCACATCAATATAACGAAGCTAGGAAAATATATAACAATACTGCAGAGTTTGGCAAGGTACACTTGCCTGTGGTTCTGGCTCCAACTGTAGCTATGGTCTCAGTGTGATCTGCAGGTACTACTCCGGTTGCTGAAATAAATATCACCATTAGATTCAGAAAATATCAAATAGCTAGAAATGCTTGTCCTTAAGTCCAATTTGGACACAGGGGCGAAAATAATATTTTCGGGTCAAAGCGGGGTCCACATGTGGGCCACTTTGCACCGAAAAGCGTATCAGGGTCAAAGGTCTCCAAATTTGCCAAACTTAGTGTCAACCCGTCAGGAATGATGATACGAACCCAACGGAACTTCCAGAATTAGATTTCGATGAGCCGATCACAAAATCGTCCGTCAAGTGGAGCCTGTTGGGCCCACGATACGCAATTTTGTCAACGTTCTCAGAATCGAACCAAACTTGGTTCACAGGACCAGCGTATTGCTATGAGTCCGATGGCGTAAGTTTTGTCTCAATCCGACGTGTGTACACAAAGTTACAGTGTATTCCAGAATAGACGAATACGGGACGGTGTCGGCGGATACGCGTTGATTCCGGTGTGCACGCATATCCAAATCAACTTCTGCGAAATCCCGCACGTCCATATCGACGTCGCGCACATTTCTGTAAAGACCGCGTACGACCAAGTCGTCCCATTTGGCGGGGCGCACTCAGTTCCGGGGTAAAATAGGGCATTGGTTTTTCTGTTTTTGGATCGCGGTTCGCGATCGCCACAGGACGCGATGCACCGGGCGGGTTGCACGGGCAACGAGAGGGTCATGCAGGCTACGCGATGCAATAGACGGAATCAAAGATGGGTGAACGAGCTGAGAGAAACGGGTACCTGAACAGAGCTCCAAAAAACTGAGTTTTCATGTCCGTGTCGACACGAAGGGGCCGTGTCCTGACCGTGTCCGAGTCCACGCGACCTAGGGTTAGGGTTTCGAGCTTCTGGGGCGTCGCCGGAGGACGACGAGGTCGGGCCGGAGGTGGCCGAGGGCGGTGCGACAGCGCTTTGGGAGGCGGCACAGGCGATCAGCGGCTGGGCAGCGGGCCAGAGGGGGCTGCGGGGCCTGCTGTGCTGCCGAGGGGAGGGGAAAGGAGGAGGGGAGGGAGCTGGGCAGCGCAGCGAGGCGGAAGGCGGTGGCGGCGAGGTCTGGGGACGGGCGGAGGAAGGTCTGGGGAGTCGGGGACAAAGCCGAGGGGGCTAGGGCTTCGTCGAGCGACTGCGGGGACTGGAGGGTGGTGCTGGGAGAGAGAGAAGGAGATGGGGGTGGTCGGGGGACGGCGCAGCGGGGCTCGAGCGTGGCGAGGTGCAACGGGGAGGTGATGGGCGGAGTCGAGGGAGACGGCGGCTGCGGGGTCGCGCTCGAGGCGGAGGAAGAGGGCGACGAGGGGGCTGGGGAGTCCAACTAGGGCAGGGCAGACGGTGGCAGTCGGGTGGCTCGTCGAGGAGGCGGAGCGGGCTAGCTAGGGTTCAGTCAGGGGCTCGGCGGCGGAGAGAAGAGAGAGAGAGGGTGTGCGGCGACGGTGGGGCACGGATCCCGAGGCTATTTATAGCCGTTACAGTGAATCCGACTTAGGGTTTCGGCATGGGTTAATGGATTTGGGTTCGGGTCGGGTTCGATTCGGATCCGACCCGATCCGCTAACGTTTAAGTACGGATTTCGGGTATTCGGGTTTCGGGTCGGGTTTAGATCCGACCCGACCCAATAAGGCTGGGTTCGGTTCAACTGAACCGGGTCTGGGTTGGTTTGGGTTGGTTTGGTTCAATTGAACCGGGTTTATTTAAGGGTTTAATTCGGTTTAATTATTTAATAGTTTTTAGGGCTTTATAAATGCTTCCGGGGTCCAATAAATTTCCAAAAATTACCCTATGTCCGATTTTCTATTTTACACCATAAAATATTATTTTCATAATATTTTAATATTAAGTAAGAGCAATTAAAAATTATTTCATTACTGTAAAACCCTGATCATAAAATTCGTATTTACTTTTTATTTTTATTTATTAATTTAATAATAGTAATTAGGAGCTAAATAAGGGAAATAGATTTTTGTTTTATTTAATATTTTTATTATTGGGTGTTTGTGCATTTAGAGAACTTATGGATCCATTAGGAATTTTTTTCCAAATTTATTTCATGTAGGACACCCTTTGGACAGTTAGTAGATAAATAGTATGCTCTAAATAAATTTCTAGATTTTTTCTACATATGTATATATATATATATATATATATATATATATATATATATATATATATAATTAATGTTTAGTAATTATAACTAGAAATAGAAAGAAAATAAAATAAAATTTCTTATTGGATTTAAGTAAACCCATTTCCCAACTCTAACCCGCAACCCACTACTCCCTAACCCCCAACCCGCATAGGCAAGCAAACAACAGCAGCTGCAGTGCCAAGACCACCCGCGTGATATGTCAAGCCCCCACGATTATCTCTCCCTCTCTTCCCTATATATATTCTCCTCTCCAAAAAAAAAAAAAAACCTAACCTACTACAGCCGCCACCCACCTGAACCTAAGGAGAATTCCTAAGTCTCCATCGTCCCACCACCAGTTTCTCTCTCGCTTTAGCCAACCCAACTACCGCGAGGCAACAACGGTGCGCCGAGTCCCATGGACGAGCCTCGAGCGGATTCTTGCTGCAGCTCGACCCTTCCGGTGAGTGTCCACTGCGTGACGACCCGCTTGTAGTGGGAAGGAGCCGCCTCATACGTGTGCACGGCTAGGATGAGTTCCACCGACGTGCTACATGGAGCCTCCAGCACTCCCGCCTGGCGTCGGGACGCAGCCATGTGACCACAGTAGACCCCGTCGGCTACCTCGACCTACTGCAGCACTGCACGGTCAGTTCCTCACCTCAGCCCTCATTCCGGATCTCCGTGTATCGAGAGCTCGAAGTCGAGCAATGAGGCCAACTGCATCGTTCCATTTTTATTGCAAATCCATCCTATACCAATATTGCTTCCCGCCAACCCATCACCACCTTCACCATCATTGAACATATGGGCCGATCGAATAAGAAAAGGAAAGGAGTAGCAACAGTACTTAAAGAAACCAAATACCAAGTGGATGGAGTAGCTAAAGGAGGAGAAAGGTTTAAGCTAGTGGGACCCACCCAATTAGCTAAAACATAGTCAGCATAATGAAAGAAAAGAAGCAGCCACTTGCTATTGTGGGACAAAGTATATCTATTATTTTGCATGCTCCCTGTCAAAGAAAAAGAATTTTTGAGGACTCTTGAAGTACTGTACTCTCATACCCAAAATCGCGAAGTCTGATATGTAATCAAGGACATACCGGATTGTTCGGCGCGACTTCAGGAGCAGATTATTGGTAAATTGTAGCTTCCTTGCCAGACAAGTATACCTTGCCATTGTACTGTTATTTTTATTCCATATGTTGCATGCATATTTATTTTCTGTCTTTTCATATATTTTAACTGTTATGTAAAAATACGCGCGACGGTGTCGTCGCGGTATATTTTTATTTATGTATTTACATTGACCTTGTTTATGAGACTACCCCATCATCATGTAGCATCTTTAGGTTCATTGGCCGTGACACAGTTGTTACACGAGTTGTGAGTCTCATGTAGATCACGGACTTGCGTACAGGTTGGCCTCCTGTACGTGTGGACCGTGCGTTAGGAATAACTGCTGTTAGAAACTTTACATGCTAGTGGACTTGGCAGTTATTAGAGTGTTATTGTGTCATGGATGTGACATGCTTAGAGCATGGGGTGGGGAGAACAACAAGTAAGGCATTTGGGCTCCATTGCACTTTTCTTGTGTAACCCGTACGCTCTGCCGGAGATGCGCGGTCATGATGACACCTATACTACTTGGCGGGCCTCTGCCGTTCAAAAGACGACGTGCCTTTGTAAGCCTCTGGATCTCCAAGAGAACCATGCCAATCCTATTTATGGCCAGATAGCCCACTTGTTAGAAAGTTGTTCTCAAACTGCATTCACATAGATGGTTAGGCGACCCCAATGGATGTTTATTTTCAGTACTTTATTGGCATGTGTTTAAGTATCTTGGTATGTCCCTCTGAGGACCTGGTCCGCTGCCAGGTGTATCTGTTCTTGAGTATTTGCAGGAGCGCAGATTTGGATGGTTGTAGATGCTTTGTGGACGTCTTCTCTTCGAGCCGTGATCGATAGCTGGTATACTTATATATTGATTGATTGTCTTGTACTTATTTTGTATTTACTTTTCCCATTCGAGTTGGTAGTGGAACTGTTTCCATCCAACTATCATCCTTAGATACTTCTTATTGAGATCTAGTTTCATAGATACTGTTTATTTATTCTATATGATTTTGGTGGATGAGATCTAGATTATACCCTGTGACTTGTGATATATGTTTATACCACTTGTGGATTGATATTCATATTACAGCGTACGTGTAGATTTGGTTTCCATATATTAGAGTTGCCATATCCATGCGACTGGCATGCTTACGTGTCCTAGTCCTACGTATTTTTGGGACTGGGGCGTGACATATTTTTGTGGTGGCCCATGCAGGTCTGAGCATATTGTCTCGATTACGTTACTGTACCGAGCAAGCCTGCACCTAGGATTATAGTATAGGATCTCATCCATGATTGACTATGATTCACCTTTCTTCCAATCTGTTCTATTTAAATAGATACATCCTGCTTGATTCATGTGCTTCCTTAATAGTTCCTTGAGTATAGCCCCCTAGAACATAGAAGTCCCTGTTGTTTGATGATAAGTAGGATAACCTTCCTATTAAGAGTACAGCTAGGATATTGACACACCACTAAGTTAGAATGCTTAATGAAACCCTAGCGCCCTTACCTATAGATTAATGTACCATTACCCCTCGACATAATTATGAATGATCTAAGAGTAGTATAGGCACTACTAGAGCTAGCTAGAGATTTGACCCTAATGTTTGACCCTAGTATCGAGGAACCAATAGAAATTCGAGATCGAATGTAGGGACTGAACCTAATGTGCATAGTGAGATAGTGCTATGATATGGACTCTTGTCGTGATATTAGCAGACAGTACCTCAGAAAGCCCAGAGCAACGAGTATGACATTCCCCTTGAGATCATACCTCAAACACGGAGAATTGCTTGCCACCTTCCCCGTAGAAACTATGATCTTATCTAGAGTCTTCCTATTTCAAAGTTTTCATCTTGTTCTCTGCAAACTTAGCGCTCGCTATTTGTGCGACGACTAATATTGATTCCTTTTTCCTTCATATTTTAACTCGTGCCACATAACTCTCATGATTGAAGGCAAGTGATCTTATTCTATGTTAGGATATATAGTTGCTAGGGTGATAATTATAATCTTGAACTTTAAATTTTGTGCGTGGTAGTTAGAATTTGATAGTGAGTTGTTCCTTTAGATTGTGATATGATTATTCTTAGTTTTACATCACGTAACATGTACCCCACCTCAGTATAGATTATATCCTCTTTCCCATTGAAGACCAGTAACTTCTCCATTCATAGACACTTGTATTCTATAAGCTATATGATTAAGATTTAAGATGACCGTGACCTACATGATACCATAGGAGACCCAAATAAGTACTAAGATCCGTTCCTCGTACAACCCAATAAGAATTTGTACCTTATTTGCAAAGACTTTATTAATTTGTAGGATCCCCTTAAGACTGTCACAGTATTAATTTATTATTATAAGTTGGGTAGTATGCCTCACAATATAGTATCGCCTAGCCCTATTGACCCATTGATGAAGTATAATAGGATGACACAATTTTAGACTTGCGTAAAGAAGATAGTGTTTATTCAGACTGTAGAAATTAAAGGTCCATACCCATATTTGGTCGACTAGCGACTTAGACAAGGAGTGAGTATAACAACTGTAGAGATTGTAGAATCTAAATTTTGTATCTTGTTTGGTTTTGTGAACTTGAATTATTTTGTAATTACTCGCATCATAATCTAGCGTGCTTATATTTATATACTACCTTGACTTATACGCTATTTTATAGCCTAGTTTTGCAAGCTTATTCTTTTATCGAGCTTGTTCCCAACATATGTATTAGTGGATGCATACACTAATACGTGTCAGAATCAGTGCATTAAGGTCTAGCTAACCTTAGTGCGCTTGGTTCGCCTTTCGCCTAACTACCTTACGTGGATTGAGATATATAGTGACTAGTAGACAAATGTACTTACCCTCTAGGCATGCCTGAGCATATCGTATCAGTTACATAACTATATTGATACGAGCGTGTGAATAAGAAATTGCCAAAATAGGATTTTAATCCACAACTACCTTGACAATTCCCTTTGAATTATTTAAACGCCTTGATCCCCATACTTCTAATCTATTACCTTTCCTTTGAACTCTTTATTATTGTTATCCGTCTTCTCTTATTTCGGAAAGACGAAACCTCGTGCTTGGTATAAGTTTGATACGCATATAGCACTAGATATACCACATAGGCCAATCGCATTACTAGATGACTATCTTTTATAATTGATTAAGGGCATATCATATATGATATATTTGGTGTTAACGTTTGAGGATTGAGTAGCCTGATTAAAATATGTGGATTCTTGGTATAGCCTTGTGTGCCAGATGGGTAAATTCTAAGTTGGGTAGAAGTCACCTTGTTAAATTGAGGTTAAATTCTTTTAGATTGTGATCAAGTAGGATTAGATTGAGAGATTAAGTCATTTTAAATGGGGAGAATTTTAGAAGAAGGAGTTAGATGATGAGTATGTAATAAATTTTGAAATCTTGATATGACGAACCAAATAATTATACTTTAAGTACATGATTCAAATTTTTAATATTGAAGGTAAATCACCAATTTGAATTTTGAGGATAAGTATAGAAATCAAGACTTGAACAATTAGTGAATTAGATTTTAAGTTTCACAATTTGAGGCCTTGAATTAAAAGTTAAATTTTGATTTCTGGATTACCTATTGGAAATATTGAGGATGTGAATTGAATAAAAAAAAAAATTGGAAGGATATAAAATTCATAAGTGAAAATAGGAATAATATTGGGCTAAAATTGTTTTTTTTTAAGAGATTATGATAACTGGAGCTCGTGATATAAAATTGAGATGCATTATTTAATTCTTGAAGATGGTATATGGAATAATTTAATTTTGGATGATTGAAAAAAAAATAGAGAAGAGATCACAATATGTAAAGTTTGATTTAACAGAGGTTACCTTAAATTTTTGAAGTGATTGCGATGGATTCGACTAGAATTTTAATTATCGCAAAGAGGTTGCGATTGACTTGCCTTATGTACAGGAATGATTGACAAATTATGCCTTATTTTAATTTCGAGGATGACATATTTTTATAGATTGGGTAGATTATAAACCCCCTCACCCAAAATTAGACCTACTTGGTTTAGACAGTAAAACTAGGGCTAGTTTGTATCCAATTGGAGATAGAACATGGCATTTCTATTTAATTTTGCATTAACAATATCACATACCTTTGCTCCGATAATTGGAGCACTACACTAGCCACTGCTTTCCTACAAATTTCATAACCTTGTCCTATACGTGACCACCTACCATTCTGACCTTGGTATAACTTATAATAATGCTCCCTTGTGCTACATTTTAGTCGCACAATATTCGTCGCGGACGTTTCTATTTTAATTCTATAATAAATTCAACCTTGTGTCCTTGTGCGTTCCAACTGAAATTGGAGACACAATCTTGACCCGTTTCATACGACCCAAATTTTGATAATATTCTATCCTGAGCCCTTTATGCTGCCCCACCTAATTTTAGCCCCATGTACTTCTAATTAATTCCCGAACGCCTTGCGCATTAATTTTGATTATTTAATCCATTTTTTATCTTTGTGCAACTTTTCAATGGTCGGGCGCTTTTATGCAAAGGTGCATTAAGGTGTCCACACCATTGGACATGACACATGAAGAAACCTATTTTTCTTTCCATGATTTTTGAATGTGCAATGCGCAACATCGCCCCCATTTAAACCTAGCCTTGCATTTTAAGCAATGCAAATCTTATACCATCCTTGACTTTCTACCGCGGCCTAATTTTAATTTCGAGGACGAAATTTTTATAAGTTGGGTATGATGTAAAACCCCTGATCATAAAATCCGTATTTAATTTTTATTTTTAATTATTAATTTAATAATAGTAATTAGGAGCTAAATAAGGGAAATAGATTTTTGTTTTATTTAATATTTTTATTATTGGGTGTTTGTGCATTTAGAGAACTTATGGATCCATTAGGAATTTTTTTCCAAATTTATTTCATGTAGGAGACCCTTTGGACAGTTAGTAGATAAATAGTATGCTCTAAATAAATTTCTAGATTTTTTCTACATATGTATATATATATATATATAATTAATGTTTAGTAATTATAACTAGAAATAGAAAGAAAAGAAAATAAAATTTCTTATTGGATTTAAATAAACCCATTTCCCAACTCTAACCCGCAACCCACTACTCCCTAACCCCCAACCCGCATAGGCAAGCAAACAACAGCAGCTGCAGTGCCAAGCCCACCCGCGCGATATGTCAAGCCCCCATGATTATCTCTCCCTCTCTTCCCTATATATATTCTCCTCTCCCAAAAAAAAAAAACCTAACCTACTACAACCGCCACCAACCTGAACCTAAGGAGAATTCCTAAGTCTCCATCGTCCCACCACCAGTTTCTCTCTCGCTTTAGCCAACCCAACTACCGCGAGGCAACAACGGCGCACCGAGTCCCGTGGACGAGCCTCGAGCGGATTCTTGCTGCAGCTCGACCCTTCCGGTGAGTGTCCACTGCGTGACGACCCGCTTGTAGTGGGAAGGAGCCGCCTCATGCGTGTGCACGGCTAGGATGAGTTCCACCGACGTGCTACATGGAGCCTCCAGCACTCCCGCCTGGCGTCGGGACGCAGCCATGTGACCACAGCAGACCCCGTCGGCTACCTCGACCTACTGCAGCACTGCACGGTCAGTTCCTCACCTCAGCCCTCATCCTGGATCTCCGTGCATCGATTGCTCGAAGTCGAGCAATGAGGCCAACTGCATCGTTCCGTTTTCATTGCAAATCCATCCTATACCAATATTGCTTCCCGCCAACCCATCACCACCTTCACCATCATTGAACATATGGGCCGATCGAATAAGAAAAGGAAAGGAGTAGCAACAGTACTTAAAGAAACCAAATACCAAGTGGATGGAGTAGCTAAAGGAGGAGAAAGGTTTAAGCTAGCGGGACCCACCCAATTAGCTAAAACATAGTCAGCATAATGAAAGAAAAGAAGCAGCCACTTGCTATTGTGGGACAAAGTATATCTATTATTTTGCATGCTCCCTGTCAAAGAAAAAGAATTTTTGAGGACTCTTGAAGTACTGTACTCTCATACCCAAAATCGCGAAGTCTGATATGTAATCGAGGACATACCGGATTGTTCGGCGCGACTTCAGGAGCAGATTATTGGTACATTGCAGCTTCCTTGGCAGGCAAGTATACCTTGCCATTGTACTGTTATTTTTATTCCATATGTTGCATGCATCTTTATTTTCTGTCTTTTCATATATTTTAACTGTTATGTAAAAATGCGCACGACGGTGTCGTCGTGGTATATTTTTATTTATGTATTTGCATTGACCTTATTTATGAGACTACCCCATCATCATGTAGCATCTTTAGGTTCATTGGCCGTGACACAGTTGTTACACGAGTTGTGAGTCTCATGTAGATCACGGACTTGCGTGCAGGTTGGCCTCCTGTACGTATGGGCCGTGCGTTAGGAATAACTGCTGTTAGAAACTTTGTATGCTAGTGGACTTGGCAGTTATTAGAGTGTTATCGTGTCATGGATGTGACATGCTTAGAGCATGGGGTAGGGAGAACAACAAGTAAGGCATTTGGGCTCCGTTGCACTTTCCTTGTGTAACCCGTACGCTCCGCCGGAGATGCGCGGTCATGATGACACCTATACTACTTGGCGGGCCTCCGCCGTTCAAAAGACGACGTGCCTTTGTAGGCCCCTGGATCTCCAAGAGAACCATGCCAATCCTATTTATGGCCAGATAGCCCACTTGTTAGAAAGTTGTTCTCAAACTGCATTCACATAGATGGTTAGGCGACCCCAATGGATGTTTATTTTCAGTACTTTATTGGCATGTGTTTAAGTATCTTGTTATGTCCCTCTGAGGACCTGGCCCGCTGCCAGGTGTATCTGTTCTTGAGTATTTATAGGAGCGCAGATTTGGATGGTTGTAGATGCTTTGTGGACGTCTTCTCTTCGAGCCGTGATCGATAGCTGGTATACTTATATATTGATTGATTGTCTTGTACTTATATTGTATTTACTTTTTCCATTCGAGTTGGTAGTGGATCTGTTTCCATCCAACTATCATCCTTAGATACTTCTTATTGAGATCTAGTTTCATAGATACTGTTTATTTATTCTATATGATTTTGGTGGATGAGATGTAGATTATACCCTGTGACTTGTGACATATGTTTATACCACTTGTGGATTGATATTCATATTACAGCGTACGTGTGGATTTGGTTTCCATATATTAGAGTTGCCATATCCATGCGTCTGGCATGCTTACGTGTCCTAGTCCTACGTATTTTTGGGACTGGGGCGTGACAATTACCAAAGGCCTAGGTTTTAATTACAGAAAATTCCTAAAAATTCTAGAAAAATTATGAAAAATCTAATTTAAAATTTCTTGAAAATCAGGGGGCTTACAGACCCTGCCCCATTTAGTTGCAAATAAGCAACCTAAACTCGCTCCCAAGCACAGACCTCCCCCCCCCCCCCGTGAAGTACTTAAACCCGACCACCCCCTCTCTCCTCTCTTATATATCCTATATATATTCAGTTTCAACCAAAACCCTAACCCTAGATCATCCAATCTCTTACTCTTCCCATCTAGACCTAAAGATCGCCGCCACCGCAGCCGAAGAACCACGCCAGGCCGTCCAAACCAATTCCGACGACCGCGACCCCGCGCACTGCAGATTTTTGCAACGAGGTACCTGTGTTCTAGAGTTGTTTCTCATTGCCTCGCTCGACCAAACGCCACCCGTCTTCACCGGTATGCTCACCCCTTAACCCTCTTCATTATCTGTGTGATAGTAAACCTCGAACAACGCGTAACCATAGGCAAAAATAGTGCCAAAGTTGGCAGAAATAGACTAATTTCTGGGATCGCAGAAAACTGCGGTGATCATCCATGTTCCCGGATTCGCATCTCCCACCACAGAGATCCGAATTCGATGATTCTTTTTGGTATGCATAGACCACTTGACCTAGTTTAATTTCTGTTAAATAATCCTAGATTATTAACTGTTGTATGTAGAATTAAATTCATTGGAATATCCCGCGAACACACTTTTTTCAGATTTCTAAAAGTTGTGAAACGGAGCGTGCCCCACCAAACGGGACCGCCCCGCCATGTACCAAGCGTACCAATCGGTGAGCACATTATACCCGGACACGTGAGAGTTTGCGAAAACTGATTCAGACGTATGTGCGTGCCAAAATCAGCCCGTATCCGCGGACAAATCCCGTGTCGCAACTTTTGCAAAAGTCGCGCGCATTTTGTGCACGCTCGTCAAATTGCGACGAAACTTGTGCCGCTAGACTCGTGGTAACATGCTGGTCCTGTGACCCAATTTTCACACAATTCTGAGACAGTTGACCAAGTCGCCAATTGGTGGGCCCTACGGTTGACTTTTTGGGCAAAATTGTGTTCGGCCCATCAGAATCCATATTTGGATATACCGTTAGATTTGTATTAATATTTAGAGTTTGTTTGACCTATAATTTGTCCTATTTAGAGACCTTTACCCTTGGCACATTTTTTGGTGCAAAGTGGGCCACACGTGGACCCCACTTTTATCCGAAATTACTGTTTTGCTCTTGTGTCCAAATTGGATAAAAGGAAAGTGCTTTCTAGCTATTTTGCTTATTCTGGGAATGTTGGTAATGTTTATTTCAGCATCCGGAGACGTTCGTTCTAAGGCCGTAGCTTCTGACTCTTGGTGTTGACATCTAGACATTATATTTTGCAGCTTTCTTGCCAGGCAAGATACCTTGCCAAATTGCTTACGGTATTTTGCATGCTTAGTATATTTCTGTATATTTATTATATTTTTGTTTATTCATTGCATGTGTAGTTTCTTTCATTCATTACTATATATTAGATATGTTGACACACTTGACACTTAGTATCATAGAGGACAATCAGTAGGCGTATGGGCTTTAACCACTCTGGTAAACCGTAGTAACTAGCATGCACTATGGTGGTCGTGTCCGATGGTCGCTAACCCCGAGGTATGTCGATTGATGGAGTCACGAGGGTCGCTACCCCCGAGGTATGTCGGCTGATGATGTTCTAGACGGGTGTGTGAGTTGTGAGGCTTAGATCGAGTAGCCTACCCTTGCCCATACGTCGAAAAGTTGTCCTCATTTGCATTCATATAGATTGTCTTGTACAGCGTACTTATATATTTTCAAACATTATGCATGTTCACTGTATTCAATTGGCTTGCTTCTATGTATCTTGTTATGTCCCTCTGAGGAACTGGTCCCTTGCCAGGTATAGACGATCAGGAGTATCCGCAGGAGTACGGACCTGGACCTGATACGTTACTTTCTGCTGAGGAGGTCTTACCTTCTGAGCATCATTGATTATCTAGCTATGGATTCTTTTAGCTGATACACTTTTGTCTTCATATTATTTTATATTGGAGATTTTATATTCCTCTCTCATTTTATGTTTTGGATATAGTCTTTGGTAGTGGATTTGTCTCCACCCGACTCTTATTTTGGATATTTCAGACTCCTTATTCTAGTTTAGTAGTTCTTTTCTATGACTTGTTGTGTGGATGAGATTAGCATATCTGTGACTTGTGACATTATATATACCATATGTGAGTTTATATTCATTTTACAGCGCACGTGTGTATTATGGTATCCATATATTGGAGTTGTCATATACATACGGCTGGCATACTTACGTGTTCCTAGTCCTACGTATTTTGGGACTGGGGCGTGACAACTATATTGTACACTGAGTGTTGGATATTGGCCAAGATGTACACTGAACGTAACATGATGATTCCTACTTGGTACATAATATTATATTCCTGAATTCTTGGCACAGAAAAGATAATGGGTCAGAACCATAGTGTGGCTAGGTTATTGCTTGTTTGAATGTTGCATCTATATTTGGGTAAATCTAGACTTGACTTCTTATATTAAATATATTCGTATTAAATGTGCCCGTACTATGTATGACATCATTAAGGGGACGGTTCCTGTGGCCACGGTTCCTGTGGCCATGGCAGGAATTCTATATCTCTGTATGGCTAATTAGGTAACATAGAAGATGATTCGAATATGGGGAGGAAACGACATCCAGAGATCGTGCGTAATGGGTGCCCCATGATAATTTTTATGACGTGCAAGGCTGACCACCACAGATATTGTATATCATTCGCATGTAGTGGAGTACAACATTCGAACTTTTTATAGGAAGGTTGTAACTGTTACTAATTTATTAGCACAATGGTCCTACGGGAAACTGGTACAATCATGATTTTTTGTTTGTATAATATTGGCTCGATTTACTCTGCTCGACATGGCACGACCTGAGGATTCAGCTTATTTTTTCTACAATGACGCGTACCAGACAGATGGTCGCTGAAGGGCACTAGTGGATTTCTTAATCACTGCTCGTCTTGTACATTCTTCTCTTTGGGCGTTTAGCCACCGGCACTTGTTAGTCGGCTTATCTGGATATCAGTTCCTTTTACATAATTGTAATATTATTAGACTGCAGCTGATCTCGATTGTGTAATTATTGATATTCTGCTAGCCTAATATTTTGATGGCTAGATCTCTAGAACATTCTGATGGAGCATTTGGGACACCTTACGGCTTTATCTCACATGTTCTATATTGTTGTTACTTGCTTGAATGATCGAGACATAGTTGTTCTGAGACCCTAGAAGACTTGATTGTAGCTTGCACCCCCTGTCTTTCTACAACCATGACCGCCGTACAACGTTCTATACCTTGTACGGGGGAGCTGGCCATGTCCGTCTCCATATTCTGGTATTGGGGCGTGACAAGATTTTAGTGGTGGCCCATGCAGGTCTAATTTTTCAGACTTGTGGGGTTTCATAATCTTAGGAGTCTCAGTCAAACATGTTCCTTAAATTTCTGAATTCGTTCTTCTCGATACCCAACTTGAACCATCTGATTGATTGTTTCTCTGTTCCTTCCCGTCTTGTTCTTGATGTATTTTGTCCCTTTCTTTCAGCGCTTCCCTATCGTCGGTTATCGTAGCATCAGGGGAATCGTGGCGACCAGTACGTCCGGGCGAGATGGGACAGCAGCATGAGGCAGCATTTTCTCAGGATCTGGTTTGGATCGAGCCAGTGGTTGGGCCCCAGGTGAGAAAGTGGTAGAAAATATTGAGCAACCTAGTCCAGAGGTTTTGGCTCCCCCAGTAGTGCCAACAATGCCAGTAATACTTGATACCCCATCTTTATTAGAAATTATCAAGGGGATGATGGACGCACATCATCATCAGATCGTGGTACAGCAACAAGAGCAACTCCAATAGTAGGAACATAATGTATTATTGAGCTAGGGGTTACAAACAGCTCTAGAAAGAGGCGGAAGGATAGATTCATGGTCGTCGGTTAGATTCTGTCGACCTAACCCCCGTTACTTTGTTGGTACGAAGGATGCCATCACGGCAGATGATTGGCTCCATGATATTGAGGGTATTTTGGCAGCGATCAAGGTTCCAGCTGAGGAACTGGTTGACCAAGTTCAGTTGCAACTTTAGGATCTCGCCAGGGATTGGTGGGCGACAGAGAAGGTCAACTTGAGGCAGCCTATTTCTTGGAATAATTTTAGGATTCGATTCAGAATAAAGTATTTTGGATTCGATTCAGGATCTCGCCAGGGATTTGTGGGCGGTAGAGAATGTCGGCTTGAGGCAGCCTAACTTTTCAAAGGATGACATCGAGGACAGGAGGCCAGAAGAGGTCTCATACACAGAGCATTGGAGGAGGAGCATCTCCCTAAACGCCAGTTCCATATCATGGCGTTCGTATTTGTGACACAATACCACGTAGGGCGATAGTGTCAAATGTAACTGCACCAGCTCGACAACGGCAACTTAGGCACCAAAAGCAGCAACAGAGCCAGTCGACATAAACAGGCCGTACATATTGTGGCAAGGGAGGCCATACTAGGAGTGATTGTAGGGCAAAAAATAGGTTTTACCTGAGATGTGATAGCCCCGATTATAGGATTGTTACATGCCCGTTGATATAGAGGTCAGGGGAACCAGCATCCCAGTTTTCTGTATTGCCAGCACCAAAAGCAATGCAGCACAAAGAGCCAACATTGGCGGTGATGTCGTTAGCTCAGCGACCATTACCGACGCAGGTTCAGATGTATAATCAGCATCAACAATAACTCTAACAACAGCAGCAAGGGCAGCAGAGACTGTGACATCGCCGTCAGGTAAGGCAGTAGTAAGGAGCTCTACAAGACCAAGGGAAGGCATTCACCTTGTCATTAGAGGAGGCTTTGGCGTCAGTTGACATGGTGGCAGGTAATATTTCTTTCTCATCTTTTCCTGATATAGCATTAATTAATTCAGGAGCTTCACATTCATTTGTATCTGCACAATTTATGCACGTGTTGGATTGAAGTTCGAGACGTTGGCAGAGAGGTTAAATATACTCACTAGTAATGGGCTTGTAGAAGTTAGTAGGGTGTGCCTAGACTATCCAGTCATAGTGTGTGACCACCTATTACCTGCAAAGTTGATTAAGTTTTCTATGGGTAACTTTGACGTTATCTTGGACGTTGATTGGCTGAGAGACAGTCATTCTACTATATGTTTTCAAAGGGGTAGAGTGTTATTTCGTATCCCTGGTTTGGAAGAGTTTATGCTCGTAAGGTCCACAAGAAGACAGCAAGAGGAAGGAGTTGCAGCGGTAGCAATGGAAGGAAAACCGATACCCAAGATAATTAACGAATTCATGAATGTCTTTCCCGAAGAACTTCCAGGATTACCCCCGGTTCGAGAGGTATAGTTCAGTGTAGAGTTGATGCCAGGAACGAAGCCTATATCTCATAAGGTTTACCAGATGTCACCTTCTGAACTTGACTACTTGTATCAACATGTTGAAGAGATGAAGGCGAAGAAATTTATTCGTACTAGTGGGTCACCATAGGGAGCCCCAGTATTGTTAGTGAAGAAGAAGGATGGATAGACCAGACTATGTATTGACTATAGGTAGTTGAATGCAGTGACAGTAAAGAACCAGTATCCCTTGCCTAGGATTGATGACCTGTTTGATCAGTTGATTGAAGCCAGAGTAATCTCTAAGATTGATTTACGATTCGGATATCATCAGGTGCGAGTGATGCCATTCGGATATACCAATGGACTAGCAGTATTTATGGATTTGATAAACAATATCTTCATGCCCTATTTAGATCAGTTTGTGGTAGTATTTATCGACTATATCCTGGTGTACTCTCGTAATAAAGGAGAACATGAAGAGCATCTCAGGAAGATGTTGCAGACTTTGAGGGAGCACCAGTTGTATACAAAACTTAGAAAGTGCGAGTTCTGGTAAGATCATATTCCATTCTTGGGATACATTATCTCGGGAGGAGGAGTATCAGTGGATCCCAAGAAAGTTGAAGCAGTAGAGAGTTGGCCAGTTTCGAAGACTGTGGCAGATGTGCATAATTTTCTTGGATTAGCAGGGTACTACATGAGATTTGTGTCAGATTTTGCAAGGATTTCTGCATCAATGACCCGGTTGACTCGAAAGGACATTAAGTTTATATGGTCAGTAGAATGTCAGGAAACTTTTGAAGAACTGAAGAAGAGGTTGATCTTGACACCGATCCTGACTATTCTAGTAGGATCAGGAGGGTTTACGGTATATTATGATGCATCAGGAAAATATCTTGGATGTGTTCTGATGAAGCTTGGGAGAGTGATAGCATATGCATCATGGTAGCTTCGGGATCATGAGAAGAATTATCTGACTCACGACTTGGAGTTGGCAGCAGTAGTATTTGCGCTCTAGCTATGGAGGCATTACTTGTACGATTATCGGGTAGAGATATTTATGGATCATTAGGGTTTGAAATATATATTCACCCAGAAGGATTTGAACATGAGACAGAGGAGATGGCTGTAATTATTAAAGGAATATGATGTGAAACTTCAATACCATCCTATAAAAGCTAATGTAGTAGTAGATGCCCTTAGCCGAAGATGTGGTGCATTTGTTTTAACAATACAAAAGCATATTCTAGAAGATCTGCAAGAGATGGGCATTGAGATAGTGCTCTCACAAGATGAAGAAGTTATGGCTAGTTTCAAGATATAATCCACTTTGGTAGACATGATCAAGGAAGTTGAGGCAGAAGATTCACGGATCCAAAAGTTACGAGCTGGATGCGAGTCGAGACTCAGAATAGAGTTAACCATTCACAATGATAGAACATTAAGGTTCGAAACTCGTCTCTATGTGTCGGGTGGGGATATACGATAATATATCATGACCGAGGCCTATAATTCCCAGTATTTTATTCATCCTGGCGGTACAAAGATATATCAATATATTAAGCAACACTTCTGATAAAATGGGATGAAGAGAGAGATAGCACATTTTGTATCCCGATGCCTGATATGTAAATAAGTGGAAGCAGAGCAACAGAGACCGACATGATTGTTACACTCTCTCCCTATTTTAGAGTAGAAATGAGGACATGTTACTATAGACTTTGTGATCGGTTTACCTAGATTCCGACTGGACGAGATACAGTTTCGATAATAGTAGATTGTCTTACTAAAGTAGCACATTTTCTTTCTTTCAGAATTGGACAATCTACGGAACAATTGGCAGATATGTATACGAGGGAGATTGTGAGTCAATATAGTATACCGGTGTGCATAGTGTTAGACCAAGATTCAAGGTTCACTTCTTATTTTTGGAAGAGCTAGCATGAGAGATTGGGTACTAAGTTAAAGTTTAGTATCGCGTACCAGCCTCAGACAGATGGGAAGTCCGAGAGAACTATCCAGACCTTGGAGGATATGTTAAGAGCATGTACCCTAAACTTTGGTGAATCATGGAAGAAATACCTGCACTTGGTGAAATTCTCGTATAACAATAGTTATCAAGCCAGCATCCAGATGGCACCTTTTGAGGCATTATATAGAAGAAAGTGCAGGTCACCATTAGCTTATAATAACATTGGTGAGAGAAAGATGTTAGGACCAGAATTGATCACTCAGACTGTGGAAGTTGTCAAACAAATCAGAGAGCGGTTGCGAGTTGCGCAGGATCGACATCGCCATTGGGCAGATCAGCATCGTAGGCCTCTAGAGTTTTTGTGTCGATGACCACGTATTTTTTTAGATTTTGTCCACACATAGAGTCATTAGATTCGGGGTTTGCGAGAAGCTTAGTCTATGATACTTTGGGCTATTTGACATTCTCGAGCAGGTAGGGGATGTTGCTTATCGCCTTTCCCTTCCGCCTTTGTTTTGTGAGGTACATGATGTATTTTATGTGTCTCATTTGCGTAGGTATGTCCTAGATTCAAGCCATGTCCTCGACCATTCTGAGCTAGTCGTGGGTACCGACTTGTCTTACGAGGAACAGCCGTGTCCATTTTTGACCAAAGAGAGAAGGTACTCAAGAACCGGATTATCCACCATATCCGTGTTTCTTGGGGGCACCACTCTTTGGGGGAGTCAACGTGGGAATACGTGGACGATATTCGGTCTCGATATCCGTACTTATTTGACTCGTTAAGTATATTTCTTTATATGCCTTCTTCCAATTTTGTGATTATTGATCACCTTGCTAGAGTGCTATTAATATTGCTATGTGTATATTATTTGGCTTGCTTGTATATTGCCTGTGATTACTTATAGCTAGATATGCTTGTCCTGATGTCTCTAGTTGCTTTAGTCCTAAAATTTTAAAGATGAAATTTTTCTAAGGTAAGTAGAGATGTCACTCCCCTATCTCGTATACTCAGAATATACTCAAGTTGGCGCACTTTTGCTTGTCTTTTTATTTTGGCGCACTTTGAGTATACTTGGAGGGCACGGTTGGATGGAGCTTGGCGCACATTGGCTAATATTGATTGTGTGATGATGGTAGGTAGGGTGTATGTCTTAGATATGTTAGAGAGATCCGACGGTTCACCATTAATCCCTTGCCTATATATATCCGTGTTCTCATTCTCTCTCCTCACTTGTTCATTTTCTCTTATTTTGCTCCTGGTTTTCTCCATGGGCAAGTACATCTTGCAAATATGAAGAAACATGATCGGCTATAATTTTATTCTTAGTTTTTCTTGTTTTAATTAGTTTCTAGTAGTATTCTGATTATAGTTAGTGTCACTACCACGTTCCGGAAACAGGAGTACTTTTGACTTTTTATAATATTTAATATTATTGTAGTTACAATTAAATAATTGCATGATAAATTTTTTAATTTAAATAATTATGTGATGTGTAATTAAATATAGTATTAGATGCAGTGTTCATTTATTTTTAGCTAGAAGACTAGACCTAGAAGCCCAGTAGATGACCACCTGTTCGAATTATAGAATTCTGGATTTTATTATTTTATCTAGAATTTAATATTTGGAGATTGTAATTAATTACCGTATTTTATTTGATATTTTTGCGCCCTACCTTTGCTCTGATATTTGGAGCGCTACCCTAGCTTTTGCCTTCCAACAAATTTTACAATCTTGCCCTAGACATGCCCGCCTTCCATTCTACTATTTTTGCAACTCATAATTATGCTCTCTGTGCATTATTTCTAGCCGCACAAAAATTGTCGTGGACGTTATTTAATAATCCCTATTTTGTATCGTTGTGCGTTCCAATTTTAATTGGAGATAATCTTGACCTATTTTTTGTGCGGCCCAAATTAGGGTAATATCCTGTTCTGAGTCTACTTCATTATTGGTATTGATGACCTGACCTAATTTTGGCCCCATGTACTCCTAATTAATTTTAGAACACAACTTGCATTTATTTCTAATTAAATTGAGGATACTATTTTAACCAATTACGTAAATCCCAATTTAATTTCAGTGCCCTGCTATTTGAGCCCATACCAAACTTACAGCGCCCCTGACCCTACAAAACACCGGACCCCGAATCGCCCGCCAAATTTTTGTCATTTCATGTGTCTGTGCAAATACCCAAATTTAAGGGGGCTAATTTGCAAATTTGCATTTTTTTGTCAACACCTCATTTGTTTAAAATAATGAGGGAACCTAATAATTATTTAACTAGCCCCTCACCCTCATTCCCACATGAAAATTTATTCATGATCAATCTGAACCACCCATTTAATTGGGTCCATCCTCACCATTAGATTCAACACCCTCTTACTATTTAAAGCCCCATGAACACATTTCCCTAGAAAACCCAAATCCCCAAGCAAGCCCCCACCTCTCTCTCTCTCCTCTCTCCAACGTAGCCTCCTTCCCCATCCAAAATTTTCTCCTCTTCTTCTCTTTTCTTTTCTTCTTCTCTTCCTTCTCCTTCTTCCTTTCTCCTTCTTCTTTAGTGTTTTTCATTTAAATTCAAAGAGATAGAAAGGGGGGAAACACTGATCACCCATCCCCTCAGGCTCTGCTCCGGCCGGCCACTCGGCCAGGCTCCGACCCCGCTCCGGTCACGCTCCTCCAGCCCGGCCGAGACTCCCCAACTCCCTCTACTCTCCTCCCCTATTCCTCCCTGCCGTCAACTCCGGCCGGCGGCCCACTGATCAACTCCGGCCCCTTGCTCCCTGCTGTCCACCCGACTCCCAGTACTCCGACGTCCGACGGCCCCTCACGAATTTATCCCCCGCGCTCGAGTCCCCGTCGAGCCGATCACCTCCCCCATTGCTCCGACCCGCTGCTCCCAACCACCCGGCCGAGCCCTATCCCGGCTGTGCTCAACCCTACCCCGGCGGCCCTGTGCACTCCGGCGCTCCACAGAAGTACCCCGCTGCACATCCCCCCGACCATTCCCTGCTGTGAACCGACGGCTCCCTCTCCCTCTGCTCTTCCTCCCTCCGCCGGGCATCACCACCACCATCAGCCAGCCTCCGGTTCCCCGCAGCCGGCCTGCACTCCGGCGCAGCCCGACCACTCCCCCTCCATTCTCACCGACCGCAGCCAAACTCCTCCCTTAGCCGACCGCTTCCCGGCCGACGATCCGGTCAGCTCCGATCCCAGTCATCTTCCCTAAGCCCCGAGCCGCTGACTACATCACCTCCCCGTCCGGCTTGCACAGGCGGCCAACCCCCTTGTTCCCAGTCCGGCGGCCGGCCAAGCCAGGACCCCAAGCCACAGTGAGTTCTCTCCCTCTCCTTCTTCCCTCTTTGATATAGCATAATACATGTATGTATATAATGTATGTAAGTATGTATGTAGGTATTTAATGTATATGTATATATATATATTAACATATGTATTTAAATTAATGTTTAATAATATATGTATTTGTGTATATTAAATCAATGTGTAGGTACATGTATGTGTAAAATTAATGTATATGTAAATGTATATATTTAATTAAAGTGTATGTATGGGTATGTATTTAATTTAATTGGTATGTATATATATATGTGTATATATATATATATATATATACATTGATTTATTTCTATAATATCTATTTAATAAAAGTATACTAGTATAACTTAAATTAGTGTATTAATATGTACTAATTTTTGTGAAGGATAATTATATCGGTATATATGTACTATATACATATTGGTATGTGTATACTCTAGTATGTGTGTATTGAGGTATATATATACATGTATACAGGTATATAGTATATATATTTTATTTGGTATATGATACATATATATATAACATATATATATTTTTCACTAGTACATATATATGTATACATGTATATTCTTAAATATAGTTATGAATAAATGTGTTATGTATATTTATAACATACAAATATATATCTATATGCTTCTATTTACTGATATACACTTATATGTATTTTGTACAAAACTATTGATATACACTTATATATATATATATATTATACATATTAAATTAATATATATATTTTTTCTGAGTATAAATGTATAATTTTGTATCTATTTACTAGGAGATCCTAGGTGACCAGTAGCATACCTAGAGAAGTCCCGAACTCAGTATTTTTGGACTGTATCAGTGTAGCATCTGATGCAAATGTGGTTTTGCTTGTGATGTGTTTATAGGACTGTTGGTTCATTCAGGGGATACTCTGGAACAGGACATCAATAATTACCAGCTAAGGACCCAAGGCAAGTACATTCTCTGATAATTTCCAATTTCTTGATAATTTCTATAAATTCAATAATCTTGAAATGTTACAACTGAATCCTTGACACTGTGCTACACGGACTAGTATAGCTTGGATCTGCAGTCATGAGATGTTACATTGATTATTATTGACATTGTACACGATATGTATATTAGACATCGTACATGATAGATTGGACTTGCTCGTGTATCGTGACGTGTCATGGTTGGATCCACAGTACTAGTTGGGGGTGGGGAAGTAGTTAGTAAGAAATGTGATCATAACCTCTTATTGTAGTATAGAACAATTATAAGTGTTAATCATGCTCTTCACCCATGATTAGCCAGGCCCTATAGCTATCGTACATGTTCCCAAGCCGATCACATTTTGAAACTACTATTTCAAACACTTAGAATAGATTACAGTTCCCTATTTAATCATATACTACATCACCCGTATATGATGCTGTTCCTTGTTCTTTTCATTTTCATACATGCACTGACTATATCATATTGCCTATTGCCTGTCTCTTTACATTGCTTGTCTCTCTTTATTGCCATTACATTTATTTTATGGTCTTCTCAGTAGCTAGCATCACATGTTTATTACTTTATAGTCCTTATCAATTTAATGGAACTGTTATTTGAGATTGTGCTTTGCTCCTTCCTGACTGGAAACATTTTTCCAGACTATGACTTAGAGGATCGGTAGCCAACACTTTATGGACCATATGGTGAGTAGCTGCACTTGGGCTTGATAGTTAGTTGTGATTCCGAGAGGCCTAGCCAGAAATTACTATATTTTAGTTAGTTCTTTCAGTAGACTATTTGGTACCGGATTTGTCTCCGGCAATTTTATTGAGACTTGGATATTGTTGAGTTTGATTATTATCTTAGACTTGTGTTGTATTAAATTTTGTTTCGCTATCTTATCGTGCTGTAATCCTGTGATTGAGTATGTATTTATTTTATTTGTGTCATCCGTGCCTCCTTATGGAGATTGGATGCTTGTGTGAGATTGGCTAGATAGTATCAAGACCTTGACAGCGTTCTACCGCCGATGCTGCGGCGTAGGCTGGACGTACCCACGTACTCGTGCCCCTAAACCGGGTGCGGGTCGTGACAGTTAGTTCTTGAAGTTTTCATATTTGAGGTGGTTAATGATTTTATCTTGATTTTATTATGAGGGTTTTTATGAGTATATTTTCCTAGGGAATGATTCCCCAAATTGAGATATTTTTAAAAGATGATGTTTTCTGATATCGAGCTTTGGATTTTTTTTATTTTTGGTTCTGGTTTCTTGAGGAATGGAGCACTGTCATAGTCTTGAACTTGAGCTCTGATTGCATCAATGGTAGGTCGGTTGGAGAAGAAGAACAGTGACAAGAAGTACATAGGAGGATTTGTACTATGGGCACATGTTGAGTGTGACTCGCAGTCCATGGGCGCATGTTAAATGTGACCTGCATTCCATACCCGTGCGTAATTAGGAGTACTGCCAATTTCTTGCAAATGTATGTCAAAAGGATGAATATTTGGAGAAATCCTTCTTGGCACACTTTTGGAAGACTTCAGCATCTGGCGCACAATTGATGTATTACCAAACGAACTAAGCAAAAGTGCTCGTCTACCTTTCAATCACTTTTGACCAACTTCATGTTGATTGGCGCACTTTTAACCAATTAATAGACCGGCGCACAATTGATACATTGTGCATTAACTATTATAAATGCTTCGTTCTTATACAAAAAACCCTTGGCGCACTTTTAATAGATTAATGACCTGGCACACTTCTTATCTTTTAGCACACTCTTGCTCGATTCAGCCTAGATAAGCAAGCCTTGACTTTGGTGTATCTTGATTTTCGAGGCCCTCGACTGTTTCTTGAAACTCGTGTTTTGTTTTTTAGTTGCTTGTTTGCGTATAGTGCGCCTATTCTTGTGATTCTCTGTTTATGCGCCATCCTATTTTTTTATTAATTTTTTGTGCCACATCTTCCGGTTATCAACTTTGTGCGCCATGTCATAGACTTCTGCGCCATGACTTCTGGGACCTAGTGATATAGGTTTGTGCACCATATAGTTGCTAGCTCACGCATAGTGTGCCACTATTCCTGACTAGCCTATTTGGCTCTTGCAATTTGTGCCGACCCAGGATTTTTTGTGATTGATTGTGCATGCATGGGTCTTGTTGTGTTCTTGATACCTATTCTAGATTAGTTGAGCTTGACCATAATTGATGATCTATGATCCCATAAATTGAGGAATTAATGAGACATTCATGATTGTGACTCGATCATATGAGATATTATATTCCTAATTAATTATGACTCTTGACTTGATCAAAGCATGATTCATGTGACCAACTGATAGGTTTGGTATCCTGACTTGGTTATTTTATTCATGCCAATACACTTGTCCTGCTCGCCTTTATATAACAACTATATTGTATATTGAGTGTGGGACATTGGCCAACATGTTCATTGAACGTGACATGATGATTCATGCTCGGTACATAATATTATATTCCTAAATTTTTGGCACAAAAATAATAATGGGTCAGAACCATATCATGGCTAGGTTATTGCTTGTTTCAATGTTGCATCTATATTTGGGTGAATTCAGACTTGACTCCGTATATTAAATGGATTCGTATCAAATGTGCCTGTACTCTGTACGACATCATTAAGGGGAAGGTTCATGTGGACATGATAGGGAATTCCATATAACTGTAGGGTTAATTAGGTAACATAAAATCTGATTAGAATATAGGGAGGGAACGACATCCTGAGATCGTGCGTGATGGGCCACCCCATGATAAATTTTATGGCGTACAAGGCTAGCTACCACGGATATTGTATATCATCTGCATGTAGTAGAATACAATATTTAACATTTTTATATTTAAACCAAGCCAACAATTTCCCTATAGGAAGGTTGAAACTATTACTGATTTATTAGCGCGGTGGCCCTACGGAAAACTGGTGCGACAATTAGCGCGGTGGCCCTACGGGAAACTGGTGCAATCATGATTTTCTGCTTGTATAATATTGGCTCGGTTAGCTCTGCTAGATATTCCACGACCTGAGAATTCAGCTTATTTTCCCTACAATGACGTACACGAGATGGATGGTTGTTGAAGGGCACGAGTGGATTTCTTGATCATGCTCGCCTTATACATTCTTCTCTTTTGGGCGTTTAGCCACCGACACTTGTTAGCATGCATGTCTGGACATCAGTTCCTTTTACATAACTGTAATATAATCAGACTACAGTTGATCTTGGTTGTGTAACTATTAATATTCTGCTAGCCTAATATTCTGATGGCTAGATCTCTAGAATATTCTGATGGAGCATTTGGGACACCTTACGACTTTATCTCACATATTCTATGTTGTTATTACTTGCTTGAATGATTGAGACATAGTTGTTCTGAGACCCTAGGAGACTTGATTGTAGCAAGCACCCCCTTGTCTTTCTACAACCGTAACCGCCGTACGACGTTCTATACCTTGTATGGGAGAGCTGGCCATGTCTGTCTCCGTATTTCGGTACTAGGGCATGACAGATTTCTACCTAAAACAAAGTACAAAGGATAATTGGGTCAAGCCTCCTGCGCCATCTACATTGAGTAAGGAGAAAATTTGATAATAAGCAACTGGATTTCAAAGTTAAGATTTATTGATGGCTACGTGTCAAATCTGGCAAGATGTGTCGATCTCAACGAATACAAGAGGACAGGGATGAAGAGTCATGATTGCCATGTCTTTATGGAGAGTTTACTACCTATTGCTCTGAGAGAGATGTTGCCTCATCAAGTATGGACTCCGCTGGCCAAATTATCTATACTCTTTAGAGATTTGTGTTCAAGCAAGTTGATGGTGCAACATTTAATAAAACTTAAGGAAAGATTGTATTGACATTGTGCAAGTTAGAAAGGGTGATATCCTCCCAGTTTTTTGATAGTATGGAATATTTGCCAATTTATCTTGCATACAAAGCACGTGTCGGTGATTCCGTCCATTATCAAGGGATGTATCCATTTGGGAGATATAAATTGATTAGTTTGCACTATTAATTTTTTACTCAAATAATTCTAATATTCAATATATTATCTATAGATTGCTACATCACCTAAAGAAGAAAGTGGACAATAAGGCTCGTGTAGATGCTTCGATATGCGAAGCATATATCATTAAGGAGGTTTCAAATGTATACTCCATTTACTTTGATTCTTATGTCAGAACAAATTGTAATAGTGCCCTAAGGAATGATGACGGTAGGTTTGATGCACCGAATAGTGTAATCTGTAATATCTTCAATGCGGGAGGCAAGCCTACAAGTGCTACTAAAGTACGGTGGTTGAAAGACGATGAGTTTAAAGCCGCTCATCGGTATATATTGTTAAATAGTGATCTTCAGGAGATGCTAGATATAAGAAGTAAGCGACACATCTTTACTACATATTTCAATTCTGTATATGCTTAAAAAAAGTGCTCTAACTATTCTCCTTGTTAACATGGAACTCTTAGAGCTGAGGTAAAAATGGAGAGACCTAATATTAATTATGATGATCTTGTTAGAGAGGTTGATGAAAATTTCCATCGTGGTTCCATAATTATGTACAGATCCTAAATATTAAGCATTCTAAATTTAGCATTCCGACCAATCTTTGTCCAATGTTTATATGATACGTGATGTTTTACGTTTTTTGTCCTAGTACAGAGTTACAAAACGAATGACTTCGAGCATTAGCTATCGGACGAAGTGTCACGACCCACACCCAGAATTTGGGCATGAGTCATGGGTACATCCAGCCTACGCTGCAGTATCGACGGTAGAACGCTGTCTAGGTCTCTATAATACTATCATAACTCACAACCTGTCAAAGATATCAACTCCATAAGGAGGACAATGAAATAAAATCTCTCAACATCTCATAATGTATACTCAATCACAATAGCTATAAGAATATAAATGGCACGATAAAAGATAAGAAAGAATGACATAAGTCAAACACAACGTTATAAAATAGAGATAAACTACAGTCTAGTTGTCCAACATAAAAATCTTCACAAGTCTCAATTAAACTTAACATAAGTTTCAACATAAACTCAAAATAAACCTCAAACTAAGTCTCAAATGCATAAGATAAATGTTGTCTAAACAGCTGCAGGTAGTATCTCCTCTAATAGAATAGACTCCTTTAAGATCTCTGGTGTGTAATCTGCATCTATACATGGTCCATAGTGTGTGGGACAGAAGTCCTCAAGGTCCTCTGGAAAAAAATATCCAGTCAGGATTGAAGCGAAGTACAAGCACTAATAGCAGTTCCATATATATTGACAAAAACTATAATACAGTGTAAAGAAATACAAAATAGATATAAATACTGGCAATAAACAATACTGGAATAATGAAATACCAGAAATAAGAAATACTGGAGCATATGTCATCATAAATGGTACAACTAGCAATGAACAGAAATACAAGTCCATGCTAGAATAATTAACTGGAATATAAGTGAATGCTAGAATAATAACTAGAACATAGAGAAAATGCTAGATCAATAAACTAGAGATACATGTAAAGACTATCTAACTAAGTATGTGAAACATCAGCATATCATGTGATCGGCTTGGGACTGATCAGGCTTGTTACATATGATTAGCTATGATTCATGTAAGGTCAGGCTAACCATCCGATAGCTATGATGCGAGCAATAGTCAGGCTAATCACATGTAACAGGCTATTAGGCATGTAATGGTCAGGCTGCACCTACGTGAGATATGGGTGAGCTATGATACATGTAGAGTTGGGTATGATCACATAAGCTACTAATATCTTCCCGTTCCCAGCTAGCACGATGGATCCCAATCATGACTCCTCGTGATCGATCTCGATGATGCCAACTCGTGTATACATAGTGTCAGAATCATGTACGCTATACAACTAGAATCATAGAGATGATCAATATAATAAAAACTGTCAGAGAATGTACTCGCCTGTGGTCCTCTGCTGGAAATACCAATGTCCTGTTTCTGAGGTCTTGTCTGAATAATCCAACAGTTCTATAGACATCATTTAATAATAATACAGAATTAGTCGGTACACTAACATACACACAATTATAAATGCACTGAACTCAGAGACTACGCTAAGGTGCTACTTATCATCTAACAGGGTCAAGTGTGCGTCTAGCTGTACGGTGTCACGTCTCAATTGTTGTGCATAATCAGACAGTCAATCACTAACACATGTCTTGCCAGTACGTCAGTGTACATAAGGCAGACACTCACAATCACTCAGAGTCACATGGTCATAAATACGGGATATTCGTAATTATACTAGGGTCATATAGTATATATATATATATATATATATATATATATATATATATATATACAGTCATAACTAGTACTTAGCATTTAATTATATATATATTTATCCATATATATATATATATATATATATATATATATATATATATATATATATATCAACCAATATTATGTGCATACCAATTGGAATATTATACACATACGCGTACGTATACGCATACGAGTTTGGTTCACTTGTAGGGTCTCTTTCAATCAACATCTAATGAACTTGTCATGGAGCAATACGCTAGATCCTAACGTCATTCACACGTATATACGTACACAAACATGAAAGTAACAACTCGAACCCGTGTGTGCGTGAACGAGGGGGTGTTCGACGTCGAGGTGGCGCTCGATTGCGTCACGGGGAGGCTCGGCTTCTCCTGCTGCTGCCGTTGTCCGGCGTCACAGGCGAGGCTCGGTCGTCGAGGGGGAGTCGGGTTCAGGCGAATGGTGGTTCAGCGGGGTCAGGTGTCGATGATGATGTCGATGGAAGAGAACGGCGCAGGGGGTTGAGGTCTGGGCTGTCGAGGAGGGAAGTGCTGCTGTCGTTCAGTCGAAGGAGGTCAGGTTTGTTCAGCGGGGTGTTGCTCGATGCTGGCAGTCGACGAGAGGATGGATGGTCGCTGTTGAAGGAGATGTTGATGATGATCGGTGGAAGGAGGCAATTGTGGGTTGAGGGAGGTTCGACGTGGCTCTCAGGCGAGTCGGGAGAAAGTCTGGTGACTGGCGGCAGGTGGCGTTCAGTCGAGGGACGTCGGGGGGGGGGGGGGAGGTGGCCGGACTCGGCTGCTCCGGTCGGCGGTGAACATGGAAGAAGGAGAGGAAGATGTCGGCTGTAGCTTGGGTTTAGGTGAGGGGATGATAAAAATATAATAAAAGTTATGTGTGTGTATATATATATATATATATATATATGTGTGTGTGTGTGTGTGTGTGTGTGTGTGTGTGTGTAGAAAAGTAGGGTTTTGAGGTTGACCTAGGGTTGGGGGCCGCTCAACACTCCTTGGAATGGGCTTTGGCTTCTTCATGTAGAAGTTTCAAAGGGCTAGGATTTTATTGTTTCAAAATGGAAGGCTAAGATTTGATGAGGGTTGATGTTGAGTATTATACACTCCAAAATTATGGAGAAAAATCACATGAAGGAAAATGGGTTTCTTCAAGTGTTTTGTCCAATGGTGTGGACACCTCAATGCACTTTTGCATAAAAGTGCCCAACAATTAAAAAATTACATAAAATGGGATCTTTAAATTAATTTAATTAAAATTAATATAATTGGTGTTCTAAAATTAATTAGAAGTATATATGGTTAAAATTAGGTGGGACACAAGTGTCATGAATGGAGAAGACATAGAATAAAATATAATCATAATTTGGGTTGCACAAAATGGGCCGAGATTGTGTCTCCAATTTTGATTGGAACGCACAAAGATACAAAGTTGGATTTATAAAGAATTAAATAAATTGTATGCAACGAATATTGTACGACTAAAATAAAGCACAAAAGGGCATAGTTATAAGTTATACAAGGATCAGAATAGAAGACTTGCACGACTAAGACAAGGGTG
This sequence comes from Iris macrosiphon, assembly GCA_036927795.1. NCBI lineage: Eukaryota > Viridiplantae > Streptophyta > Magnoliopsida > Asparagales > Iridaceae > Iris > Iris macrosiphon. The sequence goes on from JAYESA010000014.1 coordinate 142,377,241, forward strand.
TAAAATTTGTTGAAAGGCAATGGCTAGTGTAGTGCTCCAATTATCGAACCAACGGTAAGGTACAATAATCAATTAAAAATTACAGCAATTAAATATAAATAAATATCATGCAATATTAACACATTAAATAAAAAAATAAAAATATGAAATTACCCCTATTCTGGAATGTGGTAGTGACACCAAGCAAGAAGGCAAAGTGTTGGGATGGATACACCATCAATGACTTCAAATTTAGAACCCCTGATAAGCCTATTAATCAATCATTTTTCGATGGGGAGGCTAATTATACAAAAAATTCTGAAGTATGTGTGAGGGGCTTAGTCTACGATGAGGATCAAGAATTCAACTATTACAGTGTACTAAGAGATGTCGTGGAGCTATAATACTTGAGACAAAAATTATGCTGTTTAAATGTGATTGGTTCAACACAACACCCAAAAAAGGATGGAAATTGACAACCAGTTTGGGTTTATTGATATAAATTATGGAAAAAGATATATAGGTTTCGAACAATTTTTGTTGGTTATTCAAACGGTTCAAGTGTAGTATACGAGCTATCCTAGTCGATGATGCAATAATAAGGATTAGTGGGATGTATGCAAAACTAAAGCTAGAAACACATATAATGTTGGAGATCTAGCATACCAGGAGGATGAGGTGGTTATGCCTCAACCTATATATATGAGTTTGGTCGATGTTGATCGTATGGAGGTTGATGTTACCGTAGAGGATCTTAGAGTTAATAAAGAGATTGACATAAAAAATTTACCTCATATAGAGGAAGACTCTGATATGTAGGTATCGATCGAGGAAGAAGAATTAGAAGATGAAGGTGATAGTGAAAGTGAAAATAAAAATAGCGAAGTAGAAGATGAAGATGAAGATGATTCAGAAAATGATTTGAAAGACGATGACGATTCGGAAGATGAAAAAGATTAGTACGTACACACATATGCATTAGCTTAGATTATTTATTTATTTAATGACACGGTTATTATTTATTTCATCATCACACTAGTATTTATTTGTTTTACCATACCATCTATTACTTTATGATGTCTTGATGTCACTATTTTTATTTATTTCATAACACAACCCATTATTTACTATCAGATTTACCTATGGCGGTACGAGGACGATCATGACGACTGGTTCATAGAGGATCTTCTCCCCAGCATTCTCCAGCTACTCTGGATGCAGGTCGCACACAAAAATCAGAGGATGAGTTCAAAGATGACGATGATGGTTTATCCCCTCCATATACTCATTCATCGGTGGGGGAGCTACTCCATCTTCCGGGCTTACCTTAGCTTCTACCCCTGCCGCTACTCATGCGACTACTAGTACACCGACTACTCCACTAGTTGCTCATACTGAAGAAAATCTATATCCAGGCCTCCTGGTCGACCACAGAGTATATGTACGTCGTCCAGGATTTGCATATCCCCCTACTCTACCAGAGCGTCCAGCCAATATCGATCGTCCCGAGCTGTGGGCCGATGGAGCGACGTAAGTACTTATTATCTGTGGGCCGATGGAGCGACGTAAGTACTTATTATCAATTCACACATTTATTTATTTATTCATGTTTATTCTAATTGTATATTGTTTACTTATTTTAGGGTTTTTTAGACCAAGGTTGGCACTGATCTGGGGGACGTCATGCGCGAGAACTTTCATGGCCCTTATATCAACTTCAGTGATGTCCCGCTGGATCGACGATTCATTTGACTAGATATGTTGTGGGTATGTATAAGATTTATATTTAAGATAATATATAACTTTTTGATTAAAATGCTAAAAAATATTTTTCTAATTTTCAGATGAAGTACTGGTGGCAGGATTATATAGAGTCTGTGATCCGAAAGTTCTACAAGACCGTCGCTAGCAAAAGATTCAGGGATATGATCAATAATCAGATGGCGCTGGCGTCACATTCAGAAGATCTTCGCAAGGAGTGGCTCAAGGAGGAGTTCTGGGAGAAGATGAAGGAGAAGATGGAGGACCCGGAATATAAGGCCAAGTGCGAGAATGCGAGAGCGTCTCGTTATAAGGGTGGTCTCCAAACGGGTGGATCCATTCCGACTGTCGAGCATTTTCGACGGATGGTTAGTATTATAATTTTTTGCTAGATCAATTTTTGGTAATTCTTATTTTTTTCTTATTAATTAATTACTTAATATTTACAGTGCGAGGAGGCCATCAGACCCAGAGGAGACCCGACGACAGTCGACTTCTACGTAATCTTCCAGCGGAGGCACAGAAGGAAAAAGGATGGGAAGCTCGTAGATGAGCGGGCAGCAAAAGCATACATAAGTTGTGTTTATAAAATTTTGTCAATAAAATTTAATTACATTCTTTTTATAATTTGACTATATTTGTTTACCCTAAAAATACACTACCAGAATAAGAGGTATTAGCGACGTTTTTTAGCGACGTCAACATAAAACGTCGCCAATATTAAATATATTAGCGACTCCAAGTAAAAACGTCGCTAGACGTCGCTAATTGGCGACATATATCGACGTTTAGCGACTGTAATTTTTTTTAAAAGATTAGTCGCTATAAGTTCAATTAAGGTCGCTAAACGTCACTAATATGTTTCATTTAGCAACGTTTAGCGACGTACTTAGCAACGTATCTCTTTTAGACATTTAGCGATGTCATTAGCGACGTCACAGACGTCGCTAAGTTAGCGACGTCATTATTTGCGTCACTAAAACGTCGCTAAATAACTTACATTTAGGGCTAATTTCCCATATTTCCTTCGATCTCTCCCTCTCCCAAATTTAAACCCCCCTCCCTCCGGCTCCTCCTTCCTCCGGCTCCCCTCCTCCCTCCGGCGACTAGCTTCCTCCCTCCATGCGACCCCCTTTCGGCCGCGTCCTCCACCCTCCGCCGCGAGCTCCTCCTTCCTCCGGCTCTCCTCCTCCCTCCGGCGTCCTTCCTCCGGCTCCCCTCCTCGGTGAGCTCCTCTCTCTGTCTCCTTTCTCTGTCACTCTCTCTAACACGACACAACACGGTACGGCACGGTACGACATGACACACATTAACCCTAACCCTAACTCGAATACACACACGCACGCGGATACACTAACAAATGCGGACACTAACCCTAATACTGACACGGACACACGGACACGGACACGGGAATAACTCTTCAAACTAGTCAACACTAGTCAAAACTAAGTTATACCTAGTTTTCTAGGTCAATACCTTGCTAATACATATATTTATAGTATTTACCTACTAATACCTTAGTCTAGAACAAATACCTAGTCCCGTATCATAGTATTTCAACCCGTATCCCAACATTACCATGTATCTTAATATAACTCATATACCTTTCTAAATTTAATATCTTGGTACTACTCCTTAACCTAACTTTACCTCTTAACTTGGTATTAATATCTAGCTACTATCACATAATACCTTAACTTATGTCAATTTCCCCCAATAACTTAGTGTATCTATATATCCTAGTATCTAATAGTCACCCTTAGCCAATTTCTAACACATAGGCCTGGCACCTACTGATACTATCAGGTATCAGTCACTCCTCTAGAGGACGTTACATAAACAACTTGGTACTAGACCTTGATACCTTATACTCAAGGCCTGTACCCCTTACCCATTACCCCCACCTACTATCTGCAGGTGCAGGAACTTAAGCCCCCAACATACACATTGTCCATACTTCACTTAACACCTTGCTCATGACATTATCTACACGCACTTACCCTCCAATATTTAGAAACCAAATCTTCACCTTACTCAATCCACTGATACAATCAAGTATTATTTACCCCAAATTACCATCCCTTGCTCAACACCTCAATCTTGCCCCTAAATAACCTCAACACTCACTCATTATTTGTAATACCTCAAGACTGGTCATAAGCACTATCCAAACATGTGCACATTGTTTACTCCAAATCAGGTTGCACAACCTGTGCATACTGTTGCACATAAATTGTGCTCAGCCTACAGGGCCTCCCCCACTGCCCTTATAGTGTTGTAAACCTCTTCTCGATACCCTGCATTCAGGAACACCTACCCTCACACCCAACTAAATGCATCCCTGTATTCAATCCAACAGAAAACGTATTTCACTACAACTTATAGTCCACACTTGTAGTGCACCAATGAGGTACTTCATGATACACTCAAGATACTCCTTCCAAACATCACCAAACACTACTAAAACTATGAGAACACATCTAAAATACTTAATAGAGTATAAATAGCATAATAGATATTCCATCAAACACTTTGTGGTCTAAACTCACATTTCTCCCAATTTTGAGACACAAATCCATATTCCACAAGAAGAAATCATAGACCTAGATAAATGAGGATTTCTAACAGCTAGATCTAGCCATAGAAAATAAATTATCTGTTGTAGTGATAATTCTACATCTTCGGATAATTCTACATCTTCCAAACATCACCATACTGTCATTTTTACAGAAGTATCTAGAAATGGATATGAATTACTATCTGCGTCATCGTTCGTGGATGTACAACCGTCATCCTGATGACATGTGCGGTGTGCGGGATAAATTTATTGAGGGTGTACAGCAGTTCCTGCAGTTCGCCAAGGCGTTCTCTCAGTACATGGACGGTACCAAAATTAAGTGTCCATGTGTTAGATATCGCAACTTGGAATATCATCCAGAAGTGGAAGTCACATATCATTTGTACTCAAAGGGCTTCACGCTGAATTACTATTAGTGGACCACGCACGGAGAACTTGTGTCTCTAGCATCGGAGTCGGAGCCTTATGTGGCACCGTATATGAATGTCCACGACCACGATGCTTACAACAACGGGTGGGTGAACATGGTTTTTAATACGACGGGGCCTAGTTTCAATCCGGATAATTATGATGCAACTGAGGAGGCATCGAATGCCGATGCTGCAAAGTTTATGGAGTTGCTGGAGAATTCAAGGACTCTATTATATCCTGGTTGTGAGGATCATTCACCGTTGGAGGTGGTTACAAGATTGTTGAGCATCAAGTCCAATTTTAATATGTCGCAAGAATGCTATAATCGACTGATCGATTTGATTATAGAGATCTTGTCCGAGGGTACAAAGTTGCCTAAAGACTTCTATCGATCTAAGAGGATGGTGAGATCGCTCTGGATGGGATATGAGAAAATTGATGCATGTCGCAACGGGTGCATGTTGTACTACAAAGACATCAAGGATGAAGATGCGTGCAGATTCTGTGGTGCTGATCGCTACAAGGCCACTGGTAGAGGAAAGTCTGTGGGTGCAAGGAAGCCTACAGATTCGATGCACTACTTGCCTTTGACGCTGCGGTTGCAAATGTTGTTTATGGTTAAGGAGACTGCATAAAACATGAGTTGGCACAGGCGAAAATAGATCGAAGGAGTATTGGATCATTCATCCGATGGAGAAGCATGGAAGCACTTTGATCGAGAGTATCCAAATTTTGCTTCAGATCCACGTAATGTCATATTGTGGCTCTCCTTTGACGGTTTTACCTCATTCGGACTTTCGGGCTCCCAATATTCATGTTGGCCTGTGATCGTTACTCCGTATAATCTACCGCCTTGGATGTGCTTGAAGACTCCGAATATGTTCCTAACCGTTATTATCCCGGGTCCCGAACAATCCGAAGAGGAACATCGATGTGTATTTACAGCCTTTGATAGATGAGTTGAATCAGTTATGGGAAGTAGGTGGCAACACGTACGATGTTTTTAGAAAGAAATTTTTTTAGATGAGGGCAGCACTTATGTGGACCATCAACAATTTTTCGGCCTATGGAATGATATTGGGATGGAGCACTCATGGTCGTCTCTCATGTCTGTATTGCATGGATCGTACTAAGGCTTTCCATTTGAAATACGAAGGCAAACCGTGCTTCTTCGATTGTTATTGATAATTTCTGCCGAAGGATCATCCGTACCGGAGGAACAGGAATGCCTTTCGCGCGGGCATTATGGAGAAGGCCAATCCACCGCCAAGGTGGCCCGGATACACGATATGGGAAGAGGTAAAAGATTTATCAAGTGCTATCGAAGAGCCTACTAAGGGGTACGAGTGTGACGGATTTGGTCGCACCCATAACTGGACGAAGATGAGTATATTATGGGATCTGCCATATTGGAGCACCAATCTGATCAGACATAATCTTGATGTCATGCATATCAAGAAGAATGTGTTTGATAACATAATTAATACTGTAATGGAGGTAAAGGAGAAGATAAAGATAATCCGAAGGCCAGGTTGGACTTAGAAGAAATATGTAGACGTCCTGTATTGCATTTAATAGAGGAGGGGAATAGAAAGTTAAAGCAACCTAAGTCAATTTTCTCACCGGGGAAAGAGGATAAAGGAAGACTTTGTAGGTGGATTCAGGGTCTAAAGTTTCCAAACGGATACATATCGAACTTAAGAAGATGCGTCGACCTTAAGAAGAACAAACTGGCGGATATGAAGAGCCATGATTGTCACGTATTCATGGAGAGGTTAATTCCGATTGCATTTCGGGAATTCTTACCGCAGGTCATTTGAACAGCATATTCTTCAGAGATCTTTGTTCTACTAAGTTGCTCGTCGATCGTCTAAAAAAGCAAGAGAAGGATATTGCAGTAATACTATGTAAGCTCGAGAAGGTGTTTTCTCCTGTATTCTTCGACTCTATGGAGCATTTGCCAATTCATCTTTCCTATGAGGCACGTATTGGTGGTCCTGTCGGTTATCGATGGATGTACCCCCTTCGAGCGACATATGAATCACCTAAAGAGAGATTAAAAATAAGTTATGAGTTGAGGGCTCTATTTGTGAAGCTTATGTTCTCGAGGAGATTACAAACTTTTGGTCGACGTATTTCAAACCTCATGTTGCTACTAATAGAACAAAAGCTCCGAGAAATGACGACGGATATCAGGAATCTAATGATGTAATACTCAAAGTATTCAATGTGTCCGGAAAGCCTTCGGGAAAAATGAAGAAGAGATATTTGAATGACGATGAGCTAAGGGCTGCTCAGTTTTATATATTATTCAATTACGATGAGGATAAAGTGAAAAAACTAGAGGGATAAGTAATTAATACGTCCACGTTTACATCATCTCAATGTAGTAGTATAAGCTACTATTATGCTACTAATCAGCAGTTGCTTCATTATTTTTAGCACATATAATGATGAGTTGAGGTCGGTTAGACCCTATATAACAGACGAAGAAGTAGAACAAGAAATGAGATATTATTTTTCTTCTTGGTTGAGCGCATATGTAAGGTGCTTGTAATTATTTTTTATTTCTGCACCTGCAAAACAAATAACTTACTATCGCTACTTTGGTATTTAGGTCGATCGTCTAATAATACCCGAGACTGAATCTATTAGAACTCTAGCCAAGGGATCAATTACTGCCGTTAAAATATGGCCAAGTTTCTGTGTGAATGGGTTTAGGTTCAAGTCAACAAATGCTCCTATCAGAGACAGCTTTCTGGATCTTGATTCCACGAAAAATAGTTATTTGTGTATCAAATCTTCGAACTACAAAGACGTCGATCCAGGCAATGATTTCTTTGGCATCTTACAAGAGATTATGGAGTTGACATATAATTATGTCACAGAACCTGCTAATATTGTGTTATTCAAGTGTGAATGGTTCGATCCAATTTAAGATCAAGGTTTAAAAATTGACAAGCATGGCCTTGTGGATATAAACTACAAGCGTAGATATCAAGGCTACGAACTATTTGTCCTATCAAGTTAGGCTCAGCTCGTGTACTTCACAACTTATCCTAGACGGGGGACTATAAACCCCCTCAATTAATTCTATAGTTAGTCAGGTTTGGAATGGAAAATTTTGGTTTAGCAGCAGATGTTTGAGGTTTAGAGTAGAGTTGCATATGTCTGTTATTTATTAATTAAACCCTTGGCACGCCCTACCATTGCTAAATTATTCGAAGCCCAATAGCAGCCCATAAATTCTATCGGACTATTGTACTTCTGACTTTACTCTCCAATTTAGGCACTGGACCTTTTCGTCACACAAAAATTAAATCTGTTGTGCCTTAAATTAATTGCACAATTTTCCGTATCCTAAATCCCATGATTTAATTCCGTGTCGGACAACTGTGTCGTTATCCTCAATTTTGAGATACCAACTTAACCCTTTGAGCCGGACCAACTAAAGGGTCCAAGACTGACTCCAAGCTCCCACCATTTTTGACCTTTGCGTCATTTCCAAATTTTGACCCCAAGTGCCCCGATTTAAATTAAAAGCACGGGACACTTTAATTCTATTTAAATCGAGGATACCAATTTTGACTAATCCTATTTTAATCCCCAATTAATCCTAATGCCTATTTAATTAAACCCATGCCAAACACACAACACCCCCTCACCATACAAAGCACCAAACACCATTTTCCCCATAATTTTTGCATTATTTCATATATTTGTGAAATTATCCAAATTTAAGGGGCTTAGTTGCAATTTTTGAATTAGGTGTCCTCACCTCATTGGCCAAGGCCAAATGGAGATGTTACCCTTCTTTGACCATAGTCACCACTCTCCCCCTTCCTTTGCATGAAGAAACCTAACCCTTCATGTAGAATCCCTACCCTCCATTTGAATAGGGAGCATCACAACCCTCCATCCTCCACACCAACCCCTATAAAGTATCATTTCCCCCTCTCCCCAATGCAGGCCCTAATCCCTAGGCATTGGAAACCACCCTCTCCTCTCTCTCTCCTCCTTCCTCCACCTAGAGAACCGAGCCTCCCTCCTCCATATATTCATTTTTTCTTCTTCTTCTTCCTTTCTTCTTCCTGGAAGGAATCTCCAGCCGAGTAGGTGCACTCCGGCGGCTGACCTCTACTCCGGCGGCTGATCTCGACTCCGACACTGTGCAACCCGTACTTCGGCGAGCCGTGTCCCGACGTCGAGCCCGCACTGCCTCTCCACCCCCGGCTTGCTGTCATCCCGTCACGCATCCACTGCTCCGCCGTTCGAGCCCGCAGCTCCGATGATCCACTACTCCGTCGTTCGAGCCCGCAGCTCCGACGATCCACTGCTCCACCGTTCGAGCCCGCAGCTCCAACGATCCCGGCGACTTCGCCTGCTGCAGCCCGCAACTCCGACGAGCTATTCTCCGGCCAAGCCCCCTCGATCTCAGACCAACTACCACCACCACCATTGCATCCTCAGTCCAACCCCCACCATCGCATCACCCCATCCGACCTCCACCTGCTGTACTCCGGCCAACCCTGGTCGACGCTGCCTCGCCTAGGTATACCTCTCCCCCTCTCTGGAGTTTATTCACTGTGTTATTGATTATTAGGGTTTTTATTTGTTTATATAATCTGGTGAGTTATTGTTTAGCTAGGGTCTTTCATTGATTTATATTCATGTGAGTATATTATTAGGGTTTTATTCTTAGAGCATGTTGATGATGATGTAGGGTATGATGAAGGACATGGGAAATGACTTGTTGCATGTTGAAGAGGTTAATGTGATAGGTTTAATGTGATAGGATGAATGTAGGTCAGGGTTTATCTTCTACATGAATTAAAATGATTTATTTAAAATATTTGTTCATGGAGATTTAGGTATTGATCTTTGAATAAATGCTCGGGATATATTACATGGTGGTAAAATGCTAATTAATTTAATGAGAATTAAATTGAGGGGGAATAAGATTCTGATTTATTGAATATTGATGAACATCGAGGAGCACGTGATTGATTGAGGACTAGTGTGTAGTATAAAACCCCTGATCGGTAATTTGGGGACTGGAAATCAAAGGTGATTAATTTAGAGCAGTACTTTGTGATTGGTAACAACGATATTAAACGAAGAAATTATAATCGTTAACTGTGTTTTGAGGATGGTTTGATGAAGTGGTACTGATGACTAGATGATTTGACGTATCGTACCGATAGTCAACTGTGGTCAACCCCCCTAGCATCTTGTCCCTGTGAGTTGTAGCTGAGACTGAGCTTAGGTATAGATGTGTGTCGCATCCCTGTTTGATGTGGAATAGATTATTGATTTTGGTTTGTATCTCATCTCTAGGTACTACAGGACCTGAGAACTTGGACGTGGTACCGGATCCCCATCACCAGCAGCTACACGCAGGCAAGTGTACCTTGCCACCCTGTATTTTAGATTACAGATATTTGTATTTTCTTTATGTATATTGTGCACATATTTATGTTGACATTCGATACTTCAAGTCCGGATCACAACCGTGTGCAAACGTTCGTTGTAACATCTTAGAATAATTGTTAGATATTTCGTAGCACCTCGATGTACGTACCTGAGTATATCGACACCCCAGGACACACTCATACACTGTGATCATACCAGACTCCTGTATCCTGATACTGACATCATGACCAGAGACTAGGACGACCTTAGGGTCGCGTCTGTTGAGTTATTTCTGTGTGTCGAGACTGTTAGATAGAGGTTCAGGTTCAGCGCACAATCGTTAACCGCTTGGGAAGGGGAAGACAGTTACTAGACGTTTGGGCTCCTTTGCACGCGCTTATATATATTTATATAGTATTTATGTAGTGATCCTATATCTAGTGTAGTGGTATCACCCGTGTGACTCTTTGCCCGGAGCTGCGGTACGTCCCGTGTGTTTCCGTGTCCGGAGCTACGGTTTTATTTTGGATAGCCCACGCGTCGAACATTGTCTTTAAATTGTGTCACACTTGTTTGGTTATGATAGAGTACCCTGTCATTGCATTTGTACTTTCTGTTTACTTGGCATGCTGTATTTTTGTACCTTGTTACGTCCCTCTGAGGACCTGGTTCCCTTCCAGGTTTAGGCGACGAGGATTACCCGGAGGAGTACAGTCCGGGTACGTATCCTGCAGCAGGACCCACAGCCGAGGACGAGGTCATCCCGGAGGACTTCGACTGATCGCTGGTAGTGACTCTTTCCTGGGACGATATTACTACCTAGTTACCTGATGTCGTTCCAAGTTATCTTATTGCTTACTTTCATTCCAGTATCTTGTACTAGCGGGTTTGTTCCCGTGTGACTACTCTAGTATTTGTACTTGATTATTTATCTTGGACATTTCCTTTCTGCACATTAGTTGTCATAATTACCTCTATGTGCTCTTATATTTTTTGCATGTGGATAAGATTTAGATTGACTATTTATGTGTTATGTGATGGGTTATTCATTGTACTTTACAGCTTAGGTGCACTCCGACGGGTCCATTAGATTGGGATGCCCGCCGAAGTGCGTTGTTGGCCATTGCCATATGACTCGATTCCTTACCTATGGAATCGGGGCATGACAGGGAAAGCAAGGTCGGATTGATGGGCAGTATACAAGACTAAAGATAGAAATACCTTTGACATTGACGAAATAGCTTATCAGGAGGACGAGCTACCTCTTGTAACAAATATTGTAGATGTGGACTCAACGGAAGTTACTCATTACACGAGTAATAATATAGAAGATGTAGAATTATCGGAAGAGGAAGATGAAGAGGAAGACGAAGTAGATAAAAGTGAAGACGAGAAGGAGGAAGAGGAAGAGGAGGATGAGGAAGGCGAACAAGATGAATTTTCTGAAGATGATTGAAAATAAAATATTTTGCTTGTAGAATATAACTATATTTTGACTGTAGAATGTACTATTTTGACGAATATATGTATTATATTTTGACTGTAGAATGTACTATTCATTTAGACTTGTGATACCACTAATTATTTACTGTACAATTCTATGAATGTTGTGAGATATGCATAACATTTTGACTGTAGAATGTACTATATATTTGTGTATTTCTTTATTCATCATATGTTGTTATCAGATATGATAGGACGACGCAGAGGGTTCGACAGATCCCGAGGTAGACAAAGTGCTCCTCCGGTACTGCCTACTGTTGGTTTTGGATCATCGTCGCCCAGTACTCCAGTATATCGATCAGTCACATATCCGACTGCGATGATGTTACGTGGCAACACTCCTGGGACGAGTAGTTCCAGGCCTGATAGTACTCCCTCGTCCAGCGTTCCTCATGCTGACGGAACCATGGAGACAGATGAGCATATGGAGGAGGTCGATCCGACGTTGTCCCAACATCAGCTAGATCCTCCATGCGCACCTCCATAGGAGACGAGGACAGAGATTTGGGCCGATGGTACAAAGTAAGTCAATTAGATGGTTTAGCATCATATATATCGTGGATTTCTTTATTCATCATATATTGACTTTTTTTGATCAAAATAATTATCTCTATATAGATATCGTCCATCGTTGGTTCAGAGACGCCTGGGCCTCTTTCTGAGGAACAACTATGGTTGCCCTTGGATCAACTATTCTGAAGCTCCGAAGGAGAGGAAGGCGTTCTGGTTTGCCCACTTCAAGGTAAAAGTATATTATATAAATTCTCTAATTTATGCATATTATATAACTTATCCGTGATGCTCACTTACTAAATTATTTATTGTAGAAAATGTATTTCTATCCTCCGCACCGGGCCGAGTTGATCGAGCGAATGTTTCCTGCCGTTGCCGCCAAGCTTATCCGCGATGCTCTGGATGACTAGAAGGCTCGTGATCGTGCTGGAAAATTGATCCAAAGTTGGATCACGCATGAGCAGTGGACTGCGATGAGGGCTAGATTCGATGATCCGAGGTACAAGAAAAGGTCTGAGAAGGCCAAGGCGGCTAGGCGGAATGCTGCAAAGTGGTATGGTAGCTCGATTCCGATGAAGGTACATTTCTGTCATTTGGTATATTTTTTATTTAAGATATATTATTTTAATATAAGTACGATAAATGTTAGTAGGAAAAAAATATTTAATTTTAGTACTAAATAATATATTTTTAACAGGTACAGAGGGGTGATGATGCAAACATGGTGACCATCTTCTTGGCCACCCATCGAAAGGACGAAAATCTCATTGATGAGAGGGCCTCGCAGACCCATGTAAGTATTACTTTACTTTGTGTTAATTTTAATATAACTTAGGTAATTATCGAGTATCCAAACTTTTCTAGGCCGAGTATCTTAGGATGCATGAACGGGCGACTGCTAGTGCACCTACAGCTGGAGAGGCTGGTACTTTCTCGCAGCCCGCTCCAGCTCCGTCGGCGGACGAGCTGTGGGTGACCACCACTGGTGGTCTCCAGAGGGGTATGTACTACGATACGGGATCCTATGGCACCCTGGCTGTGATGCAGTCATCTAGGACATCCCCGACAAGTGCGCATTCCCCACAGCCCTCGCAGTCGTCGACCAGAGTCCAGGAGGCCGTTGACTGTCAGATTGCGTCTCTCCGTGACGAGTTGCTGCGAAGGATGGAGGAGCAGCCCCGGTCCCAGCCGCAGGCGGACGATTCGACGCTCATCGCACGATTAGATATGCTCGACCGCAGCATCACGGAGCTCCAGGATTTGACAAATGATCTTAGAGCCTCGACAGAGCGCAGCGTGACGGAGCTGCAGGCATCACAGCTATCCATGGGCGAGAGGTTGACGATGATGCAGGATTCAATAGTTCATAGCAGTATGAGGCTATTATCTGCCATGGATTCTTACAACCAGCGACCCGCATAGCTAGAGCAGATACGTCCTTCTGGTGCGCCTACATCGATACGGACTCCACCGACGTCACTGCCTTCTCTATCGACATCGGTATCGATTTTACGGGAGCAGTATGATTTATTCTTATCCTTCATGCGCGTCGGTGGTCATCCTCCTACAGATCCGCAGTAGTATGGAAATTTGCATGGATATTTGCTGGATATTTGTATTATTTAGGATGAGACTCAGTTGTATGGATATTTGATGTATTCTTTACGACGATATTTTCTCCTGATTAGGTTTTTAATTTCAATGTTTTATTTTCTTCAATGTTTATTATATTATTCATATTAAATATATGTTAATTTACTAGTGTTGAGTGTTCAACCCAAGGGGTCAGCGAACCCAGTAAATTCAACGGAAGGTTGCTCTGGGTCTATTTGTACAGATTGTGAATTAATAAACTGCAGGAATAATAGTTTGAAAATAATTCGGTATTGATTTTTTTATTTTTTACTGTATCATTAGCGACATTTTTAGCGACGTTTAGCGACTTTTAGCGACGTTCATACATGTTGCTAAATACGTTGCTAAGTTGCGACGTGAATACATATCGCTAATAACGTCGCAAAAAATATCGCTAAAAACGTCACTGTACGTCGCAACTTGCTGACATGTCAGTATTGTCAGGTCATAGTAACGTTGCTACAAAAGTCGCTACATACGTCGCTAATTTGTGACGTAAAGCGACAAATGAACACGTCGCTAATTAGCGATGTTGAGTCGCTAAACGTCGCTAATCTAGCGACATATTTACGTCGCTAGAAAACGTTGGTATAGCGATATTTGGCGATAATTTTTCCGTCAGCAACTAGCTGAAAGGAGACTTCTGTAAAACGCCGCTAATTACATCGCTAAATTTATTTAGCGACGTTTATTGGTCATTTAGCGACGTTTCTTTACGTCGCTAATTTGACTTTTTCTGGTAGTGATATAACATTTACTTTAGTATTGTTACCTATGATATCTAAAAACCTTAACTCTAAACCTAATCTACGATATCTAAACTTAACTCTAAACCTAACCTTAGTTGTAGTCAATGAAAAGATCAATCCAAACCTATGATATCTAATCATATTTACATAAATAAATATAGGAGACGTATGAGACATTGGAGGGTGGAACTGAGAGCAGTACATCGACTGAAAGAAATGATCGGTGGGTACAAGCTGTCGGGAGAGGGAAAGGTGACAGCGTGTACGGGACTGGATCATTGGCATCCCAATCGTCGGTTCATTCCAGAGCTCCTCTGATGGCCAGCTCTATCAGAGCCCGACCAAGATGTTCCTTTTGGTACAATAAGTTTGGAGCATATCACGACGACTCTGTTAGAGGTACATATGCAGGTTAGATAACTAACAGAGTCTCATGATCCTGCAGCTCCTACTCCTCCAACGGCTCCAACGATGGCTACTCCAGCCCCTCCGACGGCTCCTCTGGCTCTATCTTCGATTTCTTCTACTGCTCTGACTGTCATTCCAGAGGATCTACAACAGATCATCGTTGCGGTTATCACGTAGTACATGGCTATCCGACAGTCGCCTCCACCTCTACAGTCGACTTGATGTATTTTTATTTTTTTGATAATTTGACATTTTGTTGGATGTACTGGTTTTATAACTTTATATGTTTGGATTATGATAGTTTATGATAATTTATGTCTATGCACTTGTATTTAATACGTTCTATTTTATTTGATTGTATTTGATGTGTTTGAATCTCTGATTGACTTTGTATAATGTTACAGGAGCAGGAAGTAAGTGATTTTATTCTAGAAAAAAAGATATATGTTTAGCGACGGACGATAGACGGATTAGCAACAAAAAATTCATCGCTAAATATGTCTTGTACCAAAAAAATATGGTAAATATGTATCAGAAATAGTCGTTATGTCCGTCGTTGTTAGCGATGGATTAGCGACGAAAATTTAGTTGGTAAGCTTCTAAAAAATTTGATAAAAAATGACTCACTATTTTCGTCGCTAATCCTTCACCTAATACAGCGACGTAAATAATATGTCACTAATCCGTCATTGAATTTTTGCCGCTAATTTTTTACTAATCCATCGACATAGCGTCGAATTAGCGACAGAAACATGGCAGCAACACTTAAAATAGTGATACCATATTTCCGTCGCTAATCCGTCGCTATATTAAAATAGCGAGGGAAATATGCATTTTAGCGACAGAAAATTATGTCGCAAAAATTCTGTATTTTTGTAGTTAATAGCTCAATCGATTCTGTATGGACACCAACAACACGACCAATTACGACTTCTTCATCGCGGCTTCGTCAACCGCGATGTCGTACTTTATGACCAGCGGAGGTCGACAGCAGAGGGGGCAGGAGTTGCGTATGCGGAACCACGGGATAATGAACCCCATGTGGTATGCGTAGCCGCATGTCACGACCCGCACCCGAAATTTTGACATGAGTCGTGGGTACGTCCATCCTACGCCGCAGCATCGGCGGTAGAACGCTGTCTAGGTCACAATAAATACTAAACTTAACTCACAACCTGTCAATGATATCAACTCCATGAGGAGGACAATATACATCTCACAATAGCTCATAATGCAAACTCAATCACAACAACTATAAGAGTATAAAGGCACGATAAAAGATAAGAAAGAATGACATATGTCAAACACAATGTCTCAAAATAGAGATAAACTACAGTCTAGCTGTCCAACATAAAGTCTCCATAAGTTTTATCATAAAATAAGAATAAGTCTAAACATAAACTCAAAATAAACCTCAAAGTAAGTCTCAAATGCATAAGATAATGTTGTCTAGATAGCTGCAGGTAATGTCTTCTCTAAAGGAATAGTCTCCTATAAGATCTCTGGTGTGTAGTCTGCATCTATACCTGGTCCATAATATGTGGGACAGAAGTCCTCAAGATCCTCTGGAAAGAAATATCCAGTCAGGATTGTAGCGAAGTACAAGCACTAACAGCAGTTCCACATATATTGACAAGAACTATAAAATACAGTATAAAAAAAAATACAAAATAGATATGAATACTGGCAATAAACAAAACTGGAATAATAAAATACTGGAATAAAGAAATATTGGAATAAAGAAGTACTGGAATAAAGAAATACTGGAATAAAGAAGTACTGGAATAAAGAAATACTAGAGCATATGTCATCATCAATGTACATCTAGCAATGAATAGAAATACAAGTGCATGCTAGAACAATGAACTGGAACATAAGTGAATACTAGAACTATAACTAGAACATAAGGAATGCTAGATCAATAAACTAGAGATACATGTCAAGAACATCTAGCTAAGTATGTGAAACATCAGCATATCATGTGATCGACTTGGGACTGATCAGGCTTGTTATATATGATTAGCTATGATTCATGTAAGGTCAGGCTAACCATCTGGATAGCTATGATGCGAGCAATAGGCAAGATAATAACATGTAACAGGCTATGAGGCATATAATGGTCAGGCTGCACCGACGTGAGGTATGGGTGAGCTATGATGCATGTAGAGTTGGGTATGATCACATAAGCTACTAATATTTCCCCGTTTCCCCAGCTAGCATGATGGATCCCAATCATGACTCCTCGTGACAGGTCTCGATGATGCCAACTCGTGTAAACAACAGTGTCTGAATCATGTACACTATACAACTAGAATTATAGAGATAATCAACATAATAAAAACTGTCAGAGAATGTACTCGCCTGTGGTCCTTAGCTGCCAATACCAATGTCATGTTTCCAAAGTATCGTCTGAATGATCCAACAGTCCTATAGACATTATTTAATGATAATAAAAATTAGTCGATACACTAACACACACAATCAATAACACAATGAACTCAGAGACTACGCTAGGGGTACTACTTGCCCTTTAACAGGGTTAAGTGTGCGTCTAGTTGCACGGGTGTCACGTCTGTAATTGTTGTGCATAACAGACATTCAAAATAATACGGGTCTTGCCAGTACGACAGTGTACATAAGGCAGTCTGTTAACATTTTACAGGGTCACAGGTCAATATAAATACGGGATATTCATAATTAACACTAGGGTCTCCTAGTATACCTACAAATATATGCATAGTCTTAACTAGCTTATAACATTAAATTACCTACAATTTATATATACCATATATTTATATACGTACTAAACAAATACTAATTAAACACATATACTATATATATATACCAATGAATAATATACATTACTAGATGTATACATACTAAACATATATATACATATACCAATTTAAATAATATACACATACGAATTATATACTAATGGAATACATATACTATACATATATATATGTATATACATATATATATATGTATGTATATATATATACCAATACATACATACTAAACATAACTAAATATACATATGTATACTAATAAAAAATATGCGTATGCGCGTACGAGTACGTGTACGCAACAAGAAAGTGTACCTCGAACATGTGCGCGCGGGAACGAGGCATTCGTGTCGAGGTGAGCTACTGTCGTCGGCTTCAGTCGCGGCGTCGTGGAGAGTCGGCAGGGATCAATCTAGTCTGGGCGTCGGCTCCGGCGAGTTCAGACGGTCGTGTAGGCATGGGGTCGGTTGAGGGCAGTTGGGGTCGTCGACGGGGTCGTTGACTGGATGGCAGCGGGGTGCTACTTGGTGCAGACTGGCTCCGGTCGATGTGGGATGAAGGATGGTGGGTTCTGGCGGTCGTGCAGGTGGTTTGGCGACGAGGCTCCGACGAACGCAGTCAGGCGTGGGATGATCGGGCTTCAGCAGCGGGTCACCGGCTTCAGTCTGGGCGGAGGAGAACGGCGGGTTCACGGCGGGTTGGGGCCGTTCAGTCCGATGTGAGGGTGCTTCAGCGGGTGCGGCTCGGGGTACTTCGGTTCAGTCTGTTCCAGGCGGGTCCAAGCGTTCAGGCGAACTCCGGCGAGGGGTCAACGGGAAAAAGAAGACGGAGATGGGTGAATAGTAAGGATGGGAGGAAAGAGTCGGCTGCTCCTTAGGTTTTTAGGAATCGAAAAAGTAAAGGAAAAGAATATTTATACATATATGCAAGGTGTTGGGTTGACCCAGAAATTGGCTTGGACAAACCCTTGGAAAAAGGACTTCTCATGTAGGTATTTCAAGGACTATGATTTAATAGATTCAAAATGGATGGCTATGATTGCATTTGGTTCAAAGTTTGGAGGGCTATGGTTTGAGGAGGTTGATGTTGAGTTACACACTCCCAAAAATTATAAAAAAAATTCACATGAAGGAGAAATGGATTTCTTCACGTGTTGTGTCCAATGGGGTGGACACCTTAATGAACTTTTGCATAAAAGTGCCCAACAATTAAAAAATTACACAAAGTTGGGTTTATGGTTTAATTTAATTAAAATGAATATAATTGGTGTTCTAAAATTAATTAGAAGTACATGGGGCTAAAATAAGTGGGACACAAGTGTCATGAATAAAGAAGACCCAGAATAGAATATTACCCTAATTTGGGTTGCTCAAATGGGTCGAGATTGTGTCTCCAATTTCCATTGGAACGCACAAGGATACAAAGTTGAATTTGTATCGAAATAAATACCATCGGTTGTGACAAAAGTTGTGCGACTAAAATGTAGCACAACATGGCATAGTTATGAGTTACACAAAGATCAAAATAGAAGACTGGCACGTCTAGGACAAGGGTGTGAAATTTGCAGGAAGACAATGGCAAGTGTAGCGCTCTAATTATCGAAGCAACGGTAAAGTGCAACAATCAAACAAAATCACAGCGATTAAATATATATAATTATCATGCAATATTAACACATTCAATTAATTAATAAAAAGATAAAAATACCCCTATTCTGAAATGTGGTAGTGACAAGTCTACCCTCCTTAAAAGAATTTCGTCCTCAAAATTAAAAAAATAAACTAGCACAAGAACAAATAATCAAACAAAGAATTAAACCTCAAGTCTCGAAGAGATACGGATACTGCTCGCGCATTTCGTCCTCTCTTTCCTAGGTTGAATCGCCTGGAGAGTGATGTCTCCATGCAACACGAACCAAGGGAATAGTCTGGTTCCGCAATACCTTCTCTCTACGATCCAAGATCTTAACGGGTTATTCAGGATAGCTGAGCGTCGGTCCAACCTCGATCTCTGAGTGATCTAGTACGTGACTAGGATTTGTCATGTACCGTCTCAGCTGCGACACGTGGAACACGTCATGCACTCCATCTAGAGCAGGCAGCAAGTCCATTCTATAGGCCACTGCACCGACCCTTGCAAGAATACTGAAGGGCCCGATGCATCGTGGACTAAGCTTTCCGCCTCTACCAAAATGAATCGTGCCCCGTGTCAGAGAAATCCGTAGGAACACCAAATTGCCAACCTAGAACAAACAGCCTTAACACACAATCTAAAACAAAATAATCACAAACTAAATAACAAAACCTATACCTGAAACTCTAGGGGTCTACGGTGGCTGTCAGCCCAATGTCGTTGTCTGTCCTGCGCCACTCGCAGTCTGTCTCTGATGAGTTTTACCTTTTCTGCTGCATCCACGACCATTCTGGTCCTAACAAAGCTCTCTCTCCAACATCATCCCAAGATAACGGTGTTCGACACCTTCATCCATATAAAGCCTCGAATGGTGACATCTCAATGTTGGCCTGGTAGCTATTGTTGTAAGCAAACTCTACTAGGTGTAGATGGTCCTCCCAAGAACCTCCGAAATCCAAAACGCAAGTGCGTAGCATATCTTCAAGTGTCTGAATAATCCTTTCAGATTGTCAGTCTGTCTGGGGATGATACGCGATACTGAACTTGAGCTGAGTGCCCAAGCTAGCCTGCAAACTCCTCTAGAAGTGGAAAGAGAAACGACTATCCCGATCTGAGACGATACTCACAGGAACTCCATGTAATCTAACAATTTGCCACACGTACATCTCTGGTAGCTTCTCTGTCGATGTACCCACTTTGAAAGGTAAGAAGTGGGCTGATTTGGTCAAACTATCCATGATGACCCAAATTGCGTCATTTTCTCCTGGAGAACGTGGAAGCCCTGAAACGAAGTCCATAGTCACGTGCTCCTACTTTCATTATGGAATGGGTAAAGGTTGAAGCAATCCTTCTGGCCTCTGTCGATCTGCTTTTACCTGCTGGCACACTAAACATTTGGATACAAAGCGTGCTACCTCGCGCTTCATACCATACCACCATACGTGCTCCCTCAAATCTCGATACATCTTGTTGGCACCGGGATGCATCGAGTACTGAGAGCGATGTGCCTCCTGCAAATCCTCTTCACGCAGTTCTCCATTCGGCACACACATCCTCGTGCCATGCCATAAAGATCCATCATCCGTAATAGTGAAGTCATCTGTCAATCCTGTCCGAACTTGTGCCCTGATACTCCTCAGAGTCTCATCATCATACTGTGCAGCTCTAATTCTATCCATCAGCTCTGATTGTATCTGCAATCCCCACATCTGAATCTCAACACCTACTAACTAGTACTTTAATTCCCAAGCTCTCTAGATTGGCCAATAAGTGTCTATCTGTAGTCAAGTATATAGCCATCGGATACCTGCTCAAGGCATCGGCGACTACGTTGGCCTTTCCTGGGTGGTACTTTAATGAGATATCAAAGTCTTTCATCAACTCTAACCACCTTCTCTGCCTCATATTTAGCTCATTCTGTATAAATACGTACTTCAAGCTCTTGTGGTCTGTGAAGATCTCCACACGCTCTCCGTACAGATAGTATTTCTACAGCTTTAGAGCGAAGATAACTGCTGCTAACTCCAAATCGTGGGTGGGGTAGTTCTTCTCATGAGGGCGTAATTAGCTTGAAGCATAGGCAATTACTTTCCCGTGCAGCTGAAGAACGTATCCCAAACCTTTTCCTGAAGCATCACTGTAGATAGTGAAACCTCATGTCCCTGACGGCAACGTCAAAACTGGAGCTGTCGTCAATCTCTTCTTCAGCTCATCAAACACGGCCTGACATTCCTCTGTCCAGACAAAATCTACATCTTTCTTGGTCTGCCTAGTCATCGGCTCTGCAATCTTAGAGAAGTCTTGTACGAACCTCCTGTAGTATCCTGCTAGTCTGAGAAAGCTCCTAATTTCAGCTATCGTACTGGAGGTAGCCCATGACTCCACTGCCTTTACCTTCTTTGGGTTAACTAAAATTTTGTCACCCGTCACCATATGTCCAAGGAATTTAACCTTGTCAAGAAAGAACTCACACTTTGAAAGCTTTTCGTACAACTCTTCCTTCCTGAGAGTCTCCAAGACTATCCTCAGGTGCTCTTCGTACTCCTCTGGGGTCTTCGAATACACAAGAATGTCGTCAATGAACACCACTACGAACTTGTCAAGGTACTGATGGAATACCTTGTTCATAAGTTCATGAATACTACGGGTACATTGGTTAAACCAAACGGCATTACTGTGAATTCAAACTGGTCATATCTGGTCCGAAAAGCTGTCTTCGGTATGTCTTCCTTCTTCACCTTCACCTGGTGATAGCCTGACCTCAAGTCTATCTTTGAAAACACCTTCGCTCCGCTCAACTGATCGAAAAGATCATCTATCCTTGGCAGCGGGTATTTATTTTTGATAGTGAGGTTATTCAGAGCTCTATAATCGATACACATGCGTATCGTGTCATCCTTCTTCGGTACGAATAATACAGAGCTTCCCACGGCGATGAACTGGATCTAATAAAATCTTTGTCATGCAGCTCCTCAACTTGCTTCTTCAGTTCTACCAGCTCGCTGTTATTGACTCTATAGACATGTTATGAAATAGGCTCCACTCCTGGTACCAAATCTATAGAGAATTCAACATCTCTGTCTGGCGGCAAACCTGGAAACTCCTCTGGAAATACATCCAGGAATTCATCTATCAGAGGATGTGGTAACTCCTCTGCTTCCTTTCTAGCTCCATAAAAAGTGCTTCTGCTCTGCATTGCTGCTCCTCTGGTGACCTCAAACTTTGGTTCTCCTGGCAGTCAAAATATTACTCTGCCTCCATGACAATCTATAGTAGCATGATGCCTACTCAACCAGTCTATTCGAAGTACAATATCGTATCCCGGAAGTGGCATGATGGGTAAACTCACGCTCAACTCTTGGCCTCCCAATGATACTCTCCGATCCTTGCAATAATCATGAACTAGGATAATGCCTCCTCCAGTCGTGATCTTGCAAGTCCTATCTAATGGTTCCGTTTCTAAATGATGCTTAAGGGCATAAGATACAGATACGAAACTATAGGAAGCGCCAGAATCAAATAATGCAAGTGTTGGAATAGAATCGAGAGAAACTAAACCTGAAATTACGTCTCCAGCTGGCTTGGTCTCCTCAGTCGTCATGGCGTATGCGCATCCCTTTGGTGCTTCTCTCTGCTGCTGCTAGTGCTGACCAAACCTCTGCTGCTGTGGTGGAAGTGGAGGTCCCCTCTGCTGGCCTTCTGGTACAGTAGGTACTCTGGCTGGTCCTCTTTGAGTGGCTGTTCCACCCTGACGAGTCTGAATAGATAAGGAGTCCCTAAGCTGATGTGATGATGATCCACAGGACAAGCATGTACCCAACCTCTTCCTGCAGATGTCTCTAGTATGTCTCATCTTCCCGTAATATGCACACTGGGCAACAGGCTGATTCTATCTCTGTGGCTGCTGCTGCAGCTGGATATGTCCTCGAAGTGGTGTCTGGTGCTGCTGATGCTGCTGCTGGTACGGTCTCTTTTGTTGTTGAAAGTGTGGGCGCTTGGCCGGTCCTGTGTTACCATATGTTCCTCCAGAAGTATCGCATCCTCTCTTGGGTTTGAGGTCCAAGTCATCTTCAGCAATCTAGGCATCTATCAGAATACCCTCAAATGTAGCAGTGTATCACGCCCCAGTCCCAAAATGCGTAGAACTAGGAATACGTAACACGCCCAGTCGTATGTATACGAACTCTAATATATGGAAACCATATACACACGTACGCTTACATGAATATTCAATCCACCAGTGCTAATATACTGTCACAACAAGTCACACAATTTATATCTCATTCACAGCAAAAATAATAAGTAGGAATAAAGAGTTGAATAATATCTGAATATCAAAGTTGAGTATCAAGTCTGATAGTCGGATGGAAACAAATCTACTATAAAACGACTATGCTGAAGTAGCAACAAGGATCTCTAAACAGCGGTAATAAATCACAGATACTCCGAAGGTAAGACCTTCTCGGTCTGGTAAGTAGTGTCAAGTCCAGGACCGTACTCCTGCGGATACTCCTGCTCGTCCATATCTGAAAAGGGACCAGGTCCTCAGATTGATGTAACAAGATACATAATAACATGCCAATAAGTACTGAAAAGTAAACATCCAATGGGTCGCCTAACCGTCTAAGTGAATGCAGTTTGAGAATAACTTTCCACCAAGTGGGCTATCTGGCTATATAGTGGGATTGGCATAATTCTCTCAGAGAATCAGGGGCCTAAAAAGCATGTCGTCTTTTGAACGGCAGAGGTCGCCAAGTAGTATAGGGGTCATCACGACCGCGTATCTCCGGTGGAGCGTATGGGTTACATAAAAGGAAAGTACAAAGGCGCCCAAATGTCTTACTTGTTGTTCTTCCCATCCCATGCTCTAAGCATGCCACATCCATGATACGATAAAATCTCTAAATAAATGCCAGGTCTACTAGCATATAAAGTTTCTATCAGCAGTCATCCCTAACGCACGGTCCATGCGTACAGGAGGCCAAACCTGTCACGCAGTCCGTGATCTATATGAGACTCACAACTCGTGTAACAACTGTGTCACGGCCAATGAACCAAATGATGCTCTATAATAATGGGGTGGTCTCATAAAGTAGGTCCAAAAATATACATAAATAAAAATAGAGTACGACGACATCGTCGTTGCACCCAAGTTTCCTTGGACGCACAATTTATATAGTAATAAATAAACTAAATAAGCAGAAATAAATTATACATGTATCATGTGGAATATAAATAATAGTACGATGGCAAGGTATACTTGCCGGGCAAGAAATCTGTATAGTGCAAGCGTCCAAAACGGTATTAAGTTTGATGAAAGAAGTGGGGTTAGGGTTTGGGAGAGTTTGTAATATATATAGAGATAAAGATGCGATGGGGCAATTTAGTGGTTTCAAAAACTACTGCTGCTGCTGTTTCCTTCTTTCTTTGGTTTTCGGTTTAGGAGAGCTTAGTAATATAATAGAGATTAGAAGCGGTAGAATGAGTCGGCTCATACGCGTGGAGAAGGAAAAGAAAAGTTGGTTTTTGCTACTTCTGTTGTTTGATATTTTTTTCTCCTAACGGGTCCGGGTAGGGGCTAAACGGGTAGTGGGTTTAGGATAGAGGGTTTGGGTTTCGGTTGAGATCCAATAGGAAATTTTTTTTCTATATATATATACATATATATACATAGAAAATTCTAAAAATTATATTGGTGCATACCATTAAGCTAGCAATTGTCCAAAGGGTCTCCTACATGGAATAAATTAGAAAAATTTATAATGGCTGCATAAATCTCCTAAATGTATAAACACCTCAAAATTAAATAAAATCTATTTTCTCTATTTAGCTCATAACTATTATAAATAAATTAAATAATTAATACGATTTTTAGAATTAAGAATTTTACATTATACCCAACTTATAAAAAATTTGTCCTCAAAATTAAGACTAAGTCACGGTAGAAAGTCAAGGATGGTATAAGATATAAATTAACAAAGTAAATTCATACCTTGGTCTGCGAATAGGTTTGAAAAATGTTTGCGCATGTCATCCTCGCGCTCCCAAGTAGATTCTCCTGGCTCGCCATATTTTTATGCCACGCGGACCAAGGGAATAGATTGGTTCCTCAATACTTTCTCTCGACGATCAAGGATTCCCACGGGTTGCTCTTGGTATGACAAGCTCGGCCTAATGGTGATCTCCGAATGGTCAAGAATATGACTGTTGTCTGCCACATATCGCCTGAGCTGCGACACATAAAATACGTCATGTACTCCCTCAAGTGAAGGTAGTAGCGCAAGTCGATAAGCCATTTCTCCCACTCCCTCTAGCACGTCAAATGGTCCAATATACCTTAGACTTAACTTGTCGCGCCCTCCGAATCGAATGGTGCCTCTGGTAGGTGATATCCTTAAGAAGACATGATCGCCCTCTTTAAACTCCAAGGGACGACGAAGAAGGTCTTCCCACTGTTTCTGCCTGTCTTGCGCTGCTCGTAAGTGCCCTTGTATTTTCTTGACTATCTCTACGGTATTGACCATTAACTCTGGTCCCAGAATCTGACGTTCTTCCATGTCACTCCAACACACAAGAGACCTACACTTCCTTCCATATAATGCTTCAAACGGAGCCATCTGAATGCTCGCCTGATAGTTATTATTGTAAGAAAACTCCATAAGGTGTAGGTGGTCCTCCCATGATCCTCCAAAGTCTAACATACAAGCCCTCAACATATCCTCAATGTCTGAATAGTACGCTCTGACTGCCCATCTATCTGTGGATGATAAGATGTACTGAACTTCAGACGAGTTCCAAGACTCTCTTGCATGCTCCTCCAAAAGTGTGATGTAAAGCACGAATCCCTGTCTGATACAATGCTGACTGGTATGCCGTGCAATCTCATGATCTACCTCATATATAAGTCAGCCAAAGCTTGTGTAGATTGGCAACTTTAAAAGGCAAGAAATGGGCTGACTTGGTGAGTCTATCTACTTTTACCCATACTGCATCTTTACCACTTGGACTCTTGGGAAAACCCGTAATGAAGTCCATAGTGATGTGCTCCCACTTCTACTCTGGAATCAAAAGTGGTTGTAATAACCCTATTGTTCTCTCGTGCTCTGCATTTACTTGTTGACATACCAAACATTTAGCTACAAAGAGGGCTATCTCTCTTTTTATTCCATGCCACCAAAAGTGTTGACGTAAATCATGATACATCTTGGTGACTCCAGGATGAATAGAATATATCAAACTATGAGCTTCTGTTATCAGCTCCTGTCGAATCTCTCCATTGGGAACATATAGACGATTACCACATCGTAATGTCCCATCATCATGAATTCACAGTCCTGTCTGCTCTCCGGCCTCTGTCCTTTCCTTTAATCTTCTGAATCTGGTGTTTGTAGGCAATGCTGCCTTAATCCTCTCTATTAGTGATGATTGTACTTGCAAATTGGCTAGTGTCCCGTCTGCTCTGGGTAATATCACTTCAATGCCAAGATATTGCAAGTCCTCCAATAATTCCCTCTGGGTCGTCAAGAAATAAGATGCTGGCTTCCGGCTTAGCGCGTCTGCTACAATGTTAGCCTTGCCTGGGTGATAATGAAGCTCTATCTCAAAATCTTTCATCAACTCAAGCCATCGACGTTGCCTCATATTTAACTCCTTCTACGTGAAGACATACTTGAGGCTTTTGTGGTCTGTATAGATTTTCACTCGTTTCCCATATAAGTAATGTCTCCATAGCTTCAGAGCAAATACAACGACTGCAAGTTCCAAGTCATGAGTTGGATAATTCTTCTCATGTACACGTAACTGTCTAGATGTATAGGCAATCACTTTGCCATGCTGCATCAATACGCATCCCAAGACTTTCCCTGATGCGTCATTGTAGATCACATAGCCTCTTGATCCTGATGGAATAGTCAATACTGGTGTTGTAGTCAGTCGCTTCTTCAACTCCTCGAAAGCGGGTTGACACTCGTTAGTCCATATGAACTCTTGATCTTTGCAAGTTAACCGAGTCATAGGTGTTTCTATCCTTGAGAAATTCTCCATGAACCGTTGGTAATATCCCGCAAGTCCAAGGAAACTTCTCACCTCCACTGCTGATTTAGGAACAGGACATATCTCGAATGCCGAAATCTTTTCCGGATCAACAGAAATACCATCCCCTGTAACAATATGTCCAAGAAATAAGACTCTGTCCAAGAAGAACTCATATTTACTGAGCTTTGCATATAGCTTCTCTCTCCTCAAGGTCTCTAGAACAATCCGCAGGTGCTTCTCGTGCTCCTTGTGGCTCTTTGAATAGACAAGTATATCATCTATGAAGACGACCATGAACGGGTCCAAATACTGATGGAAGACTCGATGCATTAAGTCCATAAAGATAGCTGGAGCATTGGTCAATCCAAATGGCATGACCAGAAACTCGTAGTGCCCATATCTTGTCCGGAATGCGGTCTTCGGGATGTTCTCCCTCCGTACCTTCACCTGGTGATATCCCGATCTCAAATCTATCTTTGAGAACACCTTGGCTCCACTAAGCTGATCAAATAGGTCATCAATGCGTGGCAATGGATATTTATTCTTCACTGTCACTGTATTTAAGGCTCTATAGTCAATGCACATACGCACTGACCCATCCTTCTTTGGTACAAACAACAATGGTGCTCCCCAGGGTGATGCACTTAGTCGGTTGAAACCTTTCTCTTCTAGTTCTTTCAACTGTGTCTTCAGTTCATCCATCTCCTTATTTGCCAGTCTATAAACATGTAATGCGATGGGTGCTTCCCCCGGTGCTAATTCAATTGAGAACTCTACGTCTCTGTCTGGGGGTAGTCCTGGAAATTCTTCTGGAAAGACGTCTTGAAATTCTAAAATAATGGGATGATAGATAACATCGTCCATTGCGAGCTGCATACCATCAAGGATTTCTGTGGATCCTCGTGTAAACTCAAGTTCAGGCTGGCTTGGTATTTTGAAAAGAATGCTTCCTCCAAAGCAATCGAAGAAAGCGTGGTACTTGCTTAGCCAGTCCATTCCAAGCACAATATCAAAAGTTGGCATAGGAAGGACTAAGAGTCGGACATTCATCTCTCTGCCACGTATCACTATAGGACGCGATCTACAAATTCTACTAACAGGTATAACTCCTCCTCTGGTAAGAATTCTAATACAACTAGGTAAAGATGTGGGAGCAATATTGTGTTTGACAATAAAACTAGATGATATGAATGAGTGGGTGGCTCCCGTATCAAACAATGTCACAGCAGAAAAAGTAAAAGAAAGAGTGATACCTGCTATGACATCAATCTCCTGATTTATGTCATCCACTTACATTGCAAAATCTTGTCCGTTCCTCTGTGGTTGTCCCTGTCTGGCTCTAGCGAATTAACCCTCATGTGCAGGTAGAGGTGGTCCTCGCTGAAATCCCCCTGCTGCTGGAGGTCGAGGTGCTCCTGGTCTCATCATTTGCTGAGCTGGCTTTGGTACTGGAAGTACTAGTCTCTGTGCTGGCGGTGGAAGTGTCAATGCTTGTTGCAAAGGACAGTCTTTCATCATATGCTGTCCGGAACCACATCTCATATATTGTCCTAAGCGAGTTCGACAGTCCCTCATAATATGTCCTTATTTCCCACAATAATGGCAGTGGGGCTTCTCTGGGGTCTGGTACGGTCCTGCTCTGTGCTGGTACTACTGTTGCTGAGCTAAAGGACGTCTGATAGGTCCTTCTTGTTGTGTTCTTGCTGGTCCTTGCTGTATCCTTGCGGTTCCTTGTTGTGTCCTCAGCTGACCTCATTTTCCTCTGCTGATGGTTTCTTTTAATCAGGCTTCTGTCAGTAACTCGACATAAGAGATCCGGGACTGTGAGCTTGTGTAATGTTGGAGCTCCTGAGTCAGTCCGCGATGAAACCTCTTAGCCTTGGCCAAGTCATCAGGTATCAGGGCAGTGCCATATTTACTAAGGCGACTAAACTCGACATCATACTCGTCCACTGTTCTGTTCTCCTGCTCCAGGTGGAGAAACTAATCGTACAATGCATCTCTAAATGTGTCCGGGAAGTACTTCCTTTCAAAGCACTCCAGGAACTGATCCCATGTCTAGTATGTACCCAGCTGGTGCTCCATGGATGCCCACCAGTGATGAGCATTACCATCTAGAAGCGTCCTTACACCCGTCATCCACAGCTCTGTAGGTAGCTGTGACGCTTCTAATAACTTCCGAGTATGAGTGATCCAGTTGGTAGTTTCCTCTGGGCTCTCAATGCCCTTGTACGGCCTCAGACCCATCTGTATAAAGTCCTTTACTGAACCAACTCTAGCTCGAGGTACTGGAGCTAGTGCTTGAGCTGGTACAGTAGCCTGTGTAGTCATCCTTTCAAGTACTTCTAGGAACTCTTGTCTCTGTTTTGCTGCTTGCTTTCTCTGCTCTGCAGCTAATGTGGCAGCCAGTTGTCGTTGTTCCTGCATTATCATCTGAAAGAATTGGAACAGTTGTGCCTGGCCATCCTGCGGTATCGATGAGACTGGAAGGGTCCCATTAGGTGGAACGGAAAGATCAGATGGAACTGGATTGTAAATCTGTCCATCTGGTCCTGAAGTCTAGGAATTGTTGAGGTCCCTCCTTGAGTCTGACCATTGACTCCAGGAGTTGTGTCGCCATCGACGACAGTACATCCATTCTGCATATCCATCTCTTTGCAGGCGATGTACACAACGTTTAGAAGAAGTACAGGGATCAAACATGATGCAAGTATTGAATAGAATGTAGAAGCATGAAATATGTTGGGGAATTGTTCGCGTATTTTATAATCAAAACCCCCAACATACATGAAGTCCCTCCCTGCGTAAAACAGGACTTCAAGGTTGTTTGCGTAAAACAGGTTGCTAAGCTGTCCGCGTAAAACAGAGATTCAAGAAAGTTTGGCGTAAGTAAGATTTCAGAGTTGTCCGCGTAAAGTAGAGATTCAAGGGGGTCTGGCGTAAAGCATGGCTTTAGAGCTGTTTGCATAAAAGTCTTCTATACTTCCTACGTAAAGTCTGCATAAAAAGTTTGCGCGTAAAAGATTGTTATTCTTCCTGCGTAAAGGTTTCCTGCGTAAAGTCTGCGTAAAAGTCTGCGTAAAAAGTTTTGAAATACGTTGTTTTTAATGCAGCGTAAAGTTGTACGAGGAACTCTTCGTATTTCTCGGATGAATTTGTCAAACAAATCAGTGAACCTGACATCCGACAAAAGTACTGCACGACGATCGAGAGGATGGCTGTGATGATAATTTTGCACAGAGACCCAAGTTGTCATTTAGTGACATATTTGATACAAGTCATTTTTTTACGCATCCAAAAGGAAAAATGGAGTCTTCTGAATATGCTGCCTACAGAAATGAGTTTTTTTTTACGCTCAAAATAAGACAAAATCAAACGCCACGTCAAAAGTTGTTTCTTGCACAGAGCTTGAGGCATATCTCTGCATTTAATGCACGAGATTGGTCATGACTGGGAAAGCTAAGACTGTGGCTAATACGCTCACTTCACCATCCTTACATTTTACGCCAATCAGGTTACTTTACGCTGGTTATCTATTATTCATGAATCATCAAGTTTACGCAGGGACAGTTACCTACGTGGCTTGCATGTCATGATCTTATAAAGGGATACCTGTCATACGCGGATTGAACGTGGGTAAAAATTGTCATAACCGCAGCGTAAATGAGGTAATCTTCTTCATAGTTTGGCCTTTTTACGCCAACAAGACAGTTATTTGGCTTTTATGCTAACAATAGTCATTTGGCTTTTACGCCAACAAGGGTAAAGAGTCTGGTCACAGGTAAAAAGATTTTTGGCGTAAAACTTTGTTTATCCAAACATAGGATGGTTGAAAGGAAGAATGAGGTTTTAGTCAAGCGTGGATGAGATCCTTATACTCTATTCCTATACGCAGGCTTGTTCGGTACAGTTACGTAACCGAGACAATATATATTCTTGACCTGCATGGGCCACCACCAAAAACATGTCACGCCTCAGTCCCAAAATACGTAGGACTAGGAATACGTAACACGCCTAGCCGTATATATACGAACTCCAATATATAGAAACCATATACACACATATGCTGTACATGAATATTCAATCCACCAGTGATAATATACTGTCACAACAAGTCACACACAATCTATATCTCATCTACAGCACAAATAATAAGTAGGAATAAAGAGCTGAATAATATCTGAATATCAAAGTTGAGTATCAAGTCTGATAGTCGGATGGAAACAAATCCACTACAAAACGACTATGCTGAAGTAGCAACAAGGATCTCTAAATAGCGGTAATAAATCACAGATACTCCGAAGGTAAGACCTCCTCAGTCAGGTAAGTAGTGTCAGGTACAGGACCATACTCCTACGGATACTCCTACTCGTCCATATCTGGAAAGGGACCAGGTCCTCAGAGGGACGTAACAAGATACATAATAACATGCCAATAAGTACTTAAAAGTAAACATCCAATGGGTCGCCTAACCGTCTAAGTGAATACAATTTGAGAACAACTTTCCACCAAGTGGGCTATCTGGCCATATAGTGGGATTGACATGATTCTCTCAGAGAATCAGGCGCCTACAAAGTATTTCGTCTTTTGAACGACAGAGGCAGCCAAGTAGTATAGGGTTCATCACGACCGCGTATCTCCGGTGGAGCGTACGGATTACATAAAAGGAAAGTGCAAATGAGCCCAAATATCTTACTTGTTGTTCTCCCCATCCCATGCTCTAAGCATGCCACATCCATGATACGATAAAACCTATAAATAACTGCCAGGTCTACTAGTATACAAAGTTTCTATCAGCAGTCATCCCTAACGCACGGCCCATGCGTATAGGAGGCCAAACCTGTCACGCAGTCCGTGATCTATATGAGACTCACAACTCGTGTAACAACTGTGTCACGGCCAATGAACCTAATGATGCTCCATAATAATGGGGTAGTCTCATAAAGTAGGTCCAAAAATATACATAAATAAAAACAGAGTACGATGACATCGTCGTTGCACCCAAGTTTCCTTGGACGCACAATTTATATAGCAATAAATGAACTAAATAAGCAGAAATAAATTATGCAGGCAACATGTGGAATGTAAATAATAGTACGATGGCAAGGTATACTTGTCGGACAAGAAATCTGGATAGTGCAAGCATCCAAAACAGTATTAAGTTTGATGAAAGAAGTGGGGTTAGGGTTTGGGAGAGTTTGTAATATATATAGAGATAAAGAGGCGGTGGGATAATTTAGTGGTTTTAAAAACTACTACTGCTGCTGTTTCCTTCTTTCTTTGGTTTTGGTTTTCGGTTTAGGAGAGTTTAGTAATATAATAGAGATAAGAAGCGGTGGAATGAGTCGGCTCATACGCGTGGAGAAGGAAAAGAAAAGTTGGTTTTTGCTACTGATGTTGTTTGATATTTTTCTTCTCCTAACGGGTCTGGGTAGGGGCTAAACGGGTAGTGGGTTTAGGATAGAGGGTTTGGGTTTCGGTTGAGATCCAATAGGAAAATTCTTTTCTATATATATATATATATATATATATAGAAAATTCTAAAAATTATATTGGTGCATACCATTAAGCTAACAACTGTCCAAAGGGTCTCCTACATGGAATAAATTAGGAAAATTTGTAATGGCTCCATAAATCCCCTAAATATACAAACACCTCAAAATTAAATAAAATCTATTTCCTTTATTTAGCTCATATCTATTATAAATAAATTAAATAATTAATACGGTTTTTAGAATTAGGAGTTTTACACATTGAGTTGTCCCGAAGTACGAGACTTGATCTCTCTATTCAATCCCTTCCTGAATTTTCGTGCTCTGTCTCCTGGGTCTTGAATCATCGATGGCGCGAATCGAATCAAACAGTAAAACTCTGTGGCATTTTCGTCAACTGACATGCTCCCTTGGACCAAGTCATGGAACTGACTTTCCAAGGCTCCCAAAGCTACGTCAGGAAAGAATTTCTCCTTGAAGAGCTCCTTGAAGTCCTCCCAAGTAAGTCCTTCGTCAGTAAGTCTCAGCTCTGTACGATACCACGTCAGCGCGATATCAAACATCTGACTGCCAGGGGCCTCGATCTGAAGAATCTTCGGAATCTGCGCCAAACGTAAGCTTCTCTCTATATCCTCTAGCCATTCGTCAGCGTAGAGTATTCCTTATGTGCCTTTGAACTCTCGAGGCATCATCCTCTTGAAGTAAACTATAGTACCCAGCCTCTGGTGCTGCTGGCCAGGATGCTACTAGTGTTGTGCTACTCTCTCCATAGCCTGGAGAGCCACATGATGAACATTCTCCATGCTCTCTCTCATCAGCTCTGTCTGTGCCTGGTGCGCTTCTGCTTGCACTCTCTGAGCCTAAGCTTGAATAGCTGAGCTTCTGCTGTCACTCTCTGGGCCTCTAACATGCCTTGGATAAGTGCGAACATCTGTGCCCCATCAGTGGGCATACCTCCGGGAATCGGAGTCGGTGGTGGGGGAAGGTTGTCCGTCACAGCTGGGGCAATCCTCTGAACAGGTGGAAGAGGAATCCCATTAGCTGCAGATACTCCCACTTGAACAGGAGATGTAGGAGGAACTCTAGATGTCTGTTCGTCAGGTCGAGAGGTGGCAGACCTCTTTGAAGCTGCCTAATCTCAAAGACCTATTCTTCGGTGTAATCCTGAAGACAGATCGAAAAGAATCAATTAAGGTAATAGATACGATATCACCAAGGAAGGACAGTAAAATTCTAAAGGAAAAAATCATTCAGTATAGCATTGTGAAGATCAGAATTTCCTAGTTGTCATTGAGCATACTCCCATCCTAAATCCTATTTCCTATATCCTATTGCAGGCTCACAGTAGTACAACTAAGTTATCGTACTACTACGACATCGCACAACTTGCGAAGCTTCGACCTGCATGATCCATCACTAAAAATGTGTCACAACCCGCACTCAGAATTTGGGCATGAGTCGTGGGTACGTCCAGCCTACGCCGCAGCATTGGCGGTGGAACGCTGTCTAGGTCACAATAAATACTAAACTTAACTCACAACCTGTCAATGATATCAACTCCATGAGGAGGACAATATACATCTCATAATAGCTAATAATACAAACTCAATCACAAGCACTAACAACTTGTCTAGATAGTTGCAGGTAATGTCTCCTCTAAAGGAATAGTCTCCTCTAAGATCTCTGGTGTGTAGTCTGCATCTATACCTGGTCCATAATGTGTGGGACAGAAGTTCTCAAGATCCTCAGGAAAAAATATCCAGTCAGGATTGGAGCGAAGTACAAGCACTAACAGCAGTTCCACATATATTAACAAAAACTATAATACAGTGTAAAGAAATACAAGATAGATATGAATACTGGCAATAAACAAAACTGGAATAATAAAATACTGGAATAAAGAAATACTAGAATAAAAAAGTACTGGAATAAAGAAATATTGGAATAAAGAAGTACTGGAATAAAGAAATACTGGAGCATATGTCATCATCAATGTACATCTAGCAATGAATAGAAATACAAGTGCATGCTAGAACAATAAACTGGAACATAAGTGAATACTAGAACATAAGGAATGCTAGATCAATAAACTAGAGATACATGTCAAGAACATCTAGCTAAGTGTGTGAAACATCAGCATATCATGTGATCGGCTTGGGACTGATCAAGCTTGTTATATATGATTAGCTATGATTTATGTAAGGTCAGGCTAACCATCCGGATAGCTATGATGCGAGCAATAGTCAGGCTAATCACATGTAACAGGCTATGAGGCATGTAATGGTCAGTCTGCACCGACGTGAGGTATGGGTGAGCTATAATGCATGTAGAGTTCGGTATGATCATTTAAGCTACTAATATTTTCATGTTTTCCCAACTAGCATGATGGATTCCAATAATGACTCCTCGTGACAAGTCTCGATGATGCCAACTCGTGTAAACAACATTATCAGAATCATGTACGCTATACAACTAGAATTATAGAGATAATCAACATAATAAAAACAGTCAGAGAATGTACTCGCCTGTGGTCCTTAGCTGGCAATACCAATGTCATGTTTTAAAGTATCGTCTGAATGATCCAACAGTCCTATAAACATTATTTAATTACAATACAAATCAGTCGATACACTAACACACACAATCAATAACACAATGAACTCAGAGACCACGCTAGGGGTGCTACTTGCCTTTTAATAGGGTCAAGTGTGCGTCTAGTTGCACGGGTGTCCCGTCTGTAATTGCTGTGCATAACATACAGTCAAAATAATACTGGTCTTGTCAGTACGTCAATGTACATAAGGCAGTCTGCTAACAATTTACAGGGTCACAGGTCAATGTAAATACGGGATATCCGTAATTAATAATTGGGTCTCCTAGTACATCTATAAATATATGCAAAGTCTTAACTAGCTTATAACATTAAATTACTTATAATTTATATATACCATATATTTATATACGTACTAAACATATACTAATTGAATATATACATATATATATATATATATATATATATATATATATATATATATATATATATACCAATGAATAATATACATTACTAGATGTATACATACTAAACATATATATACATATACCAATTTAAGTAATATACACATACCAATTATATACTAATGGAATACATATACTATACACATATATATGTATATACATATATGCCAATTATATACTAATGGAATACATTTACTATACATATATATATGTATATACATATATACCAATACATACATACTAAACATAACTAAATATACATATGTATACTAATGAAAAATATGCGTATGCGCGTACGAGTACGTGTACGCAACAAGAAAGTGTACCTCAAACCTGTGCGTGCGGGAACGAGGCGTTCGTGCCGAGGTAAGCTGTTGTCGTCGGCTTCAGTCGCGGCGTCGTGGAGAGTCGGCAGGGATCAGTCAAGTCTGGGCGTCGGCTCCGGCGAGTTTAGACGGTCATGCAGGCGTGGGGTCGGTTGAGGGCAGTCGGGGTCATCGACGGGGTCGTTGACGCGATGGCAGCGGGGTGCTGCTTGGTGCAGACTGGCTCCGGTCAACGTGGGATGAAGGATGGCGGGTTCTGGCGATCGTGCAGGTGGTTTGGCGATGAGGCTCCGACGAACGCAGTCAGGCGCAGGATGATCGGGCTTCAACAGCGGGTCTCCGGCTTCAGTCTGGGCGGAGAAGAACGGCGGGTTCACAGCGGGTTGGGGCCATTCAGTCCGGCGCGGGGGTGCTTCAGCGGGTGCAGCTCGGGGTGCTTCGCTTCAGTCTGGTCCAGGCGGGTCCAGGCGTTCAGGCGAACTCCGACGAGGGGTCGGCGGGAAAAAGAAGAAAGAGATGGGTGAACAATAAGGATGGGAGGAAAGAGTCGGCTGCTCCTTAGGTTTTTAGGAATAGAAAAAGAAAAGGAAAAGGATAAGAATATTTATACATATATGCAAGGTGTTGGGTTGACATAGAAATTGGCTTAGTCAAACCCTTGGAAAAAGAGCTTCTCATGTAGGTATTTCAAGGGCTATGATTCAATAGATTCAAAATGGATGGCTAGGATTGTATTTGGTTCAAAGTTTGGAGGGTTATGGTTTGAGGAGGTTGATGTTGAGTTACACACTCACAAAAATTATGGAAAAATTATCATGAAAGAGAAATGGGTTTCTTCACGTGTTGTGTCCAATGGGGTGGACACCTTAATGCACTTTTGCATAAAAGTGTCCAACATTTGGAAAATTACAAAAAGTTGGGTTTATGGTTTAATTTAGTTAAAATAAATATAATTGGTGTTCTAAAATTAATTAGAAGTACATGGGACTAAAATAAGTGAGACACAAGTATCATGAATGAAGAAGACACAGAATAGAATATTATCCTAATTTGGGTTGCTCAAATGGGTCAAGATTGTGTCTCCAATTTTGATTGGAACGCACAAGGATACAAAGTTGAATTTGTATCGAAATAAATACAATCGGTTGCTACGAATGTTGTGCGACTAAAATGAAGCACAACATGGCATAGTTATGAGTTACACAAAGATCAAAATAGAAGACTGGCACGTCTAGGACAAGGGTGTGAAATTTGTAGGAAGGCAATGGCAAGTGTAGCGCTCTAATTATCGAAGCAACGGTAAAGTGTAACAATCAAACAAAATCACAGCAATTAAATATAAATAATTATCATGCAATATTAACACATTCAATTAATTAATGAAAAGTTGAAAATACCCCTATTCTAAAATATGGTAGTGACACCGCATGGGAGCCCCTTGGCCTCGGTACCCTCAGACTTGGACTCGGGCTCGTATCCGCCGTAGCATATCGCACAGAGGAGGGAGCGGTCGACGGGGACGACTGGAAGCGAATTGATGGTAGTAGTGTCTACTGCAGCAGTTTGCATTATTGTAGGGTGTTGGGTTCGATTGGCCATGAATATGATCTCTTCTAACCTTCCAGAGGAAGATGTATATATGGTGCTTTGATACTAGTTTTAGCTACTACGTAGAGATGTAGTATATGTACAAGTTTATTTGATTATGTACAAATAGGATTAGGAATAATGATTCATTATAAAGTAGGTTTAACTGATTGGCGGCTATCCGGAAGTAAAATCTCTTTCCATCGTGTATCTATCGTATCTCTACGGTGTTTGAATTAGGGATAATTAGTGTTTAGACCCTGAATTTTATATCAGTTTAGAGTTTAAGCTCTAACATGTCCAATTAGAAAGTTTGTGTCCTGAATTTTTTTTTCCATAATACTCTCTCTCTCTCTCTCTCTCTCTCTCTCTCTCTCTCTCTCTCTCTTGCATAGCATTGTAATTTCACTACATAGGTTAGAGAGGGTATGATGAAAAAAAGTAAACAAAAAATAAAAAAATCATGATCTAAAAATTTTCAATTGGACATGTCATACTGGGTTAAACTCTAAACTGGTACAAAATTTATGGTCTAAATGCTAATTATCCCTTTGAATTACATGGAATCAGATTGGTCATATCTTTTTATTATTGTAATGCGACTTGGGAACGGTTCAAAAATGACCTTTCCACCGGTTAGGAACTAAGTTTCCAAGAGAAAATTCGAACCGTGTCCATCCCCACGCGAGCCCTCTATCGTAACCAACGGACCACGACCCCACAGACTAATTACTGTATATGTATCCTTACATAGAGGAATGGCAACGGGACGGTTTGGGGCCGGGACCATACCCCTATTCCCGTTCCGAAATAGTA
This sequence comes from Iris macrosiphon, assembly GCA_036927795.1. Taxonomy (NCBI): domain Eukaryota; kingdom Viridiplantae; phylum Streptophyta; class Magnoliopsida; order Asparagales; family Iridaceae; genus Iris; species Iris macrosiphon. The sequence goes on from JAYESA010000014.1 coordinate 142,415,881, forward strand.
TTTGAATTCTCATCCCCGTCTCAATTCCTATTCAGATTTAATTTTTTTATCCCTATTTTCATTTCCATTAAACAATGCATTCTCCATCCCTATCCCCGCCCTCTTCAAATTAACACTTACGTTCGGGTTTCCCCACCCCTCCTCTATCATGTTAACATTTTTTTTTATTCATCATAAGCTTTAAAAATTGTTTTCATTCAAAAAAATTATGTACAAGACATATTAATAAAATCTGATTTCAATAAAATAAATATACTACTAGATAGAAAAATGATACAATACAACAAAAAGATAATATTAATCTAAAAATATATACAAGTATACTTAATAGAAGTCTACAATACAAAACAATAAAGAGCGAATATTAACGTTACAAAATATATTACAAATAGAGTCTACATTTTCTTATAAAAAAATATAAGTATAAGTAACCGGGTCGGAGATTTACCAGTGCCGGGAGTACTATCCAATACCAAGCTCCGAAACCAACCGAATTTATTTTTATCCCTATACCTGCCCCGTCACCGTTTTTAAATCCCCAAACTCATCCCCGCTGGAGAGAAAAATTGTGTTTCTGTCGGTTTCGGAGAAAATTGTTATCCCTACAAACGTAGTCTACGAAACAACAACAAAATAAATAAATTAATCTAACTAATTTAATATATAATTAATCATAAAATATATTTATGTTTAAACTAATTATATGGTTTATCTAACTAAACACATATCCAGAATTCTAAAAACATATCTATAACAAATTCTAATTAAAATATACTCAAATTATATTTAAATTTTTATATAATTTTGCAGCAATATTATTATTTTTGTACATATATAGTTTCTATATAAAAAAATTATGATCTAGCTAAATAAACTGAAATATACGTACATACTACTTTTATCCTTGGTTCAAGTATCAAGATTGTTGACGTGTAACTGCGTTGGGAGTGGTATATTTGTAAAAGCATAACCAGATCATGAATGATCAAGGCAGTTAGTCTGTGAAGAATCACAAGGGTATACGTAGGAGATTCAAGTTGTGTGAGGAAAATGGTTGAACTAAACCATAATTATCGAGTTTATGTAGAGACAAATCACCAGAATAGCTTTTCAATATAGATGTTTATGTAACAATAATAATAAAATAATTAAAAATTGAAAAAAATAATTTTTTTAGAATAAAATGAGTAGAAAATTTGTTTCAACAAAATTATTTTTAATAAAATTAGATAAATCGAAAAATAAATGAAAAATTATCTAGAGATTCACTATTCGTCATATTTGTTGGCAATTGTTGGAGAAATTTTATTCGTCTGTAAAGAAAAAAAATGCTAAAATTTTGCAAGCATCCTTGGTGGAAATTTAAAATTTCAGCAATGGAAGGAGAGAAACATTTTAACCAACAAAAAAATCAATACCATAACCGCACGCGTCTCCAGATAATTGTTATTTTTTCTCGTTTTACCCAATTTTACTAAAAAAAAAATTAGTTTCGTTGAAAATTAGACGTACACCCGTGATGGTCTTGGTCTCTCAGGCAACAATCCAGCTGGGGAGTCTTGCAGAACTCATCGCCGCCGGTCTCGGCCTCATGTCGACAAGCCTTGACGTCACTAGGTGGTTGCGTCGTTCATGGTCGCGCATACGCTGGAGGAGCTCATTCGGACTACTTACTGAGCGTTCATGGTTGCGCGCAGCACGCTGGAGGCCCTCAATATACGGACTTACTGATCTTGTCATGATCTCCGACCTCAATCGCGATATTTGTGTCATTACATCCGACACCAATCGCTCTATTGACTCCGACTCCGTCTGGGCGCCGACATCGCGTTCGTGTACTGGAAGGGCAGGAGTTGCGTATGCGGAGCCACGGGAGAATGCACCTCGTGTGGTACGCGTGGCCGCACGGGAGCCCCCTGGCCTCGGCACCATCGGACACGGACTGATCGGACTCGGGCTCGTACCCGGCGTGGCATATTGCACAGAGGAGGGAGGGGTCGACGAGGACGACGGGAAGCGAGTTGATGGTGGCTACTGCAGATTGCATTGTTGTAGGGTTTTGGGTTCGCTCGGCCGCCCATGATCTCTTCTAACCTTCCAGGGAGAAGTAAGGTGCATTCAGCTACTACGTAGAGATGTAGTATATATACAGGTTTATTTGATTTTGTACAAATAAAATTAGGAATAATGATTCATTATAAAGTAGGTTTAACTGATTGGCTATCCGGAAGTCAATCTCTTTCCATCTTATATCTATCGTCTCTCTATGGTGTCTGAATTACTTGGAATCGGATAAGTCACATCTTTTTGCTATTATAATGTGAGTTAAAAAAGAAAAAAATTGGTATATATATATATATATATATATATATATATATATATATATATAAATGTACGTACGTGCAAGTAAAATAAAAAAGTTTATCGAACTTAATTGACTTTTGTGGTCAGTGAGAAGAGATATAAACTTCTTGGCTAGGCGGACGGTCTCAGGATCAAATCGCAGAAAAAATGTGGAACAGTGGACCCAAATGACATACAATGCAGCATGCACAAAGTCCAGTATGTATCGCAGAAAATCTTAAAAAAATAAAATAATAATAATAAAATAAAATATTCTAATATTATTATAAAATAGTTAATATATTTTAATTATAATTTATTATGGATATATTTTTTATTCTTTATAAAAAGTTTTAAAAATGCTAGCCGTCTAAGCTGTACGTATAGCCTTACGTAATTAAAAATTAAATAAATTTTAACTAATTGTTTAACTACATAATATTATATAACTATAATCAAACACCTCTTCTCACGTAATTAAAAATTAAATAAATTTTAACTAATTGTTTAACTACATAATATTATATAACTATAATCAAGTACCTCTTCTAGCTCATGTGGTTAAGGTGGGAAACATTCTTCTTGGTTGGTCAAGTTTGATTTCCCAAAATTTATTTGTTTCCAACAATTTTTTACATAATATTAATTTTTTAAATAAATGGTTGAGTATTTACAAACTACTTAGAGGACTAAATTTTAAGCCGTTTTGAACACGGCTCAAAAGTGAGCCGTCTAAGCTGTATGTATATTATCATCAATTAATTATTTTTTTTTAAAAATATATTACATAAAAAATTTGTTGAAAAAGTTAAATTTGTTATAAATAGTACTACATAGATTCAAACTTTGCCATTAACATATGAGTCAGAAGAGATGTTTGTTTATAATTAGATAATATTACATAACTAACCGTTTTCAAGACTCTTTATGAAAAGTAAAAATATATCCATAACTAATTATAATTAAAATATAATCAAATATATAAAATATATATATATATATATATATATATATATATATATATATATATATATATATATATATAATTTTATATTATTTTCAGAAGCAACGCACGTGAAATTACTAGTATATATATATATATATATATATATATATATATATATATATATATATATATATATATATATCTATTCTACTATATAATGCCAAAACTAGGCTTCACCGTGAAAATTTTTCGTTCCAAAAATACCCTTCATTCCATTTCAATATGTATTAATGTTGATAAGGATATCTAAGTAATTAAAAACAGTAATTAAATGCATATTAAATGTATGTATGCATGCATGAGACAACTTGGGGAATGATAATTAATAAAATAAAGATATGCATGCATGCAAAGTAGGTAGTTTGAAGGATAAAACAAAAGTTAATAAAGTATGCATGCAAAGTAGGCACATGAACCCAAGAGATAAGAGAAATATTTCATATTTTCGTCATTTAATTTCTCCCAACTTTCCCTATTATATTTCCACCTAGAATAAAATTAAGAAATTGTCGGTTGCTCTTTTAATAAACTATTTTTATTTAAGTAATATAAAATACGTGCAACGCACGTGCGTATATACTAGTATATATATATATATATATATATATATATATAGAGAGAGAGAGAGAGAGAGAGAGAGAAAAGGGGGGATTAAATGATCCAACGGTTGATAACATAGAAATACAAAAAAATTCTAACCTTTTATGCATCCCCAAGCATCTCCATGTTTACAACCGCTGGATCTTGTTTAACTCATTTAATCCTAACCGTTGCTTTGAATCATTCAAATCAATGGTTAAGATTAAATGACTTAAACAAGATCCAACGGTTGATAACATAGAAATACAAAAAATTGAAAATATGGATCCCTCCTCGTATATATATATATATATATATATATATATATATATATATATATAATATATATATATATTATTATTATTAATATTAATATTAATAATTTGAAGAAAAAAATTAACTATCGTGTATGTATTCTCACGTAGTCTAAAAAAAATCAATTAAATTATTCTAACTACTTTAACATATTATAAATTATAAAATATATTTATATTTAAACTAATTATATGGTTTATCTAACTAAACACATATCCAAAATTCTAAATATATATCTATAACAAATTCTAATTAAAATATATTTAAAATATTTAAAAAAATTATATAATTTTGCAACAATATTATTATTTTTGTACTGATGAAGGTAACTAGTTTCTATATAAAGATTTTATGGTCTAGCTAAATAAACTGAAATATACATACATACTACTTTTATCCTTGGTTCAAGCATCAGGATTGTTGACATCTAACTGCGTTGGGAGTGGTATATTTGTAAATGCATAACCAGATCATGAAGATGAAGGCTTGTAGTCGATGAAGAATCACAAGGGTATACGAAGAATCACAAGGGTATACGAAGGAGATTCAAGTTAGAGTGAGGAAAATGGTTGAACTAAACCATAATTATCGAGTTTATGGAGAGACAAATCATCAGAATATCCTTTCAATATAGTTGTTTATAACTATTCGGAGAGAGACTGTGGCCATTAACGCTCAACAATCGCAAATGAATATACGTGGACAATATTTTTATCAAATACTTCTAATGATTAGCTTGTATAAGGGTTATTGACTGCAGATAAGTGATCATGCATAGTTTATCGTTAAAATTTTGAGTACAATTTTTTTCTGAGGAGAATAACTTGAGCATCCGCTAGCTACAAAGAATTCCTAGTAATGCACTATCAAGAATAAAAATTAGAAAGTAGGAGGATTTCTTAGAAATACCCTAGACAACGATCCTAAGTTTGTGACTAGTAAAAAAGGTTAAGTCATAGACTAAAATAATATTCCATGACCCTAATACAATTTAGAATATGATTAGAGGGCCAAATTCGAATTTATCATGATTTTTGAAATGTATTAAAAAAAAAAATTCCAAAGAAAAAACTAATACTGATAAAGATCGATAAGCAGGTAAGTGAACCAAAGGTGAACTGTAGTAAAGAAATTATTCCTAAAATTTTCTAGATAATTATTGAGAAATTTTAGATGATAAAAACTAATTAAAAACGGATGTCCTAACGATTTCTAAGATTTACTGTAGCCAATCTTAAACTAGAATTGAATCAAAACTTCATCACAACACTTCTAATAGTCTAAATTAATTTATAGAATTTTGTTAGAAATTATCTGAAATTATTTTATTTTTTTCAAGGCCCGAAAGGAATTTTCTAGTAACTTCTGGGGGTCATGTTGTCCAGTCAACAGGCGAAGGTCGACAGGACAACGCCCTCATGGAATTTTGGGACGAAGTCTCGGAAACCTTTACGATATTTTGTTCTTATTTGATGTGGGCAAATTGTTTTTGTTGTAATTTTACGACAAACTTCAAAACTGTGGAGTCCGTGCCGAACTTCAAAAACTTTAAAGTTTAGTTATGCACTTCAAAAACCTTGAGTTTAGAGAGACATAGTTCTGTTGGATAGATTCCGTGGAGTAATTCTATACCTACGGTGACAATGTTCGTTGCGTCTATTTCTAGTCAAGTCTTGAGACGTCTGCTTCTGGCAGACTACTGCAATTTTTACTTCGGGCATACTGCTGATTCATTCTCGACATCTTTATTGTTGGTATTGTGCATAATCACTTTTAGTTCTCAGAAATCTTGTTAAGAATGTGCATTGAGTGCTTTCCAACATGATTGTTGAGGAAGATGAGTCTTGTGAAGAACGTGTACTGATCTTTCCAACAAAATTGCCGCGTGCATATAGTGATGCCATTGATGGCCACATTAGTTTCCGATAAACTAACGTTTATCGGAAGCTCCTACTGGTAAAATTATCTGACTACCGGGTTCTCTTCGTTGCACACAACTCGGAGAGAGAGACCGAACTTAGCTTTGTCCAGAGCAAGGATTTAGAGAACAGAATGTGGTTCGAGAGGGAAATGAGAGAGAGCTTTCACGTAGGAGGATTTTCTATCCCAAAGGAAGGAGGAGAAGACCACAATATATAGGTAGTCCCTAAACACAACAACGGACATGATAGTAAATGGCTCATAAACAGGTTATTAAGGAACAATTACAAAAGGAAAAAAAACGTGGAGAAATTGCTGTCAAATGAGCTGTTACAGAAGCTGTCACAAGTGTTCAATGAACCTGGATATAGAGCCTCAACGTTCAAAATTTGAATGAGTCAAATCGGTTCAAAAAATAAAGAGGTACAAAAATATTTTTTGGATCCTAGCCCGAACCCGAAGAGTAAATTGGATCGGCATTCGGCGCCCGCAGGTGTGGACACGTACCCGCATCCGTTACGCACGCCGAACCGAACCGAACCGAATCGAACCGAGCCGGGCCGAACGGCGGCGGCGGCGCCCGCGTGTGGCCCAAGGGGTTCCCTACACAACATCTTTAAGAGAGCAATGAAGAAGAACTAATATATACATACAAGGTGGGAGTGGTCCAACCGATGTGGGACTAAAGAAAAAAAAAGGAAAGTTGAGCTTTTGCTCAAACACAGCTAACAATCCCCTCCCAAAAGGTCAAGTTCCGAAATAGAAGTGACAAAGAAATTAAAAGGGAGAGTTTCTGGACAGATATATACTATGCATAGATGAGATGGACTACAGCCTTGAATCTCACTTAGTGACTATTATTTTTGTCTGAATAAGTGCTTGATGGACTATGCCTTGAATCAGACTTATTTTACCAGATTCAGAAAAATAGCACACATAGTACGCTAGAGGTTCTGGGTCTAACGGGTGACGCTTTTGGTTGGCCATGCGCACTAATTTCAAATTCATGAGAGTTGTCTGGGATCGTCCTGTCCCATAGTCGCGGCCTTCACGACCTCTCATATAGGTAAGTCCTTAAGGATTGGTGATAGGTTTCAACTCCGCATATCAGCTTGGACCTATTAAGAGTTTTAAAACTCATCCTAACCATATCACTCAAGAACACTGTCACCATAGGGATGGAAAATTATTGTACTCATGTACAACCACTTGGGCATTATAGAATGAGATTTTAATCTCGGGTCAGTGTTCCATAAAAGTCACATAAGTCCAGCTTGTTCCTACTCATTGAACCGGCTTCTTGGGATCTCCAGTTAGACTCGGTTGGGTTGCCACTGCTGGTGACTTTACTTATGGGCTTAACTCCATCCCCCTCGATGATTCTACGATCAAAGTCCTAGACAGACCCTTCGTCAAGTGGTCTGCAAGGTTCTTTTCTGACTTTATATAGTCATGAACCACATATTTTTCCAATAGGCTCTTTATAGACTTGAAGCGCAGCTGCAGGTGCCTGTTCATCTTAGCATTCACAGAATCATGCTTTAGTAGTTCCATAACAGATTTATTATCACAGTTTATAGAAATTGCAGGAACGGGACTAATAGAAACAGGTATATGTATAATAAGATTTCTTAGCCATTCGGCTTCTGTACATGTAGTGTTCAAGGCTATCATTTCGGAGTCCATTGTACTCCTAGCTATGATAGTTTGTTTACATGAGCCCCAAGAGATTGCAGCTCCTCCTAGAGTGAAAACATATCCAGTAGTAAATTTTACATCATGTGAGTCAGTTACCCAGTTTGCATCTGAATAACATTATATGATATCAGGGTGTCTAATATTGTGCAGCATATAATCTAGAGTACCCCTAAAATATCTAAATACTCTTTCTAATGTTGTCCAATGTAACTGATTTGGGTTACTAGTATATCTACTTAGTCTCCCAGTAGCAAATACAATATCAGGTCTGGTCATGTTTGATATATACATGAGAGAACCTATCATCTGAGAATATCTGTGTTGTTCCATGGGAGAACCCTCATTCTTCTTGAGAACAATACTACTGTCATAAGGAGTAAGGACAAGTTTCTTATCAAAATACTCAAATTTTCTTAGCATTTTCTTGATAGAGTGTGCTAAATATAGAGTATAGCCCTCCTTAAATTTGGACAGTTGCATGTCTAGAATCAAGTTGGCTTCACCTAGATCTTTCATATCAAACTGGCTGGATAAATAGTCCTTAGTATTAGTTATCAATTCTAGTGATGATCCAAAAATAAGGATGTCATCTACATACAAACATAAGATGACACAACTTTTATCTAAAATTTTGGAGTATATACATTTGTCATACTCATTTGGCACGAAATCATATTCTGAGATGACTATGTCAAATTTGTTGTGTCATTGCTTGGGAGCTTGCTTAGGCCATAAAGAGATTTAACTAATCTGCAAACTTTCTTTTCTTGGCCTTTAGTAATGAAACCTTCATGTTGCTCCATGTAGGTTTCTTCCTCTAGGTTTCCATTTAGAAATGTTGTCTTTACATTCATTTGATGGATTAACATATTATGAATGGATGCGAAGGCTAGAAGGGTTCTAATAGAGGTGATCCTAACTACAGGATAGTATGTATCAAAATAATATAGTCCATTTTTCTGGATAAAACCTTTAGCTACTAATCTAGCCTTGTATTTCTCTATGGTATCATCGGCTCTAAGTTTCTTTTTGAATATCCACTTACAACCTATGGGTTTACTACCTAAAGGTAGGTCTTCAAGAAACCAAGTATTGTTCTCCATGATGGAGTTATACTCACTGTTAATGACTTCTTTCCAGAAAGGGGCATCAGGAGAAGATATTGCTTCTTCATAAGTTGAGGGGTCATCCTCTATCAAAAAAGTGAAGAAACATTCTCCTAAGTTTTTTTTAATTCTTTCTCTTTTACTCATTCTAGGTTCTATATTTTGTTCGGGTTGTGAACTAGATATTTGAACATGAGAGCTAGTGGACGAAGCAAGAGATGAGTTGGAGGGAGAGAAAGAAATTCTATCTTTGAAAGGATATATATTCTCAAAGTAAACTGCATCTCTTGCTTCTATAATAGTATTGTTAGAGATTTTATTTACTTCTGAGTGAGTAACAAGAAATATATTGACATTTCTATCTAGGGCATATCCTATGAATACAGAATCTACAGTATTAGGCCCAATCTTTCTCTTTTTAGGTTCAGAAATTTCTACTTTAGCCAGACATCCCCAAACTTTGAGATAATGGATCATAGGAGCTCTACATTTCCATAATTCATAGGGAGCCTTATCATTAGACTTACTAGGAATCCTATTAAGGATGTAACAGACAGATAATAATGCTTCTCCCCATAAATTATCGGGAGCACCTGAGCTGAGGAGCATGGCATTCACCATGTCTAACAGAGTGCGATTCTTTCTTTCAGCAACTCTGTTGAACTGTGGTGAATATGGAGTAGTTACCTCATGGATTATTTCGTGTTCTTCACAGAAATTGGTCATATTATTTAATGTATACTCTCCACCACGATCTAATATAAGAATCTTAATCTTTCTTTCTAACTGGTTCTCAGCTTCAGATTTATAGACCTTAAATCTGTCTAGAACTTCATCTTTGGTTTTGAGAAGATATGTATAACGATACTTTGAATGATCATCTATAAAGGTAACAAAGTATTTTCTATCGTCTCGGGTCAAAATCATATTTGAGTCACACACACACATCACTATGAACTAGCTCTAGAAGGTCAGAGTTCTTTCTATAGATTTAAAAGGTAGCCTAGTGTGTTTGGCTTGAACACAGATTTCATACTTGTGTTTATCATCTATTGGAGTCTTAGGAATAAGATCTAAGTTCATCATCCTTCTTAGGGAACCTAGATTCACATGACCTAATCTACTGTGCCACACATATGAAGATTCTACATTGAAAACAATAAAGGAAGGATCTGAAATTTTATTCACGGTACTCAAAATAAAAAGACCATCTCTTACAAATCATTTTCCAATAAAAGGGTTCTTAGAAAATACTACTTTATTTGCTTCCATAACAATCTTGTACCATGAAGCTACAGGAAGAGACCCACTAACTAAATTTCTTCTGATAGACGGCACATGTAATACATCATGAAGAGTCAGAGTTTTTTCTGATGTCATCTTTAGATCTATTCTTCTTCTTCCTATAATATGTGCCGCTGAGCCATCTCCTAGAGTTACACCTCCTCCACCTGATTCCTGATAGTTTGAAAAACATGAGCGATCAAAGGTTACATGAACATTAGCTCCATAATCCAACCATCAATCGTCAGAATGGTAGAAAATATTGACTAAGGGTTGATAGCTTACAGACCTGAAGGAACTAGAAGAGCCGTTGAAAAGCATGTTTGCTTCTGGTTTGGCTGGACGTTTCCCTTTGTAAGAAGTCTGGACAGCTTCCTTCTTCCTATGAAAACAGTTGGTGGCTATATGGTTTGTTTTACCACACAGAAAACAAAATCTCTTCTGATCCTGAGTTTGACCGAAGTTTCATAGTTTATGGTGATGATGGTTTTGGTGGTGAGGTTGAGGGTTCTGTTTCTTCTTGAAGAGATTCCTTTTGAGTTTGTGGTGATGATGAGGCTTGCGTTTGCCTTGGAATTTTACTAGGATTACCTTTACTTTAGACACAGACTTAAGGTTAGACCTTAGCCTAATTTGTTCTTCTGTTCTAATTTTCTTTAGGACTTGAGCAAAGGTAAGGTCACCTTGAGTATGAATAAGGTCTTTCTTGACATCAGACCAAGAAGGAGGAATATTGTCTATTAAGCAGGCTATTTTATATTTAGTAGAGAAGAAAGTGCCTTTGGCTTGAATATGCCTAAGATATTCTTGAAATTCATGTATTTGGTCATTTATAGGTTTATTATCTACCATAAAATATCTGTTGAATGAGGGAGAATTGAATCTTTTAATTCCAGCATCATCACAGCTATATTCATCTTCCAGGGCATCCCAAAGTTCTTTAGCACTTTTTGATTCAAAGAATATGTCATATAGTGATTCAGACAAAGCGCTTAGAATTCTATGGAGGCAATGGTAGTCTATTTCCTTAGGGGTCTTGGGTCTAGTGGAACCAGAGGACTTGGATACACCTATGTCAGACTCAGTGTCATCAGAGTCATTTGTGATTGGTGTGGAACCATCAATGGCTGAGATCAATCCTAAGATAGTGAGCCAAAATTTTATTTGACTTTTTCATCTCTTAAAGTAGGTGACGTTGAACTTTGTAGGTTTAACAGTAAAAGTCTCATCATTGCCAGTCATGATTGCTAATGAGAAAAATCTGAAACTGAAAGATACGTAATTACTCAATAACAATGTCCAATGATTTAGAATAATAGTTCAAGTAATTTTTGCTAAATAATCTTAAAAAATTTAGTCTATCAAGTGTAGATTAACTTGGGTTAGTTGTAGGGGCCGGTTCCCAGCTAGCGGTAGTCCGAAGGCACTTAAATACCGTGTCGCTTAGGACTATTTACATCCGTTTGATAGAAGGGTCCTTTCGGCTTGTTCCCAAATTTATCTCTACTTTTAGGACTTAGATTTAAAAGAGAGGTACAATTTCACTAAACTATTTCTTGATCTAAATTATTAAAATATATCAAATTAATATTAATCCCACAAATTGCGATAATCTAGAGGACGGTATATATGATATTGTAATTGACAATATATCAAGAATTAAGAATATAAAGACTGCAGGTGTTGTAACAAAGTGTACTAATGAACGGTAACAGAATTTGTTATGTTAACAAGGATTATGTACATTCTTGTTCAAAAGGTTATGCTAACAAACAGATTAAATACTCAGAGCAAAATAAATTAATAGACTTGTTAACAAATAATATTCTATGTTTTGATCACAAAGAACTTATGTAACAAATATGTAAACAATATTGTTCTAACAAAGCAACTTCTAAACAAAAATTGCTATAGTAAGAGATTATAGTTGTGATACAGTAATGTTAATATAAACGTATACTAGTTTTGCTACAGTAAGAATGCTATATGCTTAAACACAAACAATTCCTTAGATTCAAATACAAACAAATGGTTACAGTGAAATGATTTAATAGAAAAAAGATTTGGTATCAAGTGAGCAGGTTTGTAGCAAATGAGAAAAAAGATTTGTTACAGCCTAGAAAGCGTTAGGTAACAGTGACGATTTAAACGAATTTTTGTTTGGTGTTCTGAATAAAATATTTTGGACAATATGCGTGGTCACAAAAGGCTAATAATCAACTCTTAGATTGTTGTTAATATATATATATATATATATATATATATATATATATATATATATTATTTTTCAGAAATTGATAAGAGAACAAAGAAACTAAAAAATTGTTACCGGCCTCCGGGAAAGTCGTGCACGAAGCACTGTCCTAAGAGTTGATCCGAGGTCTATGTGCAGACGTTTCTCGGAAGCTCCTAGTGGTAAAATTCTCTGACTACCGGGTTCTTTTCATTGCACACAACTCGGAAAGAGAGACCGAACTTAGCTCTGCACAGAGTAAGGATTTAGAGAACAGAATGTGGTTCGAGAGAAGAATGAGAAAGAGCTCTCATGTAGGAGGATTTTCTACCCCAAAGGAAGGAGGAGGAGACCACAATATATAGGTAGTCCCTAAACACAGCCACGAACATGATAATAAATGGCTCATAAACAGGTTATTAAGGAGCAATTACAAAAGGAAAGAAACGTGGAGGAATTGCTGTCAAATGAGCTGTCACAAGTGTTCAATGAACCTGGACATAGAGTCTCAACGTTCAAAATTTCAATGAGTCAAATCGGTTCAAAAAATAAAGAGGAGCAAAAAAAAATTTTGGATCCCAGTTCGAACCCGAAGAGTAAATTGGATCGGCATTCGGCACCCGCAGGTGTGGGCACGTACCCGCACCCGTTACGCACGTCTAACCGAGCCAGGCCGGGCAGGGCGGCGGCGCGCGCGTGTGGCCCAAGTGATTTCCCACACAACATTTTTAAGAGACCAATGAAAAAGAACTAATATATACATACAAGGGACGAGTGGTCCAACCGATATGGGACTAAAGAAAAAAAAGAGAAGTTGAACTTTTGCTCAAATACAGCTAACAGTAAGCGATGGCTTTATTGTCATGAATATTTATTCTCTGAGGAACTTTGTGTTCCACGAAGAACTGCTTAGTTGTGGTTGCAGAATAAGTGTTGTCAATTTTTTTTTTTTAGATCTACTCACTCATTTTGTTCTAGATTGATCGTGCATTGTTAGTATTAATTGCTCTAAAATCTTATCCTACTAGAATTTTTTGTTTTTGTTTTGGGATGCATTATGATCAATGCATGTACATCTAAATTTTAATGTTAAATATAATTTAAGGATCAAAAATCCTTTCTTGTAAGTCTATTAAAGAATTAAATATAAAAAATGTTGCTAATATAAAAAAATTTGCTGATAAAAAAGTTTCTTTTAAATCTATTATAGACATTTTAAATTGATTTTATTCATAAATATTTTTTTTGCTAGATAAATTTTATACCATGTCATATCGTATTCAGTATAAGCAATATGTCTTTCAATACTTTTTTTGTTGTTGAGAAACAATGTGTTTCAATTTTAAATACATATATTTTAATATCATAATTATTTTCTCTCTAAATCTGTTAAAGAAATAAAGATAAATTATGAGCACTTTTTTTTAATTTTTGACATAACGCTTGGGGTCCGACGTAACGTTCGAGACTTTGTGTACATTGTATTGCATGTCTTTGGGACCACTGCGCCCTAACTCTCACCATTTCAAAAATGAAAGAAATATTACACCCATGTGACTCAATTTACTGATCTTCTGCCACCCAACCAGGATCTTATACCTCTCCTCGGTAACCACAAGAGCCATTCGAGTTCGATAATTATGAACAAATAAAAAATGCTTCTAAGTAGGATTTGAATATTTTTCTCCACATTAATTTGACTATACAATATAGATTTCAATACAATAATGCTAAGTTTACTACCAAATTCTTACAACCCTCTACGCCCTGCTATGTGGGCCACATCCGGCCCCACCTCTCCCCCAACGAACGGCTATCACGTGGTGGCCAACTGGGCAGTCACCGGGCCCCACCTCTCCTCCCTCCTCCAGTGGATGTTGTAAGCATTTAGTTGTAGGCATAGCATTGCATGACATATATGTCAGCGGCGATGCTAACCTTCCTTTCAAGAGATAAATTTAAATAATTCAGCCTAATTTAGAAGTCTCTTTGGTCGATTTTAGTTTTAGTGTTCAAAATTTTAAAAGGGTAAATTTATCATAAAACTTTAGGCTTTTAACTTTGGATAAAGTGCAAAAAAAAAGCTCCTAATATAGACACATTTTGCAAATTAAAACTTAATAGATCAAATTAGCAATTAATGTTGGTCCAATATGCTTATTGAGTTTTTCAATATGGCTAATCGATTAAGTTAGCATTAAAGTAACTTTTACTTAAACTCAGCATTGTCCAGATATGCATTAATGTTATAATATTTGCTTCTGTATATTGCTTTGTTCGGCTAACATGTATATGCTGAAAGCAAAAAGCAAGATCAGCATGGACATATGCTATAACGAAATGATGATGAGCCAAAGACGGCGTTATAGCAAAAGATTTCTTTGAACCGCCTACGACTTATCTGGAGCCTCGCATCCGAGGGTTCCGCTGTCCGGTCAGCGCCCCTAGTGGGGGTTCGGGGGCGAAGTCCCAGAAAGATATTCAGATTTTCAGATCTATTTATCTTTGGACAACTACCGTCAAGGAAAAATGCGCCTTCAAGTCAGCCGATGTTTCAGAAGAATTGGTGTCATCAAGTGCTCTTGGTTTTCAGCAATGTAATTTAATGTTTATTGAGTCTAGGACTTATGTACATCGAGTCACACTGGATAACCTAAGTCCACTCAAATAAACCCTTGAACCTATCCACCAAACCAGTCCACATTCAAGCTCAAACCTTACTAGAATACGCAACCGAACTCGGACCGAATTCGTGCCGAACTCGGTCACCTATTTAGTATGAAATCATCCAGTTATTAAACACCTGATTTCTTGACCCAACGTTCGAAAATTTGAATTAAAACACATCTGAACTCTGGCTGAATTCGGTTTGCTAATACCATATAAATATGATTGATTTTCCACATTCCAACTAATTCATCCATTCTTATTCTTTCCATTCTATAGTGAGCAAACCCTCAGAGCCTAAAATTTTTTTCTATTCTATAGTGAGCAAACCCTCAGAACATAAACTTTCTTATCTCCAAGATCAACTCCCAGCCTTTTAGTGCCAAGTGCGATCTCGGTTGGAAGTCTGTCAGAGTAGTAATATCTTGGTTCATCAAGCTCCTCTTCTGTTTGAAGTATGTGTGCTCTTCCTATCAAACACACGTGTGTGAAGTTGCGAGCCTTTGGATCAAAGCTCGTGGTTGTAAAGAAGTGGCAAGCCTTCGAATCAAAGCTTGTGATTCACTATTGGTGATTATAGAGAAACCAGTATACTTCGTGGTATTTGCGTTTGCTCTGTCAACTTTACTGCTCTACTTTATTTACTATTACTAGTTGGTAGTTGTCTTTACTGTACATATATTTTTAATTGGATAAATTATTCCACTGTACTCTATTCACCCCCCTCCTCCCCTCTAGAGTTGATATCACGATCCTTCAATTATATTTTTTATGGAATTATTTTCCAAAAAAAAATTAGTCCAATCAAACAAAGCCTAAATGATAATGATCCCATAAAACAAAATTTTGCAACATTCTTCTTGCAATTATTAATTCATTACCGCTATAAAACACAAGATGATATGAAGATACACACCCTAGTTAAAATTATGTATAAATAAGAGGACTTTTATAAACATCGATCACTAGGGATTTATGATAATGTGACCTTTTACGTCAGACAGGATTTATCATAGAGACCATATAATAATGACACGATGACATCTAAAAGAAATTAGCAGATAAAAGTTTTGATCAATGCATTTACAAAATTTTTTTACATGAGGTGGGTCTACATTTATTCCATTGTTCCCGAGAAGAAAACTATATTTGATATATATGGTTGCAGGATTTATTTTTTTTAAATGGATATTAGAATTAGAAAAATTAAATTAATTTAATTTAAGAGGGAGCGAAATAACAGTGCAAAGAAAATTTTGCATTTAGAAACAAACCAATTTGCATTTAATAACCACCCTCACTGTTTAGATGAGTCAACATTAGACAACATAAGCTTAGGGGGCGTATTATTCCTTTCATTTATAAATGGTGGGAGTTGGAAGACAGTGGACCCAAATGCTTGCAATACAATGTGAACAAAGTCCAATCAAACAAAGCCTAAATGATAATGATCCCATAAAACAAAATTTTGCAACATTCTTCTTGCAATTATTAATTCATTACCGCTATAAAACACAAGATGATATGAAGATACACACCCTAGTTAAAATTATGTATAAATAAGAGGACTTTTATAAACATCGATCACTAGGGATTTATGATAATGTGACCTTTTACGTCAGACAGGATTTATCATAGAGACCATATAATAATGACACGATGACATCTAAAAGAAATTAGCAGATAAAAGTTTTGATCAATGCATTTACAAAATTTTTTTACATGAGGTGGGTCTACATTTATTCCATTGTTCCCGAGAAGAAAACTATATTTGATACATATGGTTGCAAGATTTTTTTTTTTAAAATGGATATTAGAATTAGAAAAAATTAAATTAATTTAATTTAAGAGGGAGTGAAATAACAGTGCAAAGAAAATTTTGCATTTAGAAACAAACCAATTTGCATTTAATAACCACCCTCACTGTTTAGATGAGTCAACATTAGACAACATAAGCTTAGGGGACGTATTATTCCTTTCATTTATAAATGGTGGGAGTTGGAAGACAGTGGACCCAAATGCTTGCAATACAGTGTGAACAAAGTCCCGAACGTTATGTAGGACCACGAACATTACGTCGAAAATTCAAAAAAAAAAAAAAAAAAAAAAAATTAGACAACATAATATTTTATTATTTTGACTGCAAAAATAGTATTCCAAATGCAGACCCGTGTATGTTTCTAAATTTCTCCATATCCAAGTTTGAAATTCAAATATGATTTACCATAATTTAAATATAACTAAATTAAGAATTTAAAATCATGTTCAAATCTAATCTTATTCTTTAACTTAAAATCTAATAAAATTTTAAATTCAATTAGATCTAATTAAACATAAAGTATAGTCTAATCTAATTACTAATGCCAATTCTCACATAATCTAATTTAATATAACACAAATTGGAATCCAAACATTTCATCTAAATCTAACTAAACCTTTAAAAAGTTCTTTAAGAAATTAAACTTAAAATTTGCTAAAGTACCCCCTACTACTTTCACCAAAATTCAAGCCGATCTAACAAAAGTTTTCTCAAAGGAAATGGAAGACATGAGGGGGTCTAAAATTAATTTCCACTCCTATTGAACAATAATTATAAAAATAAAATAATCCAAATCAACGTAACTTCTTTTATAGAAGGTACAGGAGGACACAAATGTTTCAACTTAATAATAAGGATTATTTTGTATAAGGGTGTAAACCCCCTGAATTTTTAAAATTTTAAAAACTGGATTTTTCACAATTTTCTGGAATTTTCTGGGATTTTCTGTAATTTAAAAACAGGGTTTTAATTATTCAATAATTTTTAATTGATATTAAATGATATTAAAATATTATAAAAATAATATTTTTGGATGTAAAATGGAAAACTGGACTTAGGGCAATTTTTCTGGAATTTATCGGACCCCGGACCTATTTTTAAAACACCTAAAACTATTTATTTAATTAATTAACTAATTATTTATTTATTTATTATTTACTGATTTATTATTATTATTTTTTTTTATTTTTTTTTTCCAGCCCGTTGGGCCGGCCCAGCCCGGCCCAACAGACCCGGCCCAGCCCAACCCGAGCCCAGCCCCTAGCGGGTCGGGTCGGATCCAGCAGACCCGACCCGGACCCGCCACCCGCCCGCACCCTCTCTCCTCCCACGTCGCTCCCCTCCCCGCGTCGCGCGCCGCGTCCGGCGCCGCTCCGCCCGCCTCGCGCCGCGCTGGCCGGCCACGCCCCCACGTCTCCCCGCCCTTCCCGGCCGCCCTCCGCCCATCTCGGCCCTCCCCGGCCTATTAATACCCCTCTCTCCCCCGCCGCTGACGACCACCGCCACCGCCACTACGAAGCCCGCCTCCGCCTTAGCAGCGCCGCCGCCACCGCTTCCCAGTCCGCCCGGCGCCTCCGGCCGCCCGCCCGCTCCGCCGCAGCTCCCTCCTCCGCCTCCCCCATCTCCGGCGGCTTCCCCCACAACGGCGCCGAGCAGCTGTACACAGCAGCCGCAGCAACAGCAGCACGCCGCTGCCGGCCGCCCTGAGCCGCCGCCTCCACCGTGGACGCCGCGCCGCCCTCCGCCGCGTGCCCCAGCCCTCCGCCTCAGCCGCCCGGCCGCCCAGCCGCCGTCCCAGCCGCCGGATCCCCAAACCCTAACCCTAATTTAGTTCCTGTGTCCGGACACGTGTCGGACACGGTTCGACCCCGCTTTTCGGGTCCCCTTCAGGTGCGTGTAACTTTTTATTCGTAGCTCTGTTTTCGATTCCGCAAATTGCGTTGCGAAGTCTGTATGACCCTCTCGATGCCCGGACAAACAGTTCGGGACATCGCGTCCTGTGGTGATCGCACACCGCGATCCAAAACTAGGAAAAACCAGACCCTGTTTCACCCCGGAACTGAGTACGCCCCGCCAAACGGGACGACTTGGTCGCGCGCGGTCTTCAGAGATACGTGCGCCTCGTCGATACGGACGTGTGGGATTTCGCGGAAGCTGATTCGGGTGTGCGTGCACACCGGAATCAACGCGTATCCGCGGACATCGTCCCGTATCCGCCTTTTCTGCAATTCACCCTAACTTCGTGCACACACGTCAGATCGAAACGAAACTTGCGCCATCAGACTCGTAGCGATACGCTGGTCCTGTGGGTCAAGTTTGGTTCGATTCTGAGAACGTTGACAAAATCGCGTGTCGTGGGCCCCACAGGCCCCGCTCGACGGGCGATTTCGTGATCGGCTCATCGGAATTCAAATATGAAAGATCCGTTGGGTTCGTATCAGCGTTCCTGACCTGTTGACACTAAGTTTGGTGAATTTGGAGACCTTTGACCCTGACGCGTTTTTCGGTGCAAAGCGGGCCCACTTGGGGACCCCGTTTTGACCCGAAACTGTCGTTTTTGCCCTTGTCTCCAAATTGGACCCAAGGACAGGCGTTTCTAGCTGATTGATATTTTCTGGATCTGATGGTGATGTTTGTTTCAGCAACCGGAGTACCGCCTGCAAATCCAACTGAAGTCAGAGCCGAAATCAGAGCCGGAACCACAGGCAAGTGTACCTTGCCAAACGCTGCAGCTTGCTATATATTTTCTTGGTTAATTTTGCATCAGTGAGAACATAGAGCTTGTAAATTCTCAGTAATTTCTGTTATAGTATTTTACTTGAATTCTGGTAGATCCATATGTAACTTGTTTTAACTGCTTAACCTAGGAAACGTGTGACGTGCTTAGTGTCCGATCATAGTCGGGTGCCAACCCCGTACGCGGTGTTGAGTACGTCATTAGAGATGGACAATCGATACCCTTATTCTCGTACTTGTCCTATCAAGTACACCAGAACCCAGGACACTTGACACTATTTCATGAGACAGAGTCTTCCTGAGACATTCGAGGTGATTCTGTATAGGATGCATGTTTTATGACATAGACTTTACATTCTTAGACATTTGATTCATAGCTATCAGACTTGCTGCATTAGTTATAATCGTGCGTGACATGGACATGAGGCATCGTGGACATGAGACGTGGGATTACATTGGGTGGGGAGAGACACACAGACTACAGGCTGATATTATATATAAAAACATAGTATATATCATAGTGTAATTCATAGTTATTGCCGCTACCGGCTCCCCGACACAGAGCTTGTAGTGGCTTCAGCCTGAATTCTAGTGCTGCTCTCATATTGCATATCACTTAGCTGGTTACATAGCTTACCCTCTTGTTTAATTATCTGCTGCACTGTGTTTATTTTGGCTTGTATTTTCTGTACCTTGCTGTCCCCTGAGGACCTGGATCCGGATTATGTCCCCAGGTATAGCTGAAGAGAACTACCCCGAGGTGTACGGTACAGGAGCACTCCTTGGAGTAGAACCAGGAACAGAGGACGAGATAGTGGCAGAAGATTTCTCCTGAGCACCGGCTTCAACAACACAGTATTTCCATTTTCAGCATTTCAATTCCTGTCTATTTTTCCTTAAATGTAACAGAATATTTCTCGGATTTGTTTTCCGAGATAACCTTATTTGATATTGCATATTTATTTCCATTGCATTATTTCTGGCATTTAATCTGTGTTTACCCTGTGGATGAGATTAGAAATACCTGAGACTTGTACATTATACTGCTCGACTACAGCTTAAGCATGCCCTGATGGATCCATTAAATTGGGTTGTCCATCGGTGCGTGCTGCTGGCCATTGCTCACGTGCTCAGTCCCTCGGCATTTTGGGACTGAGGCGTGACAAAGGGTGTCGGGTTTAGATCTAATTAAACTTTGGATATTGAGATTATTTGTTTTAGACTTTGGATACTCGAACTTTTTTAGTGACAAAATTGGACTTCATTGACGAAATGATTATTTTAATGACGAATGTTCGTCACGAAAATGTGTTACTGAAAAATTTCGAGTATCCAAAGTTTAAACTTTAAACTTATTACTCAAATTCTAATTAGGTCTTAAACCTGGTACCCTTATACACAATAATCCTAATAATAAAGACGCTGCTATATGGCCCCTACAATGGGTGTGACAGCCACTGGCCCGCGCCATGTGGCGGCCTCTCATTAGACCACTGGCTCGGGTTTTATGGGATAGGCCTTGTAAAAGCATGGAAGCCAATGAGTGGTCGTCACGTGGCACGAGTCAGTGGTGGTCACATCCATTCTGCGGATAAAATAACATTTTCGTAACAATAATGATAATAATAGTAATAATAAAATAATTAGAAATTGAAAATAAAATCAGATGTACCCTCACGATGATCTTGGTCTCTCCAGCAACAATTATGGCAGTCCTGCAGAACTCGTCGCCGTTTTCGACCACATCTCCAACCTCAATCGCACTATCCGTCTTAACTCCGACCTAATTCGCACTACTGACTCCGTCTGGACAACGTGCTGCACGAGCGGTGGACGCCGACAGAGGGGACAGGAGTTACGTATGCGGAGCCACGGGACAATGCACCTCGTGTGGTACGCGTGGCCGCACGGGAGCCCTCTCGGACTC
This sequence comes from Iris macrosiphon, assembly GCA_036927795.1. Lineage (NCBI taxonomy): Eukaryota > Viridiplantae > Streptophyta > Magnoliopsida > Asparagales > Iridaceae > Iris > Iris macrosiphon. The sequence goes on from JAYESA010000014.1 coordinate 142,437,514, forward strand.
GGACTCGAATTCGGACTCATACCCGGTGTGGCATATCACACAGAGGAGGGAGGGATCGACGAGGACTACGGGAAGCGATTTGATGGTGGCTACTGCAGATTCCCGTGTTGTAGAGTTTTGCGTTCGCAGGACCATGATAAGACGTACGGTTTCAGCTACGTAGAGATGTAGTATATATACAAGTTTATTTGATTTTGTTCAAATAGGATAGGATTGGGAGTAGTGATTAATTATAAAGTAGGTTTAACTCACTGATTGGCTATCCGGAAGTCGATCTCTTTCAATCTTATATCTAACGTATGTGTTTGAATTACTTGGAATCCGATATTAGTCATATTTCTATATAAAAAAATATTATGATCTAGCTGGATAAACTGAAATATATGTACATACTACTTTTATCCTTGGTTCAAGCATCAAGGTTGTTCACGTCTAACTGCGTTGGGAGTGGAATATGTGTAAAAGCATATAACACTAGAACCAGATCATGAAGGCTTGCTGTTGGTGAAGAATCACAAGGATATAAGTAGAAGATTCAAGTTGTGTGATGAAAATGGTTAAACTAAACCATAATTATTGAGTTTATGATGGATACTCTGCCCATCGTGTCCGGAATTGGAGGCGATCGAGAACAATTCCGACATTGAATTGAATAGTTTGTAATAGAAAATCTAATCGAACACACAAATTTAGGGAAGAACTAGGATTTTATTGCTCGAACCTTGAAGTTGCAAGGAATGGAAATACAACAGAATTATAAGAAGAAAAAGAATCCTAACATTACAACCTAACACTCTCCTCCCTCCTCTTATTTATAAGAGCTCTGATATGCTCTGATACTCAGTAACAACCTTTCTGAGTTGGCTTTCCAGAGCTGGCATCACTTGCTGAGCTGGATTGCTTCTCTGGCATTACTTGCTGAGCTGGACTGCTAAGGGAACTATGTTCAGAATGAGCTCTGACACTGAGCTCTAATACACTTTGCTGAAGGAACTGATTTCAAAGTGAACTTGAGAATGAAATCTGAATGAAGAGAATGAAGTCTTCTTCATTGAGATTCACTGAGAGAGCAGCTTGGACTTGAGCATCTCTGGAATGAAGGACCTGAGTTTGGACTTCTCCTAGCACACTCGCACGCTTGCACTCCTCTTCACTGTCTTGACTGTATACTGAGAAGAGTACTGTTAATGAAGAGGGAATATATGAATGCCCTCCACTTATATTGACCCTGTCTCAAGGTCAAAGTAGGGGCAATTATTGATAAATTGCTCATAAGGTACCCATGATGCATCTTCACTACTACCATCTCTTATTCGCCTTCAGTTCATCCTGATCATAATCCTTTTTCACATCCTCTACAGAGAGGTCAGTAGAATTCTCGGATAGACACCAGCTTTTGGGATTGGGCTCAGTCCGGCCCTTGAAGGGTGCTCTTGAGGGGGTAAAGCAGTCTCACTATTGCCCCCCTCCCCCTGGGCCATTCTGCTTTCTAAGACTCCA